>CAWUFW010000120.1:4257500-5457500 GCA_963921515.1 Calotriton arnoldi | reverse complement strand
TGCACCCAAGGTACACCAGCAGCGGCGCAGGGGCGGCTGGGTGCAGGGTGCTGTTTTGGTGTCGGGTGCCATGCTGTTTTCAATGGGGATTCTCCGGTTGCAACAAAGACTGTAGGCTTGGGGACGAAGATCTTCTGGAGGTGACCACCGCTTGGAGAGGTAAGTTGGGATGCCTGGGGATGCTGTGACACTATCGGATGGGACATCGGATGCAGGGGTGTCTTTAGGCGTCAGGTTTTCTTACCAGCTCCGTCGCGGTCGGGGGGATCCTCCAGAAAGGGACCGCAGGCGTCGATTGAAGATTCGAGGCAGGTCAGAGCTCACCAGATCTCAGGTCAGGATTGCCGGGGAGACCTCATCGTGGTGTTGGCCACTCAAACTCGGGCCATGGGCGTCGGGTGCAGAGTGGTGCAGACACGCGGTTTTGGCCTGAGCCAGAGTCGGTGGGTGAGCAAATCCGGTGTTCATGGGAGACAAAGTCTTGATTTGGGAAGGCAAGGCAGGTCCTTTGGGTTCTTGAGGGCTGCTGGCAGCAGGACACACCGGGATTTCGCTGGAGCAGGTTCGAGGTGCCGACTGGCCGTTAGGGCTGGGGCCAAGTCAGTGGGCGTCCTCCTCTTCTTAGTTCAGCACAGCTTCTTCGGTCCTTCTCTTCTTCTGGTTGGTTTTTTGTCTGAGGAGGCAAGGTTCAGGGTTGCCCCTAAATACTAGATTTAAGGGCGTTACAGGTAAGTAAATGTTGGGACCAATGGGTCCCTTCCTTGGGGTGGGTACACCCCCTATTATGCCACCCTCCAGTGGGAGGGGGCATATGCCACTCTCTGGTTGGCTGGGTCCCCCCATCTGCAAGATGGCAGGGACTGAGAGTTGTGCTTCACCTCGCCTCCCCCACCTGAGGGGTAGGGTTGGCCAAGGTGGGCACACCTCCCTTCTTCACTTGGTTATCCCAACGAATCTCCCCCCTAAAGTGGGGGTCTGAACCGGTGGGGGCCTGTTGCTGGAAGCAGCAAATGGCTGGGGTAGCTCACAAAGGCGGCAAGCCTTTGAAGCTTCCCCTTCGTGGACCCTGCCCATCCTGGGGGAGGAGGCTTGGCACCTCTTCCCAGGATGTGCATTGTTCCGGACTCCCGAGAGCTGCAGGCTCTCGACCCAGGGGTCCAGAAACATGTCTGGTGGTGGCAGCTGGGCAGCAGCCACTGAGCCAGGACACTAGAGTTAGGTCGTTTTTAAGGGGGCATCTCTAAAATGCCCTCTGAGTGCATTCTTCACTAAATCCCACACTGGCATCAGTGTGGGTTTAATGTGCTGAGAATTTTGATACCAAACTTCCCAGTTTTCAGTCACGCCATTATGGTGCTATGGAGTTCGTAATGACAAACCAGCACCATATACTCTTCATGGCATTACTGCACTTACAATGTCTTAGAATTGGCTTAGACACTGTAGGGGTACAGGGCTCATGCACCTGTACCCTCACCACTGGTATAGTGCACTCGGCTAGAGGGGTGCCTGACCTATGTCAGGGCAGTGGGTTGTAGGCATGGCACACAGGGATGGGTGCCATGTCGACTCTTCACTTTGTTCTGCGCCAAAATAAGTAGCCTGCAATGGCAGTGTGTGTGTGTAAAGGTACAGGGCCTCTAAGGGTGGCACAATAAGTGCGGCAGCCCTTAGAAGACTTCCCTGGCCACAGTGCTCTTGGTACCTGTGGTACCATTTACAAGGGACTGACATGTGGTCAAAGAGTGCCAATTGGGTTTTGTCTCAATACAGTTTAGGGAAAGAACATAGGCCCTGGGTACCTGATTGGCAGGAACTCTGGGCACACTCCGTCAAAGTACATCAACAGTTTGGCAAAAAGTGGTGGTGACCATGCAAAAAGAGGGCCCCCACTCACAACCGGGTCTGGAGATTTTCATAGACGTGCTCCTGCACACAACTAGGTGGCGTCATGTTTCTTCGCGTTGGCTCCATACTGACACGGAAATGACAGAGAACAGCCGCATATAAGTGGCAACCCTGTGTGCTGACATCAATTCCTTTTTTCTGTGTCTTCCAACGTGGATCCAGAGCTCTGCTACTGGACTTCTGACAACTTCCATACTTTTCACAGTGTGCTAGGGAATGATATTCCCTTTGAAAACAACAAGATTCAAGCCGTACCAACACTTCAGGAAGATGATATTGGTCACGGATGCGCATGAGATGTATCTTTGGTGCCTGGGCTTGGGTAACAACTCAGTCATATGATAAGTGCACCCTCATGCATCTGAAGACATTTTGAGATCGCGAGGTTAAGCTGCATGTCAATGAGCACAAAAAGACATCACAACCTTTGCTTATATACCTCTCCTAGCCACGCCCCTGACTCAGTCCCAGCCATGGAGCTGCTCCCACAAACGTTCCACTTCCTGATCAAATTCTTCCTATAACTTCAAGTCCAAAAGCAAGCATAAAAAAGTGAAATGGTACTCAACCCCATCCTGCCACTCCAAATCTAAGGATGAGGCGTAAGGGCATCAAGATGTAAGTCGTACTTCATCAAGGTTACCAGTCATTAAGCTGATTGTTCAGCTGGTCCCAATATACCTGGAGTTCCCCTGGTCATTACTGACACCACTGCACTTCCAGCTACCTCTGGTGCGCCTTCTGGCCCCACAGAACCATATGGGTCTTCAGTTAGGTTACCACCAGTGTGTCCCTTCACTGCACTGTCCGGCCCTTTTAGACTTGTTACCAGGCCCACACCAACTCCAGTACAGACTACTACTCTGGCCCCAAGTTCCACTCTGTTTCCTGCCACCTCGACGCCGGTGCCAGTGGATGACCCAGTACCCACACCCATGTCGATCAAGAATTAGCACCAGCCCGAGCTCGACCAGTGTTGCACTATGAAATTGCAAAAGCTGAACCGATGGTCAATCAGGCTGACTCAAACCCTGTGCATCTACCACATTGCAGTTATCAGCAGATGCTCTGTTACCATTTTGGTTCTGACTCTGACCCTGTGCGGGAGCAGGGTACACCCCATAATGTTAATGTTAATGATATTAATGATGATGGAATGGCTTGCTTCCCCCTCTCTACCTCTTATACCTTACTTTACAGAATGCAAGCGAGCTTGACACCTTTCCTGAGACAGAGCTTGACTTGCCACACGGGCCAGCAGCGGAAGACAGTGCCTCATTTGCAGTAGCAGTTCAGAGGACAGCTGAGGTGCTATAGTTATAGCTGCTCTCCACTGAGGCTAAAACAAATGTTTGACAATTCTGCAGCTGGGGCCAGCAACATCGTAGTCCTTACTTTCATTTAGGATACCCTGACAGGTACTCTGGTGGCGTCCTGGTTAAGCCATGTTCTTGCCCCTCTGTGAACAGGCAGGTGGCTAGACATCATAGACCCCTGCCATGTGACCCAGACTTTCTCACCAAGCATGCCACTCTAAAGAGCCTCATTCTGCAGGCCTCAACCAGGTAAATGAATCCTGATTAATTTCCCATCATTATTCTTGATAGAGAATCTAATTGGTTTGATGCCTTTGGCAAACTTATGTTTTCTGTAGACAGTCTGGCATTGCCATCTGTACAGATATCTGTTGGACAAATACACTCATTTCCTTTGGGACACGGCAAGTGAGATCTTGCAGGCAATCTCGGATGGTCTTTGGGGAGTTTTGGCCCTAATAATACAAGATGGGCAAGTCTCGACCAAATATGTTATCTGTGCAGGTTTGAACACCATGATTGCCTTCGCATGGAGTCAGTGCCAGTATTGTCCTTCATGGATATACCTGGATGAGGTTCACTGGATTCTCCAGCGTTATGCAAACTTCGCTAATAGACATGCCATTTGATGGGCCCTGCCTCTTCCTTGAGAAGGTGGACTCCGATGTGGAATACATTTGGGACATTAGAGCTACAGTGAATTCCATGGAGCTGTTGGCTAATTCCAAACTGTTGTTGCACCAGGTTCGGACATTTAGGGGCTACTCTAGAGGGCTGGCATATATACAGAGACAGCATTCACAGCCAGCTATGCAACAGACAGATGTGTCTTTTCAGTGCTGCAGACACAAAGCTAGCAGGCAAGATGTGGGGCACCTGTCTTCTAACTCCTCATTGCTACAACAGCCAACAAACCACCACTTTAGGATGCCCACTCAGCGGGAGGCAGGATCTGGCACTTCTTGGTTGGTAATCTATTATATCTAACAGGTGAGTCTTGCAAACTATTCACAAAAGTTATAACCTACTTTTTTTTCCCTCCCTGCAATATTCCTCAACACCAGAAAAATGGATTTCAGAAGAGCATTTGTCCATCCTGCTACAAAAGATATGCCTTTCTATAAAGGTGCTATAGAGAGGATTCCAGAGTTGGAGAAATGCAGGGATTGTTACTCCCAAATAAGGATGGGGGTCTCGGGCCTATTTTGGACGCCTTTCCCTCAATGCCGTCTTATGGAAGAACAGGTTCGAAATGCTTACATTGGGTCAGATTCTATCTGCTCTGACCTGTGTGACTCGATGGTGTCCATGGCTAGCAGTACAGGTATTTTCCTAAACCCACCTTGCAGTCCCACAGGCTTTACCTGCAATTCAAGGTGGGCCAGGAGCATTTTCTGTTTGCCAAGTTCCCCATCCAGCCTCACTAGCTTCCCTCAGATGTTCACTAAAGTGACAGAGGTGGTCACGACCAATATTCTGAGCTCAGGAGTAGCTATATTCCCGTACCTCAAAAACTGGCTGTTGAAAGCAGGCTCATTGTAGTTAGTCATGGGTCACCTCTGGACCTGGATACGGTGGAGACCAGGAATTTCCCTCTGCAGACGTGAGTCCAAGAATTTTGCGGTTGAGTCCGATGTTTCAGTCTCTGTCTTGGACCTAAGTAAACATGGCTCTGAGGTTTCTTGGCCTCTTAGCCTCATGTATCCTCCTTGTTAACTGTGTCAGGTGGCACATGCGAGCTCTACAGTGGAGCTTGAAGTCCCAGGGGGCTCAGCTTCGAGACTGCATTTCCAACACCATCCAGATCTCGGATGAAGCAGCTCAAGATCTGCAGCGGTGGTTGATGGACTAGTTTGTCTAGCAGCAGGCCACTCTCCCTTCCCCACTCCGAGCTATCAGTGGTGGAGGATGCATCTCTGCTTGGTTATAGGTGTTACCTAGGAGAGGTGGAAATCAGAGGACTCTGTTCTCCAGTGAAGGGCCAGCTCCACATCAATCTACTGGAGGTGCTGGCCGTTTGTCTGCCCTTCATGCCTCTCATCAAGGTGAGGATGGGGCAGGTTGTCACAGACAGCACCACCACTATGTGGTACTGCAACAGGCAGGGCTGAGTGGGGTCTTGGGTCCTGTGGCAGGAGGCTTTAAGCCTCAGGAGGTGACTGGAGTTCCAAGGCATCTTTCTGGTGTGAATCACCAGTCAGTCCGTGAATGCCAGCACAAATTAACTGACTAGACGTCATTTGGTGGATCAGAAGTGACACTTACATCACATACTTGCACAGGACATCTATCACTAGTGGAGGGAAACATGGTAGATCTTTTGCCGCTGTCAAGAACACACAGTATGCGGTGCAATGCAGTTTTGTGATTGGTCTGAGTGCCATGATACAGCGCTCTGCCAGGGGCTGGAGGGGTGTGCATGTTCTCCACGCAGGCTGTAATGGAGCCTGCATGGAGAACAGGGAAAGTGTGCATGACTGTTTTGGGTGACCCGACAGGGCCGGCCAAACAGTCATGTGCACTTAGGAGTGGGCAAACCACTCCTCCCAGCCTTGCTCTGAGAGCAGAGAAGCCCCGCCCGCCCGCAAAGCATCACAAGCATCACAAGCATAAAATGATATTAACTCAAAGTTATTATGATTTTATGTTTCTACTTCGCACTGCTTAAAAGCAGTGGGACGACGATCCTCCGCCATAGCGGAGGAGCCGCCACTGATGCAAACGGGCCATCAAATCAGTTCCACCACTGCAAACAGAAGAAGGCGTCTATTTGAGCTACTTTGTTATTCTAAAGAATAGGTCTGTGGTAATGGTGTTCACTTTAGTGGAATGCTGTATATAAAACACAAGGAGTAGAATTTTGAATGGGTAGTATATTCCAGGTATTTAAGTAGATGTTTAGAATGTTGTTGTCAGATGATGCTGTACTTCACCTGTATATGAACTGGTTCACTAAGCTGCACGCACAATAAATACAAATTTACATAACATGTAGGTCTGGAAGGTTACTACAAGGTTCAAGATAGATTACAGACCAATCTTGGACATAAAAAAACTGAACAATGGATAAGGAGGAAGAGGTTTTGCATGTTCTCCCTCCATGAGATTTTTCCACAACTAAAAATGGAAGTCTGGATGTGCTCAGTGTATATACAAAGCGATTCAAAAGGGGATGATGGACGGAACGCTTGAGCCAATCAAACACTCACCCCCAGTCAACTGATCTGGGTTTAATCCATCATCATTCTTTAGCTCACTCCACCACCCCAGTTCAGACATGGCCATATGCAAATCAGTCTGACCCTGTGCCTCATGGGAACAGTCCAGCCCGAACTGCCAAGCCATGTCTTCCCTGGACCGGAAACAAGCATCCTAGGACCGGTTTCTGGCATTCCAGCCGTCATCAGCCAGGCTTGCTTGAATCCAGTGGCAAAGTGAGCAAGGGACCCACGTCTGGGCATACCCCCGCCAACTTAGGGCGAACAAAGCGATACAAAAGGGGATGATGGACGGAACGCTTGAGCCAATCAAACACTCACCCCCAGTCAACTGATCTGGGTTTAATCCATCATCATTCTTTAGCTCACTCCACCACCCCAGTTCAGACATGGCCATATGAAATGAAATGAAATGAATGAAATGAAATGAATTTGTACTTGTAAAGCGCACTGCTACCCTGAGGCATCCTGGCGCTGAACGCATACCGCTGTGGAACCCTTCCTGGCTTTTCCCTGTGAAATGTCCACTCCTGGGCACCCCCAAGGTGAAGCCAGGCATCCCAGCGCTGGTGGGGCCGTTGTGGAGATTAAGCAAGCTATTGCCCAGAGTTGCAGCGTGGGACCCATGATTAGAATAGGCACCGAGGCGAGAATTATCAGGTCCGAGGAAGTTGAGCCCAAGACCCGCCGAGGCGGGAATTGAACCCTGGTCCCGGGCCAGATCTCTGCATCAGGGTCTGCCGCTCTAACCATTGAGCCACACTTCTCCACATATGCAAATCAGTCTGACCCTGTGCCTCATGGGAACAGTCCAGCCCGAACTGCCAAGCCATGTCTTCCCTGGACCGGAAACAAGCATCCTAGGACCGGTTTCTGGCATTCCAGCCGTCATCAGCCAGGCTTGCTTGAATCCAGTGGCAAAGTGAGCAAGGGAACCACGTCTGGGCATACCCCCGCCAACTTAGGGCGAACAAAGCGATACAAAGGGGATGATGGACGGAACGGTTGAGCCAATCAAACACTCACCCCCAGTCAACTGATCTGGGTTTAATCCATCATCATTCTTTAGCTCACTCCACCACCCCAGTTCAGACATGGCCATATGCAAATCAGTCTGACCCTGTGCCTCATGGGGACAGTCCAGCCCGAACTGCCAAGCCATGTCTTCCCTGGACCGGAAACAAGCATCCTAGGACCGGTTTCTGGCATTCCAGCCGTCATCAGCCAGGCTTGCTTGAATCCAGTGGCAAAGTGAGCAAGGGACCCACGTCTGGGCATACCCCCGCCAACTTAGGGCGAACAAAGCGATACAAAAGGGGGATGATGGACGGAACGCTTGAGCCAATCAAACACTCACCCCCAGTCAACTGATCCAAAAAACGATGGATTTAGGCCCAGATCTCTGTACTGGGGTGAATGTATGACATTGTTCTGCATTCTGTCCATCAATTGTTGTGTTTGCATTTGTCACCCCGAGTGGGACGGGTATGCCCAGACGTGGGTCCCATGCTCTCCATGCCACTGGAATCAAGCTATCCTGGCTGAAGAGGAGTGAAACCCGAAACCGGTCCTAGGATGCTTGTTTCCAGTCCAGGGAGGACCTGGCTTGGCAGTTTGGGCTGGACTGTTCCCATGAGGCACAGGGTCAAGACTGATTTGCATATGGCTGGGTTCAAACTGGAATGGCATGGTGAGCAAAAAACGATGGATTTAGGCCCAGATCTCTGTACTGGGGTGAATGTATGACATTGTTCTGCATTCTGTCCATCAATTGTTGTTTTGCATTTGTCACCCCGAGTGGGACGGGTATGCCCAGACGTGGGTCCCGTGCTCTCCATGCCACTGGAATCAAGCTATCCTGGCTGAAGAGGGTGAAACCCCGAAACCGGTCCTAGGATGCTTGTTTCCAGTCCAGGGAGGACCTGGCTTGGCAGTTCGGGCTGGACTGTTCCCATGAGGCACAGGGTCAAGACTGATTTGCATATGGCTGGGTTCAAACTGGAATGGCATGGTGAGCAAAAAAACGATGGATTTAGGCCCAGATCTCTGTACTGGGGTGAATGTATGACATTGTTCTGCATTCTGTCCATCAATTGTTGTTTTTGCATTTGTCACCCCGAGTGGGACGGGTATGCCCAGACGTGGGTCCCGTGCTCTCCATGCCACTGGAATCAAGCTATCCTGGCTGAAGAGGGTGATACCCCGAAACCGGTCCTAGGATGCTTGTTTCCAGTCCAGGGAGGACCTGGCTTGGCAGTTCGGGCTGGACTGTTCCCATGAGGCACAGGGTCAAGACTGATTTGCATATGGCTGGGTTCAAACTGGAATGGCATGGTGAGCAAAAAAACGATGGATTTAGGCCCAGATCTCTGTACTGGGGTGAATGTATGACATTGTTCTGCATTCTGTCCATCAATTGTTGTTTTTGCATTTGTCACCCCGAGTGGGACGGGTATGCCCAGACGTGGGTCCCGTGCTCTCCATGCCACTGGAATCAAGCTATCCTGGCTGAAGAGGGTGAAACCCGAAACCGGTCCTAGGATGCTTGTTTCCAGTCCAGGGAGGACCTGGCTTGGCAGTTCGGGCTGGACTGTTCCCATGAGGCACAGGGTCAAGACTGATTTGCATATGGCTGGGTTCAAACTGGAATGGCATGGTGAGCAAAAAAACGATGGATTTAGGCCCAGATCTCTGTACTGGGGTGAATGTATGACATTGTTCTGCATTCTGTCCATCAATTGTTGTTTTGCATTTGTCACCCCGAGTGGGACGGGTATGCCCAGACGTGGGTCCCGTGCTCTCCATGCCACTGGAATCAAGCTATCCTGGCTGAAGAGGGGTGAAACCCCGAAACCGGTCCTAGGATGCTTGTTTCCAGTCCAGGGAGGACCTGGCTTGGCAGTTCGGGCTGGACTGTTCCCATGAGGCACAGGGTCAAGACTGATTTGCATATGGCTGGGTTCAAACTAGAATGGCATGGTGAGCAAAAAAACGATGGATTTAGGCCCAGATCTCTGTACTGGGGTGAATGTATGACATTGTTCTGCATTCTGTCCATCAATTGTTGTTTTTGCATTTGTCACCCCGAGTGGGACGGGTATGCCCAGACGTGGGTCCCGTGCTCTCCATGCCACTGGAATCAAGCTATCCTGGCTGAAGAGGGTGAAACCCGAAACCGGTCCTAGGATGCTTGTTTCCAGTCCAGGGAGGACCTGGCTTGGCAGTTCGGGCTGGACTGTTCCCATGAGGCACAGGGTCAAGACTGATTTGCATATGGCTGGGTTCAAACTGGAATGGCACGGTGAACAAAAAACGATGGATTTAGGCCCAGATCTCTGTACTGGGGTGAATGTATGACATTGTTCTGCATTCTGTCCATCAATTGTTGTTTTTGCATTTGTCACCCCGAGTGGGACGGGTATGCCCAGACGTGGGTCCCGTGCTCTCCATGCCACTGGAATCAAGCTATCCTGGCTGAAGAGGGGTGAAACCCCGAAACCGGTCCTAGGATGCTTGTTTCCAGTCCAGGGAGGACCTGGCTTGGCAGTTCGGGCTGGACTGTTCCCATGAGGCACAGGGTCAAGACTGATTTGCATATGGCTGGGTTCAAACTGGAATGGCATGGTGAGCAAAAAAACGATGGATTTAGGCCCAGATCTCTGTACTGGGGTGAATGTATGACATTGTTCTGCATTCTGTCCATCAATTGTTGTTTTTGCAGTGTATATACAAGACGCCTCTTTCCACATTCATATTGTGGCAAAACACAAGACATTTCAGAGGTTTGTTGTAGAAAGCTCGCATTTTTAGTATAGAGTCCTACCTTTTGTTCTGAAGTCTGCTACAGAATGTTTTCCAGGTGTATGGTGATGGTAACATCATACCTTAGATGACAAAGGATTTTCATTTACTCAAATTTGAAAGATTGGCTGATTAAATCCAGCAACCAACAGACTGTTTTGCAGGACTTTCAAAACATGTTGTTTCTTCTCAACTGATTGGGTCTTTAGGTGAATTCCCAAAAATAAATCTTTTCTCAAGACCGAGGGCTGAATTAGGGGCAGCTTTACATGCAAAAGTAAGAAGAGAGTGAGTTTTTCTCTAGAGCAGAGTATTATCTTTATTTCAGAAATGTCTTCTACTTAAGAAAATTCAGGCTCCATCAGTGAGACTAATCTCCCTTTGAGCGCAGTGGTATCACGCATGTTTGTCATCCCACATCCCAAGCTATTCAGGTGGGCATTGGGGAAGGGCTTAAAGGATCAGTATCATTTGAGTCATGGACGTTTTAAAGAAAAACTCCATCTTGTGTTAGAAGCAATCCACCCCTTCCTTGGTGGCAGAATCAAGCCATACTCTTACAAGGGGTATGCTTCCATCCGCAAGTGCTGATACAGTCAGTTATGACAGATGCATCCATGCTGTTGGGGGGGGGCGCATCTGAGTAGTCTGAGATTCCAATGAACAGGGTCAGAGAAAGAAAGAGCATAACATCAACATTCTGTAGCTCAGGGCAGGTCACCAAGGCTTTACTTCCATGTCGGACAATGGACAGAACTCCCATCAAGTTCGACAACACAGTGACCATGTACTATCTCAACAAAGAGGGAGGAGCCAGATCTAGGTTGCTCTTGAAGTAGGCTTAGGCTATCTGGGATCTGCTTATTCAAATGTGTCTGCAAAGAAAATAATAAATGAGTTTTGGATAAGTGAAGTAGATAGAGGCATATTTGGGTAGCTGGGAATTCAACCAGGTGCTTGGAGACAAAATCTCTGGGAAATGCCTTTCAGATGAATTGGTCAAGACAGATTGTGTATGCCTTTCTGCAGGTTTCACTCATTCCCTCTATGCTACTGAAAATGAAACATTCAACACTTGAATGATCCTTTCTGCTAAACAATGGCCAAGACATTGGGGGTTCACTTCACCTCTTTGAGAGACCTCACTACAGATTGCTGTAGAAGCCTAACCGATTGCCAAGTTCCAATGCCCATTTTTCCATCCATGCTACACGTCCTTGAACTTTGCTGCATACTGTATGTGCACTTGAACTTACAAAAAGACAGAATATACATCACTAAGGATGCCTAATATGAGGAAAGTGTAAGCCTTCAAATGGAGAAGGTTCTGCTTATGGTGTCAGCAGAAAGATGTGGACCTTATTTCGTGCCAGAAAGAGGTGCCTCCTGCTTTAGCAACACCTCGTGCTATAGCATGGCTGCACACGCCTACACTAAGGTATATTTAGCAGCCATCCCTGCCTACAGAAAGAGCCCTTTATCAAAATCCTTTTTCGTTGTAATGGTCATGAAGGAATTTTTTGAAGGTTTAAAAAAGGTTTTTCCTCCTATTTGAAAATTATCTTTTCTCTGGGAGTTAAATGTGGTCAAAATTAATGGACTTGCAATTTGAACATATGCACAAATCATCTTTGCAGCATCTTTCATGGACATTCAAACCTATACACAAAGACTCTTTGCAGTATCTTTCATGGAAGTTAATCTGGCTCATTGCCGTCACATTAATTCTTAGCTCTGGTGAAATTCAAGCTCAATCAATTTGACAGCCCTACATGGTTTTTCATTCGGAAATAGTTGTGTTGAGAGCCCATCTTTCATTCCTACCTAATTTTGACCTGAATGTAATGTTAACCAGACCATCTCCTTGCCAGTATTTTTTGAGAGCCATATTCCGGAGGCAGGGACATCCCTTAATACTTAGAAGTCAGTGGAGTTTTAAACTTCAATTTGAACCAAATGAATGGCATAAGGAAATCATCTTGGTTTTTTGCTGATCATGGCTCATTGAGGACAGGTTATATGGTGATCTCTAGATGTATTGTTTATGTATGAACTTATGTTACCAGTTCCCTAACAATGTGTTACCAGGAAAGCCTAAAGTCCATGTGGCTAGCAGAAATGGGCAATGGATGTGTGGTTAACAACTTTACCTTTGTATGATATCTGTAAAGCTGTGATATTTAAGTCTTTCACTAAACATTACATTTTGAACTCAGATGCGAGAGTAAATGAGGTTGTATGCATTATTGCTGTAAAAAACATCTACTTGCTTAAGATCCACTACCTTTGATTCCTTAGCTGTCTTGTCTGTGCTTTCTATTCAAGATGCAGTCTCTGGATGAGCTTGGATTTATCTGCAGCATTCAACATGGTCAGCCACGAACACCTCAGAGAAACTCTTGAACTCAGAATGGGTCTAGCAGGTGCTGCTGTCCTTAACTGGTTCACCTCCTTCTTGCAAAACCGACAAAGAGTCAAACTAGGCTGCACCCTATCTGATGTAGCAGACACTGATAGGAGCGTGACTCAAGGTTCTGAAATTTCACCAATGCTTTTCAATCTTTACATGGAACCACTCATTGAAATCCTGATACAATCAAAAATCTCGTACCACATGTATGCGGATGATACTAGCTATACATCAAATTGTCCTCTCAAAAGGATATCTGGAGACTAGATGATACCCTGAGGTGAGGAAAACTCAGGACTGGTTAGCTCACAACCATCTCAAATTAAAACCATACAAAAAATGAATTCATTTTTTTCTCCTCACCCCTCAGTCCCCAATAATCTCAACTATGGTCTCAAAACCTCAACTCACTAAACCACACCCCAACCATCTGTGACTCCATAAAATCAATAGGCATCACACTAGACTCAAATCTTAACATGCAAGCTCACATACAAGCTGCATCCAGAAGCGCAATCCTACATCTGCACATTCTAAAAAAAACGAAACCCTGCATACTGCTAGGAGACCTCAAAACGGCGGTTCAATCTCTAGTGCCGTCAAGACTGGACTATGGTAATGCTACACTCATAGGTCTACCGACAGCCAGCCGAGCCCCAATGAAAACAAGAATAAATGCAGCAGCAAGACTTTCAACAGGCACACGTCATTATTATCGCATTACCCATCACTCAGAGGCCTCCACTGGCTCCCAGTTGAAGGTAGGATTCAACTGTAAATTGCATGCATAACACACAAAGATCTACACACTTCTGGCCCAAAATATATGGCAAATTGGATCAAGCTTTCAGGAGGCGGAAGAGACTCCAGAAGTGCTAAATCCCTCATACTAGAAACAGCCAGATTCAAAAAAAGGAAAACTCAAGGCCGCACTTTCGCCGGATCTGCTTAAAAAATATGAAACTCCCTTCAACCCTTAACGAGAGCAATTACCTCATTCAGGCTGTTCAAGAAGGAAGCTAAAGCCTTACTACTAGAAAAACATGTGTGATCAGTAATGATCTAACAATGAAGGCTCAGATCTGCTCAGTGGTCTCCGGATGTTTTTTTCATCTGCGACGAATTCGTAAAATCAGTAGATGCTTGTCCACAGAGGCCCTGACTCAAGTCGTCCTTGCCCTGGTAATCTCGCGTATTGACTACGCAAATTCTCTGTACGCTGGTATACCAGTATACCAATTGCATCGCCTGCAACTGGTTCAGAATCAAGCGGCTAGGCTGATCTTTGGTCAGCCGAAACACCAACATGTGAGACCACTGCTGAAAAGCCTCCATTGGCTTCATGTGTCCCAACGCTGTCTATTTAAGCTAGGCTGCACCATCTATAAAGCTCTCTCAGGACGTGGTCCTGTCTTCATCGCCTCAAAGTTACAGCGGTACACTCCTTCGCGTGACCTACGCTCTTCCAATAAGAACCTGTTGTCCCCCAATCTCTTCAAACGGAAGAAACATGGGGGCCTTAGATTTACGACCTTGGCTCCTCAATTCTGGAACCTTCTTTCTCCCGAACTGCGTATGGCAAGCTCTTACACCCAATTCAGGTAATCACTTAAAACTTGGCTATTCTCCCAGGCATATAACTGAACTCACTATTTTGCGACTGCAACCGTTCCCCCTTCAGCGCCAAGAAATCGCCTGGTGTACGCGCGCTTAACAAATCACTTTTCACATAACATAACATAAGAGAACTCTTTGGAAACTGTCATCCACCCTACTCGATATTGTTTACTATTGTTTTTTACCTTGCTCTTCGAACTCCATGCAGGAGAACCCTTTTACAACAGATATTCACCCTATTCAATACGGTTTATGAATGTTTTATACCTTGCTCTTTGAACTTTATGTACAGCGTATCTTAAGTGACAAATGTCTTTACTGTACTGTAACCCGCATCAGCTCTCTTTGTACAGCGCTCCTATATCGTGATGGTCATGTGTGCGGTTTTTAAAACACTATAATAAATATTCTATTCTAACATTTGACTATCAATGAAGAGTCTGCCAAGCAGAAGGGAAGGTTACTTGCAATCCTAATTCTGCATCACAGGAATCTTTCTTGAAGCCATAAACAGTTCACCAACAGCCCTATCTTGAATATTCTGCCAGTCAGTCTCATGTTTAATAGGAGACCTCTATTTTAGTATTCCTGTCAAAATAACTGGGGCTTTCAGCAACTCTCAGTATAAGGCATGTTGGGGGTGGAATGTTGCTGGATTCTTAAAGGAACAGTGTTTCTTTTCTGCTCTGAAAGTTTGCTGCCAGTCTGCATTTTTCTTCATTTCAGAAATGTTTTTCAAGGTAGTATATAGGCATCAAGTTGGGAATATGCTGCAAAGGGGCTTTCTCTTTAATATTTGAGGTCTTTAACCTGTGTTTTATAAACCAGAGATGAAAAATATTCGAAATTAGGAAAATTGACCTGGAGATACACGCTGTTATTTTCTGTTTGTAAAATGGGGGCTCCCAAAACATGTTTTCCTCATGCAATTTTCTGTAGGAAAATTGAACAGCGGTAACGCAAGAAGGAAGGGACATGGGCTCCACCAATTTATTTTTAATGTTCTGCAGATTTCATGTGCATAGCTCAGTGGGTTACTGCTTTTGTCACAGTGATCCTTTTGTTACTGTGCAGTTCCTAAGTTACAATCGTAATATAGCACAGTGAGCTAATGTACTGCCATCAAAGAGCTGCATGCAAACTGCGCAGTACAGGTTAGAAAGTTATGTTTTTTCCAGCCTTTCCTTATCCTAATGTTTCTAAAAGAGTTTGCTTGGGTAGAAATAAATTCTTATTAGTAAAGCCAACCCTAACCATGGAGTTACGTTCTGAATCATGAGTCTTCTCCAGACCAAGCACTCTTAAAAAATGCCTACCAGTATGGATGACATGTGAAGTCTTCACTAAGTAGGTTTCTTTTTCTAATGTGACATTTTCTATACACTGATTTACAGATGTTTGATTCATTGTCTCTGTCTGTGTGTGCGATGTAAGTGTTCAGACACCCTATACTGGTATGAGAGCAGCTATAAGAGAAATGAAATACATGTGAGAGAGGGGCTATAGGGAGATGAGAGGCACTGTAGAAGGGTGATTGTAAGGGAATCATTGAAGAGCCCGAACAAAGATTGTTGTATTCTGGTGCACAGTAAGGTCATCATTTACTATGCTTGAAAAGCTATTACCATTGAATATATAATGAAAAATGTTCTGTAGAATGCACCATTTTTGCCATTTTTTCCCAAATTCTCTTTGTGGGAACCCCTCCAAACCTCCCTTGTGGTGGTCAGGCTTGCTCACCGCGCTCGCTTGCTATGCACCATACAGGGGCTGGTCTGTCAAAATGTGCCCGTGCTGCTTTGGGTTCCCAGTCCTGCCCTGATTGGAAAACTCAGGGATGCTATTGTCTGCAAGACTTCTTTCATAGAGAAGAACTCCACACTTTGGAAACATTAAGGCAGCATATCACATGCCAAAAGGGGAAAGATATTGTTACCTCCAGGTAAGGCACTGTATCTTAAAATCACAGGTGTGGTAGGGTGCGACAAGAAAAACTCACAAACTTCAAGCAATTCCTCCAAACCCTCACAGCTGCAAAGCACCTAGTCTCCAGGATCTATACTCTCCTTAATGCGAAACCTCCCCCCAACTGCACTTGGGATGCCAAGAGTAGTGAAATAAGGAACTTAAGACATCTCTCTCTCCCCAACTTTGGGAGAATATCTCCAAACACGCAAACAACGTCGCCCATCATGCCTAAGGGCGGGAAGTCCTATTTAAAATTATATATAGGTAGCATTTTATACCAGCACATTTGCATACAATAAATAAAACACGGTAGGCACTTTGTTGGAGGTAGTGTGGGGAGAGGGGTACAGTTCTGTATATTCTCTGATCATGCCCGAAACTCAAAGACTTCTGGGAAGCAGCTGTATATATAGTGTCACACATTGAGGGAGAAACAGTGGAAAACGACTCAGAATCTTTCATTCTAAGGATTCCCCTGAGGAAAACATACCCAATACACTCTGTTAAAGGGAAGCATTTCTCTCACCTCTTACTCACAGATGAACAAGCAATTCTGAGGTTTTGAGGCGAACCCTTGGTACACACACTGGAAATCTGGCTCCAGTGACTTTGGTACCCCCGTTTCCCATGAAAAAGTAGCGTATGAACTAAAGGGAGACAATTTTTGTTGCAATAAAAAATGGGACCCATTCTTCTTAAACTATTTAAATGAAGACAATAGGGGACTCTACTGCCCGAGGAGACAATGGGCCTGGGGCTTATTGGACACTGGTCACTAAGCATAAGTAGCAACAAAAATACACTTGAAAGAAAAATGACATGGAGTATGAAACAATGGAGCTCACACACTTAGAGCCTGATTTCGAGTTTGGTGGTGCGGTGCCGAGTCCGTCCCGCCGCCGCACCGCCAAACCCATGGTCAGGCCGCCCGCCAAATTACGAGTGTTTCTCGTGTCTGGCGGGCTTTTTTTTTATGTTCCCACAGCAAAGCCTCAGAAAATGGGCACTGAAATGGGAACGCTCAAAACAGTTCCTACACGGCATGGACTGTAAAGTGAATGCCATGCAGTAACTGGGGTGCATGCACACAGGAGGGCACATGTTGTGCCCCCCTGCATGCACCCCATGGCCCTGAGGCACAAGGAGGCCCTACAGGGCCCCCTTTTTTCCTCTTGGCCATGGTTTTCATGGAGTAGGAACCGCCATGAAAACCGTGGCAGAGAGGAACCTCGTAATATGCTTGGTGGGACCACCGCATATTGCGGCCTCAAGACCGCCGTAACACCACCAGGGAAGGGCGGTTCCCTGGTGGTTGTGGCTGGGCAATGGCGGTCCGAACACCCTAATTATAATAGGGCAGTCGGAAGACCGCCACCGCCGTACCCCCGCGAGTCTGGCAGTCCGTGGACCACCAGACTCGTAATCGAGCCCTTAGTGGTTGTTACTCAGGGGTTGGGGAGAGGTAGGAGGGTGCAGGGATGGATGGTGAAAGGTTGCATAGGGTCTTAGTTAAGATGGGAATGCCCGTCTAAAGTTTCCGTTTGCGTACTTGTTTAGTAAAACACATTAAAAACTATTAATACCCAAAATTCTTAAGGCTAGGTTTCCCAGTTTGGTGGGGCATATCTTGCAAAACAAAGTAAGCATGTGTTTTTTCTTCAACTGAGGACAGAGCGATGAGGCATGACTGCCTACTCTTCCCAATGATTTTTGCCCTGACTTTGGAACCCTGGCATGTTGAATCAGGAAAGACCCACTAGTTAGGGGGTTAAGATTTCCTTATATACTGATGATAGCCTACTGTATGTGGCACAACCAGAAACCAATGTATACCGGTTACTACCAACTCTCAAACTATTCAGGAAATGCTCTGGGCTCCGTATCAACTACTAAGAGCGCCAACCCCAACTAATTCAGTTCAGCAACAGCCCACATGTAGGTTTCAAGGGTAGGGCACTAGCCTGCACTAGGGAGATGGGCAGTTAAAAGCCATTGCAGATTTAGAATTGGGGGAGGGAATTGAGTTTATGATGACTTTAAAACAGCACAGAGGGGACAGAGACCATCAGATAGACATTTTAAGGGCTTCACCGAAGGTAGACTTAAGTGATCTAGCAATATTCATGGAAATCATACAACACAACATAAAAGGTATGTAATTGAACGTAAATGGTCTTGGCGGTTTGTCAAACTCTTCGATGGAAAAACCCTGACTTAGAGTTTCTCCAAGAGACACATATGTATGGCGACAAAGGCAGGCTCTAGTTCTAATGCAAGAGGGGTGGCCATACTGGTGAGCAGTTTGACCCCCATTCATTATGCAGGAGTTGAGGACAGACCCACAGGGCTTCATAGTGACAATCATAGGGAGCCGGGAGGGAGAATCGATAGATGTAATTTAGGTGTATCTATCTACTCCCGATGCTACAGTAGAAAACAATGAGTATGTTGAATGAAGCTAGAAAGCACCTGCGCAAGGGCTACTCCTGAAGGGTGGGGATTTTAGTCTCATCATAGATGATAACCTAGATAAATACCTGACTACCACAAATAGAATGCACTACAAGAAACAAATCCCACATGATCATACTAGGGCACTAAGTCTCAGAGACATATGGATAGAGATCAATACAACAGCAAAATAATACACCTTCTGCTCTGGGGCATGTGGCACATTACTGAGGACGGACTAGAAGTTCACCCTAAATAGAGATGGAGGTAGATTCGAGGAGGCCAGGATACTGGCGAGGGGGATATCGGCTCGCTCCCCGGTAATGGTGACCCTGAAACAGAAGCGATGGTATAACCATGGGGGATGGCGTATGGACTAGTTGGTCTTCAAAAAACGGGAAGTGGGGAAATGTATGGAAGAATCCACAGAGCTTTATTTTGCAGAAAAAATTTCACGGTGGACTCCAATATTGTCCTTTTCTCAAGCCTTTAAAATGATGCTAAGAGAGAAAGTAATCTTCAGTACATTAGGACTTAGAAAGTTCAACATACAACAAATAGACAAAACAGAAGAAGAGGTGTTACAACTTTGGAGAGAATATGCATTGCAGCAATCACCAGTAACTTTCAGACATTTAGAAGTAAAAAAGGCAGATCTAAGAGCGTTAGATGAGAATGGAGCCAAGAAGATATACCTATGTAGAGAGAGGCACATATATCAAGTAGGGAACAAGGCGAGTTGGACAAAAGAGATGATGGCTCGATATGGGTACACAAAAGACAAGGAGGGTAATGAATTTTAGTGCAGTACAGAGAGAGCAAGTGGTTTTGCAAAAAACTTTCAGATGTACAATAAAACAGAGGAGAGCTGAAAAGCTTTGTTGGGGATTTACCGCAGCCTACACTCAACCCAAACAAAGAACAGACCATGAACGAGATGTAGACTCTAGTGAGATAGCAACAACCTTATCTCAGCTCCATTCTGGAAAGGCCCAAAGTCCTAATGGCTTACTGCTAGAGCTGTCAAGCATTGCCAATACAATTATGGAACACATGTTGGCACTATATAAAGCCAATAAGACTGAGCAACTTTCACCCAATTTGAGAGAAACAACTGTAAAATTATTCCTAAAACCAGGCAATCCACCAGAGGAACATTCCTTTTAAATAACTTATTATCATTACTAAATGGGGAGAAAAGGCCTTGGCCAAAATACAGGCCATTAGATTGTATACTCACATAAGTACGTTTGTGCACTCAGATTAACTGGGTGTCATGCTGGACTCAAGACACAATCTACGTTCATTGTACCAGTGCTTAATGTGTAAATAAATACATGCCAGGGCTCTCGTCAGGAGGCCACTGCAGCTTGCACCTCACATTGCCCCTGCCAGTGCTGCCAATGACATTACCAACCCAACTACTAATCATCATATACCTACAAGAGTGACATTTAAGACTATTCCAGGTCCCCAAAGCTGTAAGAAGGGCTTGGGCGGCAGCTAGTAGTCATTTTTAATGTATATTGAATTGATAAACAACTGTTGTTGTGTTGATCTCTAAATTAGACAAACATTGCGACCATGTGGCAGACTATTATAAGTGACGGTGTTGACAATTAAGTGTGGTGCTGAGCACCGAAAACCACAGGCTCAAATTAATCACTGCATTGTATATGACAATGGAATGAAAGCGCCAGGTGATAGAGTCAGTGGTCCTGTCCATTGACGCATAAAAAACTTTTGATTCCATAGAACAGAAATTCATGTTTCCAAATCTCCAGAACATGGGAGGTGAACTTAATGTCCTACGATGGACACAATTACTATACAAACTTCTAGTAACACACATGAGAGTGAGGCGTATCTGAGGCCTTTACCATCCAATGACACACACAAAAAGGCTGTCCATTATTGCCCCTTCTTTTTGTGTTGACAATAGAATCCTTGCCCTGCTGAATAATGAAAGATTCCCAAGTCAGAGACCTAAAATTGGAGGAGGATTGGGACTGTAGGATTTCCCTATACACAGATGATATAATGCTATTTTTAGCAAAGTCTAACAAACTAGTTACTAGAATACTGGATATATCTCGGGTGTTTATAAGATTAACTGGTCTAAGTCAAATCTTATTCATTAACAACCTGTGATCCAGGGTCTAAATGGCAACATTCAATAAAGAACAATAGAGAAGGCTTACAAGAGACCAAAAGACCTGGTACAAACAAAAACTACAAGTGCCACTGATGGGTTTAAAACCAATGCAACTCACTGGCGACATCTCCCATTATCATTGCAGTGGCAGTCAGCTATGTATAAAATGATGACTCTGCTGAGGTTCCTTTGTACTCTCCAAAACAGTAACAGTACTAAGGGAAGTTTCTCACTAGGTGAAGGGTTGTTGAGGAGTCTATTATGGGATGGGAAAACACCTTGAATATCACTAGCCAAACTATATAAGGGGGGTACACGATGACGTCATCAGACTCCTGGCCATTCGCAAATACTACTGGGTGGCACAAATAGCACCAATAAATGAATGGATCTTGCATCTCTCCATGAATCAATGATCCAACTAGATCAGAAAATATTGGGAGAGCGGGGATACCCAATATTAATTCATGGCCGTAATCCTCCCCCGCACCTGGCTAGAATCCATACGTATAATCATAATATCGTGGTTTGCAAATGGTGGGCTCGTCTGGGGTTATCACCGGGGGATCCCGTCATGGGACAATCATGCCTTAAAGGAGTTAGGCTCACTAGGAGGTTTCAAGAAGTGGGATCTAATGGAGATTACTGAAGTAGGTGATATCTAGGAAAGGTATAATACAACATTCGAAAAGTTGGAACGGGAATATGGACCTGCATGATAGGCAGTATTTTAGACATGTAGAATTGAGACATGCTCTGAGGAGGTCAGCTGATTACCTTACAGAAATACAGGCTATACCATCAATCAAAAACAAATTCCTACAGAGCCGTTACTAAGAAAAGCTATGTCACAGATTTATAAAACCCTGAAAACTACTCACTAACAAAGGTCGAAGAAAAATTGGGTAATGATATAGGCCAACAAGAATGGGAAGAAGCCAGGGGTACTGCCTGTGAGGAAGCAATCAAGGCAGGGTTTCAGCTAGTCCAATTCAAAATCCTGCTTTATACATATTATAGAAGGAAGAAACTCTGGATTGGGTAATGTAATATACACAAATCCACCTTTGCCTAAGAGGATACAGAATGACAGGAAGTTATATCCACTCGTGGTCGGAATGCTCTCAGATAACAAAGTATTGGGAGAAAATCACTAAACAATGAATCAAAACTATGGATGTTAAATTGAATGGAATGTTATCATTCTGTTGTTTAGTGTATATGGGGGGGGGGCAATTACCCCCTAAATATTAACATCTGCAATGCAGGATTGGTTGTTGTCAGATGGAACATAGCAAGCTGTGAGGTGGTAAAACAATACCAACATTTGATGATTTGCTTTTGGGCATAGATTAGCGTAGGGCTACAGAAAGATAAATATATAAGAGCAGAGGATGTCCACAAAAATATCAGAAGATTTACGGCAGATGGTGTGATATACAAAACTTAGACCTCGGTAGCAACTGAGTAGCAATATAGCATAATTTAAGATCGCACATTAGACCAGGGGGAGTGGCACAAAAGATAACAAAAGAATGCAGAAGTTGATATGGGTTAGTATAGATGCCCATAGCCTAATGATTGCATGAATTACTGTAATAGGGTGATGGTCTGTACAGCCAGATATAACAAGTGATGGCATATGTACTAATATGCTATTGACTAATGTGATTTCTTCTTATTAGCAATGACTGTAAATGATGTAAGTTTTCCTCTTATTTTAAAACAATTGCTATTGTTTGAAAATATATTTAAAGTGCATAAATGAAAATGTGAATATTAGTTATTTCTAAATATGAATTAATTTGAATATGTAGAAAATAATTTAATGTTTATGTCTATGGTTTTATGTTTAAGTGCTAAGGGTTGGTGAGGGGATTTTCATGGTTCAGGAAAGTATTGCGTTATGGGGTAGTAAAGGGATTTTAGGGTTCAGGAATCAATCAATCAATCAAATAGGATTTGTAAAGCACTGCTTATCACCCCTGAGGCAGTGGCGTAGCTAGCCCTTTGGCCGCCCGTGGTGGTCCCTGCGTTTGCCGCCCAGCAGGGCGGCTACATTGAAGAGCGGGGGTGTGTGGCGGGGGTGCTGGTGAGATTCCGCCGATTGCTGAACCACGACGGCTGCATGGTAGAGCAGGGGGCTATTGCTGCCTCCCCTTGCTACACCACTACCTGAGGGTATCCAGGTGCTGGGGGAGGGATGCTGCTGCTTGGCTGAATTAGTCGAAGAGATAGATCTTTAGGTCTTCCTTGAACTCTTGCAGGGTGGGTGATGTGGCGAGGTGGAGGCCGTTCCAGGACTTGGCTGCCAGGTGTGAGAAGGCACGGCCACTGCTCCAGCTTCTGTGGATGCAGAGGGTGTGGGCCAAGAAGTGGGATGAGGAGCGCAGTATTCAGGTAGATTGGTGTAAGTTCACCCTGTGGGTGAGGTAGGCTGGGCCCTTGTTTTGAAGGGCTTTGTAAGCATGGGTGAGTCGTTTGACCTTGCATCGTTTGCTGACAGGGAGCCATTGAAGGGCTTTTAGGTGTGGGGAGATATGGGTCTGCCTTGGGAGGTCGATGATGGGTGTGGCTACTGTGTTCTGGATGATTTGAAGTCTGTTGAGTAGTTGAGTGGTGATTCCCACATAGAGGGAGTTGCCGTAGTCCAGGCAGTTGGTAATGAGGGCCTGGGTGACGGTGCATCGGATGTCAAAGGGGGAGCCATTTGAAGATTTTTCTGAGCAGGCACAGGGTGAGAAAGAAGGAGGATGAGGCAGCGTTTTTCTGCTTCCTCATTGAGAGCTTGCTGTCGAGTATTATTCCGAGATTTCTTGCGTGCTCTGTAGGTGTGGGTGCCGGGCCAAGCTCCGCTGGCCAACAGGAGTCGTCCCACAGGAATTTACTACTCCTGAAGATGAGTATTTCTGTTTTGTCTGAGTTGAGTTTGAGGCATCTACTGTGCATCGAGCTTGTGATGCTGGTCATGCACCTGTGGAAGTTGTATCTGGTATTAGTCAGGTCTGAGGAAAGTGAGAGGATGAGCTGAGTATCATCCGCATAGGAGATTATGTTCATGCCGTGGGATCTGACCAGGGTGGCCAGAGGTGACATGTAAGTGTTGAAGAGGGTTGAGCTTAGATAGGACCCTTGTGGGATGCCGCAAATTATGTTTTTTGGTCCCAAGGTGAAAGGTGGAAAGTGGACGCCTTAGGTTCGATGGGTGAGGAAGGAAGATACCCATTCGAGTGCTTTCCCTGCCTTGCAGGAGGGTGTGGTGGAACACAGTGACGAAGGCCATGGAGAGATCGAGGAGGATCAGGGCGGCGGTCTCTCCCTTGTCTAGGAGGGCCCTGATGTCGTCCGTGGCTGCAAGTAGGGCTGTCTTGGTGCTGTGGTTTGAGCAGAAGCTGGATTGGGAGTGGTCTAGTAGGTTGTTCTTCTTCAGGTAGGCATGTAGTTGGAGGTTTATTGCTCTCTCTAGTACCTTGGCTGGGAAGCGCAGTAGGAAGATGCACCAGTAATTTTTTAGGTCTTTAGGGGAATGCAGTGGCTTTTTTGAGGAGCGGTTTGATTTTTGCGTGTTTCTTAACCTTCAGGGAAGGAGGCCGATGTGATGGATGCGTTGATGATTGTGGCGAGCTCCTTGCTGATGCTGCTTTTTCCTAGGTTGAACATTTGGTGGGGGCAGGGATCCTTGGGGGCTCCTGAGTGGATGGAGTCACATAATGGTGGCAGTTGTGTTCACAGAAAGAGGCTCCCATGTGTTTAGTGAGCTTTTGTTAGGGTCGGGTGTAATATCGAAGAACAGCACTCGTTCCTTAAGATTGAGTCACAGGAAACGCGAAGATAAAAAAGGTGACGTTTATTTTCTGAAACACAGGAGAAGAAACCCCAGCCACAGCTGTTGTCCTCAGCAGACTCTGTCACACTCCACGCAGGGAGCTCAACATAGAACGTTCATCTCTGTGACATTCTACAGCATGTCACAGAGGTACAAACCAATACAATAGCAGGGGAGGGGGTGAGTGACATGAACAAGATTCCCCTACAGCACAGGATACCACACATCCCCCTCCTTAACACATTAAAAGAAACATAGTGCAAAAAAGAGGTGAGAGGAAGGATAACAAAATCTATCTGTCAACGTAGTGTTCTAAATACTTCAGGCGGCAAACTTTCCTGCAACTTACTCTGGGGAAGGGGTTGGTTTGTCTTGAACATCCTGGCTCTGGCGTCCAGCCCCTACTCTGGGTTCTGTTCCCATTCTCTAAAGTGTTGCTGGTGTCTACAGTGGGAGCAGTGTACTTCACCACCCTCCCCAGGTTCCAAATCTTCCCTTCTTGGGTCTTCATGGCATTCTTGAATAACTTTACAATTTTGGTGGGCTCAGTAAACTCAGACCAATTTGCTCTGCCATTGGGTGCTTTGACTTTGACCAGATCCCACACCCGAAATCCCATGTCTTTGACAGCATGTAGTCTATCAAATCTAGTTTTCCTATCAGTCATGGCTTTGCGTTCTCTGTCCTGCCACTGTGACTCTTTAGAGTGACCTGTCCAACCCTTGTACCACTTCATCCACCCTGGTACTAACCTTGAGTTGGGTTTCCTGGCTTTGAGCAATTCGAATGGTGTCATGCCAGTGGTTTGATGAGGGGTAAGTCTGTAGGCTTCCAGACGTTTCAAAACCTCGTCCTTCCAACACAACCCACTAGCCCTCGCTAGTTGGATTCCCTCCTTGATGGTTGTGAGGGGTTTCCCAACAAGGACTGTATGGTACCTGTTCTTCTTAAACGACCCGGTCCGGCCATTTCGGGACTCCCACAAAACTACGAGAACTACCGCCTGACGTCGTTGAGGGTAACCACGCCCCCTTGTCATGTGTCCTTACAGGAGCCAGTTACGAACTGGGAGTCGGGGGAAGTAGGCGGGACCGACCCCGGAAGGAAAAGCCCGAGGCCGGTGAAAGGAGTCCCAGGACAGACGGAAGACGGCAGATCCACAGAGAGCGAGGAGAACGAGACGGAGAGCCAGAACAGAGAAGGGACGAAGACGAGAGCGAGTCGACGAGAGGAAGCAGACGACCCAGAAGAAGAAGAGTGGAGCGAGGACTGGTGGAGCCCACCGGAGGATGCTGGAGAGCGGCCGCAACTCAGGAGAGTTGCGGCGGAGCCGGTGAGTTCACACGAAGGAGAGAACGGGGAAGCGGGAACAGGGGAGGCGGGAGGGAAAAACATACTCGGGGTGGGTTAGGGAGCGTCGGGGTGTACAGCAGCAGGCACGAACACTGAGCCACCTACCCTCACATCCCGTTCTTGGCCGCCGGAGGCCAACACACCTTTATTGCACAAACCCTGTCCTCTAAGAGTTCACCGTTTTTCCCCACTCCCGTTCCTCTCACTTGTCTTTTCATTATTGCACCGCCCTTCTTTGACAAGTACGATTAAGAACGTATCACCGACCGGGTGTGGTGACGGTTAGCACTAGGTATAGCCATTAAAAAAGGGCTAGAGCTGACGAAACCTTCTTGTTTCTTCCTCCCTTTTATGAGCCTCCGCAAGCCCACCACCGCGTCAAGACCATCCCGCCGGAGAGAGACCCGCAAGACCATAGGAAGAAACCCACAAGAAGGGGACGACATAAAGAAAGAACATAAACTGTGTTTCATGTACCTACCCTCAATAAAAGACACTAAAGATTGCACACTACATCCAGCCTCCGCGTCTGTATATCCGGCCCGCACTCCCCACACGCTCACAGGTGGTGTCAGAAGTGGGATCCGCCGGAGACATGGAGGCTGTGATCAAGAAGATGGCGGACAGCCAGGAAAGCCTAGGCAAGGCCATGGAGAGGTTCCTCACGGTCGTAGAGGAGGACCGTGACAAGATGCAACAAACCCTAGCTGGACAGGGTCAAATCCAGGAAACGGCCCTGGGGAAGCTTACAGAGGCCCTCAGTCAGCAGAGAGGGACCACCACCCTTCCATCTCTTGTACTACCGAAGTACGTGAGCGGAGAAGACCCGGATTACTTTTTCAGTAACTTCGAAAGAATGGCCATGGCGGCCGCATGGCCCGCCGATAAATGGGGACAGTATCTGGGACCTTTACTCTCAGGCGACCTCCAAGCCGCATACCAGGCCGCCAACCTTCAAGGCCTCACCCCTTATGCGGATATAAAACAGTGTATCCTTGAACGACTAGGGGTAGACGGTGAAACCTATCGCATACGGCTGCGTCAGTTGAGAGAGGGGCCCCAGGAAACGCCAAGAGCACTATATTTCCGCGTAAAAGACCTAACTGACCGCTGGTTGAGACCCTCAACGAGCACAAAAGAGGAAATCATGTCCAAAATCTACTTAGAACAGTATTTGTCCTCCCTACACCCACCCATTCAGAGATGGGTGCGCCAACACGCCCACCTTACACTGGAAACTGCGGTTGAAATTGCCAGTGCCTTCAGTCGGGCACAAGAGATACAGAAGGGACGCGAGGAAGTTCCCTGGAGAAGCGGAACCAGCGGACCACATCGGCCGACCCGAACCCCGATACCGAGGAAACCGGACCCTATTACCATAGTACCTGGAACACCCCTCTTTAGGGCACCACCACCCGGACCTCAATGCTACAACTGTGGGGGTCTGGGCCATATAGCACGTTTCTGTCCTCAGAAGGAAGAACCGATGGAGGTCGGAATAGCCCGCAATTATTATTGTTCCCGATCGGAGAGAACCCGACCTCCTTATCGGTGCAAAGTATTGGTGAACGGACAATCCTTAACCGCCCTAGCAGACACGGGGTGTCACCACAGCGTATTAAGACCCCAGGACCTTAACCAAGCTTCAGGAACGGTTAATGGGACCGTGGCCATACAGTGCGTTCATGGGGATACCCAACGATATCCCACAACACAAGTTCATATTCAACACCCAACCGACCCGGGCTCCTCCCTAACCGTTGGTCTCATTCCGCGACTTCCCGAACAGCTCATCTTGGGGAATGATTATTCCCGACTGACTGATCTACTACAAGGGACCCCTCCAGGTGAAGAGGACTGGTGGAGAGAAGCCCCCTTTTCACAAGAAGAGGATCCAGAGTGGCCCCCGTCTAAATTACGAAAGAGTCGGAAACAGAGAAGAGATGAGAAAAGGAAGAGCCATGCGGTCTACCCCGTTAGGGTAGAAGAGCACCCTTGGGAGACCGATAGGGATTTCCACGCTACACAAAGAGAGGACCCCGTCTTACAGGAAGCTTGGAGTAGAGCCCTAGAGAACGAGGACCCCCTACAAGTAGGTCCCTATTTCTTCACGAGAAACGGACTGTTGTATAGAAAAGGTAGTCCTGCCCACCCCGCACAGCTCCTCATACCCGGCCCCTTTCGTGAGAAAGTGTTATACCTCGCCCACAGTCATCTACTGGGGGGCCATTTCAGTGATGAAAAGACCGAACAAGCCATTCTTGAAAAATTCTACTGGCCAGGCATACATCAACAAATCCGTATATACTGTCGGAGCTGTCCGATATGTCAGAAGAACAGTAGATACAAACCCTCCCGAGTACCACTACACCCTCTTCCCATCATTGCGGAACCCTTCCAAAGGATAGGGATGGACATAATAGGACCCCTATTGCCCTCCAGAAGCGGCTGTCGCTATGTACTAGTCCTCGTGGACTATGCCACCCGTTTTCCAGAGGCAATACCCCTAAGACATCCCAACACCACAAACATAGCCAAAGCCATGATAACGGTATTTTCCCGCGTAGGCTTTCCCACAGAGATCCTCACAGATCAAGGGACACCCTTCGTCTCGAAACTGATGAAGCAGGTGTGTAGTTATCTAGGCGTTAAACAGATACGCACCGCAGCCTACCATCCGCAAACAGACGGATTGGTCGAGCGCTACAACGCTACCCTGAAGACGACCCTAAAAAAACTTCTATCCCTAGAAACCCAAAAGTGGGAAGAAATGTTGCCCCTGGCCCTGTTCGCCATCCGGTGTAAGGTCCAAAAGAGCACGGGGTATTCTCCGTTTGAGCTCTTATACGGCCATCAACCTCGTACATTTCTGGATATGGCAAAAGAAACATGGGAAGCAGAACCAAACCAAAACAGACCACTCCTTGAATACGTAGATAAGCTCAAAACACACTTGGGGCAAGTCCGTGCCATAGTCCGACAGAATCTGGAGGAGGCACAGACAGCCCAGAAAAAACAATATGACAAGGGAACGAAAGAGAGAACATTCGCAGTGGGGGATTCAGTGCTTCTTATGATGCCTTCTTCAGACCAGAAAATGTTAGGTCAATGGCAGGGTCCCTATACCATATTGAACAAAGTGACCCCAGTGACCTACCGACTGGAAATAGATCCCACCCGAGCCACCTCACAAATATACCACGTGAATCTACTAAAGAAGTGGATAAGACCTCTCCCTGTCCTGGTAGGACAAAAGAACGAGAACGGCCTCCTGATGGAACAGAGTATAGATCAGGACTTACCCATGGACCTCAGGGGTTCCCTCCTAGACTCTCTCTGTCCCCTACAGGGGATCTTCTCCCTGACCCCAGGGAGGACAACAGTCACAGAGCATGCCATTAAAACCCAACCCGGAAAAAAAGTCCGGCTACGTCCCTACCGTATACCCGAAGCCCGTAGGACCGTAATCAGAGAAGAGGTGAAGCAGATGCTAAACATGGGGATAATCGAACCCTCCCAGAGCGACTGGAACTCCCCTATAGTACTAGTACCTAAGCCTAATGGCACGGTCCGTTTCTGCATTGATTTCCGCGAAGTCAACAGAATCTCAGACTTCGACGCCTATCCTCTCCCGAGGGTCGATGAAATGATTGAGCGCATAGGCAATGCTAGATACATCAGTACCCTTGACCTCTGTAAGGGGTACTGGCAAATCCCCTTACGGAAACAAGACAGGGAGAAAACCGCTTTTTCTACCCCTGACGGCCTATATCAGTTCACAGTGTTGCCCTTTGGCCTACACGGAGCCCCAGCGACCTTTCAACGAACTATGAATCTGGTATTACGACCCCATGAGAAATACGCAGGGGCTTATCTTGATGACATCATTATATATAGCAAGACGTGGGAACAGCATCTCACACATCTCTATAATGTGATTCACGCCTTAGGTCGTCATAACCTTAAGATAAACCCGGCCAAAAGTCACTTGGCGGCCCAAACGGTCAGATATCTAGGTTTTCTTTTGGGTGAGGGTGTCATTCGACCCCAGAATAACAAAATAGCCGCTATCACCCAAGTACCATTTCCCCAATCAAAAAAAGACCTCAGGGCTTTTTTAGGCCTATTGGGCTACTACCGGAGGTTCATACCTAATTTCTCTCAAACCGCAGCCCCCCTCACAGATTTATTACAGAAAAGTGTGAAAACCGAAGCCCTGTTAAAACAACCCACCCCAGGACTGACCAAGGCTTTTGAGACGCTGAAAGCCGCGCTGACGACAGACACAGTACTCACCAGCCCTGACTATACGCTTCCCTTCATCTTACAAACCGATGCATCGGACCAGGGTTTGGGGGCGATTCTCTCACAACGTACCTCAGAGGGAGAAGAGAAACCAATCCTATATATCAGTAGAAAACTGTACCCCCGAGAAAAGAACTACGCAGTGATCGAAAAAGAGGCCCTCGCTATAAAGTGGGCCATTGAGTCGCTGCGCTATTACTTAGAAGGACGAGAGTTCACCCTCTATACCGACCATGCCCCACTTGAATGGTTGGCTCGCAACAAAGGCCACAACGAAAGAGTACTACGGTGGTTTTGTCCCTGCAACCCTACAGATTCACTACCAAACATCGGAAGGGTACGGAACAAACAAACGTCGACTTTCTGTCACGATATCCGGTGGGGACAACCCCTACAAGAAGGACAGCTAGGGAAAGGGGATGTGAGGGTTTCCCAACAAGGACTGTATGGTACCTGTTCTTCTTAAACGACCCGGTCCGGCCATTTCGGGACTCCCACAAAACTACGAGAACTACCGCCTGACGTCGTTGAGGGTAACCACGCCCCCTTGTCATGTGTCCTTACAGGAGCCAGTTACGAACTGGGAGTCGGGGGAAGGAGGCGGGACCGACCCCGGAAGGAAAAGCCCGAGGCCGGTGAAAGGAGTCCCAGGACAGACGGAAGACGGCAGATCCACAGAGAGCGAGGAGAACGAGACGGAGAGCCAGAACAGAGAAGGGACGGAGACGAGAGCAGAGTCGACGAGAGGAAGCAGACGACCCAGAAGAAGAAGAGTGGAGCGAGGACTGGTGGAGCCCACCGGAGGATGCTGGAGAGCGGCCGCAACTCAGGAGAGTTGCGGCGGAGCCGGTGAGTTCACACGAAGGAGAGAACGGGGAAGCGGGAACAGGGGAGGCGGGAGGGAAAAACATACTCGGGGTGGGTTAGGGAGCGTCGGGGTGTACAGCAGCAGGCACGAGCACTGAGCCACCTACCCTCACATCCCGTTCTTGGCCGCCGGAGGCTAACACACCTTTATTGCACAAACCCTGTCCTCTAAGAGTTCACCGTTTTTCCCCACTCCCGTTCCTCTCACTTGTCTTTTCATTATTGCACCGCCCTTCTTTGACAAGTACGATTAAGAACGTATCACCGACCGGGTGTGGTGACGGTTAGCACTAGGTATAGCCATTAAAAAGGGCTAGAGCTGACGAAACCTTCTTGTTTCTTCCTCCCTTTTATGAGCCTCCGCAAGCCCACCACCGCGTCAAGACCATCCCGCCGGAGAGAGACCCGCAAGACCATAGGAAGAAACCCACAAGAAGGGGACGACATAAAGAAAGAACATAAACTGTGTTTCATGTACCTACCCTCAATAAAAGACACTAAAGATTGCACACTACATCCAGCCTCCGCGTCTGTATATCCGGCCCGCACTCCCCACACGCTCACAATGGTCTTGTTGAAACGTTCGACCATCCCGTTAGTCTCCGTGTGATAAAGTGCACACCGCTTGTGTTCTATCCCATTGCACGCTAAGAATTCTCTAATTTCTCTTGAGCAGAGTTGCACCCCATTGTCTGTCAATAAGCTACTTGGCAAACCTTCCCTGATGAACACTTCTAGCAGGAAGTCTGTGACAGCCCTCGTAGTGATTTCAGACACAAATTTCACTTCAGGCCACCTAGAGTAAAGATCTATGAGTACCAAGATGTAAGGTGTGCGATGTTCCCTTGTCAAGGGACCCACGATGTCCAATGGTACATCTACCCATGGGCCCACGGGAAGAGGCCTACAGTGCATAGAAGGTGTGTGCTGTTTTAGAACCTTGTCGCTGGTGGAGCATGGTACACAGTCTCTTATTTTCCTCTCGATTTCAAGATCCATGCTGGGCCACCAGTAGTCCAGCCGCAACCTCTGCTTGGTTTTGGTCACTCCCAAATGCCCCTCATGGGCCAAGTTGACCAAACACTCTCTCAAAGTCTCTGGAGGGATCAACCTCGTACCCCTGAACAGACAATCGTCAGCGATAGATAGTTCGTCTCTGACCATCCAGTACGGTCTAAGAGCCTCTTCCCGCTTGTCTTGGTCCATCCAGGCACCCTTTGTTTTCTCCCTCACTCTCTGTAGAAGCACGTCAGCTCTCAAGGCTTCCTTCCAGCGTTCTTCATCAATGGCTCCTTGGGTGATGACGCATACGTTCTCCACCTGCATCTCTTTGTCAGCCTGATCATCCTCCTCCACGTCGACTGCTTCATCACGATCCTCACTTAGTAGGCGAGAGAGACAGTTAGCTGTGAAATTCCTCACCCCAGGTACGTATTCGGCCTCAAACGTGTACTCTTGGAGATTCACGACCCACCGTCTGATTCTGCTTGAGATGGAGTCTAGCCCCTTTTTGTTGAATACTTCGACGAGGGGCTTATGGTCGGTCCTCAGGTTGAATTGTATACCCCACATAAAAAATCTCTGAATTTGCTTATGGCCCAATGTGCCGCTAACGCTTCTTTTTCGATCACCGAGTAGTTGAACTCGGCCTTGCGTAGCGAGCGTGATGCAAAAGCAATGGTTCTTCTCCACCTTCTCCTACTTGCATCAGGACTGCTCCTAATCCTTTGGAACTGGCGTCGGTGGTCAGCACGGTCTTCCTTCCAGGTACAAACGATTTGAGATTGGGTGCGTCAGCTAATGCTTTCTTTGTGTCTTCGAATTCTTTCTGGCACTCCACGCTCCAGTCCAATGTCACTCCTTTCATTAGTAGGTTACGGATAGCATAAAGGATCTGATTTCATCTTTGCTTCTGGGTGGTGTAAGGTTTATGATTGTGTTTTGCAGATCAGCCTTAGGGCGAATGCCCTCCGTTATCACTTTATGCCCCAGGAACTCTATCTCAGCACACCCAATCTTGCACTTTTCTCTCTTCACCGTGAGCCCTTGTTCTTGGAACCTCCTCAGGACCTGTCTGAGCCTGTTTTCGTGTTGTATAACATCCTCTCCAAAAATCAGAACATCATCCTGATAGCACACAACCCCAGAAATGCCCTTGAGGAGGTTGCTCATGATCCTTTGGAAGACCGCGGCAGCGGACACTAGTCCAAACGGCATACGCTTTGAATTTGTATGCCCCCATGGGCGTAATGAAAGCTGTGAGTTCTTGTGAATCCGGGTGGAGCCTGACTTGGTAGTAGGCAGAGGTTAGATCAAGTGTGGAAAAAACTTTTGCCCCCGCTAATCTGCTCATCATTTGTAAAATGTTCGGCAGAGGGTACTTATCCACTATGACTTCCCTGTTCAGTGCTCTAAGATCAATGCATAAACGCACTGCACCATCCCCCTTCCTGGCTGCAACTATGGGTGCCAACCACTCAGTGGCCTCTACTGGTTCAATCACCTCCAACCTGCACAGCTTCTCTAACTCCTCTCTCACAGCTTCTTGTATCGAAATAGGGAGATTCCTAACCTTGGCCGAGACTGGCTTGGAATACTCTTTGAGTTTTATTCTGTGGGCATAGTGTTTGAGGCATCCTAACTTCTCTGTGAAAACATCCTTGAATTCTTCTTCTATCCCCACCAGAGTTTTTCCCACTTCTTGTACCAATATTTGGGGGTTCTTATTGGGATTGAGGTAGATGCCTAAATCTTTTTGTGCTTGCCAACCCAGGATGTTGTCCCCCTTCTTGGACACGTAAATCTTTGCAACCACCAGCCTGTCCTTGTAGCCTACACTGCCCCAGAAGTAACCGTTCATCTGTATGGGTTGCCCCCCATAACCTCCCGGTCTTACATCCATTCTCTGTAAGGTCATTTTTCCCTTAGATACTTTCTCAAAATCTTCTGCAGATATTATTGTAAGCTTAGAGCATGAATCAAACATTGCTTCAATTTTAGTCTCCTCTACTGCTATGAAATCCTTTGGATTGCTTACTGACTCACTCTGAACCTGTAACACAATTTCGTCACAGACACGGGTGGTGTCATCCCTGTTATGTTTCCTGTAATTAGCATTACTTCTGCAGCATTGTCTGAAGTGTCCCCTCCTACCACACTTATTACATGTAGCTTTTAGTGCGGGGCACTCCCTGTCATTCGCTAAATGTCCCTGTTTGCCACATCTGTAACAACTACCTTTGAAGTTCCAACTGCCCTTGTTCTCCTTTTGTTCCTTCTTTTGTCCTTTGACTGCAAGCACGTTTTCACTCTGAACCAAGACTTCACTCACTTTGGCTTTACCCTCGCAATCCTGTTTTATTTCACTCACACATTTCATCATGTGCTCTACTTGTTTCGCTACGATGAGTACCTCTCCAAGGGGCGGGTCATCTTTTAACCACAACTCCTCACGTATTCGTTCTATCTTACATGTCAAAAGAAATTGATCACGTATCCTCTCCTCACAAGCTCCCCCAAACTTGCAGGTAGCTGCCAACTTGCGTAACTCTGATGCAAATTCCTCTACTGTTTCACCCTCTTTCTGCCCTCTTTCCCCAAAATGGTATCGTTCCATAATTGTGCTAATTTTCGGCAAAAAATGGATGTCCAATTTTCTCAGACTAATTTCATACTCATTCAAACCTCTCGCGTCATTGGCGTTCAAATCTGGAAGATGTTCTAATATCTCTTGCGCTTCAGCCCCCAGATAGTGCAACAGTAATGCCACTTTCCTTTCAAGCCCCAAATTCGGACCACATACTACAGCGTAGTTTTGGAAAACCTTTTTCCACTTTTCCCATTTTAAAACTGGCTCCCCTGGAGTGGTTAGAAAGAATGGCGGTGGTGTGACATTCTGCATGATGGTTAAGAGTTACTGCAATTGATTCCGTACACAAAAGTGATGCAATGTTATTTCACCCTGGTAAAACAGTCTAACATGTAAAGTTCCTTGCACTACCAAACTTCAACAATACTCTTTTGTTTGATCAAAAGTGTGGAGATTGCAGAGAGAGAGAGGCTATAAACAACTGTAATATCGAAGAACAGCACTCCTTCCTTAAGATTGAGTCACAGGAAACGCGAAGATAAAAAAGGTGACGTTTATTTTCTGAAACACAGGAGAAGAAACCCCAGCCACAGTTGTTGTCCTCAGCAGACTCTGTCACACTCCACGCAGGGAGCTCAACATAGAACGTTCATCTCTGTGACATTCTACAGCATGTCACAGAGGTACAAACCAATACAATAGCAGGGGAGGGGGTGAGTGACATGAACAAGATTCCCCTACAGCAGAGGATACCACATCGGGGTTGTTGAAGAGTCTGCTGAGTTCGGTTATTGGGGGTCGAAGTTCTCGTAGATGGTGGCGATTTTGGTGTAGAAGAAGTCTGCAAGGGTGTTGCAGAGCTCCTGTGAGGGGTGATGGTGTTCTCGGTGGCTGTGGGGTTGGAGAATTCCATGATGATGCAGAATAGTTCCTTGCTGTGGTTTGAGCTGGCTTCCAGGCGAAGGGCCAGGGCTTTCTTTTGTGGTTTTGAGTTGGTGGTGGTACCTGTTGAAGGCTAGTTTGAAATTGTTGCGGTTGTCATTTGTTTTGCTGGTGTGCCAGATCCTCTCAAGTCACTTACAAGAGCGCTTGTGGGATTTGAGTTCTGGTGTGAACCAGCTGTGATGTTTGGAGGATGTGCTGGTTTTGGTGGTTTTGAGTGGGTGACTTTGTTGGCGCATGTATTGATCCATGCATTGAAGTTTATGACTGCCACTTCGAGGTCAGTAGTGGTGTCAGGGGGCAAGGGGCTTTGAGGGAGTTGGTCCAGAGGTCTTCTGTTACTTTGCTCCAGCTCCTGTATGGGGCGTTGAGGGGTGGCGGGTGTGGAGGCGGTGGTTGTGATGTGGAAGTGGAAAATGGAGTGAATGGAGCAGGTGATTTCGGTGGCATGCTTGTATCTGATTCTGTCACTGGCTGAGAAAATGGGGTCAGGAGTGTGTCCAGTAATGTGGGATCGGTGACTAGCTGGGAGAGTTCCAGGATTGCCATGCTTTTGAGTAGGTTGGTTGTGTGGGTGTCTTTGGGGTCTTCCAAGTGAAAGTTTAGGTCCCCAAGGAAGAAGAAATCTTTGGAGTTGATGGCCAGTGGAGTGATGAATTTGGCGATGGCCTCGCAAAAGGCAGGGAGTGGTCCCGGGGATCTGTAGGCTAGGGTGCCTCTGACCATTGTTTTGCAGTTGGTGTTGATCTGGAAATTGAGGTACTTCATGATGGTGGTGGGGTGTCGGTGGTGGCAGTGCAATTGATGGACACTTTGTGGATGATGGCTATTCCACCACCTTGTTTGTTGGTGCGGTCCCAGTGAATTATCTTGTATCCGTGTGGTGTGATGGTGGCGATGTCTGGCGCTGATGCCGGGTTGAGCCAAGTCTCTGTGAGGAAGATGATGTCCGGCGTAAGGGAGGTGATGTTGTCCCAGATTTCTCTGGCGTGCTTGCGTAGTGATCGGGTGTTGATCAGTAAGCATTTGAGTTGATCTGTGGAGGTGGCGGTAGGCAGGTGTTCCAGAGCTGAGGGTTCTGTGTTGCAGTAGAATGGGCAGTGTTAGCAGGAGAAAGGTCCTGCCGTTGTTCGCGGGGAGGCGATGTTGCAGTTGCCGTTGCGTTGACCGGGGTTGAGGGCTAATAGTTCGGTGCATGTGTATCTGTAGATGGGAGGGGATCAGGGGTCCGGGCTCTGGGCACAGTCCAGGCACTGACGGCAGCAGACGGGTGGGCCTTCAGCGATGCGAGGAAAGGGAAACGTTAATGGGTTTTTAGGGTTTAGAGAATGGTAGCCTTAAGGGATAGTAAGGGTGTTTTAGAATTCAAGGATAGGTAGCATTCATGGGTAGTAAGGGGCTTTTAGGGTTCAGAGATTGGTAGCATTAAGGGGTAGTACGTGAAGGGGGGCGTGGCTTAGGAGCTGATGATGGCGGACGCGTGAGCCCTGAGCTCCGCGCTAGCCTTGCCAATTATCCGCATTAATCAGCGATCCCGACCGGACCCGGGGGCGCACGAGGGGGGCCTACCCCTGTGAGACCGTGGGGCTCCTGTTTTTCCCCCCTGAAAATCTCCTGGGGAGCCGCCAGTCAGCCGCTGTGGAAGAGGAGCGGACGGACTGGGTCGGCCCCAAGATGGCGGCTGCTGCTGCTGGTGCGTAGCTTCGTGATAAAATCGCGGACGGAGCCCTGACCCCGAGGTTGTGTTCCCGAACAGGAGCGGGACGTCGCTAGCGGCAGGAGAGCGGCCTGCGACCCAGAAACTTTGCTGTGCTGCGATTGGGGTGGTTGAACTGGATCCGCGAGTCGGCCACCGCGCCGGTGTTCACTGGGCTGCGGCTGAAGCTGGGCTCGAAGAGCTGCAGTGCCGTGACAGAGGGTGCTGCCTGCTGGAAAACGAAGGGCGCTACAGAGAGGCACTGCAGGGAGGACGCTCCGGTGAGTTTTGGGGGCCGGCGGCGTATCACCGAGACACCTGTAGACCCACGTTGGGTCCCTGGCTGGGCGTGGCAGCTTCTGCAGCGGGGGAGACTGGAGGTGAAACAGATTGCTGCAGGCGCCCGTCCGGAGCCAGGCCGAACTGGCGGGCGGCCCTGAGGGAAGGCCTGGGGCCCCGGTCCCCTGCCTGAACTGCATGGAAAGGAGGTGCCGGCTCTGGGGCTTGAGGGCTGGGTGACGACGGCCTCCTCCGACGCTGGGGAAGTCTGCCGAAAGTGCGGGGAGGGTTCTGAGGAGGTGATTGTGTGACTCTGTACTCCCTCTGCAGTGACTGAATGTGACCCGTCCCCATTATCGTTGGCCTCGAGGAGCGAGCGGTGTGGTCTGAAATAGGCACTGGCCTAGGCCGCAATTCGCAGGAGGGTGCTGGAGGTGACCCGCCGGACGGAGCGAGACCCTGGAGTGGTGGGTGCCAGACAGACAGGCGACAGTTTCCTGCTCGCCCAAGGCCCAACGAACCCATGCTAAAGCGAGGGAACGAGTGCTACTAGCCATGGGGAAGCCACGGGGGAAGCAGATCGGTCCCCCACCGGATCAAGAGGACGGAAGGCTGGACACGGCCGCGAAAGAAGCTGGGGATGACCAGGCGGAGGTGCCAGTTAATCAGCAACTGGCCAAAATTCTTGAAGCAATAGCGGACACCAAAGAGACCCTGCATCAAGACATCAGCACAGTGGCGGTAGGCCTTGGTTTGTTGCGCGCCAAACATGCTAAGTTGTCAGACCAGGTGAAGCAGACTGAATCGACTCTGGAGGTGCTGGCACCAGCCCAGCAGGCACTGTCGGCCCAGGTGGGTGAACTGGCCAGCAGGGTCAACCAGCTGGAGAAACGGGCGGAAGATGCAGAAGGGCGCAATCGAAGAAACAACGTGCGAGTGGTGGGCCTTCCGGAAGGAGTGGAAGGACAGGACATGGTCAGCTATCTGGAAACCTGGCTGAAGGACGTTGTGGCGCCTCAGGGCCACTCCTCATTTTATACTCTGGAAAGGGCTCACCGGGTGCCTGCTCGCCCGCCGGCGCCTGGCCGGCCGCCCCATGCTGTAGTGGCCAGACTGCTTCATTTCCTAGATAGGGATTTGTTACTTAGGAGGGCTCGGGAGGCTGGTCCATTTCTAGTAGGGAACGGTAGAGTCACACTGTTCCCAGATTACATGCTGGAAGCACAACGGCGCCGCTCCTCCTTCCTGGATGTTAAAAAAGCTTTGCGTGAAGAGGGAGTACAATATTCGCTGATGTTCCCGGCTCGGCTCAAGATCATGCTGGATGGGGCGACCCACTTTTGCGAGGACCCTAAGGCTGCCTGGGACTGGGTTGAGTCACACCATGCGGGAGGCCCTTCACAGCCTCGTTCTGAGCGGCGTCCGTCTGGTGTTGAGTGTTCGGGGAAACGGCTGCGGAAACGGCGAAAGAGAACGGAGTTCAAGAGGCCGAGTCCATCCCGGACGGCGACGGAGAGAGCTGCAGCGCTGGAAGCTGTTTCCCTCCTGATGCGGTCTGGGGCCTCCTCATCAGAGAAAGACTCTGAGGCAAAGTATGGCAAGGAAGAAACCGATTCGGATGCCTCCCGGACCACAGGCGGCACCTTGCTTATAGTGACTCCACAACTTTCGAATGACATGTAGGACTGGGAGTCTTGGGGAGGGGGTTTTCCTTTCTTTCTCTCTCCTGCCTCTTTGTATTATCTTTCCACCCTTTCCCGATCTCCCTGAGAGGGGTTGCATCTTGTGGACACTCAAGCTATTGCTGGATGTTGAGGGGGGAGGAGTGGGGGGGGTCCCTGGGCGGGCGCTCCCGGGTGAGGGTGGAACGGCCTGTTACGGCTACTGCTGTGTGAGGATAGTTTTTTAGACTATTTGCTAGTTTCCTAACACGCTGCGCCCCTCGCAGGTCCTAGTGCAGTTAGCCTTGGATCTTTCCGAACTGGTGTGAGTTTCCACTATGCGACTTGTTTGTGTGTTTGGGCAGCTGACTGTTGTCAGTCCGCTCTCGGGACGGGGAGTTGTTTTGATAGGGTTTGTTGTTATATGCCAGGAGGGTGGTTTCAGTTCAGAGGGGGGGCGGAGGACTGGGGGGATGGGGGGGTTTGCTCGCCGATATGATGGCTGAGTCTGAGGGTAGCCTTGAAGGGATTAAGTTTATGACCTGGAATATTAGGGGCATGGGGTCACCTTCTAAGCGCTACAAAGTTCTGAATTATATCAAAAGATGAGGGGCACAAGTGGTATTATTGCAGGAGACCCACCTTACAGAGGGGGAGGTTTCCCGTCTGAGGCGCAGATGGCGGGGTCAACTTTTTGCAACTACGTACTCGGCCTTCTCCCGGGGAGCGCTGATATGGGTTAGGCCGGGGGTGCCCTTCCAGCTTACTCGGACAGTGTTAGATACTGAGGGTAGGTATGTGGTGATCACAGGCACTTTGAAGGGCAGGGAGATCACATTGGGCAGTGTGTATGGCCCTAACCGAGACCAGCTCCCCTTTCTGGACCGGCTGTCTGGGTATTGGCTGCGTTTCCCCATGAGACCTTGCTACTGGGAGGCGACTTTAATTGTGTTTATGATTTACGATGGGACAGATCCACCCCCCCCTGCGGGGCACCACGGCGGCTGCCACCACTAAGGGACTAAAAGCCTGGGCCACGGGTTGGGACCTACATGACGTTTGGCGACTGCATAACAATGGATGCAGAGAATATTCCTATTATTCACATCTTTATGACCTGCACACCCGCCTGGACATGTTCTTCTGTTCGGCCATTTTGTCCCCCATGATGACCGGTGCTGAATACCTTGGCAGATCCCTTTCTGACCATAGCCCTCTACTCGTGGGGTTTGTCCCGGTCCTGGAGAGAGCCCCGATCCCATGATGGCGGCTGGACCCGTCGCTGCTAGAGGACGATGGGTGCCGTCAGGGTCTTTCCGAGGCCTTAATTGATTATTTTTCAGTTAATCAGGGAACCACCAGCTCCCCGCTGGTGGAATGGGAAGCATTTAAAGTGGTGACGCGGGGGCATTGTCTGGGCGAGACTGTTGGAACTCGACGACTGGTCACACAAGAACTGACAGACTTAGAGGCCCAAATCCTGACTCTGGATAGGGAAACCGCGGGTACGGTCCAGAATCAAAAGGAACTATCGGAAGTAAAAAGCCTTTACAGTGCCACTTGGGACAGACTGAGAGCTCTAGATTTTAAAACATACCAGGCCGCCAACACAAGGAGGGGGGCAGGGCTGGGAGATTGCTGGCCTGGTTAATCAAACCAGATAGTAGAGGTTCGCCCATAGTGAGTGTCACGGATTTTCAGGGTCAGGTTCTCTCCTCCCCGAGGGCTATCAATGACTCGTTTAGGGAATACTACGAGTCCCTGTATGGCTCACCAGGACTGTTCCAGGGGGAGCCATTACAGGCATACCTCGTCGAGCAACGACTGGCGCAATTAGACCAAGATGTCCGGGACCTGTTAGCCTCGCCCATTAAGTCGGGCGAGATCAGGGCAGCAATTCGGGAAATGGCTAGGGGGAAATCGCCTGGGCCGGATGGCCTCCCTGCCGAATTTTATAGTACCTATATGGACATTCTGGCTCCACAGTTGGAGCACATGTATGCCGCCGCGCTCCGCGACATGTGCCTACCGCCCTCGCTTTGGGAAGCGTTAGTGATCCCATTGCCAAAATCTAAAATGGCCCATCCTAGATTAACCGAATTCAGACCGTTATCCATGTTAAATATGGACCTCAAAATTTTAAGTAAAGCACTAGCCCTGAGACTCCTCCCACACATGTGCGGGCTGGTGCATACGGATCAGAGTGGTTTTATCCCCTCACGTTCCACGTCCAGTAACCTTAGGAGATTATACCATGTTATGTTTCATCCGGGCCTGCGGGACTACCCAAATGCAGTGGTAGTGGCGATAGATTTGGAAAAAGCCTTCGACACCTTACGCTGGGATTTTTTATTTGCGGTAATGGGCGTACTGCAGCTGGGAGATGGGTGGTTGCGGTGGGTCTGACTGCTCTATGGAAACTCTACGGCTCGTGTGCGAACGGGGACTACGATCTCGGCGTCTTACCCCATCTACAGGGGGACCCGGCAGGGGTGCCCCTTGTCGCCGCTGATTTTCGCTCTTGCCATGGAGCCTTTGGCGGCACGAGTGCGGAGGGAGAGCGTGGGGTTGGGGGTGACCCTCGACGGGATACACCATATCATCTCGCTTTACGCGGATGATGTTCTGATCTATTTGCGCGACGGGACTTCGGGAGTTCGCCAGGTACTAGACATTCTAGACGAGTTTGCCGCTCTATCTGGCCTGCGGGTGAATGGGAAAAAAACATTTGTGTTCCCGTTACACCACACCATGCCCAGGCCACTGAATCTGCCGGCTACTTTGGCATGGACACCTGTATCTGTTAAATATCTGGGGATTCAGGTTTACCATACGCAGGCAGACTTGTTCGATGGGAACCTTGGAGGCACCCTGAGGGCATTGAGATCGCAGGTAGCTTTCTGGCGCACTCTCAAGTTGCCGCTGATGGCTCGGCTGGCATTGTCGAAAATGATTGTTCTCCCCCGCCTATTGTATTATTTTGTTAACCTTCCAGTATTGATACCGAAATCGTGGTTTAGGACGTTGGACGGACTTCTTAGAGACCTTATATGGGATGGCGGCCGCAATAGAGTGTCGCTCCAGACTCTACGCCTCCCACTTACAGATGGAGGATTAGGGGCCCCAGATTTCGAAGCGTATTACTTGGCGGCCCAACTCCAATGGGTGGCCAGATGGCTAGATGGCAGAGATTTGGATACGTTCTCACTTCCCGCCGGGGCTTTGTATACTAGGTTAATTCCTAGGATCCTTAACCGTTGTCAGAAGATACAACATATGGGGACGTTACTCTCGGTGGCAGTGAAGTGTTGGGACCGGTGTGTGGCCCGCTCACAGGAGAGATTGCTTTACGCCCCGAGCCTTCCGCTCATGGGCATTCCCCAGGCGGGACTGGGACCCCCCCTCACACAGTGTCATTTGATGGGTTGGGAGGAGGCTGGAATACAGAAGGTGGGCGACTGTTACAGAGATAAAGAATGGCTCCCGTTGGCGGATTTTCTCGAATATCATGAACTTCCCCCGGGACAATTCTTGAACTATCACAAGCTCTGGGGGGCGGTGTCAGAGCTGTGGGGCATTGCCACAGGCGAACCGGATACTCACCCGGCCCTAGATGCTTTGGTGACCTTGGGCTCCGCTGGACATCTGATTCTCTGGCTTTATCTGGCCATAAGGGAGCTGTCACCCCGGGCGCTGCCGGGCCTGCGGGAGAGATGAGAAAGGCTGCTGACGAGACCATTGACAGATAAAGAATGGCAGAAAGCCCTCGCAAGCCCGAAAAAAGTCTCCAGGAATACGGCCTTTAAGGCCCTTCAATTCAACATTCTCCATAGAACTTACCTCACTCCTCACCGGTTGAATGTGGTTTACAATAGAGATGATCTGACCTGTTCGAGGTGTATACTGGGGAACGTGGACTTTGACCATATGATCTGGTCTTGTCCGTTGCTCTCTAACTATTGGAGCAAGATTGTAGGCATGGTTAATAGAGTGTTGTCTCGCACTTTGACGTGCAGCCTTGAGGTCTGTCTCTTGGGCCTCTTTCCGAGACCCAAATCCCGCAAGTTGGGGCATAGATTCGCAGACCTGGCCTTCCTCCTGGCCAAAAGGAGAATTGCGCTCCACTGGAAAGCAAAGAACCCGCCTCTGGTAACCACATGGGAAGCGGATGTTACATGTTGGGTTAGAGCAGAGGAACGGGTACTAATCTCAGAAGACAAGATCACTAAGCGGCGTAAGCCGTATGCGGAGCCATGGGGTGATATTACTCGGGCATGGGAGGCACGTCATGTACTAGATCAGGACCCTCAGGGCGACGGGTCTGGGACTGAGGAGTAGATAGGTGCCTGGAGGCTGCCACAGACGCTTTGCTCCACTCGCTCTGTTCAATGGACACGTTTGGACCCCCCCGGCTCCCCCCCCTACATTGCCAATACTTAGCTCATTTCCACAGTCGAAACACACAGACTCCTGGCAGTTGTTGGTTTTTTGGACGTTTTGGTTAAGTTTCCTTTAATGTTAGCGAGTACAGATAATCTTTTGGATCTGAGTATGCTTTCTCTTTCTTTTGTTTGTTCCTTCCACAACTACAGTGTATGGCCTATTGCACTCGAGAGGCCAGGTGAGCCTGCCCTTAATCTGCTACCAGTGGGATCAACTAGAAGTCCCACACGGCTGGTTACTGTATTCTGTGCCTGGGTCTGAATTTGCACTCTAAATATGGTGTAGGAAATGTGTGAACATATATTGCACGGAGAGTTGGAGTGGTAAAACAAATATCTATATGTATTGTTGATAGCTATGCCAAAGGGGATAATGGACGGAGTGTTGAACAATGCAAGCACTCACCCCCAGTCAACTGATCTGGGTTTAATCCATCATCATTCTTTAGCTCACTCCGCCACCCCAGTTCAGACATGGCCATATGCAAATCAGTCTGACCCTGTGCCTCATGGGAACAGTCCAGCCCGAACTGCCAAGCCATGTCTTCCCTGGACCGGAAGCAAGCATCCTGGGACCGGTTTCTGGCTAATCAGCCGTCATCAGCCAGGCTAGCTTGAATCCAGTGGCAAAGTGAGCAAGGGGCCCACGTCTGGGCATACCCTGCCAACTTAGGGTGAACAAAGCTTAACCAAAGGGGATAATGGACGGAGTGTTGAACAATGCAAACACTCACCCCCAGTCAACTGATCTGGGTTTAATCCATCATCATTCTTTAGCTCACTCCGCCACCCCAGTTCAGACGTGGCCATATGCAAATCAGTCTGACCCTGTGCCTCATGGAAACAGTCCAGCCCGAACTGCCAAGCCATGTCTTCCCTGGACCGGAAACAAGCATCCTGGGACCGGTTTCTGGCTAATCAGCCGTCATCAGCCAGGCTAGCTTGAATCCAGTGGCAAAGTGAGCAAGGGACCCATGTCTGGGCATACCCTGCCAACTTAGGGCGAACAAAGCTTAACCAAAGGGGATAATGGACGGAGTGTTGAACAATGCAAGCACTCACCCCCAGTCAACTGATCTGGCTATGGCCATAGATCGCAAGCACTGTGAAAGATACTCACTGAGGCATCTGGTGGAGCGGCACCCCGTCCTGTGGGAGAAAACATTGCCTTTGCTTTGTATTGTGCCTGTATGTGCATACATATGGTGGCAACTTCTCTATGACGAAAATGGATTTGTGTAAATGGTATCCACTAACATGTTTTAAAATCAATAAACAGATTTTCAAAAAAAAAAAAGGGGGTAGTACGTGAATTTTAAAGTTCAGAGAAGGATAATATTAAGGGGTAGTAAGGGTTTTTAGGGCTCAAGGAAACAGCATTAAGGGGGTAGTAAGTAGCTTTTCAGTTTCAGGAATGAGTAGCTTTAAGAGGTAGTAAGTGTTTTTTAGGGTTCAGGGAAGGATATTGTTAAGGGATAGTAAGGGTTTTTAGGGTTCAAGGATGGGTAGCTTTAAGGGGGAGTCAGGAGTTTGTTGAGTGCATCGAAGGGTAGCGTTAAGTGTTTTTATAGTGGTGAAAGTAATACTTACAAACTTACCTGCAAAGTAAAGGCATTCTGGTGTAATAACCGGCGCTGTAAAGGTACTTCTGGTGTAACATCATGCAATATAAAGGTACTGCTGATATAATGGCCAAGATGTAATGACTCCCGATGTAAAGGCCTGCGAAGTAGCAACTGACATTATCTTGATAGCTAAGTGTAGAAATCCCAATTGCCTGTTACTTAACATTCCCAGTAGAGAATAGTTGTAACGTTTAGGATGTGCCTTTGTTCATAAAAAAGTTTGACTAATATTGTCCAGTCTTTCCAGAAAAGCTGTCTGTTTTATAATCTGCTAATGTAAATTACAGATATTCATATTATTTTCATGGTATTGCCCTTTCTTCTGCTCCTTTTGACCCCCCTCCCCCCCCCTCACCTCCAAGGAATTTATTGGCTATCATTTCTAGTCTAAAGTTTATGAATATCATTGAAGAGCCCTTTATGAAGAACAGGTTACCTGTAAAACCAGTTGTCTATCAAGGATATCTCTATTAATGTCATAAATGACCCACCCTCCTCCCCAATCTTTTATTTTTACCTCTGCCACCAGTTTGTGAAATAGAACTGAGAGAGCGGTTTTCACTGTGTTGCATGAAAAATTGTAGTGGCTATTGGCTGCCTTAGATGACAAAGTGGGTTTTGCTCTTAGTGATATGGTATACCCGTGGGAAGAGTTTTCTTAAATTGTTTTCCTTTTTTACAAATGAGCAAAGGAAATGCTGGAGCAGCAAATCGAATCCATGTGCTTTTCCTTTAATTTTGTAGAGTGTTTTAAAGAAATGTTTGTTTTCAGGACAGATAAAAATTAGAAAGAAAATGTCACAAGGACACTGTTTATTTATGTTTGAGAGGTGTGTTATTTTTGAATGGTTCCGGAATCCCCTGTGCATGAAGGTTTTCTAATGTTTACGAATTTAATGAAGGTGCCCTTAATAAAGAACTGGTCTTACAGCTAAGTAACTTTTTATTTTGCTAGAAAAACTGGAAAAAAAAAAACACAAAGGAGGTGAAAGACCAGTGCAGACAAGTAATTACAGTTTAAGTTCTGGAATTCCATTAGGCTCGAGTGCACGTCACTAAGAGACGCTTGGGAGAGAGTAAAAAGATCCTTGTCTGTCGAGGTAGATTTCCATCCACCAGGCCCAGACTCTGAATGTCGGGGTCGATTTTCAACCACCACCAGGCCCAGAGTCTGAATTTCTGGAGGCAGCTCTAAGTTGCAGTAAACCAGAAACTATGTTGAATGAATAATTCACATACTAGGTGACCAGTTGGTAACCTTGCTGCGTGACCTCTTTCGCTTTCTGGACTCATGTTATTCTCGGCAGACCACGTTAATCAGCATTTCCTTGGCATTGCCAGGAAGTGATGTACAAGAGTTAATGGAAAAATGAAAAGCACGTTGGAGGAAACCAACCCATCAAAATACTAATTTTAAGGAAAGACAATTTTAAGGAAATACAAATAGATGAAAAAAAGGAGGGCTGATTTTTAGTGGTGATAGTTTTTTTGGGGTCAGGGATGAGTTGAGTCCAGGCGTGGATTGGGATATTTTGGTTTTAGGGATCAGGAAAAGGGCGGGGAGTGTAGGGGTGTTGAGGTGTTTTTGGAGTTCGCAGAATGGCGGATTTTAGAGCTGGTGAGGGTTTTTAAGGTTCACTGATGGGTAGAGTTTAGGGGGTTGTGAGGGGTCTTGGTGTCAGGAATGGGTGGAGTTTATGGGCAGAAATAGTTTTAGGGCTCAGGAATGGGTGGAGTTTAGATGTAGAAAGGGCATTCATCTCTCACTCTCCATCTCTCTTCCTGCTCCTTCAGTGTTCTTCTCTTGCTCACAGACTCTGCCATTTTCTTCCATATTCGCTAGTCAGCTGGATTTCTATATCCCTCTCCCCAATGCATTTCCATATCCACCAGCGGAAATATTTTAGGAATTGCTTAGATAGCTGTTTGGGGTGTGGTCTCTCTCAGTTGGCACTTGGTGTCCTATTTGCAGTCCAAGCAAGAAGCGCTTGTGAATGTTGTCCCATTGCATCGGTGGGTGTATGTGTGTGTGGGTGTTTTGTTTTAGGTTTGGCGCTAGCCAAGACCTTTTGGGGCAGATTTACAAGCCCCTTGCGCCACCCGTACGTCACTTTTCCCATGTTAAAAATGACACAAAAGTGGCGCAAGGGGCTTGTAAATCTACCCCTTTGTTTTTAAAGAAAATTTCTTTTAATAATAACTACAGCGTGAAGTAAGAAGTAAGACAAAACGCGCTGATCTCCCCTCAGCCGGGCTGACTGAGCCTAAGATGGCGGTCGTGCATTTAAATTACCGGGAGCAAAGCACTGCGAATAAGGGCATAAATCGGCATGTTATTTAATTGATTTCACAGAACAAGCGCCCACAGGTCCATAAGCACTAAAAGCAATTTGTAAGCGAAATCTCCAAACTTTAAGAGCAATAACGCTGGCTGATTCACCTACTGTGCAACTTGAGCCTAAAATGGCGCCTCACATTTAAATTACTGGAAGCATTGCGGCAGACGAGCACTCGGCGGGGCACAAGACAGCCTTAAATACAAATACTCAGACAATAATTTTGCTCCAAGGCCAGCGTTTGCTTGTTTGTTTGAGTTTGCTACTATAGACATGCTATGCTGTGCTACCAATAATGCCTGATAATGATACTGATAATGCCGATATTGCCTGGCTCTAAAATGGCGGCTGCACTGTGATTTTTGGATCTGTCTGAGTTTTGGAACTGTCTCGGTCAATATCTGCCATTACCTGCCAATACCTTACAAACCTGTACCTATGCATGTTGCACTCCACAGATCTTACTCTTAAAGATTCAATTTAAGCCAGGCTAAGCATAAGAGAGTACTGTACTTATGGCTATATAGTAACTATAAATGTTACACAGTGCCTGTTCCTAAGATGGCTCCCGCAGTGATTTGAGAAGGCTCCAGAAAGGGGCTTTGCGGTCCAATTGTCAGCAAGGTCAGCAATCAACCAGGCCTTCTCTGATAAAACTCTATAAGTTGACACCTATGCTTGTTGTTTACTTGCTCACTTGCCAATCACTCGCTGCATAGGACATACTGCTCTTGACGCTGCATAGGACATACTGCTCTTGATGATTGTGAACAGAGGCTTTAGCTTCAAATCTGGGTCGTCATCACATACCATCCCATCCTATAACTCAACTACGCAACAGTGACAGCAGTAGCAAAAATAGCGGAGACTGTAATCCAACAAGCAGCAGTCAGCAGACAGAAAAAGGAAAACAGTAAATAGCATATACAATTAAGCAGCATTAATAGACATATAATTAAGCATATAACTAAACAGCAGGCAGCAGACAGTAAACGGAGAATAACAAACACCATACGGAAATCAGCAAACGGAAAGCACCAATCAACGCCAAATAGCAGACATCAGTCAGTAAACAGCAGGCAGTAAACAGCCAAACAGCAAATTAGTAGCAAAACAGCAATCAGCAATCGGTGGACAGAAACAACAGACAGCTAACAGCAATCATCAATCACCATCATCAATTGTCATTGACACAACGGTGAACAAATAGATTCGGAAATTTGTGTGGCTAATCACTTGTAATCATTAAGGATATCACTAAGGACACCTGTTGGTGTCAACAGCAACAAGACACACTGAAGAAGCACGGCAGTCGATCAATAATGGCAGACAAAGAGGTTAAGACAAATCTCAAGAGAGTTAAGGCAGACCCTCCAAATCCAGACTCTCCAGTTAAAGGCAAACACGACATCAGCGCCACCATGGATACCATATTAAGTAAATTAGCAGAGGTCCACGAACTCGCCAAGTCCACAAAAGAGAATACGGACAGGATGCAGACTGAGATCTCTGCGATTAGGAAAGACCTCAGAGACACTAATGTCAGAATATCAGAAACGGAGAACAGAATTAGCCGTTTGGAAGATGAGGAAAACAAAATGAGCAAATCCCTCAAGGTCCTAACAATCACGTCGGACTCCCTCACGAAACGTCTATCAGGCCTGGAAGACAGAAATAGGAGGGGGAACTTACGTATCTTTGGAATCCCGGAGGGGGAAGAAGATCCCTCTGGTTCCTGCATCACGTTCCTGGAAAAATGGTTCACTCAAGCCACTAATCTATCCTTCAGTAAACCTCTAGAGTTTGATAGGGCTCACCGAGTACCTGCTAGAATTCTTGCGAGTCAGAAAGCTCCGAGGCCAATTGTGTGTAAACCTCTTCGCTATCAGCATGTGGAACAGATACTCGCATTCATGCGAAAAAATAACCACATCCTTTGGAAAAATAACAAAGTCTATATCTCGCAGGACTATAGTAAAGATCTGTTGAAACAAGGAAGGGTTTCCTGGCACTCCGCCCCAGGCTAAGACCTATGAACTATCAATTTGCCTTTGTGGGCCTAGCAAAGTATTGCGTCATGATTCAGGGATCTCCACACTTCTTCACTGATCATCAACAACTGAAAAGATTCCTTGACGGGAAAGATGATTCACTCATGGACACAGCTTCTGGATCTTCATCTTCTACTATAAACACTTAACATTCTTTGGCTTTTTGTTACCTTGTCAGACACGCAATGGTAATGCACTACGGCAAGTTGACACTCACTTGCCTATAACTTGTTCCACCTGGTCACCACCTCGAACATTTCGACCTTGCTGTGTAACTCAACAATGACCTCCATCGATGAACTCCATATGTCTTTGAGCTTCTTGCAATAAGATCTACAATCGATTGAACTCTATCAGATATGATGAATACGCAAGTTTGAATCTCTGTCCTCTCTGTAAGTTTGAATCTCTGTAAGTTTGATGGTGGTTATTAGATAGTTACCATACACATGTTAGTGTTTGTCGGCTAGAATTTGGTGACACGATATTTTCTAGACATGTCTAATTCTCCAACGAAGCACAAATAGCCTAATATCCTTTAAACCTCACAGCTGTTTGGTTTATGTTAAGTGGTGGCTTCCTCAGATACCTTACTTGACTTACTGGTCACATCACAATCCATGATACCAGTGCATAGTTATGTTGCATATATCACTTGCCTGCTGCCTGTTGGTAAACTATGTCGTTCATGCCACTAGCGTGTTAAGATCTAGATCCAATGAGTTACCACCCTGAAAACTAAGTTGTATAGGCCTCTGGCGTATTATGATCCACATCCTCTGAATGGCCTTTCTCTTAGTATGCGAATTTACAAAAATGTATAATGTGCCCTACATCGCACATTATGGACTTATGTATCTAAAGGAAACTTCAACAAGTTTGTTAGTCTATACCGCCCGTAAGTGGGCTGTTACATTTCTGAATATGCTTGGCCAAGTAGTTAATCCATACTATTAGTTACCGACAACTGGTGATCCAGCGCTTACAATAAAAATATTTTCTCCTACTATGTTTTTGGGTCATCCAGGTGCAATTATTTCTCTAACACACACACTATATCCATATGACGGTGGGGCCCATAACACCGCATATACATTCACTTACTCATTTATTTCCCTGGATTTTCCTCCGACATGAAACCTAGGAGAAAAACGATTTGCTGGAAGGAGACGGGATACCTCTTTTATAAAGACACAATAATTCTCATTTGTTTTTAAGGTATTCCGCTCATTGGTCGATGGACCAACTAGTAGGAATCAGTTGATGGTGATTAAGACCAGCTCAATCATAATGAACTCTTTTACCAAAACATTATTAATCATTATGCTAAAGAAAATCACTGAGTCATTTATTTAAAGAATAATAAAGTTTATATAAAGTTTTGAATGCAGGAAATTCGAGATTAATTTATTATTCAGTTCATTGCGTTTATCATCAATATAAGAATAATTGTAAATTGCATGACACTTTTATTAGACCGAAAATGAGGTTATCATACTAAGGACTCTATAGATCAAACTATCTATCTCTCGGGAAATCCTAATAATTCTAATATAAATCTTGTCAAATGCTAGTTCTCCTAAAGCGGCATTTCATACTCAACTGGAAAAAGAAAATAACAGCAGCAGCATCAGCTCGTCAGCATCAGCAACCGCAAACTCTCCCATCTACAGCATCTAACTTCTTCAGCATCTCCCGCAGCATCCCGCAGCATTCTAACCCCCTCCCACCAAGAGTAGGTCTTCTTATACCCTAATTCTAGCTTACAGCATAAAATGTTTCTTCTTTCATGGCGCGATTCATTCTCATTGGTCCAAAACTAAGGTCCCTATACATTCTAATCAAACTTCCTGGTCTTAACTAGTTCCGTGAGGAATGTCCATGCAAGCATCGTTTCCCACAGTTCATGCACTTGCTCATCCGTTTCGATCAGTCCAAATTGTTTCTTTTTCTGCAACAATTTATATAATAGAGTTCTTTCTATTGATTCAACCAGGATTCTCACGCTTCTTGCTGATCATCTTGGCACACATCTGCTCAGAAGGGTCACAGCAGCCTTGACCATACTTTCATCTTAGCCTCTCGGCATCAGCACGTGATCATCCCTTTGCAACAGCCTCTCTCCTCTATCACATGGTCGCATCCGCTCCTGCGCACTCTAGTAACTCGCGGCCATTTTATATTACTGCTCGGCAGGCCTAAGCGCACTATTTCTAAAGAAAACAAAATATTATTAAAACAATGAAATATAACCCTTTTGTTTCCCTCCGTCTTCTACGTACCCCAATTAGGTATTACCTAGCAGAAGCAACATATAAAGCTGTCCCTTACTTACCATCGCTTTATTTTGCAACCACACGTTTTATTCAAAGCACAAATCATGCATTTTATTATTTTTAGTACGCAAAATATTATGTTATGTTAGAAACGTAAACAATTATTAGTTCATTATTTTGCACATTAAACTGCGTGTTATCCTTACCCCAAAACATACATTGTTGGTTATTTACTTGAACGAACATGTTTATTAATATTATACGAAAATATTAGGAGGTTAAAAATTTTATATTTACCCTGCTCCATCAACTCCCCCTTTGGTGATTTTTAACATCACCACACAAACCAAGTTATACAATTTTCTCAGACAGCATATATCTTTTATCCATTTGCTTTTGTTAGTTTTATACTTCTGTATCGCTTTCAACTTGTCTCTTTGTTTTCTTGTACATGTTCTTTTTTATTTCTTCTAACTCTATTTCACCTATTTCTCTCTCTCTCTCTCTTTGTTTATCATATTTTCTTTTTCTATCTTATTCTGCTTTCTTCGTCTCTTTATACATGTTACTGCAAGTTTCAATACTAATATTATTATTATTATCATGGTTGCTATTATTATAACTTTCCCTATTATTAATCCACTCATTCTTGTTAACCAATTCGTTACAGAAGAAAACCCTTTACCAAGTTTTCCCCAAACACTTTCAACCTCCAGTGGTACTAGTTCTTTGTGCAAATTTGTAATATTTGTTATATACTTCTGTATATTTTCGCTTTTATCAGGAATGTAAGTGCAACAATGTTGGACTTTCAACATTCCACAGACTCCGCCCTCTTTTGCCAAAAGAATGTCAAGGGCAAGACGATTTTGCATCACCATAGCTCTCATGGCAACCATCTCGGTATTTACCATTAAGAACCCTCCAGCAGTATTGGTAGATAAACGATCTACTACTGTGGATAATTTCCGAATTCTGAATGCATTCAAAGATAAAAGATATTCCCACTGCTGGTATTAATGCACCAAAAATATCACCTACTATTTCTGAAAAACTTTCCCTTTTTCTACGTGTTAAGGTATTTTTCATTTTGTGTGTTCCTTTTTCTTTTCTATCCACATGAAAAATCTTTGGAAAGACCAGGCCTAAATAACATGATCCATACCAATGGTCCGGCAACCTATAATAAGCCCTATTCCCACAAACGTAATAAATCCCTGGAAATATTGGATCTTTTCCCCTTTGAATCCCCATCCACCTATAATTTGGTAATTGTCATGGCAATTACTGGAACCCACAAAATAATTGTCATATCTTGTCTTATTTCTTCTAATGCACAACCTTCCCTGTTGGGGCCAATCCAGAGTCATAGCTGCATTTATCTTTTTCTTGTCATGATGGTCTTCCTCAAACGCCCAAAGAGGTGTTTTTGTCTCTTCTATTACTTTTCTTTCAAATTTCACTCTTCTCTCCTCAACCATTTCTAGAAATACCTTTTCTTCCTTCTTTAACTCACAGGTAAGGTTGTACCTAAATATATTATCTAATGTTAAAATCTTATCTTCTAAGAAATATTCACCAAATATCTTTCCCTCTTTTATTTTATTAAGCTCGGGAACTACAGAAACCTTTGCAAAAATCCTATCTACATCAGTGTAATAATATTCTAATCTGCCTGTTTTATAAAATAAGCTTGCTAATGCACTACATGTTATTCCATATGTCAAAGGGAGGTGATGATAAGTCACACCCTCTGCTACAGATGCAGGCAATTGCATACAAACATAACAATCCCTTACATCCATTGTTTCTACGTATTCATACAGTAATTTAGTAAACACATTCTTTGAAAAATTTGTTATTGATTTGTCCTTATGTAATTCTGCACTACTCCTTAAAATAGCTCCTTTTCCTTTCTCAGTGTTATTAGATTTTTCCACTACAGCTAAACTAATAGGAATAGTTATTGCTAAAACTACCCATACTGTTATTAATAATCCTGTACAAAAACAGCACATTTTGCACCATCTTTTTAAAAACTCACATCTACATTTTCTATCTCTAATATTCTCCATTTTGTACTTGTTTTCTAGAAAATTGTGTCACTACACCTCAGAAATGACTTGCTTACCACTCTGTACTTTCAAAATTTTGTCTTTGCTTGGTTCTTTCTTTTAATTCTTTCTCAGAATTCTTTTTTGTCACATCCGGTAAATTCGTCAGTTCAGTGTTTTGTCAAATCCGGTAAACTATCTACAGAAACCACTTCAGGTTTGTTTCTTCAGGTTTGTTGCACTTCACTTTCTCCCATCAGGTTTCTTTGTTCTGGGTTTTCGTGAGTGTTCAATTCTTCTTTGTAACTAGTCAGAGCACGATACAACCATTCAGGTGATCTGTACTTCTGATTCACTTTCTTTATTCTTTTTGTTTTCTGCAAGTGTTTACCACCTTGTTTTCCTTGCTCCTTTTGACTTGTTATTTCATTCACTTGTTCAGCACTTTTTCCATCCAATTTTACGATTCTGTATCTTAATTTTCTTACTTCGTTGGGCCAATTGTCTCCTTTTCTTGGCCTTTTGCTTCACTTCCTTTTTCCTCTCTTTCTGTTTTCCAATTTCTTTTTCTTGTCTCTAGTTTTTCATTTCTTTCTTCTCCACTTTCTTCTGATTCTGTTTCAATCTTTTTGTTATTTCCTCTTATTTTGAAACTAATTATTTCGCTTTCAGCTACTTGTGGTTCTTTTCTTATCTTCCTTCGTTCACCTACTTCTGTCCCTCCTCGAGGTTCTTCCGGTTTTGTGTTAGTTTCTCTATCTGCTTCTAAATTTCCCTGTTCTTGTGGTTTACTATCTGTCCCTACTGCTCCTCGGGGTTTTTCCGATTTTTCTAACTTTTGGTCTGAAACTCTCCCTTCTTCATCTATTAATATAATCTTTGAAGGAATTTTACCACTACTTGTACTTGGTTGTTCACTATCACTGTTTTCTGGCTCAGTTTCTTCTCTTATGCTTTCAAAGTTCCACTTTGTTTTTGAGATTTCTTCTCCTTCTGAATGTTCTGTATCAGATTCTGAACTAGTATCAGATATTTCCAGATGTCGACTTACAGGTCGATCTTCAAATTCTGGAACTTCAGCTATTTCCTCTATTTCCTCTTCTTCTTCTATCGTTTCACTTGTAATTGGGTCTTCCAGATGTCGACTTACAGGTCGATCTTCAAGTTCTGGCACCCTGTTTGTCTCCTCTTCTCTTTCTGATGCTGAACTGTTGTCTGTTATTTCCAGATGCCGACTCACAGGTCGATCTTTAGGTTCTGGAACTCTGATGGTGTGGCTGGCATGTACCCAGTGTTTCACTCCTGCACACTTAACTGCGGTTGTCGTCACTAGGATCACTTGTCGTGGTTAGTCCCAGCGAGGAACCAAACAGTTTCTTCTCCGGTGGACTTTTATTCGAACCCAATCTCCTGGATTCAAGTCGTGTGCTGGTTTTCTTTCAAGAGTGGTCGCATCCGGTCCAACCTGATGAAACACAGAACGCACCACATCAGCCAATCCTTTGCAATAATCCAGTACTAGATCATCAGTTATAGTCAGTAGCTTGTTGACAGGTACTTGTGCTTGTCTCATTGCTCGTCCCATGATTATCTCATGTGGACTGAGTCCAGTCTTCCTTTCCGGAATACTTCTGATTGTCATCAGAACCAATGGCAAAGCATCGGGCCATTTCAGTCCTGTAGCTTGACACATTTTTCCTAACCTGTTTTTGATTGTTCCATTCACCTGCTCTACTATTCCAGAAGCCTCTGGTCTGTATGCACAATGCAGTTTCTGTTTAATACTAAGGGCTTCACAAATCAGTTTAACTAATTCGTTTTGGAAATGTGTTCCTCTATCTGTTTCAATCGTGACTGGACAACCATACCTTGGAATGAATTCTCGCAGCAAAAGTTTTGCTACTGTGATACTGTCATTCCTTCTTGTTGGATATGCTTCCACCCAACGGGAAAACAAACAGACAACCACTAAAACATACCTCAATCTGCTGCAAGGTGGCATTTCTATGAAATCCATCTGCATTCTAGAGAAAGGACCCCCTTCTCGTCCTATTCTCCCTAGACTCACTACTGTCTTCCTTCCTGGATTTAACTGTTGACAAGTCAGACATCTTTGACAAAGACTCTCAGCTATGGCTCTGAATTTTGGATTGTACCATGTTTGTCTAAAAAGTCTGATCATTGAATCTCTCCCAATATGGGCTTGCCCATGGTACATCCGTGCCATGTCAGAAATCATGCTATCAGGCATAACTGGTCTCTCATTCCTGTAAACCCATACATCAGTTTCTTCATGTTTCCTGCATCCTGCTTTTAGCCAAGTATCTTTCTCTTCATCTTCTGCAGCTTCTTGTAACTGTCTTACCTCATCCCATGTTTCAATTGAGTTAGTAAAAAGCAATGGACAAGAAATATGCTCTCTCTCGCTGCATTTATTTAAAGAAACCACATTCTTTGCACAGTACTGTGCCATTTTGTCAGCATATTTGTTGCCAACAGTAATGTAGTCTTCCCCATTTTTATGTGCATTGCACTTCACTACAGCGATCTCTTTAGGCAGCTGTATCGCCTCAAGCAACTTTTTCACAAAATCTCCATTCCTTATGGGTGTCCCTGCAGACGTCAAGAAACCCCTTTGTGACCAAATCTGACCAAAATCATGCACGACCCCAAAGCCGTACTGGCTGTCAGTCATAATCGTAACCCGTACATTTCTTCCCAACTTACATGCTTGAATCAGAGCTACCAATTCAGCAACTTGGGCAGATCGTACCCCTTTCAGACAAGATGCTTCCAATACAGTTGCTACTGTGCAAACTGCATATGCTGCACTTAGAACTCCATCACTCGTTCTTAAACATGAGCCATCCACAAACAGAATGTAATCTGATTCTTTCAAAGGCTCATCTCGTATATCAGCTCTTGGTTTTGTACAATATTCGAGCACATTCAGACAATCGTGATCTACTTCATCCATTTCAATCACATTCTCTTCGTCTGGCAATGATGTTGAAGGATTTACATTCATACATCTGTCAATGGTCACATTATCTGCACTCAAAATCACCTTTTCATACCTAGTCAGCCGACTATGTGTCATGTATTGTGTTTTTGTTCTTGTCAAAAGAATTTCCACAGAATGGTGAACGTACACTCTTAATGGATACCCCATCACTATGCCTTCACTCTGTTCCAGACTCACACAAGTAGCAGCAACTGCTTTCAAACATCCAGGCAACGCTTTTGCCACAGGGTCTAAAACAGCTGAAAAATATGCAATTGGTCTTTTCATAGTTCCATGTCTCTGCACCAAAACTGAAAATGCACATCCATCTCTTTCACTGCAAAACAGCTCAAAATCTTTCTCATAGTCAGGCATTCCCAATGCTGGAGCCTCACACAATTTCTTTTTCAGCTCTCTGAATGCTTTCATTTCTTCATCATTCATTTCAAAAGGATCTTTAACATCTTTCTTTGTCAGTTTCTGCAATGGTTTAGCAATTAGTGAAAAACCGCTTATCCATTGTCGGCAATATCCAACCATTCCCAAAAACATTCTTACCTCTCTTTGTGTCATTGGAGCTCTCATTCCTTGAATCATTTTTATTCTCTCTGTCGTTACCTTTCGTACTCCTTTCTCAATTTTATGCCCTAAATACTGGACCTCTTGTTTACAAAACTGCAATTTTGAAGGGGACACTTTATGTCCTCTTTTTGCTAAATGATTCAGCAAAGCAATCGTGTCATTGACACATGCTTCCTTCGTTTTTGATGCCACCAGTAGGTCATCAATATACTGAACCATTACTGACTTTTCTGGCATTTTTAAATCTTCCAATGATTTCTTTAGGATCTGATTAAAGATTGAGGGACTCTCTGTATACCCTTGAGGAATTCGGCACCATGCCAAAATACGCTCTCCAAACCTAAACGCAAATATTGGCTGGCTATCTGGATGTAATGGAATAGAGAAAAATGCATGACATAAATCAATCACAGTGTACCACTCTGCTTCGCGTGGAATCTGGTGTAGAATCACGGCAGGGTTTGGTACTATTGGGCAACAAGGCACAACAATTTTGTTTACCTTTCTTAAATCCTGTACGATTCTATATGTTCCATTTGGCTTTTTCAGTCCCATTATTGGCGAATTACATGGACTGCTCATGATTTCTTTTAGAATCCCTTGTTCAATCATTTTATTTATTACTGGCGTTATTCCTTCAATTATTTCTGGAGTCAATTTATACTGGGGCGTATTTGGGTAACTCGTTCCTTCTTTTACTGAAATTTTTACGGGATCTACTCCTTTCATTAATCCTACATCTTCTCCTGTCAAGTCCCACACTTCTTCTTTTACTGTCCCTTTCAACTCAATTGGGATTTTTCTGCATCAAATACAGGAAATAAACGATTTACTTCTGGTTCTAAATTTACCATTGTCATTTTGTACAGTACATCCTCATCTGGAGTCTGAAATGCAATTCCGTCTGGAGTACAATAAATTGTGCAATTCATCTTACACAATAAATCGCGTCCTAAAAGGTTAACGGGACTACAATCACACACCACAAATCGGTGCATTTCACTAAATGGGCCAATTCTTACCTTTACTAATCTAGTAAGAGGCGTTTCAATTTGCTGATTGGAAACTCCAACCACTTGTATATGTTCACCTGAGAGAGGAAGATTTGGAATTTCCACTGACCTAACAGTAGAACGGGTAGCTCCAGTGTCAACAAGGAATGTTATATTTGCACCATTCACTTCTCCATCCACAAATGGACCTGACTGGTCTACCTCTAGAGTTGCGCCAAGCACGCACTCTTCCCTCTCTTTCAGACACCGTCATGAGCTTTCATACGACTCATCCTCACTCTGTCGTAACCAATATTGTGAGATTTCAGCTGCACGTGACAACTGTTTTACCTGTTCTCCTCCGTAGAATCCTGTTTCTGCACTGTACTTCTGTTGATTAACACTCTTGGGAAGTGGTGGTTGCGGCACCTGACCTTGTTGAGTAACTACCTCACTCTGCACCTGTGAATTTAATGATTGATTTTCTACATTAGGTTTAGGAGGAAATTTACACTCGTTTCTCCAATGCCCTAGCTTTCCGCAGTTGTGGCATGGCCACTTTTTCTTCGCCTCATCTATGCTCATTTGTCCTTTTCCTTTACCTATATTAGGTCGGGATTTAAACTGTCCTGTTTCACTGCTAGTATTATTCAATTGAGCTTCTTGCTTCTCTGCAACTTTCACCTGTGCCCACATGGCTTTTTCTTTCAATTTACGCTGTTTACTCTCAATTTCATCACTGCAATACTTAGCATATCTCAAAACATCATCCACTGTGCTATTCTGCCACCCTATCAAATGCTGCTTAATCCTTTCACTTATCTCCGGTGTTAATCCATACACAAACCTATATACAAAATGACTCATGTCCTTCTCACTTAGCGTCTCATAACCACTATACTGTTTGAAAACCAACAACAATCTCTCATAGTACGCATGCACTGATTCTTTGCTTTCCTGTGTTGTTCTGTCTATTTTCACCCAATCTGTTTCTTTTGGTGGAATTTTATTCTTCAAAAAGGTAACTACCTGATCATATTTCCGCATCACTTCTGGACCTGGCGCTCCTGTTTTGGCATCCCTTGGATATTCCACAGTTGGCCAATCAATTGTAATCTTACATTCCGTCCATAAATCAGCAGGCACTACTATGTCAAACAATCCATCTAGATCTATCCACAGCACTTTTGACACCTTAACAAATCTCTCCACTTGTCTGTACCATTCTACTGGTTTCTCTCTCAATTTTGGGAAGTCATTTGTAAATGACAGTATATCCTGTCTGGTCCACGGAACATGCACATAACTACCACCTGGTGTTTCTCTCATTGGGTACTCTCTGGTAACTGGTTCCTTATCTGTCATTGCAAAAGCCAAAGATGCTTTATCTGTTGTTTTCTCATTCCTCTTTGTCCATCTATTTCTCCATCTATCCACATCACCCCACTTTCTCAATAAAACAATCAGTTCTTTTATCTGGGACAATCTTCCTGATGTGTTCAAATTTTCTATGTCTTTCTCACAAAAATCTACTCTGTACGGTTTCTGCAATGTCCTCACTTTCACAAATTCCACTCCTAGTTCCCCTGCAATCTCTTCCAATTTGTCATGTAAATTTCTAGCTCTCCATGTAAGACTCTTACACAAAAACATAATCTCATCATCCTGATAATTCTTTAGTTTTTCCGTTCCAATTGTTCCCAAAATCAACTCTTCCATGTCTATTTTTAACCTAATTACATCTAATGGTTTTTCTTCCGGTTCTTTTGCTTTTAGTGCTTTCATCCATTCATTTAACTCTTCTGGAGTTGGACCTACAGGTGTACTATTTAACTCAATCCAATCACTGGTTCTTTCTGGTGTTCCTGATGCGGACTCTGTCACCATAGGTATTCTTCTAACCTCACTCTCATTTATCGTCAAATTTGTAGGTGGACTTGGTCTACACGTACTCGCCGAATTGTGTGCACCTTCATTATTCAGTTCCATCCCTTCTCTTTTTCTTTGCACATGTGAATTCATGGGAATCACCAAAGAATGTTCATTTATTTTCTGATTTTCAAAAATTGGCATTACTGGACCTATCGTTACTGGTACAGTTACAGCTTCCATATTCTTTGTCAATTCTCTTATTTTCTCAGTCAATTCTTTTGTCGTTTTTGCTAGTTCAGTTGCATTGTCACTTTCTGTCTCATCATTTTGTGAAATTTGAAATGTTTCTTGTGACCTATTTATTTCATTTCTTCGTTCGGGTTTTTATTCCTCCCAGTTTCCATTTGCGGTGCATTAGGTGTCACCACTACAGAAGTCTGTTGGTATGGAGGTGGATTTCTGTTTAAAATATCTTCCAGCAATTCGTCATCTGTTTCACTACCACCATACACATACTTTTCTACCACTACATGTTTCTTTTTCTCAGTACACTTTCTCTTTGCTTCTTCCTCAACCGCAAAAGCTGGAAACAAACCTCCTGCCATGTTAGCGTATCTCCAACGCTTTACTCTGTCCTCATGATTTATTCCCCACAACCTTCCAGGTATAAACTCATGATTCTTCAATCCTCTGGATCTCTCTCGCTCATACATCTCATCTTCCCATTCCGCTAAAGCTTCAAACTGTGTCGGTCTAGGTCTAGGTTCTAACATTACCATCTTTTCTCGCAAGTTCCGTAATACAGCTACATTAAATGAACCATTTTCAGGGAAAGCCAATGCTCCATCGTTCTTGGTGTATTTTGTCCAATTTTCTAACCAAATGCATGTATGATATCCATATTTCAGCATCATCTGTGAAGCTGGTGATTTCGACGGAGGAATTATTTGTCCCTCTCTAGTCACTACCTTTTTGTCCTTCTTAAAGAAGTTCTTAACTTTCGACATCCAAGACGTTTTTCTTTTCCATACTCATAGTACGACATGATTCACAACCTTTCTCTCCTACAACAATCGGCAAAATCAACTCTGTTCCCTATGCGTTTATTTCAACCAATGCTAGCGCGACTCACACCAACACTCCAATCACAACGATTTCTGTCTACAGCGCACTGTCCAATCCCAGCGCGGCTTTTGTCTACGTCACTTCGCTCCTGTTCTCATGTGACTAGCGCACTGTCCAATCCCAGCGCGGATATTGTCTACGTCACTTCTGCTCTTGACCCCTCCTTTACAAAATTTATCAGCAATTTCTTTTTCAACAATTTTTGTTAGTTACAACATTTTATCCACATTTCCATTGTCTGATTCGCTAAACCGAAAAGATAGCTTTGATCATTCACACAAGAATTCTGTATTTTCCAGTAGGCAGCGCTTACCTCTACCCTACCACAGAACTTTTAGTTTCGTCGATAAAGTAGCACTTCCCTCTACCTTACCCTTCTTTCAAGCAAACGGTAAACCCGTTTCTCTGGGGATAAAACACATGTGGAGACTATACTGCTCCTGAGAATTAAGGCCAGAGTTTCACAAGAAAACCGATCTCTATTTCACTTACACACCTTTTATACACAAAATATCCCTAAATAACACAACCTGTGTTATTACCAAATTGAACTCAGACAGTGTAAAATTCCATGCGACTTCTCTTGCCACACGTGTTCCACTTCCTACTTCCCGGAAGCGTGAAAACTTACATATAACATAACGCGACTCAACAAAAAGTGTTAGACATAAACTTATCAATCATCTATAATCAAAAATCAATAATCACCAAACTAATCTATAGTAACCATCCTCTGCTACCAAGAAATCTGATCCAGCGCTTACAATAAAAATATTTTCTCCTACTATGTTTTTGGGTCATCCAGGTGCAATTATTTCTCTAACACACACACTATATCCATATGACGGTGGGGCCCATAACACCGCATATACATTCACTTACTCATTTATTTCCCTGGATTTTCCTCCGACATGAAACCTAGGAGAAAACGATTTGCTGGAAGGAGACGGGATACTTCTTTTATAAAGACACAATAATTCTCATTTGTTTTTAAGGTATTCCGCTCATTGGTCGATGGACCAACTAGTAGGAATCAGTTGATGGTGATTAAGACCAGCTCAATCATAATGAACTCTTTTACCAAAACATTATTAATCATTATGCTAAAGAAAATCACTGAGTCATTTATTTAAAGAATAATAAAGTTTATATAAAGTTTTGAATGCAGGAAATTCGAGATTAATTTATTATTCAGTTCATTGCGTTTATCATCAATATAAGAATAATTGTAAATTGCATGACACTTTTATTAGACCGAAAATGAGGTTATCATACTAAGGACTCTATAGATCAAACTATCTATCTCTCGGGGAAATCCTAATAATTCTAATATAAATCTTGTCAAATGCTAGTTTCCAGTCCAGGGAGGACCTGGCTTGGCAGTTCGGGCTGGACTGTTCCCATGAGGCACAGGGTCAAGACTGATTTGCATATGGCTGGGTTCAAACTGGAATGGCATGGTGAGCAAAAAGATGGATTTAGGCCCAGATCTCTGTACTGGGGTGAATGTATGACATTGTTCTGCATTCTGTCCATCAACTGTTGTTTTTGCATTTGTCACCCCGAGTGGGACTGGTATGCCCAGACGTGGGTCCCGTGCTCTCCATGCCACTGGAATCAAGCTATCCTGGCTGAAGAGGGGTGATACCCCGAAACCGGTCCTAGGATGCTTGTTTCCAGTCCAGGGAGGACCTGGCTTGGCAGTTCGGGCTGGACTGTTCCCAATGGGCACAGGGTCAAGACTGATTTGCATATGGCTGGGTTCAAACTGGAATGGCATGGTGAGCAAAAAAACGATGGATTTAGGCCCAGATCTCTGTACTGGGGTGAATGTATGACATTGTTCTGCATTCTGTCCATCAACTGTTGTTTTTGCATTAGTCACCCCGAGTGGGACGGGTATGCCCAGACGTGGGTCCCGTGCTCTCCATGCCACTGGAATCAAGCTATCCTGGCTGAAGAGGGGTGAAACCCTGAAACCGGTCCTAGGATGCTTGTTTCCAGTCCAGGGAGGACCTGGCTTGGCAGTTCGGGCTGGACTGTTCCCATGAGGCACAGGGTCAAGACTGATTTGCATATGGCTGGGTTCAAACTGGAATGGCATGGTGAGCAAAAAAACGATGTATTTAGGCCCAGATCTCTGTACTGGGGTGAATGTATGACATTGTTCTGCATTCTGTCCATCAACTGTTGTTTTTGCATTTGTCACCCCGAGTGGGACGGGTATGCCCAGACGTGGGTCCCGTGCTCTCCATGCCACTGGAATCAAGCTATCCTGGCTGAAGAGGGGTGAAACCCGAAACCGGTCCTAGGATGCTTGTTTCCAGTCCAGGGAGGACCTGGCTTGGCAGTTCGGGCTGGACTGTTCCCATGAGGCACAGGGTCAAGACTGATTTGCGTAAGGCTGGGTTCAAACTGGAATGGCATGGTGAGCAAAAAACGATGGATTTAGGCCCAGATCTCTGTATTGGGGTGAATGTATGACATTGTTCTGCATTCTGTCCATCAACTGTTGTTTTTGCATTTGTCACCCCGAGTGGGACGGGTATGCCCAGACGTGGGTCCTGTGCTCTCCATGCCACTGGAATCAAGCTATCCTGGCTGAAGAGGGTGAAACCCCGAAACCGGTCCTAGGATGCTTGTTTCCAGTCCAGGGAGGACCTGGCTTGGCAGTTCGGGCTGGACTGTTCCCATGAGGCACAGGCTCAAGACTGATTTGCATATGGCTGGGTTCAAACTGGAATGGCATGGTGAGCAAAAAAACGATGGATTTAGGCCCAGATCTCTGTACTGGGGTGAATGTATGACATTGTTCTGCATTCTGTCCATCAACTGTTGTTTTTGCAGTTCTCCTAAAGCGGCATTTCATACTCAACTGGAAAAAGAAAATAACAGGAGCAGCATCAGCTCGTCAGCATCAGCAACCGCAAACTCTCCCATCTACAGCATCTAACTTCTTCAGCATCTCCCGCAGCATCCCGCAGCATTCTAACCCCCTCCCACCAAGAGTAGGTCTTCTTATACCCTAATTCTAGCTTACAGCATAAAATGTTTCTTCTTTCATGGCGCGATTCATTCTCATTGGTCCAAAACTCAGGTCCCTATACATTCTAATCAAACTTCCTGGTCTTAACTAGTTCCGTGAGGAATGTCCATGCAAGCATCGTTTCCCACAGTTCATGCACTTGCTCATCCGTTTCGATCAGTCCAAATTGTTTCTTTTTCTGCAACAATTTATATAATAGAGTTCTTTCTATTGATTCAACCAGGCTTCTCACGCTTCTTGCTGATCATCTTGGCACACATCTGCTCAGAAGGGTCACAGCAGCCTTGACCATACTTTCATCTTAGCCTCTCGGCATCAGCACGTGATCATCCCTTTGCAACAGCCTCTCTCCTCTATCACATGGTCGCATCCGCTCCTGCGCACTCTAGTAACTCGCGGCCATTTTATATTACTGCTCGGCAGGCCTAAGCGCACTATTTCTAAAGAAAACAAAATATTATTAAAACAATGAAATATAACCCCTTTCGTTTCCCTCCCGTCTTCTACGTACCCCAATTAGGTATTACCTAGCAGAAGCAACATATAAAGCTGTCCCTTACTTACCATCGCTTTATTTTGCAACCACACGTTTTATTCAAAGCACAAATCATGCATTTTATTATTATTTTAGTACGCAAAATATTATGTTATGTTAGAAACGTAAACAATTATTAGTTCATTATTTTGCACATTAAACTGCGTGTTATCCTTACCCCAAAACATACATTGTTGGTTATTTACTTGAACGAACATGTTTATTAATATTATACGAAAAAATTAGGAGGTTAAAAAATTTATATTTACCCTGCTCCATCACTGGCCCCATTCAGTTTTACATTGCTAATGCGCTTACACGTTTATACAGTTTTACATTGTTAATGCGCTCACACGTCTATACATTTTAATGCACAGTTTGATTATCCTTTAGCGGTGCCTCCTACCAATTTCAGTTCTCATCTATTGTTGTTCTTGCCTTAGGTCATAGATTGGACTAATGCGTTCAATTACGCTTATCTGGTCACCACGGGAGGGAAGCCTTCTTCCCCTATCACCATCCCAGTTCACTACATTGCGGGTTGGGTGGGAGGGAGTGGGATGTAGGTGGGCGGGGCTGGGGCTTTGGATTCCGTTTTTTTCCTTTATGTACTTATGTTGCTGTTTTTCTTTGCCTGTTATTATCATTGTTGTTCTTATTGACATAATTGTCGTTATTGTCATTATCATTATTGTTTTCATCATCCAAATGTAAGGAAATGCAGTGAAATCCGTGTGCACACAGGTGGTTCCTCAGGGGATGGAGTGTGCTATTTGTAAACAATCCCAATCAGGTTAACAACAAAGTTAATGACAGAACTAACGCCAGAGCCATTAAATACCCTAGTGCAGGTAAAAAAAGGTAATTCATGCCTGTTCAAGGTTGAGAGTCAATGTCACAAAAGGTCTCCACTGGACAGAACACCACCCACTATGATCATATCACACCTTTGATGTCCCAAGCCTCATCAATAACTATGGCCCAACACAATCTCAAGATAGTCTCACAACACAATCTCAAGATAGTCTCGTTGAATGTTAAGGGTCTAAATCACCCTATCAAAAGAAAGAAGATCCTTGACTATCTCCACAAACAGAAAGGTGACATCATCCTGTTACAGGAAACAAAAATTGACTCCAAATAATTCAACTCACTTAGAAACAGGTTTTACAGCGAGGTTACTTGCTCTGATGCTATGGGTAAAAAGAACGGTGTCCTGACTTTAGTAGCTAAAAAAGCCAACATAGATCTCGTTTCAAGCTCTACCGATATACAAGGAAGGTGGGTCATAACGAAACTAGTAAAAGACAACACGGAATTCTACATTACAAATATCTATGCCCCCAATGGGGATGACTCGGCATTCTGGGAAAATCTCAGTAAGCAGATTGAAACAATTCCAGATTCAGCCATGCACATACTGGCGGGCGATTTTAATCTACCCATGGACCCAGCCCTAGATAGGGACTCACGCTGCCCTTTTCGGGTCAACAAGTCGCACAAAGCCCTTATCAATCTATGCAACTGTTTTAATTTGTCTGACAGTTGGAGGATACAAAATCCCACAGGTAGGGAGTCCACTTTTTACTCAGCGCCACATAATTCTTATTCATGCATCGATTATTTGCTTATTTCGAACAATGCTGTGCCCAGAATAGAACAAACCTCCATTGAACCGAGAATGATCTCTGATCATTCATGTATTAGTCTGACCATAACTGACCCAAAACCTTTTAAAAAACAAGCCCTCTGGAGATTCAACGACGAAGTATTAGATGCAGAATCAAATAGACAAAGTATTGAGAGGGCAATCCAAAACTACCTCACGGACAACAAAGCAGGGGACACATCAGATCTCACAAGATGGGAAGCACTGAAAAGCACTCTTAGGGGTGAGATCATAAAAATTAGGTCTGCCATGAACAAGGACACTAATAGTAAACTTGAGAAGCTAGAAAAGGAGATTTCTACTCTGGAAGAAAAGCATATCATATCTAGAGATACCTCTGTTTTGAATCAGTTAGTGAAAAAGAAATAAGAGTATAATAAAATAAGTAACAGGGCAGGGGTTTGGATTAATAAGCAAAAAGCATCAAACTGTGTGAGTCTAATAAGGCAGGGAAGAGTTTAGCTTCCTATCTAAAGTTTAAACTACAAAAAAATATGATTAAGAACTTATTGGACCAGAAGGGAATAGCTCAATCTGACCCGACAAAATAGCGGATATCGTCAAAGATTTTTACAGCACGTTGTATAGCAAAAATCAAGACTTGGACAATACCAAAGCCCAAGATTATCTAAAAAAATGCAACTTACCTACCCTCTCAGAACAAGACAAAGATGAAATTAATAGCCCAATAACGGCAACTGAAATGGGCGACACAATAAAAACCCTTAAAATAGGGAAAGCACCGGGGCCTGATGGTTTTAATGCTAAATTCTACAAGTCATTCTCCTCAGTTTTGATTCCCCCTCTTCTAAACTTGTTTAACAAATTTAGGGATTCCGGCAAAATTAACGGGACGCCTGCAGAAGCTTTTATAGCTGTGATACCAAAGGATGGGAAGGACCCAGCACATCCTAAAAACTATCGTCCGATATCACTAATTAATATAGACTGCAAAATCTAAGCAATGATCCTAGCTAAATGTCTCCAAAAACATTTACCCAAACTTTTCACCCTTCACAAGTTGGTTTTTTAAAGAACAGACTCTCTAGTGACAACACTCGTATTTTATGCCATGCCCTGGAGAAAGCCAAAATAACAGATTCCCCAACAGTTGCAATCACGTTGGATGCCGAAAAGGCTTTAGACAAAATCGATTGGTCCTACCTTAAAGCAACACTCGATAAGTTTAATCTAGGGGACAAGTTTATCCGCATGATTATGGCGCTGTATTTTAACCCTTCCGTCAGAGTTAGAGCAGGGGGATGCCTCTCCTCCTCTTTTAAACTAGAATAGGGCACCAGGCAAGGATGTCCTCTCTCCCCTTCCTTGTTCCTACTAGCGATAGAGCCGTTCCTTTATCAACTTCGCAACAACAACCAGATTACAGGAGTACGCTTCAACAGATGCACGGTCAAAATAACAGCTTACGCTGACTACGTATTAATCATCTCTGAAAACGCGGAGGAAGCCATAACTGCACTAATGACCTCAATAGAAGAGTTCTCTGCGGTATCTGGTTATAAACTAAATAAAGACAAAACAGAGGTAAAACTTCTAAACAACCTTGGCTGTAAGGAAGTAATCGGTAACTCGGGCCTTTCATGGCAACCAAATAGTATCAAATACCTAGGTTTAGATTTTACAAGAGACCTAATTACCACCCTGCGGACGAATGAGAATGCTCTCATTAAAAAAATTTCAACGGTACTTGATGGCTGGTCACCAAAATATTTATCCTGGTGGGGAAGAGCAGAGACGTTAAGAATGATGATCACCCCACTAATAAGTTATTTAGCCAGTATGTTACCAATAACACTCTCTAAAGATTTCTTGACCAAGATATATAAAATGTTCAACTCGTTCCTCTGGCAAGGTAAGAAACCCAGAATTTCTTTGAAAAAACTTCAATTGACCAAAGAAAAAGGTGGTCTGGGCCTTCCAAACTTCAGGAACTATCAAACCGCGTATCTTTGCAAACAAGGAGTAAACTGGCTACTTCCCCACCTCGACTACACTCCAGTATGGGTGGAGATAGAAAGATCTATCATTAACGAAATCCCGTTATCTGCTCTCCTAACCATGGATATCTCTTCCACCCCCCATTCTAAATATATCTTTCAGAACACCAAAAGAGCCCTACTACGCCTGGATCAATTATCTGCGGTTAAAATTAACAAATCCAACTTAACCTCTCTGTGGAATAATCCTTCCCTTGGGGGTAGATGGAAAGATGTTTTTCTGGGAAAAATGGTCGAAAAACGGCATTAACCTAGTCAAAGACCTTTTTTCAGGGAAACTCCCTTCGCCTTTCTCCGAGCTTCAATCACGATTCGATCTAGATTCCCTAGACTTTTATAAGTTTCTAAAACTAAAGTCACAACTCACGCGTTCCATAAAACCTACTGACCCGTCGATCCTCACAAGGATGCTACAGCTGCTAAAGTCGGGACACACCGTTTCTATAATCTACAAGCTCTTATCTCCTAAACCTCGTAAATCACACTTAAAGAGTGAGATAAAATGGGAATCCGAAACTAACACCAGAGACATCCCCTTTGACTGGGACAAGATACATATAACTCCTTTTTCAAATAAAATTTCGCCAGTATTATCCCAAACAAAGCTTATGCTAATAAACAGGACATACTGGACCCCTGAAAGGATTTTTAAGCTTAAACTCAGCCAGAGCCCTACATGCTGGAACTGCAACACACATGTTGGTGACCTTTCCCATATGCTCTTCCATTGCCCACCTTACAAACTTATTGGGACAAAGTTTGAGTGCATAAACAAAACATTTAACAACAACCCCCCAAGGGAATTTTCCTATATCCTGTTGGGCTTTCTGGACCCAATGCTTCCAGGTGTGAATGACCGGTATTTGCTAGACCTTATGCTTACCCTGGCCTGCAAAATAGTGCTCAATAAGTGGAAGAACTCCAAAGAAGTCTCCTTCAAAACTTGGCAGGAATGGTTGTCCTTCCTCAGAGGGGCGGATAACATCTCCCTACATTCCTCTCCCTGGCGCACTCCACATAGAAAACTATGGAAGTCCCTTGATGCCTTTTCCTTTACATTCGACCCACTGTGAAACCCATCACTCTGCACTCCATCGCATAAACACAGTATCCAAGGTCTCAGTACTCTAAGAGGAGTCTTCCCACCTGCCCCCCCATTGTTAAAGATCGTTCCTTATAGACTGTTCTCCAACTTGCCTATAACGTATCGCTGTGATTTTACTGTGTCCTCTATAGTACGCCTGTAATGTATCTTGGATCATATGTAACATGTGATATTGATAGCCCTCTAATATACGCCCGTAATGTATCACAGATTGTATGTAGAATGTGTTATTCATAGTCCACCTGTACCTCTCCAAAATAACTGCATTTCCTTTTGCAACGCACTTGGATAATTTGTTGTCTTTTTCTTCTTTTGTAATTGTCCTTGGTTTCATCATATGGCTGTGTTATTGCTATTTACTTTTACTGTGATTTCATTTTGTATCTTTCTTTCTGAAAAATCAATAAAAACAATTTGAAATAAAAAAAAAAATAATACCAACATATATACACAAACATACAGGGACTTTCAGTCAGCCTTCATCACTTGGTCTGTTCAACTGTCATTCTAATTTTGTTCCCACCCACCACAGCAGTCAGCCCTCTACACCCATTAGCTGTCTTCACAGTGAGCGACGGCATTTAGCTTGTGCACAATGTGGCCTTCGCCTTAAAGTTGGTTCGTTACCATGCCTGGCCTCATTGGCTGATGTATTACTTTTTTTTCAATAACTATTTGATTTTTCCGTGTGCATGTATGGTTATTTTCATTTTTGAAACGAAAAAAGCAGGCAAAACAATCTCCATTCTGTTTTCTTCCTTGTGCTATTTGAAGGTAGTTACTTAACACATCGTGCGTTGTTCCTGACTAGGGTGTACGAGTTACGAGTCTGTGTACTTCAATTCGTTTATTAGCAGCGTCCTCTAGTGGAAAATGAAGAACTTGCACTTCTATGTAGAACAGCTCACAAAGTTTTAAAAACGCCTGTAGGCTGGCAGCCAACAGCAGGCCTATTAACTTTGCCAAAGCTTGTTTCTGTTTTTTGCTGCACTTTTAGCACGCAGGTTGTTAGGGTTGTCTTTTGGGTGAAGACAGGGTCGGTCTCGGACAAAAAATAGGCCCGGGCAACAAAATAAAAGTAACCCTAATTAGCAAACCACGCGGTATGGTTATTTTGCAAGGTCTGCCTGCATTTGTGTTTGCTGCAGGAAATGTTTGTGGTAATATCAGGGAAATGGCTGACCTGGCCATAAAACAGGCCCACAAACAGCCACAAAATGGCCCCCACACACTCATCTGTCATACCAGCCCATCGGCCACTGCCTGATCGCCCTATAGGTCAGTCCGACCCTGGATGAAGATCCTTTTTGATTAACACATACATTGAAGTATGGATCATGGAACTCACGCAGGAAGGTTTTGATTCAATAGTGTACATGGAATTGTTTGAATTTTCACACCCATTGAAGAGAAGGATTGAAAATTTACAACATAAACAGTTAATGAAAGTCTGTTAAGTTTACATGTGTTGTCTGTGCATAGAGGGTGTCGAGTTATCATGAAAGGAACAATCATTATATTAATAATTTGTAGGGATTGGCAGTCATTCAGAAGGCTTTTTGACTCCAATTCCACAACCTGGAAATAGTGAGCATTAAGGAGCAGAAGAGTGAGGACTAACTATTGTCTTCATTATCATGTTTACCACAGAAGACCCGTTACTCACCAGTTTATGAGGATCTTTATGTTATAAACCCTGAAATTATCTACATTAGAACATTGGAATGTTGAGAGCTCCATTGAAGACAATGGAGTGCTCTGGGCTTCTAATGGCTGGTAGAAGCCTGGAGCATCAACATTCCGCTGTTTGTTCACAGCTGTTGCTGTCAACAAAGGCCTCAGGGAGCCTGAGGGAATTTTATCCCACTCGGGCTCCGTGAGGCCTTTGTTTTACAAATTAGAACACTCTGCCCTCTAGGGCCGGAATGTTCTAATAGCCTTAGAGCCCTCCGTAGCGGGCTCTACTGGCTATTAAAGGCCTGCTCCCTTGTTAAAGGCCATCGCCTTCGGCTCGAGCCTTTAATGCTGGAGCAGGCTTTTAATGGCTGGTAGAGCCCGCTATGGCGGGCCCTAAGGCTATAAAGGAAAGTGATCAAACTGTATCTTCACTTGAAAGACAGCTAGCCTATTTTTTCAACAACCGCAGGAACAAGAAATGTGTGTTATCTCCTCTGTAAAGATGCGAATTGCATGCTATATTTTGGGCGGTAGTGCGCCAGGGGAGTGGAGGGGTGTACTCCACTGCTCAGGGGGAAAGCAGGCCACCATACTTACGGATCTCTGCTATGCAGGTGGACATCTCTGTGCCTTCAGCAGAGCCATGGTCGTGGCACCTCTAGAGAAGGCACTGAAACTCAGCTGGTTGGGCATTATGTTTAATGTGCCTGCTCAACAAAGATGTTTGGTCTTCAAAAACAAACTCCTTGGTCTAGAGAAAACCAAAAAAGAAATGGCTCTGACACCATGTGAGTTTTCTTACAGCGTGTGAGGGTAATTTCTTTGGTTTCTTATTTTAGGCAGGATTTTCCTGGTGGCTCAGAACAGGAAAAAAGTATGTTGGAACCTCCGGGCACGAGGTCTGAGGTACTTTGACTGACGGCCCAATTTCTGATAATCTGCTCATCAAAAGTTTCCACTGGCAAAGCGCGTGGAGGCTCTGCCCTTCGGAACCATGGCCGCTCCCCTGACTCTCAAAAGTGCGGATGAATCACAAGTTTGGTTCAAGGGAAATGGGCCACTGCTTGACAGAGGATCTCACCTGCTAAACTCTATATGAGGATTTACGTGTTCTCTTGAAGCTGATCTTATGTAAAGAAAATAATGTATCATGAAGTGGCATGTGATCTTCAATAGATGTGCTTTTTAACTTTTGTTTCTAACTATACAAGAATGCCAGACTTTTTTAATAACCGTTCAAATTCAAATTGAAAAATCATAATTTGAGGTTGGAAAAAAGCCACTCAAAAGCAAAATACGCAATAAGAACATCAGAAGGGACACCAATAAATTCAAACTGGGCCCTGGGTGGATGTGGTTAGATGAATGTTGCCAGGGAATATGCCAAAAGAATATGCACACCAATTGTGAAGTCTTGTCTCCAGGCCATGTGGTAGTCAGTGATTACTAGGCAGAATCTGCGGTTAGATTGTTTCCTGCCACTCATGTCCAGGATCTTGGATTATATTGCTTTACAACTGTTTGAAAAGGTACTCTCTTCATCCTTTTGATTCTCAAACAATGGCTTAGTTGACAAGTCAAGGCTTAATTCAGGTGGCTGTTGTATATTTGGAACTTAAATACAATGTGATGCAATATGACTACACAACACAATCAATGTCTACTCTGAGGTTGCTAACACTTACAATGTATGCATGCTTATAATATAGCCTTAGAGCCTGCCGTAGCAGGTTCTACCAGCCATTAAAGGCACGAGCCGAAGGCAAGGGCCTTTAGCAAGGGAGCGGGCCGTAATCCCGGTAGAGCCTGCTACGGAGGGCTCCAAGGCTATTAGAACATTCCGCCCCTAGAGGGCAGAATGTTCTAATTTGTAAAACAAATACCTCATGGAGCCCAAGGGGGTTGAAATTCCCATGGGATCCGTGAGGCCTTTGTTCACAGGTGTTGCTGTGAACAAACATTGGAGTGTTGATGCTCCGGGCTTCTACTGACCATTAGAAGCCCGGAGCACTCCATTCTCTTCAATGGAGCGCTCAACATTCCAATGTTCTAATGGTACTTAAATAGCATGAAACGAACTGTAAAGTACTGATGCACTGTACAAGACAGAGAGAGATACACAATAGATGTAGTTGCTGTGACATGCTGTCCCATAGTTCTGCAAGGTGGTTCATTTTCTTATAGACAACATGCTTCTTCAAGATCTGCACCTTCAGTTCCCTTTGGAAGTGGAGTCAGGATAAAGCTTGTCGGATGTGAATTGGAATCTTTTCTCATAGATGGTGGTAACAGAGCTGGGGGTGATGGAATGGCCACCAGGTATCTTGGTCTTGCTTGATGGGTATGGTAAAGTGTTTTTCTTTACCGCCTTGAAGGTGGTGCAGTAGCATGGGGGTTATTCAGTCATATTCCTTCAGTCCCTTGATGAGTCGTGCAGCAGCATGAATTGTGCTATCTGGGGCTCGGTGGGAAAATATGACACCAGGATACAAAAGGATCAGTGCTTCAGCGGCTGTAAGAAGCCCGGTTGTGCAAGAAATACCATGAGCATGGAGAAGGTATCTGTTGGTCCTGAAAATCTGTGTCTTCTTGCAAAGTGTGTTCAGAAGCTAAAGTTGGTGTCATTATAGAACCCGAGGCATTTTGAACTGTGATATTGTGGATGATTGAGCAGTCAAGTTTCATTGCATAGAGTCATTCCTGGATATGCTTTTGCCTGCAGTATAATATCCTAGAAGAGACTTTATTTTGAGGATCATGAGCTTCAACTAGGCTACTGACATCCAGTTAGAAGTGAGGGAGTGTCGAGACTTGCAGTGGTAAGCAGCACAACTTGAGTCTGACGCAGGCTTGGGTATTTCAGAGAATGATTATTCCAGGCAGATGCTTGTAATGTTGATGTACAGAACTGCTGGTAATGCTGGAAAATAGGAGTCCAGAGGAGACCCAGGGGAAAACAAGGAAACAGTGAGGTAAAGCATTAAGGAGAGAGGCAAACATCTGGAAGGAATCGGCTGAGCACTGGAAGGCTGAGGTAGGGAAAAAGCAGAACAAAATTGGCAGGAGTAATCTCTGAAGCTGGATACACGGAGGAACTTCTGTAACACTTTAACAATACAGTTGTTAAGCAAAGGATCTGTGGTTGAAGAACTCCTTATACAGTATGCTCAGGCTTGAGCATGCGCGGTGGGGAGTTTCCAGCATTGCATGCGCGGGACCAAGGATTAGTATGTGGTTGTGTTTTGCACCTATCTGATTTGTGTTGTGCGCTGTCCATTTGGCAGGAACAATGCGTCACTTGTCTTTATTCAGTACCGTGTATTATCTGTAGACATCTATGAATTCTTCTAGCATACTTAAGGTGACCTACACGGCTGTTGGCCAAAATATGGATGAAATGTATACCCAACATCCATCAGAACTGCCCTTGCAAAATAGGCAGAACTCATTCGAATTGAATCTGTGACATGTGTCTTTGAAGCCACTGCATGTGTTCCTCCTGACATGTTAAAGGTACCTGCAGTGGTTACCACTGCCCTTTAAGCTTTAGTATGCTTGGTCACCTCTGGTTGTTTCATGGACCATTCCTTCCAGTTACAACACATCATTTCCACTAATACAAAGGAATAACCAGAGGACAATAGGAATTGATGGCACGTCACTCCTTTGGGATTGTACAAGAAGAAACAAAAGGTCTCCTTGTGGGTACCTTTCACGGCCATAATGTTATTGGCAGACCCCATCTATTTCGTTTTTCACGCACTACTGCTTGAAGACGTACTTACCTACACCTTGTAGCACATACACCCAGGAGCTGAAATATTTTCTCTCCAATAATCACCTTTCATCTGAAATGGAAGAAATCTATTCCAAGAGGAATCAGTTTCCCTCAGTTTACGTAGACTTTGCTGATGTCCACTAAATTGGAGAAAGTTCCTATTTGACCTGTATTTCTTCTCGTATATATTACAAATGCTGTTGTTTCTGATCCACAGATAAATTTATGCTACATATGCAATATCTTTTTACAGACCATGTTTATTCATTTTTCTTATTTTCTTTTTATCATATTCATTGGTCTCAATAAACACATCTCATAAAAAAGTCTACATGGTCATTTTAACATTTCCTTCCATGTACTGCGACAGACATCTGTTTTTTACAATATAGTAAATAATGTTATATTTTACATAAAATCAGAATAACCCCCCACATAACACTTCACTCACTCATACACACATCCAAAGTTACTCCCTATCATACACTACATTCATACTATGACCCAGCATTCTACATATACACTGGACAAACAATAACGGAAATGCAGTTTTGATTTTCATCCGTTGCAGCATTGTGGGCTGGGATAATTTTTCCAAAAACGGCCAACACACGTTTCGGTGTGGGCATTGATTACGTCCAACCACCTTCTTCAGGACCACACAACAATACAGATACTTCAAAAGGTGGTCATTGGGGGAAATCTATAAAAAAACAGATAGCATAGAGAAATCAGAACCAAACTTATAAACACAAAATCCTATAAGAAAGGATAGTTTTTAAAAAAAAGTTCCATTATATATCACTATTACTGTACCTTTTACGGCCATAGGGTTATTGGCAGATCCCATCTATTTCGTTTTCCATGCACTACTGCTTAAATACGTCCTTACCTACACCTAGAACCACATACACCCAGGAGTTGAAATGTTAAGCTCTCAAAAATCATCCTCATTGAAAATGGAAGAAATGGATTCCAAGAGGGATCAGGGTCCCTCAGTATACGTAGACTTTGCTGATGTCTTCAGTAGGAAAGGAGCAGACACTCTTCCTCCTCATCAAGTCTATCTTCTTGAAGGATTTGAAAACATTGTACTTGGGTCACCATTTCCTCCTGTTGTACTGCATGCTGTGGCTGCACTACAGCATGCAGTACCAGAGTGTGTTTACTTACATTACTTAAACCACTCCCTGCTTTTGCCATGTTTTCTTGCTCAAGCTAACATTGCCCACAGGAAGTGCCCATCCCTGACGTACAGATTTGCTTTTGCATCTTGACTCCAGAGGTGTGACAAAAACAAGAAGAGCTTATGCATCTGGAACTTTTTACATTTTTGCTATTATTTGAAAGCCCTAAAAAGCCATCCTCTCTCGTTCCCATGATCTGACTTGGCACTTGCTAGTACTTTAGTCATGTGACTATACTGGAAATTTGTGCGACTTAGAATATAACTGTTCATCTTGCCTTCTGTTTAGGAGCTTGCTCCACTGTCTAGTGCTGAGGGAACCTCTGTCTGTTTGAATATGTGGGTATTCATTTTTCTTTTGTCAATAAATGCTTTCAGATTCCGATTGTCATGTGAGCAGCTTTCTTTGACAATAAGTTAAGGGAGAAATATTTAGCAGTGGGTAAAATAAAAACAAATTTTAAAATGTGAATCTGAAATATATCCCCTTCAAGGAGAAAAAGTATCATGTTGTGTTAGGATATGTGCATTTGCAATGAGCATGTCCACGATTTGTGTAACTCACATAACTCTTTTGTAGTCTGAGCACCCTTATGGTGTTGGGATTCTCAGTGACCAGCGTTAAAATGGTCTGTGGGCATTGTATTTGCTTGTATTTGTTAATGCTTAGAGGTGAATCATATTGAAAAGCGGCCAGCATGATTAGAATAGAACAAAGTATTATTTAGTAATGGGATTATATTAACTAGTGGTGGCTAAATTCTTTTCAGGATCTGTGTATAGCAATATGAGTTTGCATTTGTGTGTGTGTTTGTGTGCAGAGGAATGCTGTCTGTATTGCTCTGCTGAGGTATACATTCATTTGTCCATTTGCTCAGATTGGCAGGACTGCTCAGATTGAAGACATCTTTGCTGATTCTGTGACTTTGATGCCATGCTGTGTGCATGTTCATATGGTATACTTAAATAACCTTTTCTTGAATGGTCGATATGTAAATTGGTGAGGGGATAGGGGTGTGCTGGTGAGGTAGCAACACTTAGCCAACCACGTGGCTTTGGTGCCATGTTGTGCATGTGATGTTTCCAGGTCGTATGTCTCGCACCTTCTGCCGGTGTAGGGCAAGGCAAGGTATAACTATAACCTGAGACGTGTGCGCTGTTGAGGAGTCAATGCTTGGCAGAGAGACTGTGTCCAAAGGTATGGACACTGCTAGAACCTGAACAAAGAGTGGCCATCCCCACGCCCAATGGCCAGCTCTTGCAGAAGAGGACTGAAGACTAGCAACAAGCACCTGATGACCTGAAGGGTTGATTGAAAAGAATTCACAAGCCTTGGTGATTTTATGAGGTGGTCGTTTGGCTTAAGGGACAAATGAAAAGGCTTGGTTTGATGGGATCTGAAGGAGACCGAGACAGGTTTGCCTGGGTGCTGAGAACCTCCCTTATCACCAGCACAAGACCCCAAGGCCTAGTTGTCCTTGTGCTGCATTTATCATCGTTCCTGCATCAAAGCTTTATGCTTCTGCTGCTGCCGGACTTGACGTTGGTGTGACTTCGAAGAGAGTAGTGGTTTCATCTGACATCTACCCAGTGCTTAATTTGTAAAACATTAAGTGCCAGGGCCCACACCAGGAGGCCACTGCAGCCTACACCACCTATTTTCCCTGACAGCACTGCCCTTGACAGTACCAAACCAGCTACTAACCATCACACTACTTCAAGTGTGACAATTCAGACTATTCCAGGCCCCCAAAGCTATAGGATTAGCACGGGCGGCAGGTAATAGTTATTTTTAAGGTATATTGAATTAGTAATCAACTGTTGTTGTGCTCACTCTAAATCAGACAAACAACGCCACCATGTGGCAGACTGTCATAAGTGCCAGTGCTGCCAATTAAGTATAGTGCCGAGCACTGGAAACCACTGGCTCAAATTAAGCACTGTTCAATCTGCCACGGGAAAATGACAAGATCCCTTGCGCTGTTTTCCAGCATTGAGAGGAAAGAGCTCAAACACCCCCAAGGTGAACCGCTTTGTTATGCATCACGCCTCTAGTGACCTGCTATGTGTACGCCATGGAGCAACAGTTCGAGCCACATTTCAATTAGGGATAGCAACCTCTACCCCTGGCTTGCCTTTTGGTAGCCTGGGCACTGACTTTGTTACCCTCAGCCTCACGGGTCAGAAAACAGTAGCAGGAAAAGAATGCAAAGAAGCCTTCAAGTGACTCGTCAAGTCACCCGCAATGTCCTGGTGTCAGCTGCATTCTCGGTCCCACACCTGCACACCCACAAAGTGACATTTGCCCTGCAGAAACAATGAGCTGCATACAGGTCTGGGCCTCCTGTCACAGTGATATAGAGCAGGCCTAATCTCCTGCCAAGGAGAACATTAGTGATAGTATGAGAGGCATTCTGTTACTCATGCCATAGTCGCTGATTGATTTATGTTATTCACCATGACCTTGCTGAAAGGCTGCCAGGCACACAGGGCACAGCTCACATTGTAACCAGTGAAGTAAAACCTTGGGTCCAAAGGTGCTAGCTCTGCCTCGTGCACTCTGTCAGAGACCAAAGTTGGGGCCACTGCTATGCAGGAAGCCTGCAAGAAGGTTGGTTGGTTAGAAGCGTGGGAGGAAGACACCCAGCTAATAGGGCACAAAAGTACTTCCTCTCTATCAACGTGGTGTCGGCTGGAACTAATACCTTATTGATGAGGGAACACACAAGACTATTTTTGATGTGCACAGGAAGAGAGGAATAAATGACACTCACAGGCAGCCCCCAGGGCCGCAGATGTGCTGATATGGCAGGTGAGCTGCCATTGTATTCAGGCTCTGGTCAAGCATAAATACCTGAAACAATAGCATATTTTGCATAGCAGGCTGGTAAAGAACAAAGGGGTGTTCTTTTAACATGGCAGTTATTCCTAAGATTAAATATTGCTGTTCTGTGAAAGTGAGAGAGAAGCTTAATGGGAATTCAGGATACTGCCTCCCTAGCTCTTACATATCAAGTTTAGGTATACTATAACTAGGGGTAGGTGGGGCTCGTAAAGTTTCACTCAGCGGAATTCCTCGGAGTTACCTAAAAACTCAGCGAGATTCCGGCGGGGTTCAGCAAGCGATTGAATTTGGTACGCCGCGCTGATTTTTAGCAGTGGGAGCTCATCCTGCGCTGTAAAATCAGCACGAACTGCACCACGCAGCATGCCAGAGGGCGCCGCTTCTTTCTGCTGCTTAAGAGATTTTGTACTCGAGCAGCAGCTTTCTCAATGTGAGCGGTAGCGACATGCCGCGACCTCCCACGTTGAAAAATCTCACCGGGAGGCAGTCTAGCGTTCGATTTTATTGCTGACGCTCACCAACTTAACGCTGGCAATACACACGCAGAAAAGAAACTCTGCCACGCGGCGGTTGGCGGACCATTTATGGTCCTCCGTGCTCCAAGCGGGGCGCAGATTGGGCAAAACTCCACGAACTCCACCAGAGGAGTGGAGTTGATCGTCCACCCCTAACTATAACCCTTAATATTTGATCTCCGCCTGGATAAACCAAAACCTAAGAACAAAGGCTCCGTGTTTTTTTTTGTAGAGTCTCACATGCTCTGTTAGTGTCATGCTTCATCATCAGGTCTCATCCTGGTCCCTATAAACCAAGATGAGCTCAACCATTTTCCAGGGAGCACTTGTGATATTTATCTGACGGGGTTTGATAGGAAATAAAACTACCTGAAGGCCACCTCCCTTTATTATTGGGTCTCCTTGGTATGTGAAAAGGGAAGTTATTATTATGCCTGTGTTCTTACACAATGGTAAACATATCATTTTAATCAGAAATGGAGCCAGCAACTCTGTTTTTAAAATTCATTATTTGACTCTGTTTAAAAATACCATGTTTTGAAATGAAGTTTCTTGTGGAGAATGGGGTAGAGGGTGGGGAGGGGGGCGAGCATAAGCACCTCTTGAAGTGAGCCTTAAGTTTTATCCATTTCTGATCAATGTTACTGGGTCGATGTCCTTTAAAATGCACCTGGTTCCATAACTTTTACAAGCTGTTGCTTAGGATAAACCACACTTACACCCCCAATCCCCATAATGAAATATTTAAGCCATGGGGGGCGTGGCTGAGCTAGCCAAGATGGCGTACGCGAGACTCTGAAGTTCCGTCTGTCAGCCCGCACATCGGCATTCATCCTGGCCTGGGGGGCCATGCAGCGACCAATGGGTGGTGCGTGAGGCTGCCTGTAACCTCTGCCATCAGCTGCAGCCTCCGCTGCTACTCCATCTCAGCCCCTGAATGCTCTGCAGCTGCCTCAGAGGGTGACGGGGCCCCTCTGTGACCGGGTCGCACCAGCTAGGGCCGAGTTTCCGGGCGCGGAGCTTCTGGAGGTATGCAGCCCCTCTCCTGCGCACCCCTGCCACTTTGATCTACCCTTGGGGTGCCAGGCTTTCAGCCCTCTATCACGACCACACATTGGCCACGGGTCCGTGGTTCAATATTCCCGGAGGCCCTGCCGAGGCCCGTGGACCAACAGGTGAGCCGCTGCGACGGTGGCCCCCGGGTGCCAGCTCCCTGCCGATCGCCTCCACTCCCTGGACTTTTCCTGCTGCTCTGCTTTACCTTTGGAGGTCTATTAAACCTCACATTGGCATCTCTTGTTGGAAAGCGCGAGGTGGACGCCCACATCTTCCATGTGGATTGAGACTGACGGCCTGGGAGAGCCTGCCGGAGACCATCTGCACACCGGCCCAACTTCTTCTGAGCATGCCTCTCCCTGACCTCTACTGGCGGCCCCCTCCTTTCACCAGCTGATTCCCGCCTGGGCGAGCCAGCATGTCCCCAGACTTGGCATTCACTATGGGACACGTGCTGGATGAGGGGGTTTCCCACTATCTGTGAGGGGCAGCCCCGAGCCAGGGATATCAAGTACTGCCGGCCACATGGCCTAACCCTGATGGCCGCCTCTTCCCTTGCCCGACAGCTGTGAGTGGGGGCCCCCCATGCATCGGCGTCCTCTCTGAAATGCGCAGCGAGACCTAGGGTCCCTCTAACACCCTCGGGCCCTGGCTCTGGCCTCCACACTGCAGAGTGTAGGCCCACTGAGGAACCCGTGAGGCGCTCCTGGAACTTGGATGATGGCTGGGTGGGGAGGGCCTCTCCTCCAGACCTCTCCCAAGCAGTGCCTCGCTTGGGTGACCTGCCTCCCCGGCTTTGTGAGCTGCAGCATCAGACCCTCCTGGCCCCTAGGGTCAGTAGGCACCCCGCTGGCCCTACACTCCAATCAACACTTCTGGCAGTGCGGCCATCCCCACTTCGGAGCTCATTTTGGGGTGCGCGGTGTAGGTGTCCCCAGAGAACTTCCTGATAACTTTCCTGTCCCCTGGCACCAGCTACAACCTGACACTCCTTGCCAAAATTCCCTGGAATGCAGCTTCTATGACCAATTTGTGGCACCTAGTCACCTCTACTGACCACACACCATGAGGACTGGGCTTTCAGCCTGCTGTAAGGTGCCTGTCTTGTTACCTGACTTGTCTCCTAGGGGCTGGTGCCTTGCCTCCATCTCCGTGGATCAACATCATCCTTCCTACCCTGTGGGCCTCATCTGACTCTCGACTGCCTACATGCCCCTGAAGCAAAATTCCCTGACGTCCCACGGCATGGGCAGACTCCGGTCAGCAACTGTGGCCATGTCAGCCCCGACCCAGACATCAGAACCCCCACCCAGTGTCATTCCTGACTTCTCCCAGGAGGCCCCTCCCAACCAGCACCTATGCCTGTAAAAGTGGACCAAGTGCAAGCCGCCATAGAATCCTTGCGAGTCTTGATAAAGACACTTTTCCACGCTCTGGCCACAGATCTCAGCTTCCTCTGCTATGATCATCCCAAGCTCTCCAACAAGGTGTCTGACAGGGAGAAACACCTGGCCACCCTACACCCTGTCGGGATGGATAACCAGCGGATCGTCCGAAGACCAGGTCTGCCAACTACAGGATAGGGCTGATGACATTGAGGACAGATCCCGCAGAAGCAATGTGCGCATACTGGCCCTGCCAGAGGGAGTTGAAGTGCGCAACGCCATCCAATATCTTGAGACCTGGTTCAAATCCTTCACCCCGGCATCAGATCTCACTCTATTTTTACACTGGAGAGAGTACACCACGTGCCCACCTGTCGCCCTCTCCCGGGATCTCCTCCTCCACCTATGCTAACAAAACTCCTTCACTTCAAGGACCGGGATGCCCTCTTTAGAGCAGCTCTCCGAGTGGGGTCCACTCAGGGTGTAGTACAAGGTGATCATGCTCTTTTCTGACTATACCAGAGCTGTCCAACAGCAAAGGTCATCCCTCCTCGGGGTCAAACGCCATTTGCGCGTACAAGGGGTCCAGTACTCCTTTTTCCAGCTCGCCTAAAGATCAGTGCAAATGGAACCACCCTTTTCTTCACTGATCCGAAGGAAGCTTGGGACTGGGCAGACCAACAATAGGGTCCCACAGCGGCAGACCGCAATGGACCTCCCCAGTCCTTGCCCAAATCGAAGCGAAAGAGGCGTAACCGGACCGGCACTCGGGCCCCCAGTGATCACCCACAATGGCACCCCTGAATCTCGAACAGATGATTGTGGACAGGCGGTGAGCCCTGCAGGCGGATGCAGACATTGCGCCTAATAACATGATGACGACACGCTCCTCTCAAATTAATCTCAACGGAGATCACTGCGCCAATCAGGAGTGCCACAACAGTCATCAGATATTTTTTATGTATCAGTAAAGGAGTTGTTTACTGCTTTGCTTTTCTATGTTCTTTATGACACACCGTACTCATGTTGACACTACATTGCCTCCCCCCTCGCCTTTCCCTCACCCCATCTGTGGCTTAAGTTTACTCCATCATGGATCTTCTGACCAAGGTGCCGCTCCTCCTTTCCTCCCTCCCGCCCCTGTTGTATTGATCCATCCGGGCCCTCCTGGATGAGCCCCATGAAGATGTGTGGTTCACCTCAAATACTGCGCTCGGACCACATGCACTCTCCCTGATCTCCCCCCAGCGGCTGCTGTGGGTGTCACAGGCCCTCATACTTTTTCCACCAGGCACCCCCAACTTGGCACCATATTTCCACAGTTGCTCACCCCCCCACCACTTCTTCCGAGTTTTCATTGATGACTCTGCTTGAGTGTACCGGAGTTACAGTAGGCCCTACCTGTTCAACCCACCCAGTTTCATCTGATCCCATACACTGTACTATCCCTGCACCCCACCCATAACATGGTGGATTCTCAGCACCCACCCTATACACACACAGTAGGCTGCGTCTCAGTATTGACGAACGGTGAGAAGAACCCCCTTCCAATGATCCCTATACTTGCCACTCATTATGCAGACTTCACATGACACGCTTTACCTTCTTACATTGAATGTACGGGGTATGCATACTGCCCGCAAGAGGTTCGCAGTATATTCTTACATGAAGAGGCAACGTGCACACATAGTCCTTTTACAGGAGACCCACACCACAAAAGACGAGATAGAATGTTTGCATAAACGCTGGAGAGGACATATTTATGCAACTACCTATTCAGGAAACGTCCGTGGCGCTCTGATATGGGTCAGACCCGGTATTCCCTACCAGGTCCTAGGCGCCATCATTGACGCTGAAGGCGGCTGTGTTCTACAAGGACACCTCGACGGGCCCCCCTTGCTCCTTGGCAGCATTTATGCCCCCAACTCTGGTCCGGGAGACTTTTGGGATGCCCTCTTGTCTATCCTTGCCCATAAATCTGCATTTCCCTGGATACTGGGCAGAGATTACAACTGCGCTTTAGATCTCCACTTTGACAGATCTCACCATCCCCTTCTAAAGTTCACCTCCTCATGCACAAACAGCATGTCTAAGCAGCTTGACACAGCAATAGTGTTTGGTGGACGTTTGGCGGTTGCATAATCCCACTTACAAACTTTATTCATTCTACTCCATACCCCACGAGCTCCATGTGCGCCTTGAGCACTTTCTATGCTCGACCTCACTAACTTCCCTCCTGCACTGCTCAGACTATTTAGGTCACGTGATCTCAGATTACGATGCGCACTACAGAGACCTTCTCTGGGCATCCCCTAGACCACCGATACCCACTTGGCGACTCCAACGCGATTGCCTTGACGATTCAGTCTTCCGGGATGAACAAGGTACCCATATACGCCATGACACCGCCTCCACAAGGATGGTGGAATGGGATTCTTTCAAAGTGGTGACGCGGGGCTTCTGCATACGACAGGTGGTGGGTGTGCGTAGGACTTTAGATGGCGAAATATGGGACGTCGAGAACTGCCTGGCACAGTTGAGTAATGGGGTGGATCAAGATCCTGGGAAGATCCCGCAACTAGCCGCCACGAAGACCTCATACACACAACTCTTGGAGTGCCTCTACCTTTTTAATTTCATAGCTCATGCAGCTAAAGTACACAGAGAAGGGGACAAAGTCAGATGCCTTTTAGCCTGGCTAGCACGCCAAGACACTAACCCAGCCCCAATACCAGAACTGATCACGCCCACTGGTGCTCCTATCTATGCCCAGGAGGACATACTGCAACTCTTTTACACCTATTGTTCTACACTTTATCAGGCCCCGTCTGATCACTCTGAGGACCATTCACATGCTTTTCTCGCAGACATCACACTGCCCCGCATCCCTACTACAACTAAACTCGCTCTTGACACCAAAATAACCACAGAGGACGTAGGTGATCAGGGACTTAGCCCATAACAAAACCCCAGGACCTGATGGCCTATCACTCAAATATTATAGTACTTTCTCTTCGCAACTTGCATTCAAACTGACTGACTTGTATGAAGCAGCACCGACTGCAGGCGAACTTCCTCCATCACTCCAGGAATAACTCCTGGTCTCAAATTCTGAAGCCTGGTAGAAACCTGACTCAACCTTCATCATATCGACAAATTGCCATTCTGGGGGCTGATTATAAAATACTGAACAAAATACTAGCAGACTGCTACCCCGGTGCTCCCAGATCTCATCCATATAGACCAGAATGGGTTTGTCCCAGGATGCAGCACCTCTCAGAATATTCGCTGGTTGTTTCACATACAAGATCAAGTTAGGAATCACTCATTTTTATTACGTGATAGAAGAGCCATTATACACAGCTTAGCTGCCTACATCAGGACGCCGGCAGAGCATACTCTTAAAAACAGTACACAGCGTTCAGGTCTACACCCCAGGGGCCGACCCGCGATAATATGCAGTTTTAAACACGATGATAAGGCACTTATCTGAGATACCACTTTTAGAGAACAAATGGTAACCAATAAAAGAAAAACACAAACAACCCTACCTCCCTCCGCCCTAACCCCCCATCCCCCCCCCTCCCTCCCTCCGCATCAGTTCAGGACCTATTGGTCTTCCTCTTCCCAACTATCGATCCCTGGCTAGTGTCCTTTGCATTACTTAATAGAGGAGCCTGGCGTCGTCAGTGGAATGAGTTGTAGTATTTGTAAATATTTCGGGCATGTCACCTCCCTCATGTCTTTGGTAAGAAGCTGCAAGAATGGGGCCCATATTTCGGCATATTCCGATCCTTTCCTCTACACGGAGCGAAATACGCTCCATCGCTAAAAGATGCCAGAGCCTCCGGATCCAATCGCTCGGGTCCGGCATTGATGTGGATCCCCACTGCGCCAACAGCACCTGCCGTGCTGCCAGCAAAGCCAAGGCTATTTGCTTACCCCTCAGAGATCGCAAGGGGAAGGTCCCTGTGTGGGGAAGTCCCAGTAGTGTGTGCTCAGGCTTTCTTGGAAATGTAATCTGAAACGCTGCGTCTAGGTCATCAAGAATCGCTGTCCAGTACCTCACTAGTTTCGGGCAATGCCACAGCAAATGCACCAAGGAGCCAGTAAGGCCACACCCCCGCCAGCAGAGGTCTGACTTAGTTCTATCCCATGTTTTGATGCGCTCTGGAGTATAGTACCAATAATTAACCACTTTATACGCAGATTCCGCCCCGCGGTGTTGGAAGCTGTGTGATGCGCCCGGTAAAAGATGTGTTCCCATTCTTTCTGTGTAAGAGGAGCGACCTAACTCAGTCTCCCATCGGACCTGTGCTCTTGTGCGTTGTCTGGGGACGTGCAATGATCATAGCGTAGAGTTCAGATATGAGTTTACGGTCATCCTTCTTATAGACCAGCCACTTTTCAAATGTCGTCAAGGGGCGGGACATGTGTGCGAGGTGCAGAGGCTGCGTCACCCAGTGTGCAAGCTGTGAGTAGTGGAAAGCGTCTGATTCAGGTAGATCATAGTGCTCTGCGCGCAAGTGGTGAAAGGGAATCAAGCCCTCCAGGTCAAAGAGCGAGCCCACCCGTTTACATCCTTCCTCCCTCCAACGGTGAAAGACTGGCGATGCACAGCCTGGTGGGAAATCAGGATTATCTACAATAGGAGTCATAGGGGAGGGGAACGTAGTCCACCCCCTTTGGCGCGCCAACTGATCCCACACCTTAAGTGTCGGCGAAGTAACCGGAGAGGAGTATAGGCCCCAGGCCCTGTGTTTACTGCGGGAGCCACAGCTCGCGCCAGATGTTACATCCAGCCACGGTTTGATCCATGAAGTTCCAGTGCTTACTGGACAAGGGCCTATTCCATTCCGTGATATAGCGAAGGCAGGATGCCTGATAGTATGCACTCACCAGAGGGAAGCCGAGTCCACCGCTAGCCTTCGGTGAGTTTACTAGGGATAGCGCAAGTCGCGGTTTTTTATGATCCCACAGAAATTTGGTTAGGAGCCCTTGTAATTTTCGCAGGGTGCCCGGAGAGGGGTTACCGGGAGCATCTGAAATAAATATAGGATGCGTGGGAGCACCGTCATTTTCACTGCCGCTAATCTCCCGTACCATGTCAGATTAAGACGAGACCAGGCAGACAGCGCCTTGGTCGTTTGTTCCAACAATAACTTGTAGTTAAGGGCCGTGGTTTTGGTAATGGCTGAGGTCAGGCGAACACCCAGATACGTTATGTCGTTGGGGGCCCAGTGGAAGGTAAAATCTTGCTGTAGGTTCTGGATCTCATCTTCGGGGATCGACACATTAAGAATTTGCGATTTAGAGAAATTAACTTTGAATCCAGCCACCTCTCCAAAAGCGTGGAGCTCTCGCGACAAATGACTTAGGGTCGACTGGGGCTGCACGAGTGTGAGGATAACATCGTCAGCGTACAAACTAATCTTATGTGTGTCAGCGCCAAATTTGATACCCACCACGTCGGGATTAGATCGTATGCGTTGAGCAAAGGGCTCCATGTAAAGCGCGAGTAGCAGTGGAGACAGGGGACATCCCTGCCGCGTGCCCCTGGCGATGGGGAACAGGGCTGATTTACACCCGTTCACTCGCACTGCAGCCTTAGGGGAGGCATATAAGCACTGTACCCACCGGATAAAGTTATCGCCGAATCCGAAAGCCCGTAGGACTTCAAACAAATAGTTCCAATCGACTCGGTCGAAGGCCCTCTCCGCATCGATAGAAAGGAAGAAGGCCTGCGTACGCGACCGGTGGATGTAGTCTAGGAGATGGAGAAGTCGTTTGGTGTTATCCCCTCCTTGCCGTGTTGGGATAAAACCGGCCTGATCCGGATCAATCAGGCCGTCCATCAAGGGGCCGAGCCGCGCTGCCAATATGCTCGCGAATAGCTTCGCGTCGACGTTAAGGAGGGAGATGGGCCGGTATGACCCGCATTCCTTAGGATCCTTTCCCGGTTTAAGGATGACAGAAATAACCGCTTCCGACATAGTGGGCGTCACTTCCTTGGTTTCAAGGAAAGAGTTAAAAAGCCTCGTTAAAAGGGGAGCCAGCTCCACACAGAATGTTTTATAAAATAGTGCGGAAAAGTCATCGGGGCCTGATGATTTGGCCGGCTTTAAGCGAGCAATCGCCGAGATGACTTCCTCTATTCGAATAACAGAGTCCAATGTGTCTGCTGATGACTTAACCAGAGGAGTAATATCGCAGGAGGTCAAGTATTCCCCAATGTTATGGGAACTAGTGGACCCTTTAGTATAAAGGCTTTGATAAAACTGGCGAAAGGTGTCAGCAATGAGGGCGTTTGTGGTATTCTCCACCGCGTCCCGGTCTCGAATCGCCTGTATCGCAGTCATCTGTGTACGCGCTCTCAGTCTGTGCGCTAGCATCTTCCCTCCCTTGTCCCCACTGAGATAGAATTTATGTCGCAATCTCAGGAGGGCATATTCTGCCCTGTCTAAATCTAGATGTTTTAGCATACGCCGCCGTGTTTCCAATTCCCTCCAGACTCTGGGGGCGCCAGTCCTCTTATGGACTGCTTCTAGGTCTCCCACCTCCTTCTCCAGTTCTGCACGCTTTTCCCTGCGTAGCCGCGCAAAGGAGGCGGCAATCGCAATAAATTCGCCCCGCACCACTAGTTTCAAGGCTTCCCAAATTGCCACAAGAGGAGTGCCCAGGAGATCATTGTCAGCTAGGTAGTGTACAATAGCGGTCCGGACTCTATCAGTAACCTCTTCGGAGTGTAGAAGGGAGTCGCGAAGACGCCAACCCGACGGTGAGGAGCGCGCACCATGCGAGGTTAATTGTACTGAAATGAGGGCGTGATCCGTAAGGGAACGGGGAGTGATCTCCGCCGTGTGCAAGGCAGAGCGCAGTGCGGAAGAGGCTAAGAAATGATCTAATCGTGCATAGGTTTTGTGCGCTGCAGAGTAGTAAGTGTAGTCCCGTGTATTCGGGTGCATTGTACGCCAGACATCGCTCAGCCCACAGTCAGACAACCACTGCCTCCCTCCCTGTGACAGTGCTCCCGTTTGCTGCGCCCTTTGTTCTGATCTGTCCATCGCGGAATCCATTACCACGTTCAGGTCACCTCCCACCAAGAGTGCTGCATCCGGCGAGGCAAGTACCTCAGAGAGTGCGAGTCGTAAGAAGGGTTCTTGCCGTTCATTTGGGGCATATAGCGACCCTATTGTCATGTGCATGTCTCCCCATTGAACTCAGACTGCTAAAAACCTGCCCTTGATGTCTGCTACTGTGGAAATGACTTTGCATTGTGACCGTGTGCTAAAGAGGATCGCCACCCCATTTTTCTTAGCAGCTCCCGAGGACCACATCTGCAAAGGGAAGCGTTTATCTCGCATGCGCTTAGTGTCCTTGGGCAACAGATGAGTTTCCTGCAGTAAACATATATCCCCCTCAGCATTTTCTAAGAGAGAAAGTATTGCAGCGCGCTTGACTGGGTTGTTCAATCCACGGACGTTTAAGCTCACAATTTTCAAATCCCTACCCATCGAATCTAACTAGGTGAAACGGGGAAGCGTTGCATAGCCTACCTGCGCCTGGCCATACGCGCTGCACTCTGTTTAAGCTAAACACCTGCCAAACCTGCCGGAGTGAAAATGCTAATTCCCCCAGGACCCACGGCCTGGGCTGTTGCCATTCTTGCCTATGAACTGATGCGGAGCCCCAAAAACAATCCCATAAACCCCAACTCCCAAAAGTTGCTGAAAAAACAAAAGAAAAAAGAAAAATAGCAAAACTGTAAGAACCAATAAGGTGACTTATGTCCGTCAGGTAATACAAATGTTCCAGGGGACGTGGCATCCCCCCAGATTGAGTCGTGTCTTACAGGTGAGGACGTGGACGGGGTCCAGAACTCTCGTAGATCCCCGTGCTCAGCACACCGATGTCTAGGGTGCAGGAGCACTACGTTTCATCGAAGGACCGCCTCCCTCCGGCGCCGACTAGAGTGCCCTTGTGGACGCCAATTGAAGAACCTCAGGGTGTGATGGGGTTGTCAGTTACTCGCGTGACTGACGAAAGGGCTTCCTCCCTCTCAAGCTTGCTCGTAGCTATGTCTGGTGCAGCACCCGGCTGCGGTCCCCCCACTCGCTGCCATCCCGAAGAGCGTCTACGCCCGCGGCGAAGTGGATGTTCCTCCATTGTTCCAGCAGATGGCCGTTCTAAGCTTAGCTTCTCATATGCGTCCTCTAGAGAGCGTATCTGCAGTAGTTTGCCCTGGTATTTGAAGATAAGGCGGAAGGGGTGACCCCAGGAGTAAGGAATCTGTTGCTCTCCGAGATGGTTGGTGATAGGCTTAAAGTCCCTCCGTTTCATTAACGTGGAAGCTGCTAGGTCTTGATAGAGAACTGGGCAATGATCTCGGAAGCGGATCGGATTAAGGTCTCTAGCTCTGCGAAGGATACGTTCCTTGAGCTGGAAATTATGGATGCAGACTAGAATGTCAGGAGGAGGGGCTTCGGACCCCGCGGCAGCCCAACTCGGTGGACACGGTCCATTTGGACCTCAGGTGTTTCCTCATCCTCCAAGATCTGCAGGAACAGAGCATTGACATATTCACGGAGGTCATCACCTTCTCCCTTCCATGGTACTGCTCGGATCCGTATATTATTCCGCCGAGAGCGGTTTTCAAGGTCCTCCATGTGGGCCTGTAGATCTATGTTTTGGTCCCGTAGACGCAGCATTTCTTGCTGCAGCTGGTGCATATCTTCCTCTCTACTTAGGTCATGTTCCTCTAGGGTCACCACCCTCTCTCCAATGCCATCCACGTCTCGCCGCACCTCTCGGAGATCCGCCGACAGCTGCAAACGAAGCTCTTGTATGTCCTCTTTAATGGCGGAAAAGAGCTCCACCATAAAAGCTTTTGTTGCTGGGGCATCCTCTCCGTCCAAGAGCGCTGCTCCCGTCGAGGTCTGCGCTGCGGGATTCTCCGAGGTCTTCCGTAGTAGGGCCTTCAGAGACTTGTCCCTTCTCCCCTTGGCGGAAGACATCGTGAGGACGTACACCCGTCAAGTGACTGCCCCAGACCAAGCCCAGGCCCCTCGCTGCCGCTCCGGGGGCTCAGGTCAAAGCTCCACTCCTACCGACTCCCTTCCTCCGCTGCAACACCCCGCAGCCAGCCACTTGCAGCGCTGCAGTGGTTCAGGCGCAATCCTTAGTATGTCCATTCACCAGCATGGCTACTTCCCCGCTTGTTGACGCTCCTGCCAATGCTCACCTCGATATGCCCAGGCCTGGTAGTATAGGGTGAGTGCGGGAGTTAGGTGGATGCAAGGAGGTAATGTTAGCAGGGGGAGCCAATGTCCGCCAGGGGCAGAGGCGCACGAGGGTACCCTCTCCCCTCCGTGCAGCTTTGCAGGTGACTCCGGTAAGACAGGGGGGCCCCCTAGGCACTCGCCGCCAGCCACGCTGCAGTCGTAGGTCTCAATGCCATCCGTCGCTACAGACACCAACGTGAGCCCCCAGGGGCAAGCAGGACCCCACTCCGTCTGCCGATCTGCAGACCGCTCTCACACACCCGTCATTCTCACTGCTCCTCACCTGCGGCGTTCAGCATATGGCACAGCCTCCGCAGATGGCTCCGTGGCTCTCCGCTGCATCGAATCAAGGCCTTACCAGCAGGGCCCGCCACCACCTCCGATAAGGGTCCGTCTCCGGGTCCCTGCTCACGCAGCTACGCCAGGAACCCAGTCCGCAGGGGACCCAACAGGCACACCGCTTCCACGGGCACCCCGAGGGGCACAGCCGACCTCTACAGCCTTCTTTCTGTCCTCACTAGCCCCCTCCCCGCCGGACCGCAGCAAGGCCGGGGCCGGATGGGGCAGGGCAGCGGGATAAGTCGCTCCGTGGGTGGTGGCGCGCTGGTGTCGGCAGATGCCGGGCCCCTCGCGATGGCAGCTACTACTCCGGCAGACCGCAGCACAGCCGCGCGTTGCTCCGCATTCACCACTCCCAGCCTCCGGGGGCTATCAGGGCACACCTCCGTCCGCCGGCCTGCGGACCGAGCCCTCCGGCCACTCGAACGCGGCCTTCCTAGGCCCGCGTCTCTTCACCTGTGATGTCCGCTGGGCAGCGCCTCACCAGCAGAGGACGTAGCCCTCAGCTACCGTGCCAGGGCAGGGCCCACCGGGCACCGGGAGGCCCCGTCCCACTCACCGCCCCACAGATCGTTCAGGGCCGGGTAGGCCTCGCCGCAGTCCACCAAAATGGCGCCGTCTCTGTATCTCGGCTCCACGGCCCCGTCACCATCCGGGCCGCCGGGAATTCAGCGCCGTCGGGGGCAGTGCGTTTCCTCTACACACTCTTGTCAGGTCGCCCCAGGCAGTCCCGCAGCTCACACCGGGGCTCGGCTCTCCACCCGGCCGCGCCTCACCCGCCGGGCCGCAGCAAGGCCGGGGCCGGAAGGGATCACACAGCGGAGCAGAGTGCACCGATCACCGAACGGGGCCCACCATCGGGTCCAGGGCAGCTCCGCAATACCGCTCACCCGTCTGCAGGGTCAGATGGGCGCCAGTTAGGGCGATAGTACAACGCTAAGTATTAACGGCGCCGGAGGGATAGGGACCCACGTCCTATCTCACCGCCATCTTGGCCACGCCCCCCTACAAGATCAAGTTAAAGGGCATTACCCATGGGCGGCTTGCCTGATATTAGACCGGGAAAAGGCGTTCGATTCACTGACGTGGCACTACCTCTTCCAGGTCTTGACCCAATTTGGAGTCGGACCACAACTCCTTGCATAAACTCGGCTCTTTTACACTAATCCGACCTCCAGAGTCCGTCTGGGGCACCTTCTCTCCGCCCCGTTTCCAGTAAGCAGGGGAATTAGACAGGGGTGTACCCTTTCACCATTGCTCTGCACCCTTGCGAAGGAGCCCCTTGCTATACACTTACGACACGAGGGCTGTGGCTGGGGAATACCCCTGGAAGACAGCACATGCGCGGTGTCCCTGTACGCCGATGATCTCATTTATTTGAAGGACATCAATTCTGATCTTTCCTCGCTTGAACATACACTAGGTAAGTTTGCTGCAGCCGCCGGACTTCGGGTAAATTGCGACAAGTTAGCAATACATCCACTACACCCTGATCAACCACAGCGATCCATATATTTAGGCACCATAACTCTTCGTTGGTAAGGAGCAGCTACTCGCTACTTGGAGGTCTGTCTCTACCAGACTCCTCTGGATATATGTGAAGGTAACCTTTGGGTGGCATTGCTGGAAATCAAGGCGCCAATACACTTCTGGTGATCATTGCCTCTTGCCCCGATAGGCAAAATTGCACTGGCGAAAATGATTATCCCACCTCGCCTAATCTACCACTTCTCTAACCATCCCATAATCCCACCCCATTCGTTCTACAGAGAGCTTGACTCATTGCTGGGTGATCTTATTGGGGTTAATGAATAATGTTGTGTGGCACTTAGCAAGTTACAACTCCCGATAGATCGGGGAGGGTTGGGCTCCCTGTCATTTGAAGAGTATTTTCTTGTGGTGCAGTTACAATGGCTATCACGCTGGACGGCTGGGAGGTATGTTGGAGAGACCTGTATCGCGGATGGCATACTGCCTTCTCCAGTGATCCATTGCCTCCTATTTCCAAAAACAGTTCCCCTTTCCTCACCACCCCTACAGATAGGCAGTAGCTTGGGCTTGCATGACAAGAATACACTGCATGTCCCAGAAAACTCCAGTATATGCTACAGTGCTGCCCCTGGTTTGTCTTCCTAAATTTTCTGGATCCTACATATGCCGCGACCTAGCCCCGTGGACGGAGTGTTCATTCCTCACTGTAGGGGATCTTTTTCTCAGTGGTCAGTTTCTCTCGTTTGACCAGTTAATAACATACTATGATTTACCCACAGGGCAATTCCTCTTCCATCGGCGACTCGTTCACGCGTGCCAACCCCTATGGAACATTACAGAGACAGAACCTATATCACACAGTGGGTGCTGCAAATGATCCTTAAGATGGTCCGTGGCCATCATCCTATTACTTGGCTGTACAAAGCCATTCGCAAATTAACAATGCTTTCCCTTAACACCCTTCGACATAGATGGGAGGAGGAGTTCAGGCATGCAAATACACTATAAGGAGTGGGCGACTGCCTTTGAATTTCCACAAAAGGTATTCCGTAACTCTCGCCTTAAAAGCCTGCATCTCTTCATGCTACATCGTGCATACCTTACCCCGGCCCAAATTAACCGATTCTTTCCTCAAGCAGATGCACGCTGCCCACGCTGTCCGGCTCCAGGCACAGACTTACAACACATGTTATGGTTTTGCCCAGCTCTGCACCATTTCTGGGAGAGGGTACATGACACAGAGCTCACCTATCTCCATACATGGGAGGCGTGCTCGCTTGGCATCTTCAAGTGGTGCAAGCCCCACAAAGTGCACTCTCGTTTGGTTCCCTGGTGCTCCTCCTTGCCAAACGTACCCTCCCCTTGCATTGGCACTTCCCGATGACTCCTTATCTGGCTGCCTGGTATGTAGCAGTCTGTAAATGGGGTGCGGCGGAGGAGGATGCCCTCTAATACGGGGAAGTCCGGGGTTTCTACAGCACACTGGGAACGATGATCTTCTTCCGTAACGGCCCTGCACTTCTTCCATACCTGCCACTACCCGCCATTGCCCCCGTAACTTAACTTATTCATGACATACTCCTTTCTCAGTGGAAGACCCTGCCCTCACAGCCACTGTATCTTTGTCTTAGATTGCTTCGACGATACTGATCCTGCCGTACCCCCTCACCAAGTCAGCATTCCTCATTTACACAAAAAACTCCAAAACCTAGTTTATTAAGCCTTTGCATCATCGCAAAGTGATGGAAAGTGACACACTGGTATTCACTTTCCAGCACCAAAGGTGTTTTGCACTGGAAAGGTGCTGTTTTCTCAGTGCAAAAAGCGCTATGCGCTGCTTTGCTTCAGTTTACATCAAATGGGTGTTACTTAGGGAGATAACAGAAAACACCCATAGGTATCAACACACAGGCTGATCTACTAAAACAACAGAACCAGGCTTTGCATCAAAAGCGAATGCCTCCCTCGAGCAGGCGTTAACAAGGGAAGATAATTTAATTCCTCAAAAATATCTATGCATTGCATGTGTGCTGAAGTGCACAGCACACATCCAGTGCCTGGAAGCCTTCTGAAATGTTTCTAGGCATAGGAATTCGTACTGGAAATACTTCCATTGCAACTCCTATGAGAGGGAGTGCATACTCACCTCTGCACCATGGTAAAAGGCATCCATGTTTGAGCACCAGCACAGGAGAAGACAGCAGCGCAGGCCAGTCTTGATAGCTATGGCTCTGCACTGTGCTTTCCACTTTGTGCAAAGTAACACAGCATAGCACATTTGGGCCCAGATTTATTAAGGTTTTATGTCGTCCTTGTGTTATGCAAAGGGACGCAGGGCAGCTGAAAACCTAAAATGAGATTTACCAAGCTACACAAGGCCATCTTGGCCATGCATGGCTCAGCAAATCTGGAGGAATGCAAGGCAGCGCAAGTCGCTGCCTTGAGTTACTCTGCTTGGTGGGGGCGTTACATAGATCGAGCGTGGCTGTTCCCACGCATCCACCAGTGTATTCTGAGGCATCCAACAATGGTAGGCCTGGGAATGCATCAGAATTATACGCCTCTCCACCAGACGCGCAAGGAGAAATATCTTTATTTCTTCTCATTGTTTCCTCTTTCTACCTGTTCTGCTGCACACTTAGAAAGAAGAAATGCCTTTAAGGATTGTTTTTCTGAGGGAAGGTGTCCGTTCCTGCAGAAAAACAATTATACCTGTAACGCAGGCACACTTTCTCCGTGGCACAAGGGTGCCTGCATTGGCGCTATATCTTGATAAATATGGCACATTCCTGCCCACTCCCTTCCACGCAGTGCAGCATAAGTTGTCTTGCTACTTTGCATGAAAAAATGTGAAATCTGACCCTCGGTTTCTGTGCTGTGTTGCGTGAAAAATTAATAAATCTGCCCCCTTCTGTGATAGTCATGGTACTCATATTTTCTATCTCTTTTTTAGGTCAAGCCTACCAGACAGCCCAAGCTGTCTGTTTGAGAAAGACGTATTGTGGGCTTACCGCTAACATACAGGGCTTGCAGTCTGCCCATTGCTTACCATTGGTTGGCTTTGTGTCACTCTTATTTTCTTACTTTCTCTTGGATGGCTTTCCTCGTTTCAGCTTGTCCATCATGTGTTTGTCCTTCCCATGGAGCATAGCCTCTTTATCATCTTTTTGATTGGCTGGAAACTACTTTTTTCTTTTTGTTTATCACTCTTGTTTAAGCACTCTTTGAGATTGCAAGTGTTTTCCAGTTGTCTCCCTAGTGTGCTTTGCTCCACCTCGCGTTGCTCTCTCTCACACAAACGTGCTTCTCCCCTGTGCTCCACATTTCTCTTTTCCCTGTGCTCTCCCTTGCCCACTGTGTTGCTTCTCTCCTGCCTGCTGTGTTGCTTCTTCCCCACCCCCGCTTGCTTTTACTTGACCAGTGTATTGTTTCACTCGCAACCTCCTCCCTAAACAGGTCAAGCTCATCCTTTTATTATTATTTTTTGTATTGTTTTCCTTGAACAGATAGATATTACAACAGTAACCTGTATCCCACTATTCGACCATCCACAATGTGGTATCTTACACGCTGAGCGTCACAAAGACACAACAATCTCAACAGACATCATCAAACATTCGCTCGCTATTGCATACTCACATTCCAGTTTAGATCTGGGATTTTTGTAAGTTTGAACTCTCCATAACTGTAGCTTCTAGTGGGTTTTGTAGAAGATATTGTTCAACTGGTGCCCAGATGTCCTTGGGTCATGATTTCAGGGGCATCAGTCAAATTTTTTTAAAGCACTTTCACGCTTTGTTTTAAACTTTAAAAAAAAAAATACCAATTCATCTCCGAATTACCCATGCTTCACCATGCTGCACCTTGCAAGCCCTCAGAAGACCACTGAACATACAAAAATGGCTGGGAAGCGACCTTCGCACTGATTCCTATGAAATTTCTAGAACACAAAGCCACTAATCAGACTATGTTGTTGTACGGTTTCCACTTTTCAGTAGGAACTGTTAGTTTGTTGGACAATATAAACGTTGGGATGGTGCCAGACTGCTTCCATGCACCCTCTCGGGATATGTTAGCCTATAGGCCTGCTAGCTCACAGTGCCACCAAAAGTACCCCTAAACCTGGCAAGGTAACAAATGGTTTGGGCAACCTCAGAACATGACAACCCTGACGCCCCAAGGAATTGTGGTAACAGATATAGAACCTTTCGCTCAGTCACTCGTGCTCACTTAGAGAGATACACAAGAAATACACAAAAGGGCATTTTCAATATTTTTTAAGCATTGTGATTCTTGTATAAAATATACATGCTGCAATGATTAATAGACAGAAGTAGATAAAAGTGACAAGCAATTTAAGGACGGTGAAAAGAATGAAAGATTCCCCTATTGTGCTAAAACAGTGTATATATGCTGGCATATAAGTATGGTTGTAGTGTACTCGTACGATGCACTCCCTAACCTAGTTGCTTAGGGTGGGTGTTCTGCCAAGAATCCCCTACTGGATGATCTAGGTCCCCATTACCTGAAGGCAAGGTATATAGTTCCCCATCTTGGTCACAAATTGGACATCCTATCTCATAGAGGGTAAACAGGAATCAGCTTAGCTGAGACTCCGACACAACGACGACCTTGCAATGACAGCGGAGAGCTCCTCTGATTTGAGCACAGAAATACGTGTGTATTTATAATAACATCATCCATGCTTCCGTGTTTAGGCTTCAGCCGAGCTGACATTGTTTATTGCCTTTGTGATAGCCCTGTCGCCTCTTGGGCGAATATCAAACAACAACATTTGCACAATGTTTGTCTAGGCCTTGTACTAAATGTTCAAGGTGTTGTGATAGTGTACTTATGAAGTGTTATTGTAAGCAAAGTTGTTTCAGAGAAACTAATCCTGCACTGTCACCAGTAGCGGCTGGCAGGGAATGAGGGTGGAGCAGTGGGAGAAGGGTGGGTAGCGGAAGGGGGACATAATAAAAAAAACCACCACTTACCTGTTCCGCCGGCTGTCTCTCCTGACTTCTCTGGAGTCCGGGAACCAGGAAGCACCCAGGCTCCCCATAGCCAATCACAACGCACCAATGTAGCATTGAGAGTGGCTCCCCTATGCCAATCACAATGCTGCAATGCAGCATTGTGATTGGTCTGAGCACCGTGCATCAGCACTCAGATGGGGACTCGGGCATGTTCCCCACCAGGCTGTGTAATGCAGTCTGGTGGGGAACATGCTAAGTGCACATGACTGTTTGGCCGGTTCCAGACGGCCGGACAAGCAGTCATGTGCACAAACCACTCTTACCCAGTGCCTCCAGCCCGCATCGCCCTAACCCAGCCCCGAACCTGCGGGAAAAAAAATGATTAACTATGTTATTATCATTTTATTTTTCGTGATCAAAGAGCAGTGGGGCGATGCTCCTTTGCCTTAGCGGAGGAGCCACCCCTGACTGTCACGCAAACAAATGTGTGTCAAAAGTCTTTGTGTCGAAAAGAAGGAAACTTTAGAAACGTGTATGTGTAAAATGGTAGTGTTTCTTCCTGGGCCTGACCTAGCCACGTGACAATATACTTCCCCAGAGGGTGCTCACTGTATCTCTCTACAGATAGTAAGCATGACACATTCAACCCTATTAAACAGAGTAAGGCTGCACAGCAGCTCCTTTCTCAAGGGGAAAGGAAAAAACTGTATTGTGATCAAATCTTATGGACCTCCTGCTATTTTACATTTGTCATGGGGACCTGGAGATGACAGACTTAAGAAGAAAGGTGCCCTGGCAGAACCAGATGGAGGCCTGAGCTTTAAAGGAGCGCAACTTGGAAAAAACAGTCTTAGAAGTAAATAGCCTAAGTACAGTATGCATCCGACATGTCATGCGGCTAAACACTCCTCCTGTAAGAGGGTAAAGGGGAATGAATGAGTCTGACTAATTATTCTTTCAAAAGCAACAGCTTCACCATATGATTACTTTTGCAAATAAAAACGCCCGAGATCCCGTCACTTTTGAGTATCTAAGTGACACACGGCTTTCAATCATTGCTCGCTGATATAACTTGCACTTTGAAGCGCAGAGGAAACTGTTAATGGATTAATTTAGGCGCATCTTAAAATGATTCTAGTGTTCTGCTGGAAAAGGTTTGCTGAAACTGCTGAAGTATTTTTGTGTGCATGAGCTCTGAGAATTTTGTAATTTTCTGACATTCATACTTTATTGTCGATTATTTAAAAGCATCACAATAGCTACACAGTCACATAAAAAAGCTACTAAAACTAGCAAAAGCAATGCCCCTTTATTTCGTAACCTTGGGGCATATTACCAACAAACGGAGAAAAATATAGCTAAGCGCGCTTAGCGCTATTTCTGTTATCGCCGGCTATCGCTGGAATGTATCGCCTGGATAGCGCGTTATTAACAACGCGTTTCTCCAAGGCGATATAAATTCCAGCAATAGCGGCGAAATGCAGGAATATCGCTGGAAATCCAGCGATATTCCTGCAGCGATAGGGAAAACCTTGTAAATATCCCCTGGTGGTCGTAGCACGACAATCCACCCCCCTTAATAAAGATAGCTAAGTCTGAAAATTATCAGACGTTAGCTTACGGCGATAACCGCGGTTAGTGCAGATTTTATTATCGCTATGTGTGTCAGGGCAATGCTTGTAAATATCGCGATGTGAAGTCAGCGATATTTTACATGTTGTTATGTGTGGAAACGCCCACTTTGCATCTCATTAGAGATGCAAAGCGAGGCGTCGGTAAAAAGGCTGCAAACATGCGCTAATGCATGTTTGCACTGCCTTGTAAATAGGGCGAAAACATTATCTCCGCGGGCCCTTGATAATATGCCCCCTTATATCTACTAAAGGGGATATGTAAATTAATTACTAACCTCCAAAAGAGCCTGCCGGGGTCCAAGCAACTCATAAACTGATCACTCCATAGAAACAAACTGTGCCCCATCTTGTATAGATTTATCACTTCAGAAATAAGTAATTTTCTTTAAATTGACTGTCACATCCAATATTCGCACCTTCATATTGTAGGGCTATCACTTCAAACATAACTATTTTATTGAATGTCAATAATTAATATAAACTCTTCAAATTTCTAAATAAGTAAAATTAAACTATTAGCAGTTAAAACACTGTGGGGGAGATTTACTAAGATTTTGCGCCGTGTTTGCGTCACAAAAGTGACGCAAAAAGGCGCAAAATCTTTTTTTCCTAATTAACTTTCCAGCGCTAAACTTGTTTAGGGCTGGAAATAACGTAAAAATAAAGCGAAGCAGCGCATTGCGATTCTTCGCATTACTTTGCGCCAGGGCATGCCAAGGGTGGTGCATGGGCGTTCCCATGCAACCACTCATGGTTTCTCACGCTAAACCCAATTTACTAAAAACAGTAGATAGGGTTTAGCGTGAGAAAACTGTACCCTTTTCAACTAGGCGCAAGGAAGGAGAAATGCTTTCATTTCTACTTCCTTTTCCGACTTTGCATGCGTGCTGCACTGTGCAGCACGCATACAAAGTGGGAAAAGCTTTCCCTCGTGTCTAGCATAGTATTTTGTACAGGAAGCGTACCCTTCCTGTACAAAACCTATGCTACACTCATGCACACACCCTAGCGCTGCAGCGCTAAGGTGCATGGCGCACGGCAGCTGAAATCAGCGCCGGCGCAAGGGAAAGGGGAGGAGAGAACCATATCTTTGAAGATATAGCGCTCCCCTGTTCCCTCCCTGTCGCACAATGCAGCGCAGCCTCCCTGGGGGCTGCGCTGCGTTGCGTGACTTTTTTGTAAATCTCCCCGTGTCTGCTATTTGTTCTGCTTCCTTACAACTTCACATAATGATGAGTGTGCAGTGTACTATAGCATAAGGAGAGCTTTGTCAATACATTTAGTTACACAACAAATACGTTGCATATCCACTTTTGTGACTCACTTATGTACGATTATAATAGCAACCTGCATTCTACAGAAACAGTGTCTTAGCTGTATTTTGTGTTCCTTTTCTAGTCCTAGACAGATGCAGATCAGATGCAATATTATTTCTGATAATAATGCAATATTATTATTATTTCTGATTTGTTTGCGACTATCTCTAACTGGGTTAGGACTCCTTCGAAGTTAATAGACCAGGCAGGCGATTGTCAGGTAAACTTTTTCCATATTAGGGATTTTAGTGAGGCCTCACCTGCCGCCCTCAGTTGGCAGCAAAAATTGAGAAATTGCATGAGAATTTTGTAGAGTACATGGTGTTCATATGTTGCCCGATGCCACATTGCAGCGCAGAGTTGGAAAGCACCAAGATTTCTGGGCGAGGTCTAAAGAGTTCCAGAAAAGTTCATATGCACAAACAGTCAGCCACAATCATTCAACACAAATAAACAGATGCAGAAAAAACAAGCAATGGCAAAGCCAATAGGTCTGAATTTAATGTGCTAACGCATGAGAGGGCGCCAGAAAGAGCGGACAGAGAGGGCTATATTTGTAAAGTAGTCCTCATGCAGTTAAATGCAAGCACTGGAATGGAAGTGGAAGGATACACCCAGACAACCTACAACATTAGGTGAGAGAGTCAAGAAGTGATTGACAAAGCCTTAAGCCAATGGGTGAAAAAACTGGTCAAAGAAAGCAAGTGGTTGAAAGAGGTGGAACCAGGGCCCACTCTGTGTATATTTCAAGCAGTAGGTCTGCGTAATAGTTGCGCTGTGAAAACTGAATCAGCACTACCGAATGTCACATAATAAATCATCACAAATCATTTAAGCAAATCACTAGCATTAAACTTACTTTGTTTGTTGGATTATATGACAAACAGCAGACGCATCTGTTTTGGATACGATTTCAAATTCGACATTGATAATTGACAGCACTTTCTTTCTATGTTGGCAATGACCCCCACAGTCCATTGATTTGCGGTCAATAGTGCATTCACTACATAGTATTAACAGAATCTTTGTTGACAAGAAGTACTCCTTCTACTAAACCTGTAATTGCCAAATAAAAATTTCAGGAAGATTCCGAGAACTTCACTCTTGAGGCCTGTATTAGGTAACTATGGACAACTTTATCCCGAGATACTTCATCGACAGGGAAGCAAACAGTTTGGGTCTGTGTAGGAAGGTAGGATCTTTCTGCATAGTTACCCCCATTTTTTGCCTGGTGCTGTGCTGGTTTTTGACTAGTCTGACTGGGATCCTGCTAATCAGGACCCCAGTCTATCTGCTTCACCCTTAAACTGTTATGTCATGTACTTGGGTACACTCCAGATTGGATACTGGGGTACCCTTGTCAGTCCCTAGTATATGGTACCCATATCCAGGGCAAAGGTACCCCAGAGGCCTCCCATGGGCTGAAGCATGTATTATGCCACCTATGAGAGGCCATGCAAAATGGAACTACAGGCCTGCCATTGCAGCCTGTGTAAGTTGGTGCATGCCCCACTTACTTAAGATATAGGTTTACTATATCTAAGGGTCACTACACTTAAAACCTATAAGTCACCCCTATAGCAGGCCTTAACAATCCTGAAGGCAGGGTGCTTGGTTCTAAGTGAGAGGGTGCCACTGCATGAGCAGGACACCCCTGCAGCTTACGGAGTCCCTTCTCCCAGGTTGTTAGTGCTGCAGCCATTTACGACATGTAGAGTGGCATTATGCGACCGCGTGATGACCAACTCTAAAGCGGCTGAAAGTAACCCTATCGTGTTTGGTGTCAAACATTGTGGAATCATACCCCCACACCGGTAACCGGTGAGGGAGGTATAATTCAACCCCTCAGAAACGAGCTTTGTGAGGTCCCTGGTGTTCCCAGTACCAGCCTTCTGGTCCCGGGCAGCCCAAAATGGTTGCTGCCGACCAGAGACAAATTTCTGCCCTCCCGCTGCTGAGCCAAGCTCAAGCAGGGGAAGGCAGAACAATAGGCATCCTGTCACAGGGAGGTGTGACCCCCCTCCCAGACAGGATTTAGTGTATTAGGCCTGGGTGGGTGCGCTTGCCAGCAACCGAAAGTCTGCATGAGGGGCACATTTGGTGTCCCTGTGCATAGTCCAGTTCAAACCAGTCCTGGGAGCCGTTGGCTCCTGCTCTGGCGCGAAACTGGACAAAGGACATGGGAGCAACCTCCCCACTGTCTCCCCTGAATCTGTCCAACCCTCTCCCATGGGTACAAAAGGGTTTACCTGGCTGTAGGACCCTAGATTCGACATGGACAAGATTCTGAACAAGAAACCACTGACCTTCGACCGTCTGGACACTCTGGACTTTGCTGGACTTCGTTTGGGCCCGACTTCATCTCCCACTCCGTCCAAAGCATCGTCTGTGCCCGTGCACCATACAGGCTCCATGCAGGAACTGTGGAGCATCAAGAACAACTGAAGAAATCTCCCTTGTAGTGAAGGAGTCACTCCCCTGCATCCGCAGGCACCACATTGCGATTGACTGGTCTGCTGCACCTGAGCTCCTACGGACTACAAAGACTCCAGCAACACAGGAGGTGGGTTTCCGAGTCCCTCGAGGTCTGAGCTGCCCTCTCACCCAGTTTGAGGTCAGAATCCCTTGTGGGGGCTGCAATACTTGTACCCCTGTGCAATGCGTACTTTTGCAAGTGCATATGCTTGTTGGCATTTCCAAAACAAGTGCACTGGGCTCCGAGTAGCCCCAATCTCTGGCACCATTTCCTACAAAGAACTCCGGCCTCCTTGCACCGAGTGCTCAATGGGCTGCTGCTTTGTGAAACTGCTTGAAGTACCCTCCCGACTCCTGTGCCTCCGGCCTGTGGGTCCTCTTGAGGGTCAACACTGCGTTTCTTGGGCTCCCCTGGTTGCTCCAGGCCTGCCCTGACTCCCCAGTGTTTGGTGAGTCTCCTGGACCTTGCTGGTCCGAACCGTAATCTTTCTTGACCTTCTGAGTGGGTTGCCGCTGCCAAGGCTTGTTGGTGCTCCAGCCGGACACCAACCCCTCAGCACTTGACATCCTTTGTGGGACAGCTCACATCCAGCTCCTGGTTGTCCTCGACATCTCCTGGTCCCTGTGGCTGCAGAGTCAAGAACCCCCTCAATGCACCTGAAGCACCCGACATCGGTGGGCGTTCGTCAACCGCACCCCTGATCACTCCTCAGTGACCCAGACTCTGTCCCCGCTGCTTTCAGGTACTCTTCAACAAGAGTCCACCCTTGGATTCCAACAGACACTTTTATACTTCACAGCAGTGGCTCTTCTTCGAAGTCCTCCATAGAGATCGATGGCGGTTTCCGACGCCACTTCAGACCTATGCACCCGGCTTCCCTGGGATACGTAACTCTGGTACAACAGTATCTACGAGTGGGGTGGCTCTCCAACCTCCTAACTTCCACGGGGTTTTTTCGAAGTCCACTTAGAAGGGTCCTTAAACTTTAAAACTGAAAGCGCGACTCTCCCATAGAATTGTACGGTGCACGCATCGTGTTCACACACTTCACCCGTCCTCCGTGGGGTCCCTACTTACTCACCTTGGGTGGTTCCTTGGGGTCCCAGCGATTCTACAACCTCTAGACACTGTCTTGACTCGAGTCGTGGTTCTTATCCCACTATTTTAGTATATGGTTTGGTCTCCCCCTGGAGCCCACTGTGTATTAGTACTATTTACATTGTTTCTGTGCTACAGTATTGTGTGCTTAGTGATTATCTGCGTGTAGCAGATACTTTATACGTACTTAGAGTGTGTTATACTAATAAATACATATTTTATAACTACTGTGTGGTTCTCCTTTCATTTAACCAATACTATAAGGTTGCATTCTGGTAAAACAAGCTGCTTAACATTCCTTCAAGACTAAGCCTGAAGGCTACTCTCCACAGCTACCACTTGGATAGCTTTCTAAGGTTATCTTTGACCTCTTAAATCACCATAAGGGTTGTTTGGACTGGTACAGGGTGCCCACTTTAATTAGTGGACAGAATATGCTAGGCCAACTTCTCACAGTCTGTTTGAGCAAGTAGTTACAAAAATTAACGACGAAACTCCAAAAATGAAAAAAATCGGCCAATATCAATTAAGCAAATCTCGAATATATCCTAACTTATGTTTATTGGTGTACTGAAATCTGTACACCCAAAACTGACACATTGTTCTCATCTGCCTGCTGGGACATGGTTCTCTTATTTGTGGAATGCACCACAAAACACCCAAGATATAGATTAATCATTATGCACATGCCTAATAGATTTGTCATATGCGCAGTGAAAAAACTGCCCAGATGTGTATTCACACCATCTTCAACTGTCACATTCCATGCAAACTCTAGCATACGGGATCTTCCAAGTGCCATGTGCATCACACAGAGGCCTACATAAATGTGAAAGTTGTGTACAGTTGTGTATGTGCCATCTCTGAGAAATTCTAGGTCACAATGCAGGACCAGGGGGTTACCATGTCAACAGTCCCATTATTTACGGACACAGAGGGACATTGTCAACCATTAGTGTGCAACACATATCTATGGGTGATGCTGAAAATCAAGCCATGGGCCACGAAAATGGAAATGGACACTAGTTGCTGCTAATCAAGCCTCAGCAACAGGATGTGGATGGAGGTGAGGTCGGTAGGGCAGGTGTTTTGCATGATGTTTAAAATTGATTCTGTGAGAATGTTGACATCTTTATATGTCAAAGAAAGAGGAACAGCCAACCTGCTGGAAATGGTGACAACGGATAAGCAAAAACTCCTATGAATGAGGTAGAGACTGCAGTGCAGCAAGTAAGAGAGAGGATGTAGCACAGCGGCCAGAGCTGCCGACTCAGGAGCTGGGGATCTGGGTTCGTGTTTCGGCGTCGGCTCATCATCCCGTGATTCTGGGCAAATCACCTAATCTCCTCCTTGCCCATGGACAGCGCCTGGATACCTTCACGGGTGATAAGCTGCGCTATATACATTTACATATTACAGGAGAGGAAACTATGGATTTCGAAAACTTAGTAGAACAACTGAACAATGAGCAAAAAGAAATTTACAATGAAGTTAAAGATAAAATAGAACATGGATTTCTCCACGAGAGAAACAGTGTGATTGTTCTTCGTACAAACCAATATTACTATACATTGTCTAACAAGTGTTCTATACAGGGCCCATTGTTGTTTTCTCTAGGTTAGCCTAACTGTGTTCCACACAGGCCACATTAGCTTTGCACACGCTACTATATAAACAAGTTTACTTCTGTGCCACATTATATTTTCACACAGAACCTGCAGTTATCTCATTTTGTTTTACCTGGAATTTAGTCTGAACAGCAGACAAGGTCAAACAACAATGTCCCTTGTTATTTTGTTCTGGTCAGACACTTGCACCTAGACATAACACAGAGGTGCAGCTGTTGTTTATGAACATGTGAACCTGGTCATACAGCTATGCACAACAATGTAACAGAGAGAGAGATAGAGACAGATTTTCTGAGAGAAGATCACGGCTGTATCTGAGATGTAGAACGCTCATCAGTGTATGCTAAGATATGTGGTCTGCTACAAAACCCAGAGATCTTTGCTGTTTAATCGGTTTGCTTCTGTAGAAGGGCGGGTGTTAGGATATTCTGTCTTATAATATGACAGGGCTTTTTATAATATATGGTTTATTGACATTGCTGATGCCATTTTTGCTAGGCAGTTATTTTCTGATTGTGGCACGTATACTGCATTCTAGAGCACAATAGTTTAAATAAACATTTCAAACTTCCTCCGTGTCTCTGTCATATCTTATTGTGGATGAGTACGAGTGAGTAAGCGAAAGGGGGTGTCCTGTTACCGCGATCCCCAAGAGGGTTGGGAGTGTTGTGTTCTGGGGTGTCCATTCACTTGACTCTCTGGATATAAGTAGGAGGGCAAGTGAGACATTATAGCTAGTCGGACTCAGGCTCATGGTACTGAGGTGGTATGGTGACTCAGTCCCTCTCTACTAGTGTTCTATGGTCCCAAGCATAGTTCTGTTCCTGATCAGAATCCCTGCAACAACATCAGTGGCCAAGCAGGCACTGGAAAAAGCTTCCTAATTAATGCTCTCACTGGTTATCTGCAGAAGACTACAGAATCACATTTGTCATGTGTAGTGACAGGATTAGCTGCACATAACATTAAAGGGATTACTTTACATCGCCTACTAATGCTACCTTTGATCATGACAATAAACTTGAATACCAGTAACTATCTGGTGAAGCTTGTCATGAGGTGTCAAGAGTATTGAAGAAACTGAAACTTTTAATAATTGATGAGGTCAGCCTGGTATCCCACTTAATGCTTGCATTCATACACTTAAGAATGCAGCAGATTTTGAGAACAAACTACGATGTGCTGTGTGGAGGAAAACATTTGATTGTATTTGATGACCTACTGCAAGTCACCCCAGTAAAACGACAACCTGTTTTCAAAACACTTGTGCATAATGAAACAAGAAATTCTCCTGGGGAGTATTGGCAATGTAAATATTTGGTTAAACTTTGAATACTAGGAACTAGTGAAAAATATGCGTCAAGCATCTGATGTAAATTATGCAGAAATACTGAAGGACATTAGAAAAGGAGTTCTAACAAAAGAGGGGAAATATGCATTGGAAAGATGACTTATGAAGAAACTATTTCCATCTAATATTGCAGCAGCTGAACTAATGCACAATTTCATTGAAGAACAGAAGTCTATAGTTTGTTTAATGCCAACACTTGAAGAGTGCTCCAAGTTTAATGAACAATTACAACAACTGGAGAAAGAAGATTTTTTGGAAATTACAGCTATTGATAAAATTGAACATCAGGGAGTCACAATACTACTCACAGATAAACTGCAAGCAAAATTGGATACTTTGGAAAATTCTGCCACGAAAACTGCAGGAGTAGAAAAGTGATTACGCGTCAGCAAAAACTAGTGAGTAATTTTGCGCCATAATTTTAATGTAGAGGATGGGTTAATAAATGGTGCAATGGGTAAAGTAATTGATTTTATTCATTTCCAAACAGAGTTGATATTGAATACTTGGCCATAAAATGTAATCAGATTGATGGCGTGAAGCCGACTGGACGTTGTGTTGTACATTTCTTGTTAGTGAAAGACTTATATGTACGGCGCCAGCAATTCCCACTCTATCTAGCACAGGGGTTTCCAACCATTTCAGTAATGATAGCTACATTTGCTCAATGAAAGTCATCCTGAGCTATTAGTATTAGTGTTGTAATGGTGACCACATAAGACAAGATTACGTTAGTGGTCACCCTATGCTAGATGACCACCAGTGATCAGATCAGTGCATCAGGAAGATTTCAAGCAGTAATGTAAAAAAGCTTTGTCAATTTGAAATGCCTTTACATGGGTAACACATAACAACCATAGCTGCAGTGCCCAAGCCTTCAGGGTAATAATGTTAGTAATAAGTCTTCCCATCACCACACGATTTTCACTTAAATATCAGCTTCAAATACATTTAGAAAATTCAACCATTTTTCTCCAAACATCAGCTTATAAGTTCTGAAAATGCACACATTTATTTTCAAATACACACTTTAACTTTTGTTATCCGTTGATTAATTCAACCAAACAAAAGCTTCTAATTAAGAAAGCTGGACTGAACACAGGAGAGCTACTTACAGGTAGCTAGAGAGATACCAGTAGCTCATGAGCTGCTCGTTGGAGAAGCCTGGTCTAGCATATGCTATAACTGTCGATAAATCACAAGGTTTAAGTGTAGATGCAGCTTTTGTAGATATTGGAAGTACTGTATTTAAAGAAGGAATGCCAAATGTAGCATTGACACGAGTTAGAACATTGTCCGGTTTGTTTTTGATTAATTTTGATGAAAACAAAAAGTTAGTGCCGATGCAAGTTGTGTAACACAGTACAATTAGTTAAGAAGTATATATGCTCCTCATTTAAGCCATTACCCTGTTTATGAGAAACGGATAATCTGTCCAAAGAGAAGATTACAAAAGACTGTACAGATGCTAAAGAAAAGCAAGGCCACAAGGACAAACTAGAAGATGTTAAGAGGAGAAAACTGCAAAATGACAGAGATATTGTAAGTTACCAGTTCGAAAACGGTTCAAGTGTCAACTGCTATGCAAATGTTGTTCTCAATGTACTGTTTCATTTACCACATCTAGTCAACCAAATTGAACAAAAAGCAGATAAGATTGTGTTCTTCACTCTGTCACTTGCTGCAACGTTTACTGATTGACAGAACTGTGATACATTCTGCTACAGGTATTTGCGATCTTTTAAATATATGTAGTGGATCAGTAAGGTTTACTCTCCACACCTAGATAGGCACCATGTCCAAGTAGCAATGTTAAGGAGGCGCACCTGGATCCTGGAGCTCTGCCCGGGTTTGCCGGGAAGTGGGCCGCGCATGGGTGCTTTTCCTCATTTTCGACTTATTCCAGGGTCACTGCTATCTTAATAAAGGCTGGAGTGAGCTATTGTCCTGTAGGCGCGCTCCATGATCCCCAAGGGAGCTATTGTATGATGTGGGGAAGACTTGCTGGGCAGTCTGTGACACTAGTTAATTGCTATACGCCGAATGTTGATGATGCACAGTTTTTTTTATAAACTTTGGGGCCTCATATTGGATGTTGGCTCTATGCATTTGGTGTGGGGAGGATTTTAACCTTGCCTTGAACCCAAGTACGGATCACTCCTACGGCACTGTCGAGCCTCACACTACGGCAGGGCAGCCCCTAAATACTACTATTGCAGAGTTCCATCTGTTGCATGCTTGGAGATCCTTACACCCCTCGCTTAGAGAGGGCACATTCTTTTCATCTGTACATTCTAGCTGGTCGCGCATAGATTATTTGTTGCTCTCGGTGGGTCTTTGCACGTACGTACTCGGATCACTCCCCCGTGCTGCTGAAACTTTGCCCCCCTGCCAACGAATGCCCATATCGCTCATGGAGGCTCCAACCCACAGCGCTCTTAGATGCCAGTTTTCGGGAGGAGTTGTGGCAGGAGATCCAGGAGTTCTTCCAACAAAATATAGAGAGTGTCCAGATGATGGCAAGCGTGTGGGAAAGCTTCAAAGTCACTATTCACAGGATGTGCATATTCAAAAGCAGAGGCTTCCTGCGAGACATTAGGGACACGTTAAAAAAACTGGAACAAGATATTAAGGCAACTGAGATCTCCATAATAGAAGCTCCCACGTCACAACAGCGCGCACAGTTAAAGGAGTTGCTTATAGAATACACAGACACCGCAGAAAGAGAAGCTTTATTTAATTCTAAGTACACTCGCGTCCGTATATATGGAGAGGGTGAAAGACCCGTCAAAGCGCTAGCCGAGAAAATAAGAGCCCCCGGATCTCAAATAATGTATTCAGCGTAGAAAACGAGGAAGGCATACTGCACACAGACCCGAAGACAATCCTGAATATCTTTGCTACTCATTATCAACACCTCTATAGCACGCATAGAACTGGTCAGATTGATGTTGCAGCATATTTTGAAGATACTGCACTTGGCTGAAATAATGACAGCCGCAGGGAGTTTCTGGCTGCGGATATTGAGGAGGACGAGGTGCCAGCGGCCATTATGCAGTTACGCTCTGGTAAAGCCCCAGGCCCTGACGGCCTGCCGGCTGATTTTCATAAATGCTACATAGATGAGCTAGTCCCTATTCTTAGGAAGATGTATGAGGAGGCCAGAGAGACTGGAGTTCTCCCGCAGTCCATGCAACAAGCCCTTATCATATCTCTCCTCAAACCAGGCAAGGATGCTACTAAATGCAATGCTTACAGGCCCCAATCTTTAATAAATTGTAATTCCAAGATCTTGGCTAAAGTTTTAGCCAACAGGCTGAGTTTGCTGATGGAAGGGCTGGTGTTGCCCGACCAAGCAGGGTTTATAACCGGGAGGGCAACCTCGCACAATTTGTGTACCATCTTTGCGCTGTTGCAGGACATAGACCCTGAATCTAATGCAATGGCAGTACTCCTGGATGCCACGAAGGCATTTGATTTGTTAGAATGGGATTACTTGCTTGCGATTTTGGGTAGAATGGGCTTACCTGCGGCGTTCCTCGCTTGGATAGCATTGCTGTACAATCAGCCTCTGGCTGTAGCGCACGTAAATGGCCTATACTCCGCCCCCTTCCCGGTCTCCAGGGGCACCCGGCAGGGCTGTCCCCTGTCGCCCTTACATTTTACTCTTGCTGTCGAGCCGTTGGCTGCCAAACTCTGGCAACACCACAGAAAATATGCCATACCGTACCCCTCGCAGCATATCCTAGTCTCGCTTTATGCCGACGACATCACTCTCTATCTTTGCAAGCTGAGCATTAGTCTGAACCCTGTCCTTTGGGAATTCATCCGATTTGGAGACATCTCGGGGATACATACTAATTGGAGCAATTCCCAGATATGTGCTTTGACTCCATCCACTCCTGAGATCCCCCTAGACTTTTCTCTAGCATGGTGCGCTTCAGAAATAAAATATTTGGGTGTGAGGATTGCCCGAGGTAGAGAGGAGACGCTGCGGGCAAATTATGGTACTACATTGGACTCTATCACAAATTCAATAACCCGCTGGATATCCCTGCCGCTGTCTCTGGCAGGTAGGATCTCACTGATGAAAATGGTAGTCCTGCCGAAATTGCTTTATTTATTGCCATACCATATCATCCAGGTCGCCCCTTTTTTAGTGCAATTAAATCTCAGCTTACCAGGCTGGCATGGGGGGCAAGCAGCCCCGAAAATAAACTGGCAGACATTGACACACAGGGGGTTTTGAGGCGCCTGATATTGAGTTATATTTTTTATGCGCTCAGGCTCACCATGCAATACATTGGCTCCACCTGCTGCCATTCATGCCCCACTTAGCCATTGAACAGGGGTATATGGCCCCACTGCCATCGACTGCCTTTCTTGGTGCGTGCATTCCAGAGGGGTTACAATCCACTCGACGGTAGCATGCACGAATCTAGCATGGAAATGACTGTCTAAAAAAGTGGGGAGGGCCTTTCTGTATTCTCCGCTGATGCCTCTCCCATACCTACACAAGGCCCTGGTCACCCAAGAAACCACCTGCAGGAACATGCTCAAAGGGCGAAACCTACATACCCTGGGCGATTTATACCAGGATGGCCTTTTCAAAGACAGACAAACACTCTTGGGGGGGGGGGGGGTGGTGGGAGGGGGAGGCGGCACACCACTAGAAACCTTCCTATACATCAGGCCCAGACATGAAGGCAAATACCCCTGCATTCCCTCATGAACCCTCTAGATGCCACACCTTGCACACTCTTCTCCAAATGACTGGGGCAACACATGTGGTGTCCAGGCTGTACCGTACGGCATCATTGGAAGGGGTGGGAAATTGAACTAGATACCATGCTCACAAATAAGCAATGGGAATATTGCTGCAAGCAAACAGGGGCCATTACAGCGAGCAGTCGCTTACGGATCATACACTTTAAATTCATACACCGGGCTTATTATACCCCTGCACGTCTTCACAGTTACAAGCTAAGGGATGATGACGGATGTGATAGATGCAGGAGTGAGTATGCGGGGTTTCTACACCAAGTGTGGCAATGTGATGTAATACAGAAATACTGGAGGGAAGTTCTAGATGCTGTGTCCAAGATGACCGGATCTCATGTCCCAATATCGCCTATTGTCACATTGTTGGGATATACGGAAGAGCTGCCACCGATGCATAGGGAATTCACTGCATTGAGTATTTTATTAGCAAAAAGGCGAGTAGTGTGTAGGTGGGGCCGGGGACGTGCCCCCAAATTTAAGAAGTGGCTTACTGAGTTGATATTCTGTAAGGATCAACTTACCACATATGCTGAGCTGTTGCCACCCTCATCACGCCCCAGGGATATTTGGGATCCACTGCTGACATACCTGCGCGACCACACTGATTGAACACTTACGTGCCGCCCTGTTTTCGCCCCCTGCACTGGTTAATGGGCTGCGCAAATGGTGGCTGAGTGTTGGCTCCATCTTCAATGTTTAAGCAAGATCTGACTGCACAGGAGCCAAGTAGGTACCTACTGCCTGCTGAATCACACAGGGCCCAATTCACAGAACTAACTTAAGACAAAATCCTAAACTTACTACTATTTTGGTATTCACAGAAGGCACTTACTTACTCATTTTGAGTAACTTACTCATTTGGTATTCACAGAAGGCACTTACTCATTGATGAGTAAGTGCCTTCTGTGAATACCAAAATGAGTAAGTTACACAGAATGAGTAAGTTACTCAAAATGAGTAAGTTACTCATTTTGGTATTCACAGAAGGCACTTACTCATCAATGAGTAAGTGCCTTCTGTAAATACCAAAATGCGTAAGTTACACAAAATGAGTAAGTTACTCAAAATGAGTAAGTTACTCAAAATGAGTAAGTAAGTGCCTTCTGTGAATACCAAAATGAGTAAGTGCCTTCTGTGAATACCAAAATGGTAGTAAGTTTAGGATTTTGTCTTAAGTTAGTTCTGTGAATCGGGCCCGTAGTAGTCGGCACAGCGGCTAACGCCATTTCAGCGTTTGAACATTGTTCTGGACCCTCTCGGCTATGGTATAAGATATTGACATTATCGCGTAGCCAAAGTGTACTTAATGTTTGATGTGAACCAACTGCAAGTGAGCCTGCATTGTACAAATGTCATATGCTGTATGCTTTTAAGTCCATGTTATGTACTGCTGTGTATATTTAATAAAATTCAATTAAAAAAAAGTTTACTCTCCACAATCAACAAGATGCACAAGAATTTATTATGGTTATGTTTGGAGTTTTAGAAGAAGAAGATGTAAATATTGATGATTTATTTGGACTGAGTGATACATGGAACCATATCTGCGAAGATTGTGATTATTCATCTACCACTAAAATAGATTCTGAACGTTTTCTCTATTTAACATTACCAGATTCTAAAGCTGTGCCTTTTGACAATTGTTGAAGAATGCTAATCAAATTATGACCTGCCCAAATTGTAGATCAGGTGTTATCGCTTCATTAATCCTAATGAGAACTGGACAATACCTTATAGTAATGCTACAATGATGCAGAGGAGATGGTTCCAAATTGGAAACTCAAATTACAAACTTCAAAGCTGTACAAATATGAATTTTGGGAACAACGTTTACTACTTCAGCTATCATCTTTCACAAAGGAATTAATGTAACCTCTGGGCACTACACTGTATATTTAAAGAGTAAAACTGGATGGACGGAATGTAATGACATCAAACCCTAAGATTCAAACCAAGACTTCCTTCATACATATATAAAACATATTTAATTTTCAGAAAAACACACATTCACTGGATGATGTCATCAGTGATGTCATCAGTAATGTCATTTGAGATGTCATCAGTGATGTCATGAGTGATGTCACTGACCATGTCATGAGTGATGTAATATGTGACGTCATCAGCAGTGCATTGCGGGCGCGCGAGTTATAGTTAGCTGAACTAACTATAACGGGGGAATTTCTATGGTTTGTACGAGTGAAATGTCCAACTAACTATAACGCCCCTGAAACCTATGGTTTTTTCAGTGAATTTCTAAGGTTTTTTAAATGCTAATTTCTAACTATAACGTGCCTGAAACCTATGGTTTTTTCAGTGAATTTCTAAGGTTTTTTAAATGCTAATTTCTAGGGGAGGGCGGCAAATTCCGTTCCGCTCGCGGAACTTGCGAAATTTCGGCATTTCCACGTTCCGCGCGGAACGCGGAAATGTCGAAACTTCCGCGATCCGCGGCGGAACGGAATTCGGGTGCATGAGGTAATTAAACCTCACCAGGAAGCACTTACAGATTTAAATAAAGCAGGTGCCCGAGCTGAAGCTCAAATTCTGTAACGCATTAATCAGCACAAACAAATTCGTGAGCAAGGTCGAGGCTAAGCAGGAGTGCTTCCTGCTCATATCTACCGTCAAACATTAGCTGTAATCCCTGATGGAGGTCTTTGCATCCTTGATTTTCTCGAGCGCAATCCCCGTGTAGGTCCAGTGACCAGGAGGTTCTTTCTCCTCATCTGCTGCTCAGATCGTGCTCTGACCCTTTATAAACAAGAGGCATGTGAACTCGCATGGAAGCCCCGCCCATTTGGCCCCGCCCCATATACACTAGCGGTATGCAACGGCTTCCCGCCCTTTCCCCACTATGATGGACAGCTTACACAAAGACCCCGGCGCCTTTCCGGCGCGGTGGCAAAGTTATAGACACACAAGGTCACTGGAGACAATTCTTCTGGACCTTTACGCAGCTGTAGTGTAGGCAAGGCACTATACATTTACCCAACGAGGTAGCACTTATTGATTAGCCTGTAGAAAGTACTCCAGTTGAGTAGAGGTATTGCACAAAACGGAGGCATCTTCTCGGATAAAAATGCAGGGCAGGTGTGCAGAATTTGTGAGCGTGGTTAAGCAGATGTGCCTTCTCTCCATTTCCAACGTGAAAAGTTAGCTGTAATCCTTGATGGAGGTCTTTGCATCCTTGATTTTCTCGAGCGCAATCCTCATGTAGAATTCGTGAGCGTGGTTAAGCAGATGTGCCTTCTCTCCATTTCCAACGTGAAAAGTTAGCTGTAATCCTTGATGGAGGTCTTTGCATCCTTGATTTTCTCGAGCGCAATCCTCGTGTAGAATTCGTGAGCGTGGTTAAGCAGATGTGCCTTCTCTCCATTTCCAACGTGAAAAGTTAGCTGTAATCCTTGATGGAGGTCTTTGCATCCTTGATTTTCTCGAGCGCAATCCTCGTGTAGAATTCGTGAGCGTGGTTAAGCAGATGTGCCTTCTCTCCATTTCCAACGTGAAAAGTTAGCTGTAATCCTTGAAGGAGGTCTTTGCATCCTTGATTTTCTCGAGCGCAATCCTAGTGTTGTTCCTGTGACCAGGAGGTTCCTTCTCCTCGTCTGCCGCTGAGATCCTGCTCTCACCCTTTATAAACAAGAGGCATGTGAACAGGCCTAGAAGCCCCGCCCGTTTGGCCCCGCCCCACATACACTAGCGGTATGCAACGTCTTCCCGCCCTTTCCCCACTATGATGGACAGCTTACTCAAAGGACCCGGCGCCTTTCCGGCGCGGTGGCAAAGTTACAGACACACGAGGTCACTGGAGACAATTCTTCTGGTCCTTTACGCAGCTGCAGTGTAGGAAAGGCACTATACATTTACCCAACGAGGTAGCACTTACTGATTAGCCAGTAGAAAGTACTCCAGTTGAGTAGAGGTATTGCACAAAACGGTGGCATCTTCGTGGATAAATATGCAGGGCAGGATTCATTCTGGCAACGGGCGCAGCAAAATCTCCGCGAGCACGTGAAATTCCACGTGATCGCGGAGATTTCTTGCCGTTTCGCGGAATTTTGCATAAGGCAAATCCTCAAATTCCGCCCACCCCTACTAATTTCTAACTATAACGTGCCTGAAACCTATGGTTTTTTCAGTGAATATATATATATTTATTATACTATGTATACATGTGAAAATGTCTCGGTCCCCTGTTTGCCTCGGTGGCACGGAAAAAATGGGTGGCACTGACGTCAGCACGCCGACGAGGTCCTCTTATGGCTCCGATGACGTCATACGGTGTCGCGAGCGGAGCCGTGTTCGTTGACGTGGGAGAGCTAGGAAAGAATTTCCGTGGAATGCTGGTGCAGGGGATATTCACCTAAGTGTTCAGGCTAGTCCTTTGGGAGCAACTGTTTATGTTGCCACTCCAGAAACCGAAACCAGTGATCCGAGGGCAGAGGCCCTGCAGATGGCACACGAGGTGGGGTGCCCAGTCGTGTGCACCGGCGGGGCAGCGAAGTGACAAGCACCACAACCCACAAAAAAGGTAACGAGGGCACAGAATAACACAGGATCTTCTCTTTGTATCTGGCAGGAACAACGAAGTTAAAATGCCCTAGTACCAAAATGTAGAATTAGTGCTACAACGGTCTTCAAGAGGACCTGCGATGCCGCTTCTGCCTCCCGTACCCTGGAGGCGGCACATGGGTCATGCGGTACGGTCATACTGCGGTGGGACGCACACTCGTTGACCTCTCATGGCGCTTTCCATTAGCTATATTTTCTGATGACATGTCGCGCCGGCCCCGTCCAACAACAGAACTCCTTTAGATCCAAACAGACTCTTCCACTCTCTCACCAGAAGTGAAACCAAGCCACGCGGACACTTTCACAATACAACAGCCGGGAATGCACTTTTTGGTAAAAAAAACACATTCCTTCCTCCTAATTAATAAAATAAACATCTCACTGAAGAACAGGGGCCAGCTTCGATCGGTAAACAGCCGTTACAACGACTTTTTACTTTGCGATACCATTACAACGCATGCATTACCACGCATGCGTTGTACATCACGAAGTCATTACTACGCCTTTTTTTAGAACGCATGGTCATTTACCACGCATGCCTTTACAACGAATTTTGTTGTAAAGGTATGTATGGTAAATGACCATGCGTTCTAAAAAACATGTAGACGATCCATGTTGTTGTAAGGAAACAAAGGCTGTTCCATTTCCTCACAACGGCGTGCACCGCCCCTCAGAGATGACGTGAAGCAGGAACCACGAGGAGAGAGGAACCATGAGGAGTGAGAGGTAAGGGGGATTGGGCATGGGGTGGGGGTTTCTTTTCTAGGGTTTAGGGTAGTGCAGTGGTGTTTGGGTGGGGTAGGGGGTCGTGCTGGGGGTAGTGTTTTAGGGTTTAGGGTAGTGCAGTGGTGTTTGGGTAGTGGAGGGGTAGTGTTTTAGGGTTTAGGGTAGTGCGCCCAACCAGCCACAATATCCGTGGACAAAGGGGATCCTGACTCTTTGGAACGCTCCGTCAATTGAATAATTTGGGTCAAGGGCCCTACCACGTCCAAGACCTATCAATTCCTTTCTTGGGATCCCTCATATACTTGGAGAAAAAGGTACATAGTTTCTCATCAATTTCAGGCGTGTGTGCCACCTTCCCCTTCAGTGAGGGCCTGGGGCATTCTCCCCTCATCCTATTCCTGACCTCCCTTTCAAGGGGTTGATGGATTTTCCCCACCACATACTCTGCCACTTTGGCGTCAGGTGTCCACTCTGCCGACCTAGGATGGTAAATTTGGGTAGGCTCGAACATGTCCGAGTGGACCCCATCCCCAACCGGGGACTGAGAGGAGTGGGACTCTGGACGCCAGGGACGCCCGAGTCCTTATCCTCATCGGAGGAGAAATCGTCCTCCGATACACCCTCTCCCTCTAAGGGAAACCCGCCGTCGGGGTCTACAATAGTGGTGACAGTGTCGCAATTTTCTCCGGGCCCCTCCTCCTCCCGGCAGGGTGCATGTTTTAGCGTTCGCGCACTCTTGAGGAAGTTCTCCGTAAGTTTATCAAATCCTTCCAAGTGCCCCGCGTTATGCTTAACGGCCCTTTTATTCCCCATCTGGGAGCTACTTGGACCCGCCACCACCAGATCTGGGTCACTGAACACCCCAGGGATGCTTTTCGCCAGCTTATCAACCTGATCCCTAAGAGGAGCCAGCACCCTAGAAATAGCCAGAGAGAGGGCTTGGTCCACTGCTGGAGGGAGAAGTTTGGGGGCCATTCCTCCTCCACTTCCTGGTAGGAGGAGTAAAAATGGTCTTCTGGAGAAGACATGATAGCAGAGGGTGTGAGCACAGAACAAATGCCCTTAAAATCCTTAAGACAGCCCCCTCGCCGGTGCTCCAACAGCTGGGCTTTCCCCGAAGCTGTTATAAGAATAGACTGAGGCGCAATACCAATTACCACCACCAGGTGGCGCTGGTCACTAACGTGGCCGTGTGGGGAAATCACAGCGTAGTGGTGTCAAAATTAGGCGAGGGTTGGTCGGGAATCAAGCGAACACTAAAGGAGTGACCGGATTCCCAATCGCGCGTAAAGACCAGCGGGAGCGCTCGACGGAGCTGCCTCGCTCGGACCAGACGCGCCTGACAGGATCTCACCGCGCGCAGAGCACACAGCGGGAGAAACTGCGAGGGGAGAACGCGCTCGGGCAAGAGCCTGCTGCGCAGGGAATATGAAACAATACCAAGGCAATAATGCTAATAACGTGCACAAGAAACCGCTATACAAACAGCAACAACGTCAGATTAAGCCAAGAATGTAAGGAATGCACTTAACTGACGAGCAGTGAAGAAAGAGGAAGCGGAAGGGACGATGGACTGTGATATGATTGGACTATAGTTGCCTTGGAGACTACCCCCTAAGGGTTCATGGGTTGTGTAGTCTTTTGTTTAATGATTGTTGTGTTACGTTTTCTTTGAACTGCTATGCAAATAAAGTGAGGAAAGATATGCATAATCCTCGCCTCCGTCCTGCCATAGAATTCATTAAACTTTATTTGATCTGATTTAGAAACATAGATCATAAAAGTGTACATAAAAACAGTAAATCCTCTTTCCTAATACAATACAGTGAGAATTAATTAAAACCAGTAGGTAAAAACGGGTGTTACAAAGCGCGGTTCAGAGCAACTTCAGTTTAACAGAATCGTAAAGTTCAATGTTTCGCAAGATCAATCTCATGTACTTCAGTGCAAAATACGCAATAAGGGGTCCAAGTAAGATGTAACGCTCCAATACCTGACCAGTTTGCACTATATAAAACTGCAGAAAAACTAAAAATAAAAAGTGTTTTGCACACTTCTGTAATTGGGCTATATGTGGGCTACATCTGGGTGATATTTGTGCTACATTTGGGCTCTTTTTTCTCTGGTGGCCATCTTGGGAGACTTATTTGTTATGAAGTTTCCTAATTTCGTCATTTACTGCAGTCTCCTCAGTAGGAAATGCTTTCAGTTTTTTACTTTGATTCCATCAAGAAGGCATTCAGATGTGTCACACATTTGCCATAAATTCAGAATGTTAGCACTCTAGTTGTTCATTAGATCACTGTAGTAAAGCTACTGCTCACCAGGGAGTTAACTGGAAGTCTACTGCTGGTATTGAAAGTGATTGTTTCAGTCTGCATGTCAGAATTTTCTAATGAAATAAAAGAGGATTTGAGATCTCACTTAAAACATGCCCTAAATTTTCTTTCTGCAGCACTAACCATAATTTCTATGGCAAAATTAACCCCCTCATTTTGTTCCTTTTTAAATTAAATGTTTTAAGTGTTACCAGTTTATTCCAATCAAGATGGCTTCAGGTGTGCCATACTTTTGTCATAAGTAAGACTGTTAGCGCTCTAGTTGTTCTTTAGAACACTCTGGGAAGCTGCAGTAGAACACAAAGGCATCAACTGACAGGCTGCTCCTGTTGAAATATAACAGGAAGATATTTGAGATCTCACTTAAAACATGTCCTAATTTTTCTTTCTACAGCACTAACCATAATTTCTATGACAAAATGAACCCCCTCATTTTGTTCCTTTTTAAATTAAATGTTTTAAGAGTTACCAGTTTATTCCAATCAAGATGGCTTCAGGTGTGCCATAATTTTGTCATAAGTAAGACTGCTAGCGCTCTAGTTGTTCTTTAGAACACTCTGGGAAGCTGCAGTAGAACACAAAGGCATCAACTGACAGGCTGCTCCTGTTGAAATATAACCGGAAGATATTTGAGATCACACTTGAAACATGTCCTAATTTTTCTTTCTACAGCACTAACCATAATTTCTATGACAAAATGAACCCCATCATTTTGTTCCTTTTTAAATTAAATGTTTTAAGTGTTACCAGTTTATTCCAATCAAGATGGCTTCAGGTGTGCCATACATTTGTCATAAGTAAGGCTGTTAGCACTCTAGTTGTTCTTTAGAACACTCTGGGAAGCTGCAGTAGAACACAGGCATCAACTGACAGGCTGCTCCTGTTGAAATATAACAGGAAGATATTTGAGATCTCACTTAAAACATGTCCTAATTTTTCTTTCTACAGCACTAACCATAATTTCTATGGCAAAATGAACCCCCTCATTTTGTTCCTTTTTAAATTAAATGTTTTAAGTGTTACCAGTTTATTCCAATCAAGATGGCTTCAGGTGTGCCATACTTTTGTCATAAGTAAGACTGTTAGCTCTCTAGTTGTTCTTTAGAACACTCTGGAAAGCTGCAGTAGAACACAAAGGCATCAACTGACAGGCTGCTACTGTTGAAATATAACAGGAAGATATTTGAGATCTCACTTAAAACATGTCCTAATTTTTCTTTCTACAGCACTAACCATAATTTCTATGACAAAATGAACCCCCTCATTTTGTTCCTTTTTAAATTAAATGTTTTAAGAGTTACCAGTTTATTCCAATCAAGATGGCTTCAGGTGTGCCATAATTTTGTCATAAGTAAGACTGTTAGCGCTCTAGTTGTTCTTTAGAACACTCTGGGAAGCTGCAGTAGAACACAAAGGCATCAACTTACAGGCTGCTCCTGTTGAAATATAACAGGAAGATATTTGAGATCACACTTGAAACATGTCCTAATTTTTCTTTCTACAGCACTAACCATAATTTCTATGACAAAATGAACCCCATCATTTTGTTCCTTTTTAAATTAAATGTTTTAAGTGTTACCAGTTTATTCCAATCAAGATGGCTTCAGGTGTGCCATACTTTTGTCATAAGTAAGGCTGTTAGCACTCTAGTTGTTCTTTAGAACACTCTGGGAAGCTGCAGTAGAACACAAAGGAATCAACTGACAGTCTCTGCCCTTGTTGGATGTACATGTTTTACTGAGAATGTCAGACTTCATTCTCACATGACTGAGAAAGATAATGTGAATTTACAGAAAATATGCTCTCATTTTAGCTTCTGGAGCACCTTCCAAAACTGTATGGGACAAGCATGTGAAAATAGTTTTCTCTCAAACATGATTCATGATATCCCAGCAGAAGGTTTTTCACAGGGTAAAATCACCACAATTCCTGAAATTAGTATGGTACCATCAACAAATGAATTCTAATGTAACTAAAGTCTGTTATCACCCTTTATAGTTCTCCTTTTGGTAACCCTCAAAATCTTCGATTCACTACAATGCATTTCAATGGGGTACTATCATTTATATTGGTCCCAAGATGGCTGCCAGCAATTCCAGGATGAAGTGCTGACAGCCAATCAGATCTCACGATGACATGTGTGGTTAGGCTCCGCCCAGATATATATGTGTTTTCTTTTTCAAATTTCTCAGGAACTACAGAACGGATTTACACCATTTAACCAAAAGGCACGACTCTGAACCAAGGGCTACCTTTTTGCCAAATTTGGTGTAATTCCGTTCAGCAGTTCGGGCTGTAGCTGCGACTAAAGGTTCCTATGGAAAATTGCATGGGGAAAACACGTTTTGGGACCTCCCTTTTTTCTTGGCCCCCACTTGATGAATCACCCCAAGACTTTCAGGATAGGAGCGGACCGGAGCGCCCCACGAGTTTTGAAAATTTCGCGAAGATTCATCAACCGGCGCCAAAGTTATTGGAAATAGAATGTTGTGAATTTCCTATGGAAAATAGGGCTTAACTATAACTACCTATTGGCGACCGCCAGTAGGTAATATATATATATATATATATACACATATATATATATTTTCACTGAAAAAACCATAGGTTTCAGGCACGTTATAGTTAGAAATTAGCATTTAGAAAACCTTAGAAATTCACTGAAAAAACCATAGGTTTCAGGGAGGATATAGTTAGTTGGAGATTTCACTCGTACAAAACCAGAGAAATTCCACCGTTTTAGTTAGTTCAGCTAACTATAACTTGCGCCCCCGCAATGCACTGCTGATAAACGTCACATATTACATCATTCATGACATGGTCAGTGACATCACTGATGACATCACTGATGACATCTCAAATGACATCACTGATGACATCATCCAGTGACTGTGTGTTTCTGTAAAGTTTAACTATGTTTTATATATATATATATATATATATATATATATATATATATATATATATATATATATATATATATATATGCCAAGGTGTATTGAAGAATCAGTGGGTGTATAAGTGTCTGAATGGATGATTTAGTAGGTGTATGACTGATTGTATAAGTGACTCATTAAGTGTATCTTACTGAATGCATGGGTTAATGAGTAAACTGTGTAAATGTCTGTATCAGTCTGTCTGTTGGTGTGTAGCTACATGACTGTCTATATGGGTTATTGATTTGTTGTCTGAGTATCTGTATGGGTGCCTGAGTATCTGTGTGAGTAGGTGGGGGGTGGGTGACTCTGTCCATAGATGTGTGAGTGGGTGATTCACTGGGTGTATGGGTTGAAGAGTACATCTGTGAAGGGCTATATAGGTGGGTGAGTGTGTGTATGGGTGTGTTGGTGAGTGAATGGATGTCTCAGTGGTATATGTGTGATGAACTACATATGTGAAAGGAAGTATATGTGAGTGTTGGAGTATATAAATGACTATACGTGAGTGTAAGTGATTGTGAGAGTGGCTGTATGGATGAGTGTTTGCTTCTATCAGTGATTGTATAAGAGAGTAAGTATGTGTTAGTATTTATATAAATAAGTGAGTTGGTCTTTGTATAACTGTATAGGTGAGTAAATGGGTGTGATTGATTCTTTGCATGACTGAGTAGGTGTATGAGTAAGTCTATGGATGAGTGGCGGTGTGTGAGTGTATGTATAGGTGTATGAGTGCATATGATAGTGCTGTATTGATGAGTGACTGCATGTATGAGTTACTGTATGGGTGAATGAGTGGATGTGTGTATGTAGACCAAGGAATCACTGAGCAGGTATGTACTAACTGCTATTGGTGTGTCTATGGTTTTGAACATGGTAGTCTGTATTTTAGAGTGGGTGTATAAAAAGTTATATTAGGGTGTGAGGAGGTGCATCAGATTATCACTTGGATGATGTCATCAGTGATGTCATTTGAGATGTCATCAGTGATGTCATCAGTGATGTCACTGACCATGTCATGAATGATGTAATATGTGACGTGATCAGCAGTGCATTGCCGGGGCGCGAGTTATAGTTAGCTGAACTAACTATAACGGTGGAATTTCTCTGGTTTTGTACGAGTGAAATCTCCAACTAACTATAACCTCCCTGAAACCTATTGTTTTTTCAGTGAATTTCTAAGGTTTTTTAAATGCTAATTTCTAACTATAACGTGCCTGAAACCTATGGTTTTTTCAGTGAATTTCAAAGGTTTTTTAAATGCTAATTTCTATCTATAACGTCCCTATTAAGTCCCCTTGAATCCTGAGGGTCCCTGGGGGCCAACTAGCCCACCAGGCACCTCCAGTAAGTGCCACAGAGCTGCGTTGCAGAGTGGTGTAAAAAGGGGCGTGGCCTCGGACCACCTCTCTGCAACGCAGCTCTGTGGCACTTACTGGAGGTACCTGGTGGGCTAGTTGGCCCTCAGAGACCCTCAGGATTGAAGGCGACTTAATCCCCCAACACATGCACTCTTGAACCCATACACCCAGTGAATCAACCACTCACACATCTATGCACAGAGTCACACACCTCCCACCCACCCACACACACACTCAGGCAGCCATACAAATACTCAGGCAAGCAATCAATAACCCATATAGACACTCATGCAGCTACTCACCAACCCATACAGCAGCTTACACAACAACAGATAGACTGATACAGACTTTCACACAGTTTAGTCACTAACCCATGCATTCAGTAAGACACATTTAATCACTCACTTATACAGTCAGTCACGTACCTACTAAATCCTCCATACAGACACTTATACACCCACTCATTCTTCAATACAGCTTGGCATATATATAAAACAAATTTAAACTTTACAGAAACACACAGTCACTGGATGATGTCATCAGTGATGTCATCAGTGATGTCATTTGAGTTGTCATCAGTGATGTCATCAGTGATGTCACTGACCATGTCATGAATGATGTAATATGTGACGTCATCAGCAATGCATTGCGGGGGCGCGAGTTATAGTTAGCTGAACTAACTATAACGCCGGAATTTCTATGGTTTTGTACGAGTGAAATGTCCAACTAACTATAACGTTCCTGAAACCTATGGTTTTTTCAGTGAATTTCTATGGTTTTTTAAATGCTAATTTCTAACTATAACGTGCCTGAAACCTATGGTTTTTTCAGTGAATTTCAAAGGTTTTTTAAATGAAAATTTGTAAGTCTAATGTACCTCAATCCTATGTTTTTTTATTTTCTAGATATATATACATATATATATATTTTAAAAATTGTGAATAATTTTTAGTTAGGAAAACTATATTCATTCTTTTTTTTTTTAAATATTATACAGAAGTCGCGCACCCTTCGCGCACCCTACACGATGGCTGCGCTCATTCCGGTAGCCATTTTGAAAATTCGCGCTGGGGTCGCGACTTCAGCATAATTTGTAAAGTATGAAATATCTTTAAATAAATTATAAATAAAAGTTTTCCTTTAAGTGTTTGTCTAAATTTATTAATAAAAGTATTTTTAAAGTATTATTTTCAATATAATTTCGACGAAAAATTATTCGATTATTATTGGATTCGGAGGTTAGGAGGGATGGCCATTTTGCTCGATCTGTTTTGCAAGATTTTTTGGTCTAGTCAGGTGGACACCCTCCTCCGGGTGAGGTACGTCTTGGGGATTCTATTCAAAAGGTGAGGAATCCACAGGCAGAAGTATCCATGAGAAGAACAAGTTACTTACCTTCGGTAACGCTTTTTCTGGTGGATACAGTATCTGCCTGTGGATTCCTCACTGTCCCACCCGCCTCCCCGTTGTCCACCTGTTTCTACCAAAAAGATGCTTTTACTGTTTGGCATGAATGTTTTTAATATGTCTTAATCATGCTTATGTTTTAATAGTGAGAAATGCTTGATCTGTTGCTATTTCTTTATGCCTTTATTGGTTATGCAGTTGTATATATATATATATTCACTGAAAAAACCATAGGTTTTAGGGACAGTTATAGTTAGTTGGACATTTCACTCGTACGAAACCATAGAAATTCCCCCGTTATAGTTAGTTCAGCTAACTATAACTCGCGCCCCGCAATGCACTGCTGATGATGTCACATATTACATCACTCATGACATGGTCAGTGACATCACTGATGACATCACTGATGACATCTCAAATGACATCACTGATGACATCACTGATGACATCATCCAGTGACTGTGTGTTTCTGTAAAGTTTAAATATGTTTAATATATATAGGGAAAGGCGTATTGAAGAATGAGTGGGTGTATAAGTGTCTGAATGGATGATTTAGTACGTGAGTGACTGACTCTACAAGTGAGTGATTAAACGTATCTTACTGAATGCATGGGTTAGTGACTAAACTGTGTGAATGTCTGTATCCGTCTGTTTGTTAGTGTGTAAGTGGATGCATGGATTTGCGAATAGCTACATGAGTGTCTATATGGGTTATTGATTGGTTCTCTGAGTATCTGTATGGCTGCCTGAGTGTTTGTGTGGGTGGGGTGTGTGTGACTCTGTACATAGATGTGTGAGTGGGTGATTCACTGGGTGCATGATTTCAAGAGTGCATCTGTGATGGACTGCTTGGGTGGGTGAGTGTGTGTATGGGTGTGTTAGTGAGTGAATGTATATCTCAGTGGTACATGTGTGAGTAACTACATATGTAAAAGGCAGTATATATGTGTGGTATTTGTATTTGTATTTATAAAGCGCGACATTCATCCAGAGGATATCACGGCGCTGTGCTAAGACTTCTAGTGTGTGACTGAGTGGTTCATGAATGATTTATGAGGTTGGCCGATATTATTTTCCGGAGTGTGTGATAGTGAGAGTGGCTGTATGGATGCGTGTGTGCTTGTATCAGTTATTGTATAAGAGTGTAAGAATGTGCTAGTATTTGTATGAGTAAGTGAGCTGGTGTGTATAACTGTATAGGTGAGTAAATGGGTGTGTGATTAATTTTTTGCATGACTGACTAGGTGTGTGAGTACTTCTATGGATGAGTGGCGGTGTGTGAGTGTTTATATAGGTGTATGAGTGCATTTGATAGTCCTGTACTGAGTGACTGTAAGTATGAGTGACTGTACGGGTGAGTGAGTGGATGTGTGTGTAGACCTAAGAATCAGTGAGTGGGTATGTAGTTTTTGGTGTTGGAGTGTCTATGGTTTTGAGAATGGCATTCTGTAATTTAGAGTGGGTGTATCAAAAGTTATATTAGGGTGTGAGAAGATGCATGAAATTATCACATGGATGATGTCATCAGTGATGTCATTTGAGATGTCATCAGTGATGTCATCAGTGATGTCACTGACCATGTCATGAGTGATGTAATATGTGACGTCATCAGCAGTGCATTGCGGGGCGCGAGTTATAGTTAGCTGAACTAACTATAACGGGGGAATTTCTATGGTTTCGTACGAGTGAAATGTCCAACTAACTATAACTGTCCCTAAAACCTATGGTTTTTTCAGTGAATTTCAAAGGTTTTTTAAATGCTAATTTCTAACTATAACGTGTCTGAAACCTATGGTTTTTTCAGTGAATTTCAAAGGTTTTTTAAATGCTAATTTCTAACTATAACGTGCCTGAAACCTATGATTTTTTAAGTGAATTTCAAAGGTTTTTTAAATGCTAGTTTCTAACTATGCCTACAGAGGTAGGACATGTGAAGAAAGAAGAAAAAACGCACAGAAAGAAGCAAAAGATGTGCAGAAAGAACCAACAGAGGAGCAGAAAGAGGCCTTGTTGCAAAATCATCCTGTGCCCACAACTTTTTCAGACGGGTACTGGTGGTAACTGACTCTGACTAACCAGAGCCAGTGCTATGCTAAAAGACACTTAGAATACAGTGAAAACACCTACATACACTAGGGAACACTATGCGTTGGGGTACCCCTGTGATTAGCATGACCTCCTCTGCAAGTCCCTAGTACATAATATGGCAGAGGGATTAAAACTACCTCTTAAAACGCGCTACAGGGCGCGTTTGCACAGTGGTGAAGGGAGGGGGGGCCTGAGGTGACATGTGTGCAAACGCGCCCCGTGGCGCGTTTTAAGTTGCGGGATTAAGTCCCCTTGAATCCTGAGGGTCCCTGGGGCCCAACTATCCCCCCAGGTACCTACAGTTAGGACCACAGAGCTGAGTTGCAGAGAGGCGTTCCGAGGCCACGCACCTTTTTCACCTCTCTGCAACGCAACTCTGTTGTGCTTACTGAAGGTACCTGGTGGGCTAGTTGGCCCCCAGGGTCCCTCAGGATTCAAAGGGAATTAATTCCCCAACTTAAAACGCACCACAGGGCGTGTTTGCGCACATCTCACCTGAGGCCCCTCCCCCTCCCTTCACCACTGTGCAAACGCACCCCGTGGAGCGTTTTAAGTTGGGGGATTAGGTCACCTTGAATCCTGAGGGTCCCTGGGGCCCAACTAGCCCACCAAGTACTTCCAGTAAGTACCACAGGCCTGCGTTGCAACGCCTGTAACAAATTGTGCAGTTGTGTTTAGGTAGTGAAGAGGGTCGTGCTGGGGGTAGTGTTTTAGGGTTTAGGGTAGTGCAGTGGTGTTTGTGTAGAGTAGGGGGTCATGCTGGGGGTAGATTTAGGGTTTAGGGTAGTGCAGTGGTGTTTGGGTAGTGTAGGGAGTTGTGCTGGGGGAGTGTTTTAGGGTTTAGGGTAGTGCAGTGGTGTTTGGGTAGTGTAGGGGGTCGTGCTGGGGGTAGTGTTTTAGGGTTTAGGGTAGTGCAGTGGTGTTTGGGTAGAGTAGGGGGTCGTGCTGGGGATAGTGATTTAGGGTAGTGCAGTGGTGTTTGGGTAGTGTAGGGGGTACTGCTGGGGGTAGTGTTTTAGGGTTTAGGGTAGTGCAATGGTGTTTGGGTAGTGTAGGGGGTACTGCTGGGGGTAGTGTTTTAGGGTTTAGGGTAGTGCAGTGGTGTTTGGGTAGTGTAGGGGTACTGCTGGGGGTAGTGTTTTAGGGTTTAGGGTAGTGCAGTGGTGTTTGGGTAGTGTAGGGGTTTGTGCTGGGGGTAGTGTTTTAGGGTTTAGGGTAGTGCAGTGGTGTTTGTGTAGTGTAGGAGGTCATGTTTTAGGGTTTAGGGTAGTGCAGTGGTCTTTGGGTAGTGTAGGGAGTCGTGTGGGGGGTAGTGTTTTAGGGTTTAGGGAAGTGCAGTGGTCTTTGGGTAGTGTAGGGGGTCGTGCGGGGGTAGTGTTTTAGGGATTAGGGTAGTGCAGTGGTGTTTGTGTAGAGTAGGGGGTCATGCTGGGGGTAGATTTAGGGTTTAGGGTAGTGCAGTGGTGTTTGGGTAGTGTAGGGAGTCGTGCTGGGGGAGTGTTTTAGGGTTTAGGGTAGTGCAGTGGTGTTTGGGTAGTGTAGGGGGTCGTGCTGGGGGTAGTGTTTTAGGGTTTAGGGTAGTGCAGTGGTGTTTGGGTAGTGTAGGGGGTCGTGCTGGGGATAGTGATTTAGGGTAGTGCAGTGGTGTTTGGGTAGTGTAGGGGGTACTGCTGGGGGTAGTGTTTTAGGGTTTAGGGTAGTGCAATGGTGTTTGGGTAGTGTAGGGGATACTGCTGGGGGTAGTGTTTTAGGGTTTAGGGTAGTGCAGTGGTGTTTGGGTAGTGTAGGGGGTACTGCTGGGGGTAGTGTTTTAGGGTTTAGGGTAGTGCAGTGGTGTTTGGGTAGTGTAGGGGTTCGTGCTGGGGGTAGTGTTTTAGGGTTTAGGGTAGTGCAGTGGTGTTTGTGTAGTGTAGGAGGTCGTGTTTTAGGGTTTAGGGTAGTGCAGTGGTCTTTGGGTAGTGTAGGGAGTCGTGTGGGGGATAGTGTTTTAGGGTTTAGGGTAGTGCAGTGGTCTTTGGGTAGTGTAGGGGGTCGTGCGGGGGTAGTGTTTTAGGGATTAGGGTAGTGCATTGGTGTTTGGGTAGTGTAGGGGGTCATGCGGGGGTAGTGTTTTAGGGTTTAGGGCAGTGCAGTGGTGTTTGGGTAGTGTAGGGGGTCGTGCTGGGGGTCGATTTTCAGGGTTTAGGGCAGTGCAGTGGTGTTCGGGCAGTGTAGGGGGTCATGATGGGGCTAGTGGTTTAGGGCAGAGCAATGGTGTTCAGGCAGTGTAGGGGTTGTGCTGGGGTGGTGTTTCAGGGTTTAGGGCAGTGCAGTGGTGTTCCGGCAGTGTAGGGGGTCGTGCAGGGGGTGGTGTTTCAGGGTTTAGGGCAGTGCAGTGGTGTTCGGGCAGTGTAGGGGGTCGTGCTGGGGGTGGTGTTTCAGGGTTTAGGGCAGTGCAGTGGTGTTCGGGCAGTGTAGGGTGTTGTGTTGAGGGCTGGTGTTTCAGGGTTTAGGGCAGTGCAGTGGTGTTCGGGCAGTGTAGGGGGTCGTGCTGGGGCTGGTGTTTCATGGTTTAGGGCAGTGCAGTGGTGTTCGGGCAGTGTAGGGGGTCATGCTGGGAGTGGTGTTTCAGGGTTTAGGGCAGTGCAGTGGTGTTCGGGCAGTGTAGGGGGTCATGCTGGGGGTGGTGTTTCAGGGTTTAGGGCAGTGCAGTGGTGTTCGGGCAGTGTAGGGGGTCGTGATGGGGGTGGTGTTTCAGGGTTTAGGGCAGTGGTGTTCGGGCAGTGTAGGGGGTCGTGCAGGGGGTGGTGTTTCAGGGTTTAGGGCAGTGCAGTGGTGTTCGGGCAGTGTAGGGTCATGCTGGGGCTGGTGTTTCAGGGTTTAGGGCAGTGCAGTGGTGTTCGGGCAGTGTAGGGGGTCTTGCTGGGGGTGGTGTTTCAGGGTTTAGGGCAGTGTAGGGGGTCTTGCTGGGGTGGTGTTTCAGGGTTTAGGGCAGTGCAGTCGTGTTCGGGCAGTGTAGGGGTCTTGCGGGGGTAGTGTTTCAGGGTTTAGGGCAGTGCAGTGGTGTTCGTGCAGTGTAGGGGGTCGTGCTGGGGATGGTGTTTCAGGGTTTAGGGCAGTGCAGTAGTGTTCGGGCAGTGTAGGGGGTCGTGCAGGGGGTGGTGTTTCAGGGTTTAGGGCAGTGCAGTGGTGTTCGGGCAGTGTAGGGGGTCGTGCTGGGGGTGGTGTTTCAGGTTTTAGGGCAGTGCAGTGGTGTTCGGGCAGTGTAGGGGGTCGTGCTGGGGGTGGTGTTTCAGGGTTTAGGGCAGTGGTGTTCGGGCAGTGTAGGGGGTCTTGCTGGGGGTAGTGTTTCAGGGTTTAGGGCAGTGCAGTGGTGTTCGGCAGTGTAGGGGTCATGCTGGGGGTGGTGTTTCAGGGTTTAGGGCAGTGCAGTGGTGTTCGGGCAGTGTAGGGGGTCATGCTGGGGGTGGTGTTTCAGGGTTTAGGGCAGTGCAGTGGTGTTCGGGCAGTGTAGGGGGTCGTGCTAGGGTATGTGTTTCAGGGTTTAGGGCAGTGCAGTGGTGTTCGGGCAGTGTAGGGGGTCGTGCAGGGGCTGGTGTTTCAGGGTTTAGGGCAGTGCAGTGGTGTTCGGGCAGTGTAGGGGTAGTGTTTTAGGGTTTAGGGTAGTGCAGTGGTGTTTGGGTAGTGTAGGGGGTCGTGCTGGGGGTAGTGTTTTAGGATTTAGGTTAGTGCAGTGGTGTTTGGGTAGTGTAGGGGGTCGTGCTGGGGGTAGTGTTTTAGGGTTTAAGGTAGTGCAGTGGTGTTTGTGTAGTGTAGGGGGTCGTGCTGGGGGTAGTGTTTTAGGGTTTAGGGTAGTGCAGTGGTGCTTGTGTAGTGTAGGGGGTCGTGCTGGGGGTAGTGTTTTAGGGTTTAGGGTAGTGCAGTGGTGTTTGTGTAGTGTAGGGGTCATGTTTTAGGGTAGTGCAGTGGTGTTTGGGTAGTGTAGGGGGTCATGCTGGGGGTAGTGTTTTAGGATTTAGGTTAGTGCAGTGGTGTTGGGGTAGTGTTTTAGGGTTTAGGGTAGTGCAGTGGTGTTTGTGTAGTGTAGGGGGTCATGCTGGGGGTAGTGTTTTAGGGTTTAGGATAGTGCAGTGGTGCTTGTGTAGTGTAGGGGGTCGTGCTGGGGTAGTGTTTTAGGGTTTAGGGTAGTGCAGTGGTGTTTTTGTAGTGTAGGGGGTCATGTTTTAAGATGCAACGCTCCAATACCTGACCAGTCTGCACTACATAAAACTGCAAAAAACTAAAAATAAAAAGTGTTTTGCACACTTTTGTCATTGGGCTGTATGTGGGCTACATCTGGGTAATATTTGTGCTACATTTGGGCTCTTTTTTCACTGGTGGCCATCTTGGAAGACTTCTTTGTTATGAAGTTTCCTAATTTCCTCATTTACTGCAGTCTCCTCAGTAGGAAATGCTTTCAGTTTTTTACTTTGATTCCATCAAGAAGGCATTCAGATGTGTCACACATTTGCCATAAATTCAGAATGTTATTACTCTAGTTGTTCATTAGATCACTGTAGTAAAGCTACTGCTCACCAAGGAGTTAACTGGAAGTCTACTGCTGGTATTGAAAGTGATTGTTTCAGTCTGCATGTCAGAATTTTCTAATGAAATAGAAGAGGATTTGAGATCTCACTTAAAACATGCACTAAATTTTCTTTTTGCAGCACTAACCATAATTTCTATGGCAAAATGAACCCCCTCATTTTGTTCCTTTTTAAATTAAATGTTTTAAGTGTTACCAGTTTATTCCAATCAAGATGGCTTCAGGTGTGCCATACTTTTGTCATAAGTAAGGCTGTTAGCACTCTAGTTGTTCTTTAGAACACTCTGGGAAGCTGCAGTAGAACACAAAGGCATCAACTGACAGGCTGCTCCTGTTGAAATATAACAGGAAGATATTTGAGATCTCACTTAAAACATGTCCTAATTTTTCTTTCTACAGCACTAACCATAATTTCTATGGCAAAATGAACCCCCTCATTTTGTTCCTTTTTAAATTAAATGTTTTAAGTGTTACCAGTTTATTCCAATCAAGATGGCTTCAGGTGTGCCATACTTTTGTCATAAGTAAGACTGTTAGCGCTCTAGTTGTTCTTTAGAACACTCTGGGAAGCTGCAGTAGAACACAAAGGCATCAACTGACAGGCTGCTCCTGTTGAAATATAACAGGAAGATATTTGAGATCACACTTGAAACATGTCCTAATTTTTCTTTCTACAGCACTAACCATAATTTCTATGACAAAATGAACCCCATCATTTTGTTCCTTTTTAAATTAAATGTTTTAAGTGTTACCAGTTTATTCCAATCAAGATGGCTTCAGGTGTGCCATACTTTTGTCATAAGTAAGACTGTTAGCGCTCTAGTTGTTCTTTAGAACACTCTGGGAAGATGCAGTAGAACACAAAGGCATCAACTGACAGGCTGCTCCTGTTGAAATATAACAGGAAGATATTTGAGATCACACTTGAAACATGTCCTAATTTTTCTTTCCAGAGCACTAACCATAATTTCTATGACAAGATGAACCCCATCATTTTGTTCCTTTTTAAATTAAATGTTTTAAGTGTTACCAGTTTATTCCAATCAAGATGGCTTCAGGTGTGCCATACTTTTTGTCATAAGTAAGGCTGTTAGCACTCTAGTTGTTCTTTAGAACACTCTGGGAAGCTGCAGTAGAACACAAAGGAATCAACTGACAGTCTCTGCCCTTGTTGGATGTACATGTTTTACTGAGAATGTCAGACTTCATTCTCACATGACTGAGAAAGATAATGTGAATTTACAGAAAATATGCTCTCATTTTAGCTTCTGGGGCACCTTCCAAAACTGTATGGGACAAGCATGTGAAAATAGTTTTCTCTCAAACATGATTCATGATATCCCAGCAGAAGGTTTTTCACAGGGTAAAATCACCTTAGAACACACCACAATTCCTGAAATTAGTATGGTACCATCAACAAATGAATTCTAATGTAACTAAAGTCTGTTATCACCCTTTATAGTTCTCCTTTTGGTAACCCTCAAAATCTTCGATTCACTACAATGCATTTCAAAGGGTACTATCATTTATATTGGTCCCAAGATGGCTGCCAGCAATTCCAGGATGAAGTGCTGACAGCCAATCAGATCTCACGATGACATGTGTGGTTAGGCTCCGCCCAGATATATATGTGTTTTTACTTTTGATTTTCTCAGCAACTACTGAACGGATTTACATCATTTAACAAAAAGGGTTCTTTTTGAACCAAGAACTACCTCTTTGCCAAATTTGGTGTAATTCCGATCAGCAGTTCGGGCTGTAGCCTTGCATAAAGTTTCCTATGGGAAATTGATTTTTTGACTCTTATTTTTTTAATTTCTCCGCAACTACTGAACGGATTTACACCATTTAACAAAAAGGGTTCTTTCTGAACCAAGAACTACCTCTTTGCCAAATTTGGTGTAATTCCGTTCAGCAGTTCGGGCTGTAGCCGTGTCTAAAGTTTCCTATGGGAAAATGAATGGGGAAAACACGCTTTGGGACCCCCTTTTTCTCGGCCCCCGCTTGATGAATCACCCTGAGACTTTCAGGGTAGGAGCGGACCGGAGCGGGCCATAAAGTTTGAAAATTTCACGAAGATTCGTCAACCGACGCAAGAGTTATTTCAAATAGAATGTCGCGGATTTCCTATGGAAAATAGGTCCTAACTATAACTATCTACTGGCGACCGCCAGTAGATAATATATATATATATTCACTGAAAAAAACATAGGTTTCAGGGACATTATAGTTAGAAATTAGCATTTAAAAACCTTAGAAATTCACTGAAAAAACCACAGGTTTCAAGGACGTTATAGTTAGTTGGCCATTTCACTCGTACAAAACCAGAAAAATGTGGCCGTTATATTTAATTGAGCTAACTATAACTCACGCCCCCGCAATGCACTGCTGATGACGTCACATATTACATCATTCATGACATGGTCAGTGACATCACTGATGACATCACTGATGACATCACTGATGACATCATCCAGTGACTGTGTTTTTCTGTAAAGTTTAAATATGTTTTATATATATAAATGCCAAAGTGTATTGAAGAAAGAATGGGTGTATGAGTGTCTGAATGGATGATTTAGTAGGTGCGTGACTGACTGTATAAGTGAGTGATTAAACGTGTCTTACTGAATGCATGGGTTAGTGACTAAACTGTGTGAATGTCTGTATCAGTCTGTTAGTTGGTGTGTAAGCGGCTGCATGGGTTGGTGAGTAGCTACATGAGTGTCTATATGGGTTATTGATTGGTTGCCTGAGTGTCTGTGTGGGTGCCTGAGTGTCTGTGTGGGTGGGTGGGGGGTGTGTGACTCTGTGCATAGATGTGTGAGTGGGTGATTCACTGGGTGTATGGGTTCAAGACTGCATGTGTGAAGGGCTGTATGGGTGGGTGAGTGTGTGTATGGGTGTGTTGGTGAGTGAATGGATATCTCAGTGGTACATGTGTGAGTAACTACATATGTGAAAGGCAGTATATGTGAGTGTTGGAGTATATAAATGACTATATGTGAGAGTGAGCGATTGTGAGAGTGGCTGTATGGATGAGTGTGTGCTTGTATCAGTGATTGTATGAGAGAGTAAGTATGTGTTAGTATCTGTATGAATAAGTGAGGTGGTGTGTGTATAACTGTATAGGTGAGTAAATGGGAGTGTGATTGATTCTTTGCATGACTGACTAGGTGTGTGAGTAACTCTATGGATGAGTGGCAGTGTGTGAGTGTCTGTATAGGTGTATGAGTGCATATGATAGTGCTGTATTGATGAGTGACTGCATGTATGAGTGACTGTGTGGCTGAATGAGTGGATGTGTGTGTAGTCCTAGGAATCAGTGAGTGGGTATGTAGTAACTGGTATTGGTGTGTCTATGGTTTCGAAAATGGTAGTCTGTATTTTAGAGTGGATGTATCAAAGGTTATATTAGGGTATGAGGAGGTGCATCAGATTATCATGTGGATGATGTCATCAGTGATGTCATTTGAGATGTCATCAGTGATGTCACTGACCATGTCATGAATGATGTAATATGTGACGTCATCAGCAGTGCATTGCGGGGGCACGAGTTTTAGTTAGCTCAACTAACTATAACGGCCGAATTTCTCTGGTTTTGTACGAGTGAAATGTCCAACTAACTATAACATCCCTGAAACCTGTGGTTTTTTCAGTGAATTTCTAAGGTTTTTTAAATGCTAATTTCTAACTATAACGTCCCTGAAACCTATGGTTTTTTCAGTGAACAGAGGTGCAGGAAGAAGCCAGAGCAGTGCAGAAAGAACCAACAGAGGTGGAAAAAGAGGCAAGAGGGGTGCAGAAAGGGGTAGGAGAGGTGCACAAAGAGGCAAGAGGGGTACAGAAAGAGGAAGAGAACTGCAGAAAGAAACAACAGAGGTGCAGAAAGAGGCAACAGGGGTGCAGAAAGAAGCAAGTGAGGCGCAGAAAGAGGCAAGAGAGGTGCAGAAAGAGGCAAGAGAGGTGCAGAAACAGGCAAGAGAAGTGCAGAAAGAGTCAGGAGAATTGCTGAAAGAAGCAACAGAGGTGTAGAAAGAAGCAAGAGAAGTGCAGAAAGAGGCACGTGAGATGCAGAAACAGGCAAGAAAGGTACAGAAAGGGAAGACGAGTGCAGAAAGAGGCAACAGGGGTACAGAAAGAAGCAAGACAGGTGCAGAAAGAAGCATGGGAAGTGCAGAATGAAGCAACAGGGGTACAGAAAGAGGCAAGAGAAGTGCAGAAAGAAGCAACAGAGGTGCAGAAGGAGGCAAGAGAACTGCAGAAAGAAGCAAGAGAGTTGCAGAAACAGGCAAAAGAGGTACAGAAAGAGGGAACAGAGGTGCAGACAGAGGCAAGAGAGGTGCAGAAAAAGGTAAAAGGGGTGCAGAAAGAGGCAAGAGGGGAGCAGAAATTTGCAAGAGAGGTGCAGAAAGAAGCAAGAGCAGTGCAAAAGAACCAACAGAGGTGCAAAAAGAGGCAATTGAGGTGCAGAAAGAGGCAAGAGAACTGCAAAAAGAGGCAAGAGAGTTGCAGAAACAGGCAAAAGGGGTGCAGAAAGAGGGAACAGGTGGGCAGACTGAGGCAAGAGAGTTGCAGAAAGAGGAAAGAGGGGTGCAGAAAAAGGCAAGAGGGATGCAGAAATTTGGAACAGAGGTGCAGGAAGAAGCCAGAGCAGTGCAGAAAGAACCAACAGAGGTGGAAAAAGAGGCAAGAGGGGTGCAGAAAGGGGTAGGAGAGGTGCACAAAGAGGCAAGAGGGGTACAGAAAGAGGAAGAGAACTGCAGAAAGAAACAACAGAGGTGCTGAAAGAGGCACGAAGGGTGCAGAAAGAGACAAGACAGGTGATGAAAGAAGTAACAGAGGTATAGAAAGAGGCAAAAGTGGTGCAGAAAGAGGGAAGAGAGGTGTAGAAAGAGGCAAGAGAGTTGCACAAAGAGGGAAGAAGGGTGCAGAAAGAAGCAACAGAAATGCAGAAAGAGGAAAGAGAGGCGCAGAAGGAAGCAAGAGTGGCTTGCACACCATTAGTACCAATTTAACACCCACATTTAGCAATAAGTAACAGGTGACACTTCTAGGTTTCCAAAGTGCCTTCCACCACACTGTACACGTGGCACTGCATTTTTGGTATCGTTTGAGCAGTTTGAGCTAGAAACAAGGCTTTTTTTGTTCAAATCTTCAGATGGAGCAGATGATGGATTATGTGGAGCAGATGATGGATTATGTGGCTAATGCGGAAAATGTATAATTGTGCGAAAGTCGGTGCAGCCAAACAGTCGCATAATTCCAGTGGCCCTGCTCATACCTCTGACTAGGTCCACAAATGCTCTCAGTGATTCCTTCTTTTTTTGTCTCACTGAGTTCATAGTTGAGCTTCTATGGAAACGAGGCAGACTAAACCTGAGGTTACCACTGCACAACACAGACTACCATACCACATAATTACTCTCCATAACACATAATCTCACTCTACATAATTCCTATAAAATAAATACCACATACTTTCTATCCACATAATTTCACTGCACAACTTACCACATAATTCCACTCCACACAACGTACATCCACTCCACTCCAAAAAACATTAGTAAAAAACGTTTACCTTTACAATGCCAATAGCTCTAACTCTCGCAAATGCGAAATCTATTACATTGCAAACACTTCTTTATCTAGTAGTCACGTTTGCAGAGTGGTGGACAAAGGGTGCTGGGCCTCCGACCAGCGCTCTGGAATTCCACTACGTAGGACTTACAGGAGGTACCAGGAGGGCTTCTTGGCCCCCAAAGTCCCTCAGGAGTAAATTGGACTTCATCCCCCATCCCGTAGTCTGCCAGGAGGCGCGTTTGCAGAGTGGTGGAGAAAGGAGGCCTGGCCTCCAAAGAAGTCTTAGCAATCCCACTGTGTGGGACTTACTGGAGGTAACAAGAGGGGTAGTTGGCCCCCAAGGACATCCTTGGGGGCCAACTACCCCTCCTATTACCTCCAGTAAGTCCCACACAGCAGGATTGCTAAGATCTCATAGCAGGCCATGCCCCCTTTGCCCACCACTCTGCAAACGCGCTCCCTGATGCGCTCTTGGATGGGGATTAAAGTCCCCTTCGCTGCTGGGGGTCCTTAGGGGCCAACTAGCCTACCTCTTACCTCCAGTAAGCCCCACACAGTGGGATTGCTGAGAGGTGGACACAGGCCACGCCCCCTTTCTCCACCACTCTGCAAACGCGCCTCCTGGCACGCTCTTGGTTGGGGGATGAAGTCCCCTTTCCTCCTGAGGGTCCCTGGGGGCCAACTAGCCCTCCTGTTACCTCCAGTAAGCCCCATACAGCTGGATTGCTGAGAGTGCTCAAAGGCCACGCCCCCTTTTTACACCACTCTGCAAACGCGACTCCTGGCGCACTGCTGCTCGGGGGATGAAGTCCACTTTAGTCCTGAGGTCCTCAGGACACAAGAGGACCTCATCGCCCCACCAGCAATGCGCCAAGAGGCGCGTTTGCAGAGTGGTGTAAAAAGGGGCCTGGCCTCGGACCACCTCTCAGCAATCCCACTGTGTGGGGCTTACTGGAGGTACCTGGTGGGCTAGTTGGCCCCCAGGGACCCTCAGGAATGAAGGGGACTTCATCTCCCAACTTAGAACGAGCCAGGGGGCGTGTTTGCAGAGTGGTGCAGGGAGGGGGCGGGGCCTCCGGCGAGATGCTGACTTTTCTTTTTTTTAAATTTTTTTTAGAAGGGGGGCTGTGTGGCCCCCGTTCTTTTAGTATGTTTTAGTATTTTTTGGGCCCTGGGGACCCCATCCCCCAGGGCCTGAGCATTTTTGTTTTTTTTTAAACGGGAAGGGGGGCCGCCCTGCCATAGCAAACGGCAATATCCCGGGGGTTGGCACCCCAGGACATTGCAGGAGCCGGCCCTGGGGGGTGGCGGTCCCCAGGGCAATCGAGGGCTCCAGGAGGGGGGCCTCGCGGCCCCCCTCCCAACATGAAAATAGCCCCAGGGAGGTGGTGGTCCCCGCAGCCTGGGGGTCCGCAACAGACCCCCGCATTTAGATATTCAATGCCCCGGGGAGGTGGTGGTCCCCGGGGCTGCGGGGGGGCTGTGTGGTCCCCCGCATTTATATCATGTAGCCCTGGGGAGGTGGTGGTCCCCGGGGCTTGGGGGGCCCGCGAGGCCCCCCCACCCAAAATAATTAAAAGCCCCGGGGAGGAGGTGGTCCCCGGGACTTGGGGGGACCGCGAGGCCCCCCGTCCTAAAAAGCAAATGCCCCAGGGAGGTGGCAGTCCCCGGGGCAGTGTAGGGGGGCAGGAGCCCCCCACGCATTTTAATACAAAAGCCCCGGGGAGGTGGCAGTTCCTGGGGCTGTGAGGGGGCCGCATGCCCCCCGCATATAATTATATAAGCCCCCGGGAGGTGGTGGTCCCCAGGGCTGCATTTGGCCCCCAGGGGCGCCCATTAATTATTTCGACATTGCCCCCGGGACCTGGCCCACCCGGGGGCTATTAGGAAACGAAGCGCGGGAGCCCGCGCTTCATTTTTAAAATAAATTTTCGACGGATTTGCGCTCCCAGCGCGAATTCGCCCGGTTTTTATTTTTAAATGCTTTTTTGGGCCCTGGGGGTCCTTGTGGGACCCCCTGAGCAGGCCTAGGGGGTCAGGGTGTTTGTACCCTGCCCCCTTTTCTTGTTTTTAATGTTTTTTCACCCTTTCTCTTGTGACTCGGTTACCGAGTCACAAGATGGCTGCCAACACTTCCTGGTTTGGAGTGTTGACAGCCAATCAAAATGAAGCTCGTGCTCGGGAGGAGTCGCGAATCCTCCTCGGTGCTCAGATATCGATATTTTTATTTTTTGAATTTCTCAGCAACTACTGAACGGATTTACACCATTTAAAAAAGGGCGCTTTCTGAACCAAGAGCTACCTTTTTGCCAAATTTGGTTTAATTCCGTTCAGCAGTTCAGGCTGTAGCCGTGTGTAAAGTATCTATGGAAATTAACATGGGGAAAACGCGTTTTGGGACCCCCCTTTTTTCTCGGCCCCCGCTTGACGAATCACCCCGAAACTTTCAAGACAGGAGCTGACCAGAGCGCCCCATTAGTTTTGAAAATTTCATGAAGATTCGTCAAACGGCGCCAAAGATATTGGCAATTCAAAAAATGCTTTTCCTATGGAAACTAGGTCCTAACTATAACTACCTACTGGCGACCGCCAGTAGGATATATATATATATATATATATGTCCCAGTCGCACGACACATCAATGAAGTGGAATATGGGTGACCTGATGTATTATGCAATAGATCAGGTACCGAAATTGAGGAGAGGTGGAAATCGGGAGTCAAGGCTGCATCAGTTGGAGTCTAAATACATATTGCTGTTTAACACCAAGATCCCTTCTGGACTCAACGCAGAAGAGGATTTACATGTTCATTTGGGTTAGATAGGGCAATCTACATCAACGTTTTTAAAGTTTTAATGGGTTGCAGGGTTATACAATGAGAGGAAGTTATACACCAGAGGTGTATAACAGAAGGTGTAGGTGACCAATGAAACCAATCTCAATAATTGAAATGAATTTTTTGTACTATTCAAGTGTTTACATTTGGTCATTGACTACTATTTTAAGGTTGTTTTGTGCTATCAATTAATATAATTCGATTATCGAGGCAGGCTAGATAGGGCTGCTCCCCCATTCATCTTTGGAGACATGAGGTTGTAGGAAAATATTTACACATTAAGGTTCATTGAGGTATTCCTAAGCATAATTTGCACATTCAGGGGTATATTCACAAGAACGTGCGATAACTACCGCAAGAGTAGCGTAACGCAACATTTAATATCGCAGCCTATCGCGGGATAATAACCCCGTGTCAACGTGGAATTCACAACAAGGCGGTAGCATGCGATAGTCACCAGATAACGCGTCAAATGTCAGCGTGAAAATCAACGCCACGCCGAAAAAATGCGAAACACGAGAAATCATGCGATGAGGCCAATCGCGGTACAAAAAGTAGCAAAAAGCAGCCACAGGCCTGCAAATCCCACGCGTCTGGTGGGAAATTGCACCATAAAAACCACAGAAACAACACACCAGAAACAAGCCAAAGCACGTAGCAACATGGATGCACCCTGACCCAGCGCAGAGGTCAACGCGAACCCCACAACCCCCACAGACTACCAGCAAGGAACAACTGGGTCTGGGAAGGCCAAGGAGAAAAGGGAGAGGAAGACGGGGTGCACACCGCAGGAAAACAAGACCAGCGTCACGGAGGTGACAGAACACTACCAGCAACTGACCCACAAGCAGACCACCTGGAATGTAGTCGGAGTGCCGAGGAGGCCAATCCAGGAGGCCAAGAGGCGCCGGCAGGATGTGACAACCTAAACCAGGTACAAACCCGCTGCCAACAGGAAGGCAGCAACGGCGACAGGAGGTGGCAGTCCTGCGCCACAGGAGGAGCTGGAGGAAACCCAGGCCACAGTCATCAGTGTGTAGACGGTGCAAGGAGTAGGGAGTACGGACACAGCTCGAGAGGACCTGACACAACATCAACAGGGAGTGTAACGAACAGGGACTGGGGGACGGGGGAGATGGGCACAATGGCACACATGCACAACGAGGTGTAGCACACTGCACACCCACAATTATCCAGGATCATGTCCCAGATCCCCTTGGCACACTGCAGCACACACACATAGCAAGAACAGCACACCCACATCGACGATAATGTGGTACAATGCGCATAGCCGACACTGCAGAACAGAGGACACAACTGGCTCCGCACATGCCCAGAAACATGCCTACTACACCTGACAGAGCTGGAAAGTGTGAAATGGAAATGTACGCGTACGACCTCACATCCGTCATGTAGTCCAAATGTACACTGTCCCGCAGAAGAATCCAGCACCTCCCAAACAGTCACAATGTACATTGCCAGACAGTCTGCATGTAAACCAGAACAATGCGCCAACATACATTGCAACACAATGTCAACATGCATCTCCCCTGCAAATTGCAGAGGGGCACACAACACCTCCAACAGAGCACAGAAGACAACACATCTGCGATGCCGGAGAGGACCACCACACAGTTGACACCGACGCCCTACAACAGCCCATGGATATCCCACGCAACCCACCACCAGGACCCGGGCAGCCGAGCTACTCAGAGGAGAACACAGAACCTGCAACAGACCACACAGCAGGAAGCACACGTAAACACAGCTAGCTCACGACACTTCACCCACCCACACATGGTACCCCAATGCCAGGTGTCAGAACGCCAAAAGGAGGTGGCCCAACAAGCCTGGGTGGGGGCCGAACACCTGGAATGCGAACTAGAACACATACGTAGGTGTCTATCACCCTTCAGGGACCACCCACACCCCACAAAGGAGACCCTCACTGCCATAGAGACACATGCAGATGCACATTCACAGTACAGAACGATGCCCAGGGGCGCGCAAATAGCAGTCACACATCCATGTTGGCTCTGTGTACAACGGCCCCGGCCACTCCCCTTACGAATTGAGTGGGTGACGACAAAGCTACATGTCCAAGCTACAACCCGCTGCCTGCGGTGACATGTCTGCATCCGATGTACACAGCACAATGTAATGTCCTAGGGCCCAGGGCCCTCGTGCATACAACAAGACCACAGGGACACACGCATATAACATGTTGAACTGGCCACGGGCACGTGCGCCCGGCCCTTTATTGGCAGGGCCACATGTACAGTGACGCCTGTGCTGGATGTGTGTGGGGTGAGTGTAAGCCAGTCCGCACGGAATGCTTGGTGCTGGCAACAACTTGAACATTGGACACCAGTGCAACGGAAACAGAAAAACACATGCATAACAGAGTCAACAGCTGAGCAACATGGAGTGAGCCGGAGAAAGTCCAGAGGACAGCCAACATGCAAACAGAAGTGTCCGTGAGTTGCAGTGCACTGGCGTTGGGGCACTAGAAATGAGCGCGCTTTTGTGAAGAAAACGTCTTGGATTGTGTCCCTACGATATATACTCCTGATGCAGGTGCAGTGGGGTGTGTCAGACCTGCATCATCTCCCCCATCAACGTACCAGGGCTCCCACACTGTTTGAGGTGACATTGCTGCGCAACCTCTCCACAGCACACAACTCAATCAGTAACAGACAATGGCTTGCGGTGCACTGAGTCACTGGCACCTGGAGTGCTGAGCAGGGTATCAGGCCGATGATGGCATCCACGACAGGTCTGAGCAACTCCGTAGGTCTGTCAGGACCACAGTTTCGACTCTGGCAGATGGCAGTTGGAGGTGGTGCTTTCGGTGGTGGCGTGTGCCTCCTGCGGTGATGCGACGTCCGGGCCGGTCAGGACTCGATGCTATGTGTGGGCCCTGGTGGCCCGCAGTTGAGGCCGGAGGCTGCGGACAGCGCAGGGCCACAGACACATGGCGTTGATGACCCCAAGACCATCGCTTCAGAGGCCATTCAATGTCTCAGAAGAAGGGGTCCCAGGCCTGACAAGCACAGAGTTAGTGGCCCCGGATGCACTGCGGCCGGCACAGGCACCCAGCCACGGGACGGTGACTTGCGGTGCAGTCAGATGGGCCATGCGACCTGAGCGGGTCCCCATCAATGTCCGAGGTGTATGTTGCGGAGGGTTGCGGGGGACAGTGGAAGGTGTCCTCCAGGGCATGATGCGGAAGGTCTGATGTTATCTGGAAGCAGCAAATGGAGGAGTGGAAAGCGCAACCGTCGTCCTCACCAACAATTCGGTATCAGCTACATGAGGATGAAAACTAGCCCCTAGTCCATAGACTTAAACGCCACCAATGTACGACCAGTGAGTGTCCATAAATGTCGGGGAACAGACTTAGTGGCACAGGTGCTGTGAGGGGATGCAGTCTGCGATGATGCCGGTACACTGATATGAACTCCACCATTGCCAAATCAAGACTGTGACCCACTGGACCGCAGTGTAGGCCGGAGGCAGCGGTCAGCAGTGGCCCACAGCCACGTGTCGTTGGCTCGCGAGGCACAAAGTTAGTGACACAAGGGCAGTTGTCGGTAGTGTTCGATCACCTCCGTAACGATGATCCTGTTCCCTCCGGACTACAACGCGTCATCCTCTTACGCCTCTCCGTGCGTGCGATGATATGTATTCTGCCTTTTGAATTACCGATGTTCAGTTCCAAATCTGTGATCCCACTCGTGCGCAGCGTAGGCCGAGGGCAGTGGTCTGGTAGGCCCAGAGACACGTGTGGTTGTGATGCCATGCACAGACTTGTTGGCACCACATCGAAGGGAGTATAGTGAATTGTTCTCTGCCTTAAATGATGTTCACTGCCATGGTGTAATCAAGACTCAGTTCCAAATGTGTGACCTACCTGACCGTGGTGTAGGCCTGAGGCAGCGGTCAGCATGGCCCATTCACCTAGTGTCGCCGGCATAGGTTGGATGGCCCCACCGGCCTGCGTTGTTCAGGTTCAGTGGCACCACGTGTAGCCGGCTGGCGTTGAACAAGGTTAGTGGTACCACGTGTAGCCGGCTGGCGTTGAACAGGGTTAGTGGCACCACGTGTAGCCGGCTGGCGTTGAACAGGGTTAGTGGCACCACGTGTAGCCGGCTGGTGTTGAACAGGGTTAGTGGCACCACGTGTCGCAAGATGCCCATATGGAACTATGCCTCACTGATCGGGGGGGGCTGGTGCTGTGGCGGCTGGGCCGGATTTGGGGTCACTGCCATTCATGACTCAGGACACAGTTTCACATATGGGACCTACTGGTCCGAAGAGTAGGCCGAAGGCGGCAGTAGAGTACGTCAACGAGAAAGGACTAAAGCGGGCCTGTGCCGTGGAGGCCGTGATGGTCTGAGGTGGCTGCCAAGGTCGCGGGCCTCGGGCTTGGAGCTTGCGCCGGCACGTGGTGGGCCCTCCTTGACACACGCTGGTGTCGGCAGGTGAACAGTGTGGCCTGGCTGCGCAGGGGCGGGCCTGACGGGTTCGTGGTCCAGCGTGCCGGGGTCCGGCAGGTGCACAGCATCGCAGGCAACTCCGCTCATGAAGACGGCGTCGGCCTCGTGGAGGGGTGGAAGCCACCGCCCTGGCAGAGACGTGGGGCTTTCCAGGAGAGGACCACGCCCAGGCCTACGTGCTTTTTATTCACACCCCTACGCTGGCGTGGCCTACGCCGGGCCATCCCACTCCGGTGATGCTTAGGGGGTGGCGTCACAGGCAACATTTCCGCGAGGTCCCCCACTGGCTGGGGTGACATGGTTGCGTCCACTGTCCACTGCACTCCATATGCCAGAGGTGTATGTCGCCATGGATATGGGTGTGTTTTGCATACTGCGGTCTGTCCAGCACATCTCCGCCACTCTTGGCATTGTGTGCTTTCCCGATCATGGTTCTACTGCATCCTTCACACATGCCTGGTTGCCACTTCTCCCCACATTCGGTTATTATGTGGCTGAGGTGCCATGCCGTTGATGGCTCATGTTCAGGGCTTGCCCAGGTTACCATTGTAAGTTGTTCTGTCGTGTCTGGTGGGTGGTCATGTTGTTGTGCATGTTGGTTGTGATTTTGTGACGTGTGCATTGCCAGAGTTGTGAGTTGCATGGTTGTGAAGTTGAGGTGTTCATTTCGGACTTGCCAAGGGGGTGTGCATTTCCCTTGTTGCCATCCTGGGAACGCTGGTTGATGATGGACTGTCGGAGGATGAAGGTATCATGCACACTGGCTGTGTATTTGAAGGCGACATTGTTGGAGGTTCCACGGTGTTCTGTTGTTGCCTGCACATTGATGTGAGACGTGTGCTTCCTGCTGAGGTGATTGTGTGCTGTGTCACCAGGGGGCACAGGTAGTACATGTGTGCTGTGGATTGCCCCCAACACGTGCGTGCATCCTGCTATGGTGTATGGTCCTTGCTTGGTCTCCAGCAGATCCTGCGCATTGTGTTGGACGTATGGGGACTGGGGTACCAGGGTGATGGTGATGTCCAGGACAGGTGTGGGGGACTTGGATGTGGCTGGCTGTGTGACTCCTCTGACTCTGGCGGGTGTTGTTTGGGGGGTACCAGGGGCCAACAGGTGCAGCCAAGCCAGCAGCTTTGTGTGGGGTGGGATGTTGGTTGTCCGCTGTGTTGGTGCTGTAGGCCTGTTAGGCAATGATGGTTGTCCCTTTCAGCCTGTAGTGGACGGTGACATTGTCAGATGTTGGGTCAGTGCGGCTGGTACGTTTCCTGGGGGTCCGCTGTCTTTGTCTGCGCTGCGTCTGTGGTGGTCCGGGGGGGGTGTTCTGGGTGTGGGTTGGGGTCCTGGGGTGGTGGAGGTGGGTGTTGTGGTCCTCTTGGGTGTCCGGGCCGCATGATGGGTGGCTCCATGGCATCTGTTGCCCTTCGGATGTGGCCCTGGGCTGTGCTCCCTTTTGTGGTGCTGGCTGCCGTCCGACTTTACACCAGGTCAGAGCAGGTGTAAATTTCCTGGTGCTAACGCGCCTTATCGCCTGTTTTGTGTTCCTATCGCCGATGTGGCTGGTCGTTGTGAATGTTGAGGTGTGATGTTGTCTCGGCTTTTGTCACGGGAACGACTACTCTGCATCTCATTAGCGATATTTGCGGGGGTCCTCTGTGGCGATGTTTTTTGCGGCTGCTATCGCGGGTAAACTGGTTTTGTGGGCTGTTAACACGACTTTGGCTGCGATAAAGTGCCGTTAATTCGGCGATAGCTCCTTGTGAATATGCCCCTCAATGTAGTAGCTAGTCTACACATTTATCAAACTGTGAATGAGTTTTATAAAGCACTTGCACTTTAGAACTTTTTTGCACTAATGCATTTGCACTTTATTTGGGAATGAATTTTGTGTACAACAATGAAGGCGTTTATGCATTTGTATTTTTTCTTAGACAATGTCCAAGTACAGTCAGATAATATAAGAACAGAGTTTAAAAGCACTTGCACTTTGAATGGTTTTTAGACTGCATTTGTATTTTTAAATTTAGAGAAAATAAGATTGTACCAGTGTATGTGATAGTAGATCTTGGGAGCAGCTGACTCGACAGCAGGCCGCGCAAACCACTATGCATTGAGACACTTGTCAATGGCACTGAGAAAGGTATGGGAGGCTGAGTGTAGGAGGCTGTCTAGAAATCGGAATATAATGATCCAGTTCTCCTCACAGAAATATATGTGCAGTTAACAGAATGGGATGAAAATTAAGGAACAGCGAATAATGTTCCAGGAACTCATGATAAGAAGCATTATCGTACGGGTACAGTGTGTCTTAGTAATAGTAGTTTAAACACTTGCAGCTCAATAGGCAATGTATGAAGCTATGGTCTTTCATCTGCATTTAATGTGAAGTTAAACATGAGTGTTTCACAGCTAAAAATTAAAAATTTGATGTAAATTACTGCCCCTAGGAGCTGAAGTAGATTAGAAGTGCAATAGTGATTGGCAATGAATTTTTGAATTTTTAAATTGCCTCGTACACTTATTTATGAATTTAAAATCAGATTTATATACACAATGAATTCAATAGTTCAACAAATGAGTGTCAATGACTTGAAATTGCCTCAACAGCAACTTTACGGATTTTGTTTTTATTCTAACTTATTATATTTTATTTAATTGGGTAAATACACATTGTATGCATTGGTCACAAACGTCAGGCACAAGTGTGAGTGCCAAGTCTGTCTATTATGTCAGTTGAAAATTCACCACATGTGACAGCCAACCCTGCATTTTAAATGGTGCAACTACGATGACGTTTTGTTGTGTGAGCAAGGCAGGAAGTGCTGAAACGCGTAGCAGCTGTAAATCTCAATAAACAAGAAACTTATCGTACATCCAGCGCCTGTGTCGGTGTCCATTGCTTAATCGAAGGAACTGGAGTTGGAGTTTGATATATATATATATATATATATATATATATATATATATATATATTCACTGAAAAAACCATAGGTTTTAGGGACAGTTATAGTTAGTTGGACATTTCACTCGTACAAAACCCGTGAAATTCCCCCGTTATAGTTAGTTCAGCTAACTATAACTCGCGCCCCACAATGCACTGCTGATGACGTCACATATTACATCACTCATGACATGGTCAGTGACATCACTGATGACATCACTGATGACATCTCAAATGACATCACTGATGACATCATGCAGTGACTGTGTTTCTGTAAAGTTTAAATATTTTTAATATATATAGGAAAAGACGTATTGAAGAATGAGTGGGTGTATAAGTGTCTGTATGGATGATTTAGTAGGTGCGTGACTGACTCTATAAGTGAGTGATTTAACGTATCTTACTGAATGCATGGGTTAGTGACTAAACTGGGTGAATGTCTGTATCCGTCTGTCTGTTGCTGTGTAAGTGGCTGCATGTGTTTGTGAATAGCTACATGAGTGTCTATATGAGTTATTGAATGGTTGTCTGAGTATCTGTATGGGTGCCTGAGTGTTTGTGTGGGAGGGGTGTGTGCGACTCTGTGCATAGATGTGTGAGTGGGTGATTCACTGGGTGGATGGTTTCAAGAGTGCATCTGTGATAGACTGTATGGGTGGGTAAGTGTGTGTAAGAGTGTGTTAGTGAGTGAATGTATGTCCCAGTGGTACATGTGTGACTAACTACATATGTGAAAGGCAGTATATATGTGTGTTGGAGTATATAAATAGCTATAAGCGAGAGTGAGTGATTGTGATAGTGGCTGTATGGATGAGTGTGTGCTTGTATCAGTGATTGTATAAGAGCGTAACAATGTGCTAGTATTTGTATGATTAAGTGAGCTGGTGTGTGTATAACTGTATAGGTGAGTAAATGGCAGTGTGTTTAATTATTTGCATGACTGACTAGGTGTGTGAGTACCTCTATGGATGAGTGGTGGTGTTTGAGTGTCTATATAGGAGTAAGAGTGCATATGATAGTCCTGTACTGAGTGACCATAAGTATGAGTGACTGTACGGGTGAGTGAGTGGATGTGTGTGTGTAGACCTAAGAATCAGTGAGTGGGTATGTAGTTATTGGTGTTGGAGTGTCTATGGTTTTGCGAATGGCAGTCTGTAATTTAGAGTGGGTGTATCAAAGGTTATATTAGGGTGTGAGGAGGTGCATCAGATTATCACGTGGATGATGTCATCAGTGATGTCATCAGTGATGTCACTGACCATGTCATGAGTGATGTAATATGTGACGTCATCAGCAGTGCATTGCGGGGCGCGAGTTATAGTTAGCTGAACTAACTATAACGGGGGAATTTCACGGGTTTTGTACGAGTGAAATGTCCAACTAACTATAACTGTCCCTAAAACCTATGGTTTTTTCAGTGAATTTCAAAGGTTTTTAAATGCTAATTTCTAACTATAACGTGCCTGAAACCTATGGTTTTTTCAGTGAATTTCAAAGGTTTTTTAAATGCTAATTTCTAACTATAACGCCCCTAAAACCTATGGTTTTTTCAGTGAATTTCAAAGGTTTTGTAAATGACAATTTTTAAATGTATTAATTGTTATATTTATTTTTTTGATACTGATTTACTACATTTTTTAAAACTATTTATTTTTAGATATTTTATTTATTAAATTACATTGTAATTACATTATACATTACATTACAAAATATACTTTCTCAGAATGAATTACTTTAGTTTAAATACTTTGCAAATAGGCAATAGAGTTTTAAGTACAGTAGTTACAGTTGTTGCAATGGGCAACACAATTTCAAACACAATGCAACATTGAGCTCAATGTGAATTTCTAGTTAAATGCAATTAGTTACTTTATGGATTACTTTTCTAACCACAGGACTGGATCCTAGATTCAGTCCTGGGACATCTCCTGTAAACAGTTGAGTAAAAGCGTTTTGGTTACAGTAGTGATTTTTAAGGAATATTATTGTATTTTAAAAGTTGACACTTAGAAACTTTTTCACATAGAATCACCAATGTTATCCTATGGGAGGAAATTCACTTAGCAGGTAAGTAGTGTTATCGTTACTTTTTCTTACTCAGTGTTGGATCCTGGATCCAGCACTGGTGCATCTCCTGTAAACAGTTGAAAGAATGCGTTTAAGTCATACAGGCGATTTTTAAGGAATATTTGTAGTTTGTGAAAATCGACACTTTGAAACTTTTCTGCTGAAAACCAGACAATGGATTCCTATGGAAGGAAATATAAGTTACTGGTAAGTACGGTTAGAATTACTTTTCAGGGTCAGTGCTGGGCTAAAGATGCAGCACTGGGTTCTCTCCTGATAACAGGTGAGTAAATCGGAATTCGTAGTTCGGTTGATTTTAGAGGAATATTATAAAGTTCCAAAACTCCACACTTAGAAGAATTTCCAAGTGAAACCAGTCAATGTTAGCCTATGGAAGGAAATTCAAGTTGCTGGTAAGTACGGTTAAAATTACTTTTCAGGATCAGTACTGGGCTGAAAGATGCAGCACTGAGGTCTCTCCTGATAACAGGTGAGTAAATCGGAATCCGTATTTCGGCTGATTTTAGAGGAATATTATAAAGTTCCAAAACTGCACACTTAGAAGAATTTCCAAGTGAAACCAGTCAATGTTAGCCTATGGAAGGAAATTCAAGTTACTGGTAAGTACGGTTAGAATTACTTTTCAGGATCAGTACTGGGCTGAAAGATGCAGCACTGAGGTCTCTCCTGATAACAGGTGAGTAAATCGGAATTCGTATTTCGGCTGATTTTAGAGGAATATTTGTATGTTTCAAAAATCGACACTTAGAAACTTTTTCAGCAAAAAGCAGGCAATGATATCCTATGGAAGGAAATTCAAGTTACTGGTAAGTACGGTTAAAATTACTTTTCAGGATCAGTACTGGGCTGAAAGATGCAGCACTGAGGTCTCTCCTGATAACAGGTGAGTAAATCGGAATTCGTATTTCGGCTGATTTTAGAGGAATATTATAAAGTTCCAAAACTCCACACTTAGAAGAATTTCCAAGTGAAACCAGTCAATGTTAGCCTATGGAAGGAAATTCAAGTTACTGGTAAGTACGGTTAAAATTACTTTTCAGGATCAGTACTGGGCTCAAAGATGCAGCACTGAGGTCTCTCCTGATAACAGGTGAGTAAATCGGAATTCGTAGTTCGGCTGATTTTAGAGGAATATTTGCACAATGGTGAAGGAAGGGGGTGGGGCCTGAGGTGACATGTCTGCAAACACGCACTGTGGCGCATTTTAAGTTGGAGAATTAATTCCTCCTCAATCCCGAGGGTCCCTAGGGGCCAACTGGCCCACCAGATACCTCCAGTATGCGCCAGAGAGCTGCGTTGCAGAGAGGTGTTCAGAGGCCACGCCCCTTTTACAACACTCTGCAACGCAGCTCCGTGGCGCTTACTGGAGGTACCTGGTGGGCTAGTTGGCCCCAGGGACCCTCAGGATTGAAGGGGATTTAATTCCCCATCTTAAAACACGCCATGGGGCCTGTTTGCACACATGTCACCTGAAGCCCGCCCCTCCCTTCACCACTGTGCAAACGCGCCCTGTGGCGCGTTTTAAGTTGGGGATTAAGTCCCCTTGAATCCTGAGGGTCCCTGGGGTCCAACTATCCCACCAGGTACCTCCAGTAAGCGCCACAGAGCTGCGTTGCAGAGAGGTGTAAAAGGGCGTGGCCTCTGTACACCTCTCTGCAATGCAGCCCTGACGCATACTGGAGGTTCCTGGTGGGCTAGTTGCTCCAGAGACCCCAGTATTCAAGGGAATTCGTTCCCCCTCTGCAAACGCGCCAGGGCGCGTTTGCAGAGTGTAAAGGAAGGGGCGGGGCCTGCGGCACAATCGTTTTGATTTTTCCTCGAGGGGGCTGTGTGGCCCCCTTCCTTTCCATTTTTTGGGCCCTGGGGACCCCATCCCCCAGGGCCTTACCCCTTTCATTTTTTTTTAAAAAACGGGAAGGGAGCCGCGTGGCCCCCCTCCCATGGCCGATTCCGGCCCGGGGACCCCATCCCCGGGGCATGGCCACTCTTTTTATTATTTTTTTAAGGAGGGGGCTGCGTGGCCCCCTCCTCAGGCCTCCTTTTGCCCGGGGACCCCATCCCCGGGGCAGGCCTTATTTTTCTTTTTTTCTTTTCTTTTTTTTGGGGGAGGGGCCGCGTGGCCTCCTCCCGGGCCACTACTGCCCCAGGGACCCCATCCCCCGGGGCTGGCCCTCTCCGTTGGGGACCGTGGGGGGTCCCCAATCCCCCACCGTCCCGGCATTGCTTTTCCACATGGGGAGCTGCTGACATGCAGCTCCCCATGTGGAAAAGCTAATCTGCTGCTTCATTGAAGCGAGGCAGGTTTCCTGCTCTCCGTTCAATGAAGCAAAGCAGTTGCAATGGCAGGACGGGAGCCGCGAGCTCCCGTCCTGCCATTGCAAACTACAGTGTCCCGGGGTAGGCACCCGGGACACTGCAGGAGCCGGCCCTGGGGGTGGCGGTCCCCAGGGCCACCACAGGCTCCAGGAGGGGCCGCGCGGCCCCCTCCCATGTCTTTAAAGCCCCGGGGAGGTGGTGATCCCCGGGGCTCGGGGTCTGTTACGGACCCCGCATTTAATTATTAGTGCCCCGGGAGGTGGCGGTCCCGGGCGTGTGGGGGCAGAGCCCCCACACAGGAACAGATTTTTTTAAAAGAAGCCCCGGGAGGTGGTGGTCCCGGGGCTGCGGGAGAGCCGAGTGCCCTCCGCAACATTTTATTAGAAAGCCCCGGGGGTGGCGGTCCCCGGGGCTTGGGGGCATTAGAGGCCCCCATTAACTATAAACCCACCCCCGCATGCCCCCGGGACTTGGGCCACCCGGGGCAAAATAACTATCGAGCGCGGGAGACCGCGCTTTGATTTTTTTACGGCGGGATTCGCGCACCCTGAGCGCATCCCGCCGATTTTTTAAAAAAAAATGCTTTTTTCTGCCCAGGGGTCCTTGTGGGACCCCTGAGCAGACCTAGGGGTCAGGGTGTTTCTACCCTGCCCCCTTTGTGCGTTTTGCGCACTTGTTTCTACTGGGTTTTCTAATCGGCAGGATCCGCGCACCCTGAGCGCATCCTGCCGATTTTAAAAAAATGCTTTTTCTGCCCAGGGTGTCCTTGTGGGACCCCTGAGCAGACCTAGAGAGTCAGGGTGTTTCTACCCTGCCCCCTTTTGCGCTTGCGCACTTGTTTCTGTCCCTCGGTTCTACCGAGGGACAAAATAACTGCCAACACTTCCTGATTTGGAGTGTTGACAGCCACTTGACAACCAATTAGCATGCAGCTCGTGGTCGGGAGGGTACGCGGACCCTACTCGGCCATAGATATATATGTGGCTTAACTTTTGATTTTCTCAGGAACTACTGAGCAGTTTACACCATTTAACAAAAGGGTTCTTTCTGAACCAAGAACTACCTCTTTGCCAAATTTGGTGTAATTCCGTTCAGCAGTTCGAGCTGTAGCCGTGTCTAAAGTTTCCTATGGGAAAATGAATGGGGATAACACGTTTTGGGACCCCCTTTTTCTCGGCCCCGGCTTGACGAATCACCCTGAGACTTTCAGGGTAGGAGCGGACCGGAGCGGGCCATAAAGTTTGAAAATTTCGCGAAGATTCGTCAACCGACGCAAGAGTTATTTCAAATAGAATGTCGCGGATTTCCTATGGAAAATAGGTCCTAACTATAACTATCTACTGGCGACCGCCAGTAGATAATATATATAGATATAGATAGATATATATATATATATATTTTTTTTTATTAAAAGGCTTTATACTTACCTGCTAAATACTTACTTTTTCATTGTAAAGGTATGTGTGGTAAAGGCATTCATTGTAAAGGCATGCGTGGTGCAGATGTGGTAATTGTAACGACTGGGTTGGTAAGGCATGCATTGTAATGCCATGCGTCGTTCCGTCATACAACCATTATTGGGCACTCCTTTGTAGAAGCGATGAATAATAAATGAACGGCTGGTGCAGCTCATTTATTATTCTTTCTTTCCTGTTTCTAAATTTAATGTGGGTCATCCAATTCCTTTTTTTGAGTGGGTGGAGCCCCAGGGCCCCACAGCCTTGCCAACTTCCCTACGATCACCCTTCATTGGTGGCCGCATTTTTTATAAATAATATTGGGGAGTGGGGCACAGCCCCACTCCCCAAGCCTTTACGCCCCCAGGGACACCATCCCCTGGGCTGTTTTCTTTAATTATGGGAGAGCAGTGCACAGCCCCTCTCCCCAAGTCTCTACAGGCCTCTGGTTCCTCCTCCTCTGGGGCTGTTTTTTGTAAAGGGGAGGGGCACAAAACTCTGCTCCAACCCAGGGGGATCATTTTTAAAGCTCCTGCCAAGTGGAGCAAACAAGTTTCCCTGCACGCGCTCTTGCGGGCATGTAAAAGACTGAGGGCCAGATGTACTAACACTTTGTACGGGCGCAAATGGGTTTTAGACCCGTTTGCAACCGCAAAAAACGTGTGGCCCATGTACTAATCCTTTTTTGCGAGTTCAAATCAATTTGCGACTCGCAAAATAGGATTAGCAGCTTGCTATTAGGAAAGGGCGTTCCAAGGACGTCCCTCCCTAATAGCGACTCCTGAAGCTATGTATGACTGTTTTGCGACCGCAATTGCGGTTTCAAAACAGTCGCAGTTTACCACCCTTCACAGAAGACTCGCAAATTGGTGGGTCGTACATCTGGTCCTGAGTCCTGGGGGGAAGGGCTAGACGGGGCACAGTCAGTGAGCCGGTCCAGGGGATAGGGGCACTGGGTCCTTTTAATGCTCGAAGAGGGGGGCTGCATGCCCCCTCCTCTTTATTCTAATGTTGGCCCTTGTGGATGGGGTTCCCGTGGCCTTTTCAAGCTTGGGGAGGAGGGCTGCGAGCTCCTCTCCTTTTCTTTCGTATTCAGCCCCAGGGGATGGGGTCTCTGGGGTCACTGGGAGGGTGGCCGTGTGCCTCCCTCCAGTAAATATCTATATGGGCTGCTCCCCCCCACACGGCCCTAGCCCTAATTTTTTAATAGTAGTGCATGAGGCCGCGCTTTTTTAAAAAAAATTGATGACGATTCACAGATCCTGCACAAATTCATGCCAAAATTTGAAAAAAATAATTTTTGGCCCCTGGGTCGTCCCTCTGAGTTATCCCCACCAGGCCTAGGGGGCATGGTATACCTACCCTGCCCCCTTATGTGTATGTTTTATGTTTTTTCTGTGATGTCTGCCGCCACTTTGTTGTTGATATGGTCGCAGCCAATCAGATCTAATTTTGAGATCTGTCAGCTCCGCGGATACTCCACTGTGTTATATATCCAATTTTTGTAGACTTAATTACTCAAAGCTACTGAACAGGTTTACATCAAATCACAAAAAGCATGCTTTCTGGACCAAGAGCTTGCTTTTTGCCCAACTTAGTGTAAATTTATTTATCCGTTTGGGCTGTAGCTGTGTCTAAATTTCCTATGGAAAATTGAATGGGGAAAACACGTTTGGGGCCCCCTTTTTCTCGGCCCCTGCATGACAGATCACCCCAAAACTTTCCAGTTTGGAGCTGCGGTGGAGGAATATTTTTGGGAAAAGTTTGTGAAGAAACATCAAAGTTATCAGGAAAAGAAATTTTTTTCCTACAGACAATCCTAACTATAACTACACAGTGGCAACCGAGAGAGATTCACATTGAGCAGTGGGGTTTAAGTAGATAGAGTCACAGCAAGAAAGGCTGCAAAGGGTTCCACAGGTAGCATTTTAAAGGGAATAAAAATGTAAAAGACTATTGCTAGGGGTTAGCACCAGCAGTGGAACGAATGGCAGGTGACAAAGTCAATGCAGGTGTCAGGCTGTGGCAAAGTGGTTAAGAAGAGATTAAAAGAAAAGGAAAATGCTGTGACTTGAGCATGTGTGCCACAGAGATTAAAAGTAGCAAAACAGAAAAGGCCCCTTACAGCAGCGACTAATGTTTTTTTTTTTTTTGTGGAAACTGTTAGGTTATAGATAGAAGTACAGCAAAGGCTTCATAAGAATTGTGTTATTGAAAGGTGCTTCGGAGAGCGGTGAACTCGCGCGAGACCATAACTCAGCTGGCAATACAGAACCAATTAGTGGTAGAGTAAAAATAGTAGATGGGAAGCGCCGACGCTGAGGCTCACGGAAATACCTATGGGGCGAATGATTAAGACCGAGCGGAAGACGAAAATGAATTCAAATTAAGCTGACAGATGTTGAGGGGATCTGCGAGTGAGAGAATACAGGGGATTCAATCACGTCTAAGGGCGAACATGTGCTTCGGTCGATAAGGCTTCTGGAAGGGAGAAAATTGAAAGCAGTTCGGACAGAGAAGATGTTAAATCAGATGTCTAGAAAGAGGTCAATGCCTGAAAATGAGTTTCATTTTTCAGACGATCAAATCAAAATATAGAATAAATGCTAAGTTAAAGAATAATACAGAGATCATACAGCAAGAAACAGTTGTCCGACATAAAATGATTTCACACCGTGGTAAATTATTTTGAGGGAGTCCTAAAAGCTGATTTAGGCTGCCAGCTCATATATATACTAAGGGGCATATTTACAATGAATTGGCGTAGGGCAGCGCGGCAAGTCATTTTGCTGTGCTGCCCTACGCAAATTCGAAAGGACAGAAATGCACTCTATTTACAAGATACTGTGCATTCCTGCCCTTCTAGCCAGCGCCGGAGCAAAAAGTGCAGCTGTGCGCCAACGCAGGCACCTTTGCACCATGGTGCAAGGGTGTCTGTGTTCTTGGCATGCACAAAAACAATAACGAGAGGTATTTACCTCTTTCTCTGTGTGCGGCAGAATGTAGCACACGTGGAAAGAGGAAAAAATGAGGAAAAATGTAAACATATCTCCTCGTTACGCCTGCTCTGTGGAGGCGTACGTTTTTGCCGCTGCCCCAGATTCACACTATGTTGTAAATCTGGGGCAGTGTCAAAATCCATGGGTGTTGCGTGGGAACACCCACAGCAACACCCATGGCACGCCTCCCTGCCGTAATGTAAGGGAACACAGCGACTTACGTGGCCTTGCACCTTATCTACAAGGCCATAAAAAGCCACACAGAATGGCTTTGCGTGGCCTTGTAGATATGTGCCTACACTGTGCGCTATCGGAGAATCAGAAAAAGTAACGCTCCGGCGGCACAAGAGGCTTGTAAATATTCCCCTCAGGCAGTGCTTACTTTGTAAAAGAATAAGGGGCAGATTTACAAGGGCATTACGTCACTTTTTTTTACATTCCGTGGCACAATGTCCTGCTCCATATTTACAAAGCGCCGTTAAGCCACGTTGCGTGATTTAACGCTACTTTGTAACTATCGTCCCCTTTCATGCAGGTATCTGCTTGAAAGGTCCATGCAGTGGATGTTGCTGTGGGTATTCCACCTCAACACCCATTGCTTTTTGATGCCCCAGATTTACAAGGATCTGTAAATCTGAGGCAGCGCAAAAACCTAACGCCACTGAAAAGCAGGCGTTAGATTGGCGCAACGAGGAGAAATACTTTTATTTCTCCTCATTTTTGCTCTATGTGTGCTACATTCTGCAGCACACATAGAAAGAGCAAATCGCCTTTAAAGATTGTTTATTTGCAGGAAGGTGTTCCTTCCTGCACATAAACAATCATCCCTGCAACACAGACACCCGTGCACTATGGCGCAAGGGTGTCTGTGTTGGCGCTAGGCAGCTTTATTTAGCGCCAGCGCAAGGGAAAACACCAGGGTGCGGCGTATTCTTGTAAATACGGCACATCCTTGCGGTTTTTTAAATGATGCAGAGTGGCGCTGCTAAATTGCGTGCAGCGCCGCGCCATTTCCTTGTAAGTATCCCCCTAAGTGCCAGAGCCCAAAGGTCTGTTCAGAAAGTCAGAAACCCACTGCTTTGTCTTGATCTAATGCTCTTTAAACTACATACAGACATTTACTTCCCCTTTATCTCATTCTTTCATCTTCTTTTTCATGTCTTCTTTCTCCATTTGTTACTCTTTGTATTTCTATTTCTCCTTTTTATCCCTTTGGTGTTTTTCTCTCCCTTGCTCTTGATCAAACTCTTTTAGTAAAAATAAGTGCCAGTGGACCCCACCTGCAATCACTGGCTAAAATTAAACACTGTCTTTAGAGCAGGTGGTGTGGGCCCTTGCACCACAGAAGCTGGCAGAGCCTGCGTTATGCACCTGACAATCAAAATTGGGATTTTCTCAACTATCATAAAGAGAAATTCTGATTTTATTAAAGTCACACGGGTAAACATTATGCCTCCTCTTTTCTTACTTAACAATGCCAGCAAGAACCTACATTTTCTATGATTCAATGGGAAAACTCAAAAGCAACAAAAAACGCTGAATTAGAACCACCAATTACCTTCTTGCAGAGCCATTACGTATTACACATACTACATGCACTTGTCTTCTATTTGGTTTAGATGCTCCTATGTAGTTGCTTCTGCAACATTAGCACCTGGACACATGCTCACCTCAGTGTGTCCCTTGCTCCTCTGCTCTCGGCTTCCTGGATTTGGGCTACTCGTAGGGAGATACGGGCCAGATGTACGAAATTGAGTGTTTACGATTTCCTAATAGCGAAGTTTAGCGATTCGCTATTAGGAAATTTCAAACTGCGATGTACAACAGTGTGTTTGACATGTTAGCGATTCGTAGTGGGTCCAGTGGGTCGCAAATGGACCTGACTCATCAATATTCATTAGGCAGGTCACAATTTGCAACCCATTGTGAATGGCTACAATCACAGGGATGGTGGCCTACTGGTGTCAGCAGACCACAGTGTCTGTGATTGCTTTTTAAATAAAGCAATTTTTATTTAATGCAGCCCGTTTTCCTTAAAGGAAACGGGATGCATTTCAAATATAAAAATGAAAAGCTACCTTTTAATTTTTTAAGAGTAGGCAGTGGTCCGTGGGACCACTGTCTGCTCTTGAAAGATGATGGCGCCCACATTCACAAAGGGGAAGGGGTCCCCAAGAGACCCCTTCACGTTTGCGAATGTGTTACCACCAACTTGAAGTTGGTTGTAACATCAAATGTTTTGCAACCACATTCCCGGTTACAAAACATTCATACATACCAGCGCTATTTGGTATTAGGAAGGGACGCATTAAACACACCCCTTTCTAATACCGAATCGCAAAAGCAAAATGCGATTCGGTAACAAGTCACTGAGTCACATGTTGCCTTCTGTTCATGGCGAAATGCATTTTACCAGGTGCATACGGCCCGATGGGCCATTTGCGACCTGTAAAATGCTTCGTACATCTGGCCTATGTCGCGTTTCCTGCCCACCTGCTTTGCGAAGAGGCACACAGGATGAGCGCTCTCTCCTGCATCTCATTGAGAGATCTGACAAGAAACTAGGGGGCTTATTTACAATCCCCTCTTGGTAAATTTGCGCCTTCGGAGAGTCCCTTTTGTGATGCTCCAGAGGCACAAATAACACTATTATATTTACGAGACCATGAAAAGCCACGCTGCATGGCTTTTCATAGCCTTGAAGATATGGAGAAAGGCAAGGCAGCGCAAGTCGCTGCCTTGCCTTACTCTGCATCAAAGAGGCGTTCCATGGGTGTTGCTGTGGATGTTCCCACTCAACTGCCATGGACTTTGACTCTGCCTCAGATTTACAATATCTCGTAAACCTGTGGCAGCGTGAAAACCTTGCGCCTCCCTAGAGCAGGCGTAACGAGGAAAATGTTGACATTTCTCCTCGTTTTTCCTCTTTCCACGTGTGCTGCAATCTGCAACACACATAGAACAAGGAAAAGCCTCTTGTGATTGTTTTTGTGCAGGAAGGTGCTCCTTCCTTCACAAAACAATCCTGCCAACAGCACAGACACCCTTGCACCATGGTGCAAAGGTGCCTGCGTTGGCGCTTGGCTGCAAATTGTGCACCGGTGCAGGCAGAAAGAATAGGAATGCACCGTATCTTGTAAATACGGTGCATTCCTGCCTTTTCAAATTGGTGTAGGGCAGCGCAGAAAAATTACTTGCGGCACTGCCCTATGCCAATTCCTTGTAAATATGGCCCTAGGTCAGCACTAGTACTACTGCCGTAGGCACTTTGGTTTGTTTGTATGTGGTCTTTTTTGTATTCACGAAGCATGATGACTGTATAGACTACATCAGAGGAGGGGAAAAAGACAATTCAATGCAGTGGGCTGCTGCAATTTTCAAAATGTTCCTGTCAGTATCTTTTAGGCAGTGCTGAATTTGTGCCTGTGGTTGCAGGTAGTGAGCACCGGCACTCATTTTTGGGAACTAGGACTTATTTTTCATCAAACTTTGGGGGATATTTACAAGGAAATGGAGCAGCGGTGCTGCACACAATTTAGAAGAGCTGCACTGCATCATTTAAAAAACGCAAAGATGCGCCGTATTTGCAAGAATACGGCACACCCATGTGTTTTCCCTTGCGCTAAAAAAAGCTGGCTAGCGCCAACACAGACACCCTTGATCCATAGTGCAAGGGTGCCTGTGTTGCAGGCATGATTCCCTGCAACGCAGGCACCCTTGCACTATGGTAAAAGGGTGCCTGTGTTGCAGAGATGACTGTTTATGTGCAGAAAGGGACACCTTTCTCCACATAAACAATCTTTAAAGGCGATTTGCTCTTTCTATGTGTGCTGCAGAATGCAGCAAACATAGCAAGAGCAAAAACAAGGAGAAATAAAAGTATTTCTCCTTGTTGCGCCATTCTAACTCCTGCTATTCAGTGGCGTTAGTTTCTGGTGCTGCCTCAGATCCTTGTTAATCTGTGGCAGCATCAAAAAGCAATGGGTGTTGAGGTGGAACACCCACAGCGACACCCATTGCACGCTGCGTGAAAGGGGACGATAGTTACAAAGCGGTGTTAAGCCACGCAAAGTGGTTTACGCCTCTTTGTAAATATGGAGCAGGGCATTGCGCCACCAGAACGTTGAATAAAGTGACATTCCGGTGGTGCAATGCCCTTGTAAATATGCCCCTTTGACTGAGATCAAGAGGGAGGCAAGGGAAAATGAAGGAGGAAGAGAAAGACGGAAAAAATTGATAAAGGGAGAAAGCAGTGATGAGAAACAATCTTCAAGAGTGTGATAAAGAGACAGGAAGTGTGGGGTGGTGGCACAAGGTGTGAAGAAAAGTAGGCAACTCTGGTACTTGACAATCCTGGCGTTCGTAAGTGGCGGCAGCATGCTCCTACGAAAAGCTTTCAGCTCCTATACTTGTGTATTTATTTACTTTTAATTTTTATAACATCTTTTTGTTGATTTTTCGAATGTAACCAATAACACAACAATTCAACATCACAGACAGGCTGCATCACTGTTGAGCCCTGGACCGTAGCTTTATCAATGTGATTCAGGCGGTGTAAGTCTAAGGTTACCCAACAAACACCGCATAATACCCAACTAAAGAGATGGTGCAACGAACAAGTGGCAATCCCTCTTCTGACAATATTCAGAGGTCACAAAATATGCCTTTGTTATTCTCTGCTGTCTCCAGGGCCTAGATGCACACTCATGCTTGAAACCTGATAAGACACTGGCAGACCTGACTTGCGCTTCCCTCACCCGACTTTAAAAATAACAATTAATTTATTAGGGGCACAAAAAAAACATGAAGCTACGCCACTGCTTGAGCCATCTCTTCTTTTGTATTTATGCCCTTGGGCTCCTTTTAAGACTACCCCCGCTCCCCCCCCCCCCCACCCAAAACATCCCCATTTTGGCTCTACCATCCACACTGCATCCCCTTCTCCTTGACTACCACTTAAATGAATTACTGCTTGCAGGGCTCGGATCCTAGACGCTGTCAAGAACAGTTAGCAACCTATATCGGTTGTAAACAGTGCCTTAGGTAAAACTTGTGTGGTGTGGTCCATGTGCACCTGCAGCCTGCCGTAGTGCCAATTCGTTAAGCAAAGGAAGGCATGAAAATATCCTGGTGCATAGTGAGTAGAGTGCCATGGAGCCTTCGTGCCTGCTGCTCTATCTACACAATTCGACCCAGGGTAAGGTTGGAGAATTCCACTCTAGGAGCAAAAGAACACCAGGAACGAAAACAGCAAGAGTTAGCTGACGCCAGGACCACCTCAGGGGCATACTGTAAAGACGCAGGGGCATATGTACAAGGAAATGGCGGATTGTGACGTTAAGCACAAAAAGCTAACACCATGCTCCGCCATTATGAAAACGCAGGGATGCGCCGTATTTACATAGATACGGCGCACCACTGCGTTTTCGCTGGCGCTAAAGTAAGCTGCCTAGCGCCAACGAAGGCACCCTGGCACAATAGTGCAAGGGTACCTGCGTTGAGGGAATGATTGTTTATGTGCAGGAAGGTATCCCTTCATGCACATAAACAATCACAAATGGCGATCTGTAACTTCTATGCAGCACACATAAAAGTTGCAAATCGTCATTTTTGTAATGATTGTTTATGTGCAGGAAGGGACACCATCCTGCACATAAACAATCATTCATTGCATTTTGCTGTTTCTGTGTGTGCCGCTCTATTTGTGCAGCACACATAGGAACCGAAAAACGAGGAGAAATGATTCCTCGTTTCGCCATGTTAAGACCCGGTTTTCCCTGGTCTTAATTTTGGCGCTGCCTCCTATTTACACTACCCTTTTAAAAAGGGGGCAGCGTCAAAATCAATGGGTGTTGCAGCAGAACGCCCACCGCAAACCCATTGCACACCCCTTTCACGCAAAGTATAACGTGAAAGGGTGCCTTATTTACAAGGCGGTGTTAAGCCACATTAAGTGGCTTAACGCTGCTTTGTAAATAAGATGAAGCCCTTCTCGCCACAGGAACGTCGTTAAAAGTGACGTTCCTGTGGCGATAGTGGCTTGTAAATATGCCCCGCAGATGAAGCCTTGTCTGATAGTTAGTTTTTTCCAACTGCAATATTTTTCGAAGCCATTTAATAGTCAGTGCATTACAAGTTCTGTGTGTGCCAGTAGGAAGGCTTTTTCTGCAAAGAATATAATGGGAATTTGGCCATCGCCTAGCTGAGGGACATTCAGATAAGATAGAGTTTTGCCCATGTCGTTTATAAATAGATGACTGCAGTGTTTTTTCCGAAGTCACGTCTACATTCACCTTTTGGGCTGTATCGTATCCTTGCTTTTCTTGTCTTTGTTAAGTTTAACCAGGATGTTAAGCAGTTTTTTTGGTAATCCATAATCCTTCAGTGATTCCCAAAGGATTAATCTGTCAATGGAATCAAAAGCAGTCTTTAGGTCAATAAATACAATATAGAGTGGTGAATTTCATTATGGTAGATTTTGAGCGGATGACATACAGCCTCATCATCCAATCAATAGTGTTTTGCCCCATTCTGAAGCCTGCTTGCTTGTAAGTGAGTTGAGATCTGACCAGCATTCGTACATGTTTCCAGCCACGGCAAGAGTAATCTGCCATAAATGTTTCCAACTCTATCCAATAATAAAACTAGGCAGTAGTTGGTGGGGTCACTTTTTCGCCCTTTCTTGTGTATGGGCCACAACGATGGCTGACCTCGATGAGGCTGGTACCTCTTCGTTGGCACAAACTGTGTTATACGCAGAAGTTAACACTGGTGTCCACAGAACATGGTTGTTCCGGTATACATTGGAAGGGACTCTGTAGGGGACTTGCGCTTTCAGGTTTTTTGATTGACTATGGCCTCGTAAACCTCCTTCTCATTAGATTCTTGGAGACCAGCCTCAATGGTCCCGAGCCATGAAATTATTTGCTGAAGGATATTTGTTGATAATTTAGCCCAATTTTGGTTCAGTTGGGCCGTCTTCATCATGTCTATCTGAGGGTCCTTCTTCTATATGGAATAGAAATGCTAGATCCAGACCGCTGGATTGATGTTTGAATTTAAATGTTTAGGTGGACCTTCACAACGCCATCTTGCAAGGTCCCAACATTTTTAGTATTCTTTTTTAGAGGTCCTTGGAGGGTTTCCCAAGCCTTATACTGTTATTACCCTTTTTATACTTAACTATGCGCTTATAGTTTTTTTTCAATTTTTGTAGGCACACTCCCCTTCCGAGTTCCTGTGTCTATTTTTCAGTGCCATTGCAAGGTTTGTTTGAGCTTGAGGCGTTCACTATCAAACCATTCGAAGTGACAAATCTGAGCTCGAGTTTTTTGTCCATCCTTACTCCGCTGATCTAAACTGCATGTCACTTTCAGGAGCGATTCAAAAGTATATATGGCACTTCTATCTACTGGATTCTGTGTAATTCTAAGTGTTGAATTCAGATGATCTCACTCTTTGATTACTTTAGGATTAGGTGGTTTTGGGGGTTTTTGAGTCCATGCTATATTTTTCCCTGTTTGGTTTCAAAGTCACATTGGTGTAGTGTAGATGGTGTGATTTGACGGGTGAGTTGAGCACAGAAACAGCACAGATATCCTCAGTTGTACTGGGTCATGAACACTTTACTATCTTTCTTCTACGTAAATGTCAATGACCAAATGCCAGACCTCCAGGTTCAATAGTCAATTACACTTTCCTATCTCACCGATCTGAGTGTGCTTCGAGCTGGTGTATCTCAAGGAGTGTGGCCATTTACTGGGCACAAAGCAGTTGAAATTAGTAGAGTACATAGTTGTTCACCTGTCTTTGTTTTCATACAGCTCTGGTGATCGAGGGGGAATGCCCAAGGCAAGATCTTCATTCAGTACTTCCTGCTCTAATAGCACTTGATGTGGATTAGTGTTAAAATCACCACAAACAAGAGTAATCTTGTTCTTCATGTTAGCTCAGTTCTTCCCCTGGAACTCTGTGTTTGGCCTCTCATTCTTGTTGAGAGATTTTAACAGAGAAAATATATCCTTCGATATGTCCGTTGCTTGAAAATGTCAAGCACCCACTTAGATTTTTTTTAACTTTAAACGCTGAACGTTATTATTTATTATTGATATGCTTATTTCAGGGTTGGTTAGGAGTCGGCTTGAGATCTATATAGTTAGATCTCCATTTGGTCTGACAAATAGCTCTAATGCTGTATGAAGTAAATGTATCCATGTCGAAGGTTTCAGTAGCCCAGCAGCAGATGGCATGCTTTTTTTTATAAAGGAAGTCCAATCATTGCTTCTTTTTAAGGCCTGCTATATTCCAATTTACTATTCGGATTTGTTCATTCTGAGCAGGCCTTGAGGTTGAAGTTAATTCCCATTGGCAGCTACTGAGTAGTCCTTAGCGTCTCGATGGCAGCCAAGCCCATTTGCCTTTTCTAGGTCGGTCGATGTTAGTACAGATCAGATGAAAGGGGGATGTCGATTTGTCCTGGTGCAATTATATCCCAATTTTTGAGAGGTCTATCGTTTTGGGAGGATCATGGAGAAGCCATGTGCTGCTCTGAGGGCTGATTGGATATAAGGCAATTGGTGGTCTTTTTGTGTCTCAGTTTGATCAAGTAAAATCTTTGAATATGGCCCGCTCTACCTTGGCCACATTTATGCCCCAGTTCGCCAATTTTTCATCATGACCCAAGATGAGGTGATGTAAATCCTTGCTCAAACATAGTGTCTAGGTTGCTGCTTTCTCATGATATTTTTTTTAGCACACAAAACTTATACTAAATAGAAGCTATGTGCCGTTTGCCAGGTAAAGATAGAATTATTTTGACTATATTTCCTCAATTGAAGATGTCATGTTTGCCTCTTTACTGATAGGTTGGAGTAAAAGTGATGCTTTGATCCTCACATTCTCTAGTCTAATACTGGGAAGATTATTTGAGGATCGTGTGATTTCCTACATCCATGGCATAACATTTAATGACAGATGTCATACCAGAGGCATGGAACAAGCTTCCTCAACACATCAGAGCCTCCTCCTCACTTATTGTGTTCCGCAAGAAACTGAAGACCTGGCTCTTCATATAAGCACCTTGAGACCACACACCTACACACCTTGCCCAATCGCCTGGATTCCCTCTCAGGTGATTAGTGTGCTATACAAATCAACATAACATGTTGTTTTTTTCTCTTGAGGGTCGACTGTCCTGAGAGTATCTTGGGGATTTTTGCCCCAAGAGTTTTATTTGGAATCGATCTAAAGTGGCCCATAGTGAATTTCCTGCCTGATTATTCTTGTTTCATGAATTAGCTGTGAGTATGGATGGGCTGGTTGTTGACCATATAAAGTTAGGTTGCATGGGCTCCTGGCCCCTAAATAGCTGCTGCTTTTTTAGTTCCTGATCCACGTTTGAGGGAAACCTTTGGTCCAATTCAACCTGTCGAACAATCACTATTTCCAGTTATGCCATTAATTATCCTTGCGTGCTCCATGGTGATATTACATGGATCATCAGGCTGAATCTGCAATCTCACTTGGGCTCCAAGTGCGTAGCATTATGAGCGTATTGCTTGAGTCCAGAGACGGAAGAATTCTCAGTTATAAGTGTTTGGTTCAGGAGGAATTGAGGCTCTCTTAGGCCAGTCTGTATTCTTTTTACGTGAGGATGTTCTATACATGATTTATTGCAGCGCAGTTCTGGGTTAACATTAACAAAGGCACTGTTTTCATGGTTTATCGGCTGGCCCAAACTGTTCTCGTTTGAGGTCTGGAACTCTTGCGCTCTATTTAGCTGCTTCATGTTATGTACTTATAAGGAAAGGACTCTTTTTGCATGATGAAAGACCAAATGTCTGGACGGATGCTGCTGGTTTTTTTTACTCTGAAATGCACTGGGCTCTGTTGACCAGGCCACGTGCTCTGATCCCTCAAAGTGTATGTGCAAGTGGCTAATACCTGATTGGCATATTTAAATTACCTATAAGTCACTAGTAAATGGTACTCATTGTACCCAGGGCCTGTAAGTTAAATATCACTAGTGGACTGCGGCACTTATTTCACCACCACTGCAGTGACAAAGTGAAAACGTGGCTTTCGATCTGCCACTGCAGCCCAGTTGGGCAGCTTTTAAACTGTCATCTCGACATGGCAAAATAACCCTTTTGCCAAATTCAAACCTTCCTTTTTAATGTTCATAAGTCACCCTAGGGAAGGCCTTAGTAGCCCACAAGGCAGGGTGCCAGATATTAAAAAGATGGACATGTTCCTTTTAAGTTTTAAACATCCTGACAGTGAAAAGTCGCAATTGTCATTTTCACTGTAACAAGGCTGGTAGTCCCATTGACTAACATGGAGTTTCACTAGCCCAATGGCAAAGTGCTATCTTCCATTTGGGACCACCAAATATAGTACTCCAAGTTATCAAATTGATTGTTACATTAAACTCGCTGAATGCTGAAGGTAGATTTCAAGTAACTTTTACTTTAAAGGTGACTTTGAAAGTTACCAGCTTCTTGTCCCGCAGTTGTAATAGCCGCTTCTGATTCCCTAAAGCAGTTGTCACCTGAGACAGCCTGTTGCCCCCCTGCTAGGAGGTGTGAATGGCTCGCAGAAAAGGGAAAAAAAGTCTTCTGGCAGGAGGAGTTGTGAACTCCTCCTGACAGGATGGCCAGAGGACTGTGGCCACAGATGGCCCATCTTCAACAGGGCTACCACCTCTGAGAGGCAAATGCACATCACACCTTAGCTTGCCCGCTCCTTTATGTAGGTAGAGCTGCTTGCGTCTCCTCCAGAGGGAGAAAACCCGTTTCAGAGCCAGCTTTCCACAAGGTTTGGCTAAATATACTGGGCTCACTCCATGTGCCCACAGTTCTGACTCAGGGAAGAAGGGTCCCAGTATTTTAGATTCAGGCAGAGAGATGCGCTGTGGCATTGTTTAGTGTAAACCTCACAGAAAGTGATGTAAGAGTGTGTAGTGTTGCCCCATGAGAATTTTGCTCCCATTGGGTAGGGAGTCTTCCCCACCAACAAACTGAAATTGGCATAAAAGTGGCACCCCTGGCTTCCAGCCTCAGAACACTGCTGGACTCGGAAAGAACAGAAGAAGGACTGCACCTGCTGAACCTGTGGACCTCAGAAAGGAAGGCTGCACGCAGAAAGACTGCACCCACTGAACCAAGACAGGACTTCCGAAAAAGAAGGGCTGCTCTTGATATTGACCCCATGGCGAGAAACCCAAAGGGCTGAACCTGCTCCTCCTTGCGCCAAGGACCAGTGAGTGGACTTCAAAAGCTAGTTGGCTCGCCTACTGCTAAGCTTCAAGGTCACAAAAGCTAAAGAAGCCCACACCTGCAAAGAACCTTGTTGATCAGTTGCTACTGCACTTGCCCTAGACTCCGCTGGTGTAGCCATAAGATTGAGTCCTAGCCCCTAAGACGCGCCCCCCAGGACCTAGACCTGTGGGATTGTTTAGTGCAGACTGAGGCCAGTCCCACACAATCCACCGTCTGTACATTCTGAGACCATGCACCCAGTACACTCAGGTGAACATTCAGGTGTCTCTGTACTTCATAAAGCCTGTCTCAGCTCTGCACTACAATGCGAGCTGTTCCCACAGACTGAGACTGGTCCCAGCTAGTGCTACCATCATTACATACTTTACGCTACCCCTGATGTTATACATTCAAGTTCTGTCAAGCAACGATACTACTATCCACTAAAACATACAGCAAAGGAAACCATATTCTATTTTCGGGCATAACATACCATTATACATTTTGTGATTTATTATTGGATCAGCAATATATTATAACCTCAATACTTTAGTTGTCAAGCCTACATACCATAGTAGGGCACAAGCATCAAGTGTTGACATTGCACCTAACTATATCCTCCATATTTGGATAGTATAATAGTTTGATTGTCATTAAGTTGGTGGTAAGTTTTATTTTATAGTGCATTGATTTGTATAGGAATTTAAGAACATCCCAACTGCCAACTTTTGGCTCACACTGCATTGCATGAAAAAAGAATAAATCTGTCCCTTTGAGTACTGTGATGAAGTGGAAGAAACTTTGTCACATGAGATTTCACAGATGGAGAAGGTAGGACACAAGGGGTTAGTGGTGGAAGTGTAAGAATATTCCTTAATTATATTATCGTGTTACTATTAAAGGTGGTGATTGTGGGGAGTGCACGCACTGAGTGGAGGTCACTAACCAAGTGATGTCCATACCACCTCAGGGTTCCCCTTATTCGTACCCTGCATTCAGCCTCAGGATACATGGGCCGAGTGGCACACTACATTTCCCCCCAACATGAACTTGATAGAACAGTAGATAACATGAACAGAAAAGTCTACATTTTTGGACCCATGTCACCAGGCTTAGGGCCTGATTTAGATCTTGGTGGTAATGTTCCAGCTGTCGCTTTTTTGAAGGAATCAGCGCCCGCCTACTTGGCGGTACGCCTGCTTGATTTAGATGTTGGTGGGTGCATAAAAGATAGACCACCAGAGTCCCGCCCACTCTGCCAGGAATCTTCAACCGCGTTGATGGTGGCATAGACATAAGCGGCTCTCAGCAGAACTCCAGCCAAGAAGACCAAGCTGATCACGATGCGGCTTTCTGTCGAGGCAACTGTGGCGGGAATACATCCTACTTTGACTTGACGGAACCGAATGAAATGAGGTATGAACTTACCTTTTTTACTGTTTTCTGTAGGATGCTGGCTCTGTATATACTAAACCAAAATGAGGCATAGTGTGCACAGAGTCCAGTAGAACCCCAAAGGTAGGCAGAGGCAAAAGTAGATAGCACCTTACTCTCTATTTGTGGTAGTGTGGGTGAGCAGTAAGGCTTTATCAGAGGGTAGTGTTAAGCATTTGTTGTACACAATCAATCAGCAAATGATATCACACACTCAAAGACTGAACTTCAGGCCAATTGGTTTTGTATAAAAATATTCTTTTAGTTATTTTATTTCCTAGAGTCAAGCAAGCCTGGCACAGCTAAGTGATAAGTACTTTGCAGTAATAATACGGTTTGTAAACAGTTTGAATTGCATTTGTATATATACTTTGACTTGATTACAGTAGAGCTACTAGTAATGCAATGCTTTGAAATACTGTACATATACTTTGTATTGGCTTTTTAGTAGAATGTCAAGTAGATTACTTTACAGATTACTTTTCTTACACAGGGCAGTATACCTGTATACTGCACGGGGACATTTCCTGTAAACAGGTAAGTAAAAGTGTTTTTGTTATTTAGTTACAGTTTTAAAGGGTTTCATAGATTTTCCGACTCTACACTTGGAAACTTTTCACAGAAAAACAGTCAATGTTATCCTATGGAGGAAAATAGGGTTATCGGTTCAAAGGTAAGTATTCGGTTGTGGGAGTTGGTATTCTGGGGGTAGACTCAGGGGTTCCCCAGGGTCAAGGATGCACTCTTGTTACACCCTCAGCGGCACTAGGGCGTCCGGGTGCAGAGTGCTGCGCCCAATGTTATCCAATGAGGGATAGGGGGCCTCCGGTTGGTGGCTGCTTACGAGCAGCCAACAAGGTGTGGGAGCAAAGCTCCTGGACTTAAGCTCAGGGCAAATGGGGGTTCAAGCCAGCACAAAAGGTGCACCCTCAGGGCACTGGGCTGGCCGGGTGCAGAGTGCTGTTTTGGTGTCGGGCGCCCTGTAGCTTTCAAATGGGAGTCTCCGGTTTGCAAACACACTGCAGGCTCGGGGACGAAGGTCTTCTGGGTGCGACCACCACTTGGAGAGGTAAGTTGGGATGCTGGGGGTTGGTTAGACACCGTTGTTTGGGCCACCCAAGGCCGTGGGGCATCGGGTGCAGGGGTGTCTTTTAGGGTCGGATCTTCTTACCAACTCCTGGTCGCAGTTGGGGGGACCTTCCGGTTTGAGGCTGCAGGCGTCGGCTGGAGGCTTGAGGCAGCTCAGGGATCACTAGAACCCGGGTCTGGATCGCCGGGGAGACCTCCTCGTGGTGTTGGGCCAATCGAACTCGGGACGTGGGCCTCGGGTGCAGACTCGCGGATCTTGCCAGGGCTGGAGTCTGTTGGTGAACAAATCCGGTGTTCACGGGAGACAAAGTCTTTTCTTTTGAAGGCAGGACAGGTTCTCAGGGTTCTTGAGGCTGCTGGCTGCAGGACACACCAGAGTTTCGCTTCTGCAGGTTCGAGGTGGGGACAGGCTGGTAGGGCTGGGGCCAAGTCAGTGGGCGTCCTCCTCTTCTTAGCTTCGGCACGGCTGTTCGGTCCTTCTTCTTCTTTTCTTCTTGTAGTTTCTTGTCTGAGGAAGCAAAGTTCAGGGGTGCCCCTAAATACTAGATTATGGGGCGTTACATGTAGGTAAAAGGTTGGGACCAATGGGTCCCTTCCCTGGGGTGGGTACACCCCCTATTATGCCAACCTCCAGTGGGAGGGGGGCATAAGCCTCACCCTGGTTGGCTGGGTCCCCTCATTTGCAAGATGGCGCGGACTGAGAGTTGTGCTTCACCTTGCCTCCCCCACCTGAGGGGTGGAGTTGGCAGAGGTGGGCACACCTCCCTTCCTCACTTGGTTTTCCCGCTGGTTCTCCCGCCCAAAGTGGGGGTCAGAACCGGTGGGGACCAGTTGCTGGGGGCAGCAGAAGGCCTGGGGAAGCTCACAAAGGCGGCAAGCCTTTAAAGCTTCCCCTTCGTAGACCATGCCCATCCTGGGGGAGGAGGCTAGGCACCTAGTCCCAGGATGTGCATTGTTTCAGGCCCCCGAGAGCAGCAGGCTCTCGACCCAGGTGTCCAGAAACATGTCTGGTGGTGGCAGCTGAAAGCAGCCACTCAGCCTGGACCCTCGTGGAAGGTCATTTTTCAGGGGGCATCTCTAAGATGCCCTCTGTGTGCATTTTTTATTAAATCCCACACTGGCATCAGTGTGGGTTTAATGTGCTGAGAAGTTTGATACCAAACTTCTCAGTTTTCAGTGCAGCCATTATGGTACTGTGGAGTTCATAATGACAAACTCCCAGCACCATATACTCTTAAAGGCAGCACTGCACTTACAATGTGTAAGAATGGCCTTAGACACTGTAGGGGTACAGGGCTCATGCACCTGTACCCTCACCACTGGTATAGTGCACCCAGCTAGAGGGGTAGCTGATCTATGCCAGGGCAGTGGGTTGTAGGCATGGCACACAAGTATGTGTGCCATGTCGACTCTTCACTTTGTTCTGCACCAAAACACGCAGCCTGCAAAGGCAGTGTGTGAGTGTTAAGGTACAGGGCCTCTAAGGGTGGCACAATAAGTGCAGCAGCCCTTAGAGGCCTTCCCTAGTCACAGTGCCCTGGGTACCTGTGGTACCATTTACCAGGGACTGACCTGTGGCCAGAGAGTGCCAATTGGGTTTGGTCTTCAATGCAGTTTTAGGGAAAGAACATAGGCCCTGGGTACCTGCTTGGCAGGAGCCCAGGGCACACTCAGTTAAAGCACATCAGCAGTTCAGCAAAACGTGGGGGCAACCATGCAGAAAGAGGGCACTTTCTCACATTTCCCACTTCCGTTTCGGTCTTAGACCCCATTGTACAGGTCCCTCCATTGCTGCTTCTACTGCACCACCACGCCAAGCAACTCAGTTGTCGCCGAGATCTAAGGTAAGCTACTTTTATAATTGTCCTACTATGAATCATGTGTTGACAATTGCTGTAGCCTTGTTGTCATGATTGGCAGTATTATCGCCCATCCCACGTCTATTAGTAACATTCAGGGGAAGTGATTATGTGGCAAAGCTCATATTATGCAAGCAAGAGAATGGGGGGCTATGCATCCTTACACCATTCCAAGATGGCCGCCACTATCACTATGCTTAGAGGGCATTCTTCATAAGGATCGGGTATTTAAGCTTTCAGGAAGTGCAACAGAGCGCCTGCTATTGCATCTTTTTTCCCTTTTTGGCGGCCCAGTGAATTTGCTCCTGTTGCCTGGATTGTGTATCAGGTGGAGGATTCATTTATCGTATGTTTATGGCTTGTTGGCAGTCATGAGTTCGTGGGCTGCAGCCTGGCGGGTTTGTCAAGCGGACTTCTTGCTGAGCAGACCTTTGATATCGGGGAACATTTGGAACTCTCTCTCTGGCTCTTTCTCGTGTTTCCTTATTTGTTTTCTGGTGCTCTTGTGAACATCCTAGCAGTCTGTTCCTGATCGTCTGTGCACACCGATCTCGTGGAAATCTCCCAGATAAGTCACAAGAGGAGTTTTCCTTCTAAGTTGATACTTTGAACATTTTCTACTCATGTTTAAACTTCTGTTATTTACTGGTTACTGTAGGCTCTTGTGGGGAGACATTCACTACTTCTTTGAAATAGTTGTTTCTATTTCTCTGTGAGTATCCTCATACATTATTGCTTTTGTTCAGGGATAGTTATACTAACATATTGGTGCTTGAATATTAATTGTGACTTATGTATATGAGAGTGAAGTTTATTCTACCAGGACGTCGCCATCTTTCGGACTTGGAGGCTGGTAACAGCGCCGGTGAGTACCCGTGGGCCTGGGATGGATCCATAATCTTGAGATCAGCTGCCGCCGACGTGCTGACCGCAGTGGTGGTGAGGCGCGCTGCACATAATCTTAACTTTAATTATTCTTGGGTGCCTGACTCCAAAATGGCGACGCCTCGGGGCCACTTACACCTGACGTGCTATCTGCTGACCTGCAAGCGCCCGTGAGGCCGGAGACGAGGGTCTGCCTCCGACGCGCGGACCGCAGTGGCGGTGAGGCGCGCCCCACAAAATCCTACTTTCATCTTTAATTCATCTTTAACTCAACTCGGATGCCTGTCCCCAAAATGGTGACTCCTCAGGGCTAAGACGCGCTGACTCCTGACCGGTAAACAGCGGACGCTCTCCTGAGGGAGCGTTAACACAGCCTTATATGATCCTACTGCTGGTTTTTAGAACCCTGCTGGCGCCGATTTCAACCACCCATTTAACTTGGCTATTACTTTCTAATTCGGAGCTCGTGGAGCCTGACTCCAAAATGGCACCCACCAAAGTATTTCCACCTGTAAGTGAAAGTGTCCCATTAGACAAGGGGGTCCGGCTGGGTCCCAATGTTCTTCTAGGATTATGGGCACAGCAGAGGTTTCAACCCAAAAATCTAGAGATAATCCCAGCCACAGAGCCAAGGTGATCAACCGACTCGTTCTGCCTGACTACTAGATGGCGGCCAAGCTTCACTCCCTTCCCTATCTTGCCACCCCTGCTATCTCCACTCGCCCGTCTCTGGACTCAAGACTTTCGGACCTACCCTGATCCTCTCTTTTATCCGGCGGAGTCCGAACTGTATGACTCCGATTCCCGGTGGAGCTGCTTCGCTCAGCTATAGGGAGACTGGCTCTGGCACCACGCTATGGCCGTCACCTACCCAGCCGGACTTTGGACATATGTCTCTGGACTCAAGACTTTTGGACCCACTCTGATCCTCTCTTTTAGCCGGCGGAGTCCGAACTGTATGACCGATGCCCGGTGGAGCTGCTTCGCTCAGCTATAGGGGAGACTGGCTCTGGCACTACGCTATGGCCGTCACCTACCCAGCCGGACTTTGGACATATGTCTCGTCTCTTTCTCCACTGCTTACTCCGTCCTGTGGACTCCCAGCTCTCCCTGGCCTCTTTCTGGATCTTGATTTCTAACTCCTGTTTTGAATATGCTATCTTCACTCGCCCGTCTCTGGACTCAAGACTTTCGGACCTACCCTGATCCTCTCTTTTATCCGGCGGAGTCTGAACTGTATGACCGATTCCCGGTGGAGCTGCTTCGCTCAGCCATAGGGGAGACTGGCTCTGGCACCACGCTATGGCCGTCACCTACCCAGCCGGACTTTGGACATATGTCTCTGGACTCAAGACTTTTGGACCCACTCTGATCCTCTCTTTTAGCCGGCGGAGTCCGAACTGTATGACCGATGCCCGGTGGAGCTGCTTCGCTCAGCTATAGGGGAGACTGGCTCTGGCACTACGCTATGGCCGTCACCTACCCAGCCGGACTTTGGACATATGTCTCGTCTCTTTCTCCACTGCTTACTCCTTCCTGTGGACTCCCAGCTCTCCCTGGCCTCTTTCTGGATCTTGATTTCTTGTTCGATAAAAACTCCTGTTTTGAATATGTAATCATTCTGTAATTAATGTGAATATTTGTGTAACTTGCAATTCGCTGTCCTTCGGGTCCAGCCAGCGCTATTTAAAACTCAAAATAACTGTAAAGCGCTCTGATATCCTTCGGGATCTGGTTCGCGCTATATAAAACTTTATAAATAAATAGGACACACTAATTATATAATTGTCTTTTGGCGTGTGTGTGTTTAAGCGAGTTGCTTTACTTTTCTTGATTTCTCTGTATCTATGCCAGACTAGCATTATCTATGTTGAGTTGTATTTTGTCCTTTGGATTACTTAAGGATATAAATTGGGCCAGCCCATGTTGAAGCGTAACCTTTAGTACTCATTGGTTTTAAATCATATTTGCCTCCACAAATCTCCTTCCCTTTAGTGCCCTTCTTAACATTCCTTCCCCCATTTGGCCTCTCTGCTACTCTGATACAAATATTCTCAGAACAGGAGCGGCTGAAAGGTGGACCTCTTAGGAGGGTGCTGTTTCTGAGGATCTTGAAGCCTGACAGAATAGCTGACCCACAAGATATTGATCCTCCTGGACAGTATCCCTCAGGATGGCCTCAATAGAAGATCTGTGTGCCATGTTAGCAGAATTAAAAGGAGATGTAATACCCATTCGGGCTGAAACTTCTGCCCTAGCCACTCCAGTGAATCAATTATGAGCAAGACTAGAAGCTATCCCCAATGTTCCTACTGCATCTGAGAGGGCAAGGGAGTCTGGTAGTGTTACTCCTCAGATGGTAGCAGTTACTGTACCCTCACCAGTACCGTTAGATCTGCCAGAGCATTTTCTTGGAGACCCTGAGAAGGTGCAAACTTTTTTAACCCAGGTGCAATTGCACTTTATGGTGCGATCATAGTAATTTCCGGTTGCACAGTCCAGGGTGGCTTTTTTAATATCATACCTCGGGGGGGATGCAGCAGTTTGGGCCACACCATTGGTGAATGAGGAAAATTCCCTGTTATACAATTGGACAAGGTTTAAAGCAGAATTTGAGCAGGTCTTTGATAGGAGGACCATTAGCAGATCCAGAGTTACTGGCATTGCGTCAAGGCAACAAAGATCTGGTCCTGTACCTAACACAGTTCAATAGACTCGTGGCGGAAACTGGGTGGCCTGAAGAGAAACGTGCAGCTTTATACTATAGAGGGCTTAAAGAGGAATTAAAAGACATCATAGCCCAAATAGAACCCCAACCAGCCACCTGTTCTGAGTTAATTAATTTGTCATTGAGACCAGACCACAGACTGTCAGAGAGGAAGTATGAGAGAAAAAAGGTAGAAATCAAGACCTATTACCGGTCTCGTCCTGTTCCTTCCACAGAAACCGTGGAGCCTATAGATATAGGTGGGGTGAGAGGCCCTTTATCTAAGGAGGAGAGAGACAACCAATGGAAGAATGGGTTCTGTTTCTATTGCAGCAAACTGGGCAATTTTATTAAGGAGTGTCCTACCCATCTGAAATCCAGTAAATCAGTTCTCCCGTTGCAAAGACAGGAGGATGTAGCAGGAGAAGTGGGTGAAGCTCCTGAGAAAAGTGCAGCTAATACCTTACAAAGTGCGGTTCCCCACCTCATTATGAAAGCAGTTATAGAAACGCAAAACCATCAACAACATTTAGTGGAAGCTAAGGACAGCAATGCCTGATGGGGTTTGTAGGAAAGTAGGATCTGCTTTTATGGTTACCCCCACTTTTTGCCTGGTGCTAAGCTGTTACTGACTAGTCTGACTGGGATCCTGCTAATCAGGACCCCAGTCTATCTGCTTTCTCCCTAAATTGTTATGTTCAGTACTTAGGTACACCCTTATAAGTCCCTAGTATATGGTACCCATGTACCCAGGGCATAGGTACCCCAGAGGTCTCCCATGGGCTGAAGCATGTATTATGCCACCCATGAAAGACCATTCAAAATGGAACTACAGGCCTGCCATTGCAGCCTGTGTAGGTTGGTGCTTGCACCACTTACTAAATGTATAGGTTTCCTATACCTAGGGTCATTGCACTTAAAACCTATAAGTCACCCCTCTAGCAGGCCTTTGCAATGCTGAAGGCAGGGTGCTTGGTTCTAAGTGAGAGGGGGCCCTGCATGAGCAGGGCACCCCTACAGCCTACGGAGTCCATTGTCTCGTTGTCAGTGAAGCTGCCATATACTATATGGAGGGGCACCGCGTAATTACGCGATGACCATCTCGAAACTGGCTGCAACGAATCCCATCATGTTTCGTATCAAACATGTTGGAATCATACCCCCACGTATGAATCCAAGCACTGGAAGAGCCCTCCGTTAGGCTCTCAGTGTTCTCGGTGACAACCTTCTAGACCCGGACAGCACAAAATGGTTGCTGCCGACCAGAGACACATTTCTGCCCTCCTGCTGCTGAGTCAGGCTCTAGCAGGGGAAGGCAGAACAATAGGCATCCTGTCACAGGGAGGTGTGACCACCTCCAAGACAGGATTTAGTGTATTGGGACCTGGTGGGTGCGCTTGTGAGCACTACAAAGTCTGCATGAGGGGCACATTTGGTGTCCCTGTGCATAGTCCAGTTCAAACCAGTCCTGGGAGCCGTTGGCTCCCACTCTGGCGCGACACTGGCAAAGGACATGGGAGTAACCTCCCCCCTGTCCAGACCCTCCCCTGGGAGGGTCCCCTGAATCTTCCCAACCATTTCCCTAGGGTACTTAAGGGCTTTCCGGGGTGTAGGTCCCTAGATTCGTCGTGGGATAAGATTCAGATCAGACACCACTTCTACTTCTACCGTCTGGGCACTCTGGACTTCGCTGGACTTCGTTTGGGCCTGACTTCGTCTCCCTTCCAGTCTGCTGCATCGTCTGTGCCTGTGCATCATACAGGAACCCCCCAAGGCCTGTGAAGCATCAAAGACACTTGAAAAAATCTCCCTTGGAGTGAAGGAGTCACTCTCCTGCATTCGCAGGCACCGCAACTAAGTCGACCGGTCTGCAGATCCTGAGCTCCTCCGTACTCCATGGGCTCTGCAACACAGGTGGTGGTTTTCCACAGCTCCCAAGGCCTGCCCTGCCCTCTCACCAAGGTTGAGGCCAGTATCCCTTGTGGTGGTTGCAATAACAGAACCCCTGTTCACCCCATGCAACTTGCAGTGGCAAAGGCTTGTTGGCTTCCTTCCAAGAAGATCTTCGGGCTCCAAGAAGCCCCAACCTCGAGCACCTCTAGTGACCAGAATCTTCAGCCACACACTGCATCGTGTGCATCGTGGCCTGCATCTTTTGGTGAGCTGCTTGAGGGCCTCTCGCGACTCCAGTGCCTCCGGCCTGTGGGTCCACTTGTCGGTCACCTTTGATCCTTTGGGCTCCCCTGATTGCTTGGGGCCTGCCCTGACTCCCCTGCTGTGGTGAGTCCCCTGGACCTTGCTGGTCCCGACGTTGCTCCTTCTTTGATGCCTGCATTGGTTGCATTTGCCAAGGCTTGTTGGTGCTCCCGACCCCTCAGCACTCAACATCCTTTGTAGGACAGCTCATGCATGGCTCCTGGCCCTCCTCAGCGTTGCCTGGTCCTCGCAGCTGCAGAGTCAAGGTCATCGTCACCCATCCTGCAACACCCGACATCGGAGGGCATTCGTCTTCCAAGTCTCCTGTTCACTCCTGAGTGACATAGACTCTGTCCCCTCTGCTTGCAGGTACCGCTCATCTAGAATCCACCTTCGGATTCCACCGGACACTTTATCCTTCTGCAACAGCGGCACTTTCCTGAAGTCCTCCATTGGGTTCGACGGCGGTTTCCGACACCACTTCACACGAATGCACCCGGCTTCCCTGGTGTAGGTAACGTGGGTACTAGGGAATCCATGGGTGGGGTGGGTCTCCAACCTTCTGTCTTCCACGGGGTTTCTTCAGGGTCCACTGGGAAGGGTCCTTAATCTTTAAAAATCCAACATTGACTTACAAGTAGAGTTGTACGGAGTACGCAGTTGTGTTCCCACACTGCACACGCTCTCCATGGGGTCCCTATCTACATACCGTGGGTGGTTCTGTGGGTCCTCAGCACGTCTACGTCCTCTCAACATCATCCCGATTCGGGTCGTGGCTCTTATACCACTTTCTTAGTATATACTTTGGTCGCCCCTGGGGTCCTCTGTGTATTACGTGCTATTTACTGTGTTTCTTTGCTAAAGTATTGTGTGCATTGTGCATATCTCCGGGTAGGAGATATCTGTATGAGTTAGAGAGTATTATATAATAAATACATATTTTTATAAATACTTTGTGTGGTTCTTTTTCACTTAATCTATGCTATAAGATTGCATTCTGGTTTTCACTTCATCTATACCAATAAGATTATGTTCTGGTAAAACAAGCTGCTTTACACTTCTTCTGGACTAAGCCTGAAGGCTGCTCTCCACAGCTACCACTTAGCGGGTTGACTAAGACCTCTTAAATCACCATAAGGGTTGTCTGGACTGGTGCAAGGTGTCCACTTACATAAGTGTACATCATATACGAGGCCAGCTTCTCACAGGGTTTCTGATGGCGTCCATCATCGTTGATGAATATGTCCATCAACACACGTGCTCAAAATCAATACATCAACAACACCTGCAGTTCCAACTACAAAAGAGACTCATCAAGCCACACAAACCATTTACCAAGCACAACACAAAGCAGGATCAGAGCTCCTGTGTGACAATATTCAAACATGGTTGGTAGTAGACAACCCAAATTCTTAGAAAATGAGCTGTGATGGAAAATTAGCTAATTGGGCTTGAGCCCCAGTTGTTTGGATTACAGATCAAGAAAATATCCATGTAGGACTCTGGCTCTCTATATAGTGTACTAAAATGAAGTACACTGTGCAGAGAGTCTAGTGAGACCCAGTTTGGTATACAGAGGCTCTATTTGTGGTAGTGTGGGCGAGCAGTTAGACTTATTAGGGGGTAGTGCTAAGCATTTGTTGTACTCACAGAGGCAATAAATGAGACACACACTCAAGTATAAATCTGAGATCAATTTTTAAAAATAACACCGATTTTTATGTAATTTTTCAGACCAAGAACTTAATTCTAAAGTAAGTACTTTTTAAGTTATTCATTTTTCAAGTTCGCAAAATGAATAACTTTTATGCGCAATTACGCACCATTGAAGTTCAGGGGTGAGAAGAGAAAAATGCATATAAAATCACACAGTTGGTTTCAAGGTTCACCTTCAGAATTTAAGTAGGTAGCAAGGCCAGGCCCAATGTTCCACCAGCGGATTCTCGAGAGTGTCCCGGATTCATCCTGCCTCGTACATAACACTCCTTGTGCCCCAGCAAAAGAGTCACATAATTCACTTTACTTTTCTTTGTCTGACTGCAAAGTGAGAGGAGTCTATAAACCCCAATCCCCATGTAAAAAAAATAAGCAGCAATTTGTCAGAAAACATAGCTAGACATTTGACCTCTGTCTTTGAAGCGCAGCATGATAGGATAAATACAGAATTGTATGAAATGTTTGTTTTAGGGCTCTTAGAGCCCAGCCATCCCCTCAGCTAAGCTCTGAAACCGCATTCTGTGTTAATTTTGTCTCCTCTTGTGACACGTGTGCTAGTTGGCACGTTACAGCGACAGTAACGTGTAGCGTCCTCCCAGCCTGGGTACCCGCTAATGACTACGCCACACAGGGAGCTTAGTATAGCACATCTTTATTCTTCTGCCTGTAACCGCGAACTCAACATTCTAAATCGCATTCATTTCACTACGCGCTAACACTTACATAACAGCTCTACGGAGTCCATCAGGAGCTAAAGGGGCTCGGTCATGTTAGCTCAAATGACAATATATCTCCCCCTCTGTTAAATCCATTTTTTACAAATATATACAATAATAACTCTTCATTGAGTCTTTTTGGTGCTCTGATCACAAGTCCTGACCGTGTCTTTGGAAACTGGGGACAGGCAGTCGAAGTGTCCATGATCTGCGTTGGCGATGTAGGACCAACAACAGTCAGGGGGGTCTTCAATTGTCCTTTCAGACCAAGTCTCTACATTGACATCAGTGCCTGACTAGCAATGAGCCACATGATGGAAATGCGAGGAATCTTCCATAATGGACTTCCAAGGACATTGGGAAGTCAACATGTGTCCTGTGCTGGTCACAACATGAAATGGCTCAGCATCGAAGGGAGCATCAGACTTCAGTCTTCTCGACTGACGGACAAGCACCCTATCTCCTCTAGTGAAAGTAACATCTTTTGCATGTTCGCGCTTGTCTGCATAGGCCTTCATTTTCCTTTTACAAACCAAATCTTTCATACGGGTTTCTTCCTCAGTACTTGATTTTCTGTTGGTCCATTGAGGTAACTTGGTCGTCATGGCTCTCCCAAACATTAAAGTAGCAGGGCTTTCACTTGTGGTCAAGTGAGGAGTCGAATGGTAAGCTTGAAGGGTAGAACTCAAGACAATTTTAAGGTCAAGCTTTTCAAATACAGCACGCTGAACAGCTTTCTTGAGACTACTCACGAAATGTTCAACAAGGCCATTGGCCTGTGGCCAAAGAGGTATGCTCTTCTGATGCTTCACATTAAGATGACTGAGATAGTCTTTGAATTCTCAACTGTTGAAAGGTGGGCCTTTGTCAGATTTCAAGATCGCAGGAACACCCCATGTTGCAAAGATGCCATTTAATCTCTTGATGACTCTTTCTTGAGTGATAGATGAGAGATCTTCTATCAATGGAAAACGGGAGTATTCATCAAGAATCATCTCAGGTGATGTCCATGGTCAAGAGGACCGAAGGACTCAACGGCAATTCGTTCCCATACATGCTTTGGCAACTCTGACCTGTTGAAGATGTATTGAGTGGTTTTCGATGAAAGGCAATTACATAGATGACAGGCCTTCAATTCTCTTGCAACTGTAAAAGTATACACGCTAAAGAGGGGAAGCCTAATCCGGTTCAAAGTAAAACCGGAGGGGAGAAAGAGCGAGTAAGGCCTGAATAGTTGTAGAAGGGCACAAAAGGTACGCCTTAAGAGAAGGGGTTAAAATAAAAAACGAAGGAATCGTGATAGGAGTACATATAGAAGTGTGGTTTAAAATTAGCTCTGTAACCGGCAGGTATGAGAAATAACACTAGACAATTAAGCATAAAACAGCACAAGACAAAAAATTACCCACCCATTCAAAAGATAAATTATTGAGGCCCACAAAGGGGTCCTGTAATGATACCTAAACAACCAAGGCTCAAGTGCATATATTGAACAGAACCAATAATTACAATTGATGATTATTTCTTTTTATTAACAGAATATCAAAAAATATATTTTATATCATAGCACAGTGATACATACAGATAAAATACAATAAAAGAGAACCCCACAACAAACCATCATGCATACACACACACTCAAAGATTCAAATGAGCTCTATACATCCATCAAACATTCATACACATAGCATATATAAAGATGTTTAAAAAGCCAAGAGAAAAACAGATATTTTAATAAATTGGTCCAAGGTAGAATTGGAAACCACTTCCGGGTTTGAAGAGATCAACGCTCGACGCGCGTTTCGGTGAAAACTCTACAGGGGGCTACACCTTCATCAGGGCAAATCATATGCAGAGAAATAAATAGCGTGGGACACTCAAATACCTATAAACAACATAAAAATATATCACTTCCAATACTTAGTGATAAGCTTCACATAATAATCAATACATGCACAGAAGCCTTGAAAAATGATAACAGAAAATAAAGGAATTAAGGTCAGACAACAATGGTCAGCGCGGCAATAGAGGAAATGTGCATCTTAAAATAGAAGAAAACAGACCCAGCCTGGGTCATGTGATTTGAAAGATCCAGAAAAAACCAGTGACTTCTGCCTTTATACTAACAGAGAAAAGAGGAAACCAACCACCAAACAGGAAATATTCAATAATTCCCAAAGTGAATGAAACCACATATTAGTAGTCATGCCAGTAGTGAATTCCTGGTGACCCCCTTTCCCCGAAAGGGATATATACATATGTAAGCATACCTTTTGAGGTATTCTATCAAAACTTTATCCAACAGGATTGAGTTCCGACAAAGGCCATATAAGCCTGGGGGTACTGGACATCAACATCCAACAAATCTATAAAAATAAAATACCGTCACACTACTTAGCCGACGATAAAACATGTCAAAATAAACAAAACGAAACCATACAATACAGAAATGCCCAAACGCAACCCATATAAACCTACCCTATGATGTAGGCATAAAGGCGAGCTTGACGGAGAACCACCTTTCAAAGGTTCAGCCGGATTAGATTTCACGGAGGCCTTTATTCAAGGCGTGATATCAGGATAAATCTTAAAGAAATAACGAAGGGCAAGGGTTAACGATGTTTAAACAAGGTGATCACCAACTAGATGGCAACACTAACAATAAACATGCCCAAAGGTTAATTACTAAACGCTAGAAGACTACCCCCAAGTAACAGCGAGAGAGCACAACGATCGAACCTGTCTCAAGAGAGCACAACGATCGAACCCGTCTCAAGAATTACTCCAGCTGATACAGTTAAAAGTGGTCCCTAGGGCCACGGAGAGTCCACAAACCTCCAGGGCCTCAGGCAACGATGGGCACACAGTCGCGCTTAAACAGAGGACAAAGGATATTTACCTCCAGGGCGTTTAAGGATCACACCGGGTAAGAATATGGCCCGTTTCCATTTGCTTTCGGGAAGAGAGTGGTGAGAACCGACTCAGCTTATAAACCCGTCCGTCGAATGCGAAGCCGGTGAGAAAGATAAACAGAAAAGAAGGACACCCATACTCAGAAGAAATAACGAAAAAAATAACGAAAAAAAGTGGCGGCCATATTGGAAAGGGTAAGATATAATTCCTAACATAGGATACAAAAAACAACGATAACTAACAGGGACAACAAATGCTCAGAACCCCGAAAAAATATAAATAAAGGACAAGGAATAGTCCTATACGTTAGTGAAAAATACATTACCAAAAAATAAGAAAATGCAGACACAAATATAATGTACAAAATATAAAATAAAGAATAGAAAATACAAATGAGGACATACCCTGCTCATAAATGAAAAAGAGCAGTTCTTATTTGATGGCATTCTCCCAGGGACAGCACTCATTGAGACCATTCTTCACAGAGTTAAGAGAGTAGATCCAAAACACTTCCCGATTTTTTCTAACTTGACTGGGATCCTTTCCAGAAGGCACATTGATTTTCTCGAGAATAGACCATCTGAGATCTAATTCAGAATGCTGTTTGTTGAGCCAATGCTCCACCAATGGAGCCGCAATCTTTTTCGTGCGTATGTTGGATTTATGCTCACCAATTCTGAGTCTCACTTCACGTCCAGTCTCACCAATGTAAATGGAATCACAGGGACATATGATAATATATATCACATTAGATGTCCTGCAATTGGTCATATCATGGAGCGAAATCGAACGTTCCCCGATCTTAATGACATCACCTACCAAAGCATGTGCGCACGCATTACAAGAACCACATCTGTGGTTGCCATGAATGGGGTTAGAACCTGTGATAGACTTCTGGAAAAAGCCAGAGGCTGGAGCTATCTTACCCCTCACTAGATGGTTTTTCAGATTTTTATTTCTCTTAAATGCAAACAATGGCTTAGCAAGTTTAGGCTCACTATTGTCCATGTTTAGCAGATACCAAAGGGAGTTGACTGTGCGTCTGATTTTATGATTGATATTAGAGTGTTTAGTGACGCATACCACCCTATCCATTTTCTTATTCTCCTGGGTATAAAACATGGCTTCCCGGTTGAAATACCGGGCTCGCTTAAAAGAATCCTTGACCAATTTGAGAGGGTATCCACGATTAATTAATTTACTTCTCAAGATGTCTGCTTGTTTGAGAAAGTCAGTAATGGTAGTACAGTTTCTCCGGAGACGGAGAAACTGACTAAAGGGGATACTATCTCTTTGGAAGCGAGGATGGTAACTCCCATACTGCAACAAGGTGTTTCTGGCAGTAGGTTTGGTAAATAGCGAGACAAATAATTTATTCTCATTGTGTTCAACCCAGACATCCAAAAATTCCAACTTGAGATTGCTGGAGTGAGCCGTGAATTATGAGCAGGGTATGTCCTCATTTGTATTTTCTATTCTTTATTTTATATTTTGTACATTATATTTGTGTCTGCATTTTCTTATTTTTTTGGTAATGTATTTTTCACTAACGTATAGGACTATTCCTTGTCCTTTATTTATATTTTTTCGGGGTTCTGAGCATTTGTTGTCCCTGTTAGTTATCGTTGTTTTTTTGTATCCTATGTTAGGGAATTATATCTTACCCTTTCCAATATGGCCGCCACTTTTTTTCGTTATTTCTTCTGAGTATGGGTGTCCTTCTTTTCTGTTTATCTTTCTCACCGGCTTCGCATTCGACGGACGGGTTTATAAGCTGAGTCGGTTCTCACCACTCTCTCTTCCCGAAAGCAAATGGAAACGGGCCATATTCTTACCCGGTGTGATCCTTAAACGCCCCTGGAGGTAAATATCCTTTGTCCTCTGTTTAAGCGCGACTGTGTGCCCATCGTTGTCTGAGGCCCTGGAGGTTTGTGGACTCTCCGTGGCCCTAGGGACCACTTTTAACTGTATCAGCTGGAGTAATTCTTGAGACGGGTTCGATCGTTGTGCCTCTCTTGAGACAGGTTCGATCGTTGTGCCTCTCTCGCTGTTACTTGGGGGTAGTCTTCTAGCGTTTAGTAATTAACCTTTGGGCATGTTTATTGTTAGTGTTGCCATCTAGTTGGTGATCACCTTGTTTAAACATCGTTAACCCTTGCCCTTCGTTATTTCTTTAAGATTTTCCTGATATCACGCCTTGAATAAAGGCCTCCGTGAAATCTAATCCGGCTGAACCTTTTGAAAGGTGGTTCTCCGTCAAGCTCGCCTTTATGCCTACATCATAGGGTAGGTTTATATGGGTTGCGTTTGGGCATTTCTGTATTGTATGGTTTCGTTTTGTTTATTTTGACATGTTTTATCGTCGGCTAAGTAGTGTGACGGTATTTTATTTTTATAGATTTGTTGGATGTTGATGTCCAGTACCCCCAGGCTTATATGGCCTTTGTCGGAACTCAATCCTGTTGGATAAAGTTTTGATAGAATACCTCAAAAGGTATGCTTACATATGTATATATCCCTTTCAGGGAAAGGGGGTCACCAGGAATTCACTACTGGCATGACTACTAATATGTGGTTTCATTCACTTTGGGAATTATTGAATATTTCCTGTTTGGTGGTTGGTTTCTCTTTTCTCTGTTAGTATAAAGGCAGAAGTCACTGGTTTTTCTGGATCTTTTAAATCACATGACCCAGGCTGGGTCTGTTTTCTTCTATTTTAAGATGCACATTTCCTCTATTGCCGCGCTGACCATTGTTGTCTGACCTTAATTCCTTTATTTTCTGTTATCATTTTTCAAGGCTTCTCGTGCATGTATTGATTATTATGTGAAGCTTATCACTAAGTATTGGAAGTGATATATTTTTATGTTGTTTATAGGTATTTGAGTGTCCCACGCTATTTATTTCTCTGCATATGATTTGCCCTGATGAAGGTGTAGCCCCCCTGTAGGGTTTTCACCGAAACGCGCGTCGGCGTTTGATCTCTTCAAACCCGGAAGTGGTTTCCAATTCTACCTTTGGACCAATTTATTAAAATATCTGTTTTTCTCTTGGCTTTTTAAACATCTTTATATATGCTATGTGTATGAATGTTTGATGGATGTATAGAGCTCATTTGAATCTTTGAGTGTGTGTGTATGCATGATGGTTTGTTGTGGGGTTCTCTTTATTGTATTTTATCTGTATGTATCACTGTGCTATGATATAAAATATATTTTTTGATATTCTGTTAATAAAAAGAAATAATCATCAATTGTAATTATTGGTTCTGTTCAATATATGCACTTGAGCCTTGGTTGTTTAGGTATCATTACAGGACCCCTTTGTGGGCCTCAATAATTTATCTTTTGAATGGGTGGGTAATTTTTTGTCTTGTGCTGTTTACTTGATCCCCTGTTTTACCCTCCCTCATTCGCTTATAGGGGTCCCTCCTTTTCTTTGGTAATTAAGCATAAAACATCAGTATATTAAAAAAATATATCAAATATATACAGGTATAATAAATAATAAGGGTTAAAGAGCGTTAGCTGGAGAGTAGTACTTTTCTTTCTGAGCAGCAGCAACAAAGAAGGAAGATGGCTGGTCGCGAAGGGACTTTATACTTCTTTAGAATGTTCATTGAAGTTCTATGTTCTTCAATTGTTGCTGCTGAGCTGTGGCAATAAAGGAGATTTGCATAATATTAGCCTCCGTGTCCTTAATAAAATCCAGATTTTTTTGCCCAGCAGGCTGTGAAAAATCTAAATTCTCTTGCAACTGTCTCATCGGGATGAGGAAACCAAACTCGGTATAAGAGAGCTGGTTTTCTGGCAACGATTCCACAATGTCCTTCATGGGCCACTTCAATTATCTGTTGACGCAGACTCTCTGGACAAACAATTCTCAATCTTCTCAGGATAACGCCTCCTGCATCACAAAACAGTTCATCTTTGACAGTTTTTTTTTTTTAACAACAAATTTTATTTGGTTTTTCGTTGGAAAGGCGGGCGACAGCCCTACAATGACATGTAGGAGAAAATGACATAATATCACGATAATTCCAGCATTTTGACCAAATTCTAACACCTGCCGAACATGCAGAAGGTATAACTCAAACAGATTGCAGACATTGCTAGATCTCAAGACTTGAGTACATGATAAGTTAGCATAGGGGTCCATTATCAACCAGTGCGAGATAGTCCAAATAATATACATTAGGAACGGGGCACCAATCAGGGGTCTGTAGGCGGCAATGGGGGAAGCTCGATTCCTCGATATGACGCCCATCGGGTCCAAATTTTCCTATGTTTAACTGGGCAACCGCGAGCTAGAAATACTGCCATTTCGGCCCCCATACATCTGTCCATTTCGGTCTTCCATTTACCCAGCGTAGGGGGAGACGTCCCTTTCCATAATTGTGCTATGTCTCTCTTGGCAATAGTGAGAGCTAAAAACAGTAAATGTTGCTTATATATGTTTCCCCCAATGTCATCCGTGCTGTGCAAGAGGAAGAGTCGCGGGTCGAGCGGGAGTTCCCACGCTAGTACCTCCTGAAGGCAGGACCTAATTCTGCGCCAAAAGAGTTGCAACGCTGTGCAGCTCCAAACTGTATGCAAGAATGTCCCCTCCTCTCGGTCACACCGCAGACATGCGGGGGATAGGATCACTCCCATCCGCCAGAGTCTAGTCCGTGTATATTAAGCCCGGTGCAAATATTTAAATTGTATCAAGCGGTATCTTGTAGAGACCGCCGCACCCCGCGGGCTAGCGATGGCTTCAGCCCAGTCGTCGTCCGTCAAGTCAGGGATGTCGGCTTGCCACGCCAGTCGCGTCTTGTCGAGCGTTGTTTGTGTGTGGGTTGTTAGGGTCTGATATATTTGCCTGATCTTGTGGAGGCCCAAATCCCCCATCAGCAGGCGGCCCTCTAATGGATGGAATTCCGGAAGGGTCTCAAGCGTGCGAATAAGGGGGGTGAGTGCATGGCGGAGTTGGAGGAATTTGTAGAATTGTGTTTTGTGCAATGTATACTCCGCTTGTAGTTGCTGGTAGGATTTCAAGGTAGTGCCCCGCATCGCATCGCCGAGGGTCGATATCCCCACCAGGTCCCATCCCCGGAACCCCCCAAGGCGGCCACCGGACGGAGGTACGTACCCTGCCATAGTGGGGTTGCCCGGGTGAGCTTCCCGTTCCAGCCCATCTGTCGGACTTTGGCCCGCCAGAGCAGTATTACGACTTTACCTGCTGGAGGCATAAAATCCAGGCGCGTAGCGCTGTATAGGAGATGGAGGAGGGGGGTCCGTTCCATTGCCGCATGCTCAATCGCGTATGCCGGGTCCGTGGGGGAATTGTACCACCACTCGTTTACCACGAGTAAATGCGACGCCACATAATATGAATAGATATCCGCCGCCGCGATGCCCCCGCAGTATGTGGATTGCACACATGTGCGAAGAGCGACCCTGACCGCTCCACCATTCCAGAGAAATCTCTTTTGTATGGCGTTGACCTGTGCGAACCAGGAGTGCGGAATATGATAAGGGAAGTTTTGGAGGCGATATAAAATCCGGGGCAGCGATACCATCTTGAAGATGGCCGAGCGTCCATATAGGGACAAGGGAAGGGAGGACCATACTGCAGTTTCACTATTGAGGCTTGCAAGCAGTGGAGTGATATTATGCACCCAGGAGGTTTTGGGGCATGGTGACACAAAGATGCCGAGATATTTAAAACCGTCTGTCGCGTGGGATAGCTGCGATGCCCAAGCATCGCGACCTTTATGGCCGCACACTGGAAACAATACGGATTTTGCGGGGTTTGTGTGCAAGCCAGTAGTTTCCCCGAATACCCTGAGGATTTGCAGGATGCGGGGCCCGGAGAACCAAGGGTCCGTGATGAAAAACATGCCATCGTCCGCGTATAACGCGATACGGTCCGAGCGCGACTGCGACCATTCAAAGCCACGGAGAACCGGATCATTTCTAACCCATGCTGCCAAGGGCGAACAACAACGGTGACAGGGGGCAGGCCTGCCTAGTGCCTCTTTGTATGGGGAAGGGGGGTGAGCGATGCCCAGCAATTCGCACCGACGCCGTTAAGTTTGTATAAAGTAGGCGTATATATGCAATGAATCGTGGTCCGAAGTTAATTGCCTCAAGCAATTGAAAGAGGTATACCCAGCTATGGGAGTCAAAGGCTTTATCAATATCGGCCAATAGCATGGCCGCCGGCCGACCTAGCGCTGGGGCAGCCGCTAAAGCATTATGTACCCTCCGAATATTATGACGGGTGGCTCTCTGGGGCATGAATCCCGACTGGTCGGGGTGTGTCAAATCCGAGACACACGCACGGAGGCGATCGGCAAGGACCTTCCCCAACAGCTTGGGCTCAAAATTAATGAGGGAAATGGGGCGATAGGAGGAGGGGTCTTCCGGAGGGCGACCTGGCTTAAGGAAAAGGACTATTTCCGCGTGTCGCCAATCTTGGGGCAATATGGCGGAGTCCTCGGCCTCCTGGATCACAGCCAACAGGTGGGGGCCTAAAAGGTGTACATTTGGCCGTAGGAATTCCATAGGGAATCCGTTGGGACCGGGGGCCCGCCCCGGATGAAGCGCATTGAGGGCTCCAGTCAGCTCGTCCAATGTAATTGGGGTCTCCAATTGTTCGCGTAGTTGGTCCGGAAGCTTTCGTGGTGGGATATCTCTTAGGAATTCCGGAATTAGATCGGCCGAGATCTGTTCGTGTCGGGTGTATAGGGCCGTAAAGTGCCGCGCAAATTCTCTGGCCACACCCTCCGGTGATGTATATAGGGACCCGTCTGCGCCGCGAATGTTGGGAACCATCGCTGGAGATTTATCCGCCTGACAAAGCCGGTGGAGCATTCTACTCGATTTATCTCCCCACTGATAAACCCGGTGCGAAGCCTCCCAGATTTCTTTGGCCTCTCCCATTAGATATTGCTGTAGTTCTTGTTGCGCCTGTAGCAAGTTGCGCCGTATAACTGGGCTAGGATCCCTGTTAAGCTGCAATGCGAGGGCCGTCTGGCGCGACTCTTGGGCCGCCAATTGTTCCCGCAGTGCGCGTTTTTCATTGGTGCGATAGCTGATCTCGGCGCCTCGAACGGTAGGCTTAAGGGCTTCCCACAAAATACATCGGGATGGGGCGGAGGGGCCGTTGGAGTCCAAGTACGTGGAGATAGCTGTGCGGAGCATATCCTGGTAGTCTGGACACCGGAGGTGCCATCTTTGACAGTTTTAAACTTCTGGTATTCATTGTCACTAGTAAGAGGTCGAGTGTGCTGGTTCCAAGACTGATATGTGATAATGTCTTTTAGTTTTAACATGTCAGTAACATGACTCGTGGAAGTGACAATTTGTTCCAAGAAAATGGCAGTTGGGGTGCTTGATTTCACAATGAAATTTATGTAGGTTTCAGCAATCTCAGAAGGTGTACCATGGCACTGTAGAGGCACTCTTGAGAAGTAGTCATCATGGTTTTGGTATCTTCCTGGATGAGGCACGATTGTGTAGTAGTATTCTTGTAATTGTAGAGCCCAACGTTCAATGCGAGGGGGCATCTTGGCCTTCGGATTGCCAAAGATAGTCGACAATGTTTGATGATCCATCACAAGTGTGAAAAGTTTTCCATATAAGAATACGTAGAAATGTTCACAAGTCCACACCACTGCTAAACTTTCTTTCTCAGGTTGTGAAATAAGCACCTTCAGTTTGGGACAAACTTCTGCTTGCATATGCCACAATATGTCTTCGTGTTCTAGAAAAAGGGGCAACCCAGTAACCCAGGGACCTGGGCTGGACAATTATCAATAAAGTGGTCCCTATGGGGGAAGTGTAGCCCTTGACTTCCACGGCAATAGTATTACAATGAAGAAGAGAAAACCTCTCAAATTAGTAAGTTTCAGTTATGCATTTAGAGCATTTATTCTCGCACATCCCATTTCAAAATGTAAAAATGGGTTTTAACAGTATAACACAATATTTATACTTTTCTAGAAACAAGGTGCTCCTAAAAGGTGATGGTGCATTGAAAGTGATATATAGTGAACAAAAAGTGCTCTTGTGCTATACACCAAAATATATACATCTGGCTGATAGGGACATAAGATATTTGCAGCCAACACCCGTAATACCAGTGTCAATATCCACAATCACATTTTAAAAGAACACAGTCCACATATGTGATTGTTGACGTTTCGAACCCTGAGCATAGTTATTTAGAGCAGGGTCATCATCAGGACGGGAAATATATATACAGGAGACACCAAAGGATTGGTGCAAAAAGTCCCACAATCGAGGGAGTGTCAAACACTATTTCATGGAGCAACTTCAAAGTGGATTTAAGCAAGCAGGGAACTGTGACCAGGTATCCCACAGTTAAGACTAGATAAGTCAGTCTGCTAGGGATCGCCTCACGATTAAAAGCATGTAGGGAAAGTTCTGCCGACAAAAGCCCAAAGTGCTTCAAGATATATTCCAGTATGACCACGCAGATGATAATAATTACAACTGCGCATTCCACAAGGTAAACAAGTATAAAGTGCATCCTCAGACCCAGATTCAAGCAGGTGAGACAATAGGTATTGTAATGGCTGCGTCTGTCGTTCGAAATGAAAACAGAACCTTCTGTTGAAATACGCAACCAAAACATGCTTTACAATCAGCCATGTAAATGATCCATCGTAAACAATGAATGGGATTTCAAAAATAGGTCTTCGAGTATTTGTGTCCGCTGTGCTGTGCAAGGATTGTGCCTAATGCGACTGGGCTAGCGTCAACAACCTTTGGATCAAAGTATGCCATTTCAGTAGCATTCTCAATAACTTGTTTGATTCTCTTAAAACTTTGCTCGCATTCATGTGACCAATGAAAGGAAACACTGTTTCACGGTGGCAAAGTCTTGTATGCAGGGGACGCTTCTCCATTAGGGCGGAGTAGCGTCGCCCCACTGCTTTCTCGCAGTGCAAGAAGCAGAAACATAAAATGGTAAAACTACCATTTTATGTTTCTGCTTCTTGCACTGCAGGAAAGAAGAAGGGTTTGGTTGGGGGTGGGCAGGTGGGTCTGGTTTAGGGCAGGGAAGGAGTGGCTTGCCCACTGCTGAGGGCGCTGACTGTTTGGTCGGCCCTCTGGGGCCGACCAAACCAGTCATGCGCACTCTGCCTTTTCTCCATGTAGGCTTCATCATTAAATTAATTGAACTTACAGTGTTTGATGAGCGCATCCAGTCTCTCAACAAATTTACGATGGTTTCACCAACTTATTATCGTTCTTAACTGAAAATGTATCTTTCGTAATCTACATTCGGCATTAGATTGAGATTCAAAGTTTCTTTGAGTTGACGGTATGTAATTTTGTCAACTCGCTGCTGTATGACTTCTTTTACACTTCATCAGCTAGATTCTTAAGGTATTTGATAATCTTCTTGTTATCTGTTTCTTCTAGTGCATCAATGAAAGGATGAATGTCTCTATCCAAGCAATCCATCTGTCGCCAAAATGTTGCTTTTTGGCGGTATGAATGGTCGTGGTGGTTTAAAGAAGGTGGCAGCATTGTAACCGTGGCTGGAACTTACTGATGTGGAAAGTAGTAATCTTTCCAACGCTGCTTGATGGACGGAATGCTGGACAATGCAAACATTCACCCCCAGTCACAAGGATCTGGGTTTAATCCATCATTCTTTTGCTCACCACACCGTCCATCAATTGTTTCTTTTGCATATGTCGCCCTAAGTGGGAAGGGTATGCCCAGACGTGGGTCCCGTGCTCACTACACCACTGGAATCAAGCTAGCCTGGCTGATGAAGGGTGATGCCCTGAAACCGGTCCCAGGATGCTTGTTTCCGGTCCAGGGAGGACCTGACTTGGCAGTTCGGGCTGGACTGTTCCCACAAGGAACAGGGTCAAGACTGATTTGCATATGGCTGGGTCCAAACTGGGGTGGTGTGGTGAGCAAAGAATGATGGATTTAACCCAGATCCTTGTGACTGGGGAGAATGTTTGCATTGTCCAGCATTCCGTCCATCAATTGTTTCTTTTGCATATGTCGCCCTAAGTGGGAAGGGTATGCCCAGGCGTGGGTCCCGTGCTCACTACACCACTGGAATCAAGCTAGCCTGGCTGATGAAGGGTGATGCCCATAAACCGGTCCCAGGATGCTTGTTTCCGGTCCAGGGAGGACCTGACTTGGCAGTTCGGGCTGGACTGTTCCCACAAGGAACAGGGTCAAGACTGATTTGCATATGGCTGGGTCCAAACTGGGGTGGTGTGGTGAGCAAAAGAATGATGGATTTAACCCAGATCCTTGTGACTGGGGGTGAATGTTTGCATAGTCCAGCATTCCGTCCATCAATTGTTTCTTTTGCATATGTCGCCCTAAGTGGGAAGGGTATGCCCAGACGTGGGTCCCGTGCTCACTACACCACTGGAATCAAGCTAGCCTGGCTGATGAAGGGTGATGCCCTGAAACCGGTCCCAGGATGCTTGTTTCCGGTCCAGGGAGGACCTGACTTGGCAGTTCGGGCTGGACTGTTCCCACAAGGAACAGGGTCAAGACTGATTTGCATATGGCTGGGTCCAAACTGGGGTGGTGTGGTGAGCAAAAGAATGATGGATTTAACCCAGATCCTTGTGACTGGGGTGAATGTTTGCATTGTCCAGCATTCCGTCCATCATCTGTTTCTTTTGGATATGTCGTCCTAAGTGGGAAGGGTATGCCCAGACGTGGGTCCCGTGCTCACTACACCACTGGAATCAAGCTAGCCTGGCTGATGAAGGGTGATGCCCTGAAACCGGTCCCAGGATGCTTGTTTCCGGTCCAGGGAGGACCTGACTTGGCAGTTCGGGCTGGACTGTTCCCACAAGGAACAGGGTCAAGACTGATTTGCATATGGCTGGGTCCAAACTGGGGTGGTGTGGTGAGCAAAAGAATGATGGATTTAACCCAGATCCTTGTGACTGGGGGTGAATGTTTGCATTGTCCAGCATTCCGTCCATCAATTGTTTCTTTTGCATATCTCTTTGCTTCTGGCAGCCAGTGGAGTTTCCTGAGGTGAGGGGTAATGTGCGTCCATCTGGGGAGGTCGACGATGAGTCTGGCTTCTGTGTTCTGGATAGTCTGGAGTTTTGTCATGAGTTGGGCGGTGGTTCCTACGTACGTCATTGGCGAGTACTCGGGCTGGGGAGGACGGTACAACTGGCGATGAGGAGGATAAGTAACCCGAAGATCTAAAGTGCTCTCCCTGAGAGTTTGTTATAGTCCAGCAAACTGCTTGTGCATGCCACATGTGCCTCCGTCGAAGTACTGAATCGACATTTGCCGTATGTGTGGTCAAAGCGCAGCCCCAGTTCCGTGAAACGCATTTGACGCTAATGAAAGTATCACTGAAAAGTCTACACATCAGGGGCCTTGAACCTGCTGGGAAGGCCGCACAAAGAGGTACTGCACTACTACACAACTCAAAAGCCATAAATTCATAAGGGGTGACATCGCTAGAGGTTGATGCAACCAGGTTTTGAAAGAGAAGCAAAGTGCAAGATAACACTGTGAACAGAAGCGATGCGTGGCACAGATCAACCAGGTGTCAGATAGCACAAAAAGATGCTTAAAGACAAAGTGGTACAAGTAGCGATCATCTGCTTACCAGTTCTGAGTAAAGAGAGTCATCATGTCACAGCACTGGAGGGATTGACCCCAGAGAAGGCACCCGGGGTTGTGCTTTCAGAGCCGTCCATATCCGAAGTGGCACCCCAACAAAGTTGATGAGTGGGGCTCAGAGCAACTCCAAAGGTTTCTGAAGTGCAGAGAGCGGAAATCAGAATTGTGACCGTTTACTTCTCCAATGGAGACCAAGAAAGGGGTCTTGTTATCTGGCATTATCAAAGATGATCCAGAGGCCAGCACGTCGCAAGCCCTCAGAGATAGTTTGCATGGACAGGATCACAAAGCTGCTGTGGAGAGGACTATACTCTCCACATCAGTAAGTTCCACCAATAGTTACAATCCTGTTGGCTTTTTGAAACTACTACTGCCATTCAATACTGCTAAAAAGCTGAAAATTGATGACAGATGTACTGCCTGGAGAGAGACATTTGATGATTTCATTGATGCGATTGAAGAAGCAGATAACAAGAAAATTACCAAGTACCTTGAGAATCTTGCTGGTGAAGGCGTGAAAGAAGTCATAAAGAAAATGCTGCTAGCTGATGAAATTACATACAGTGAAATCAGAGCAGTCTTGAATCTCAAGTTCAATCCAATGCCAAATGTAGATTATGAAAGATACATCTTCAGTCAAAAAAGACAGAAAGCTGGTGAGACCATCGACAAATTTTTTGAAAGACTGGATACGCTCATCAAACACTGTAAGTTCAAAGAATTTAACGATGAGGAACCTATATGCCTCAAAGTGATTGACTGATTGTTGTCAAATTCGTTCAGATGACGAATGCTGGGAGAAACTCTTAGTCTGGAGCGAGTTCTCATGGCTGCTAGAGCTGAAGAGCATGCTAATCGACAAGCTGCTGACATGGAGGCCGGAGGTGCCCAGAATGAGTCAGTCATGAATGTGAGAAATAAGCCAAAGTACAAATCCGAGGGACACAGAGTGAATTCTCCACAGAAAAAGAAATTGTGTTTCGGGTGTGGATTTTTGCTTCCACACATAGATAAATGTCCCACCTTTGTGCAGGTCTGCAAAGACTGTGGAAAGGAGAACCATTTTGTGATGGTGTGCAAGGGGAAAGAAAAAGTATGTGAGTCTCGGCACAAAGACAAAATGGCCGTTCGAACGTTCCAGAAGCGACGTTCCACACACGCCCTTAAGGGCAAGCGTCCATATCAGCTGAGGCAAATCGACACCAAACGAAGTCGATCGACATCTAAATTTTCATCAAACAGTTCTTCTGTGTCAATATCAAGTGAAAGTGAAGAAGATGGGTGTGCCATGTCGATGTTCACATCAGAGAAGCATGAGCATGTTGGACTGGCTGCCTATGAGGAAAAATTGGTCCAATAGAAACTGACCTGACAAAGCAGCAAAGTCATTCAAACATTGCTTGAAGATCACACTAAAGGTCAATGGTTGTTCAATACCTTTCATTATCGATACTGGTGCATCAATAAATATTATGCCTGAGGAGAAATATAATGAGCTGTCTGCAGTACTCCGAATTATGCTATCGAAAACTAAATGTGGGCTGCATCGACGCCACTAAAGAGTAAAGGTTCATTTGTGGCAACAATGAAGCATAAGGAATCAAAAGTACAAGTGCCCATTCATGTACTTCAAGGTACGGCGTTAAGCACCTGTTTAGTCAGCTTCAACATAGCCACTGATATGGGACTGATATCCGTGAACTATAACATGAATGCTCGTCACGAAATAGTAAGTCAATTCCCTTTGTTGTTTCATGAGTTGGGAAAACTCAAGACTATGAAAGTCCAATTACACATTAATGAGGACTTCCATTCTATTGCTCAAAGACACAGACACATTGCCTTTCACTTACAGGAAGCTGTTGAAAAGGAACTTGAATCTTTACTCAAGCACGATGTCATTGAGCGTTCTACTGGTCCAGCTCCATGGGTTTCTCCCATAATGGTAGTACCCAAAAAGGACAGTGATGAGCTGTACGCATCTGTGTGGATAAGTGTCAAGAGAACAAGGCCATTGAAAGAGAACAACATCCAGGTCCGCACATTGCCGACATGATAACACAATTGAATGGGGCAAAGGTATTCTCTTGTCTGGATCTGAATAATGGATATCATCAGTTGGAACTAGAGGAGAAGTGCAGGTACATTATAACCTTCTTTTCTACACATGTTGGTCTGTTCTGTTACACAACACTAAGTTTTGGTATGTCATCAGCTGCAGAGCTATTCCAAGATGTCATTCGAAGTTTCATACAGCCGGTCATGACTGCTTTCAATTACAGTGATAACATATTGGTTTTCGGAGCTACCAGAAGGACCGTGACAAAGCTCTCACTCAAGTGTGTCAGTTGCTCACTGATGCCGGTTTAACTTTATATGCTGACAAATGTGAGCTCCTTAAGGCAAAGCTAAAATGATTTGTCCATATCTTTTCTGATGGGGTATGACACCCGATCCAGCTAAAGTGCAAGTGCTGTCAACTGCTAGTCCCCCACAAGATGTTTCTATGTTAAGTTCATTCCTCGGCATGGCCAGCTATTGCTCTAGATACAAGCAAGACACTGCCACTGTCAGTGTGCCATTAAGAGACTTGACTAAAAAGAATGTTTCTTTTCTTTGGTCACATGAATGCGAGCAAAGCTTCCGGAAAATCAAGCAAGCTTTTGAGAATGCTACTGAAATGGCATATTTTGATCTAATGCTTCATACTGAGGTTGTTGTTGATGCTAGCCCTGTTGGGTTGGGCGCCATCCTTGCACAGCACAGTGGACACCCAAATGCTCGAAGACGTATTGTTGCGTACAGCAGCCGAAGTCTGTCCCAAACTGAACGTGATTACTTACAACCTGAGAAAGAGAGCTTGGCAGCAGTGTGGGTTTGTGAACATTTCCACGTATTCTTGTATGGGAAGCCCTTCACGCTTGTGACCGATCATCAAGCATTATTGACTATCTTTGGAAATCCAAAAGCAAAAATGCATCCTTGCATTGAACATTGGGCTCTACGATTGCAAGAGTACAACTACACCATCGTGCATCGTCCAGGGAAAGATCAGAACCCTGCCGACTACTTGTCACGAGTGCCTCTACAATGCCCTGCACCCATTCTAAGACGGCTGAAGCCTACATAAATTTCATAGTGGAATCAAGCACTCCGGCTGCCATTTCAATAGAACAAATTGTCACTGCCACAAGACAAGAAAGTGACATGCTAAAACTGAAAGACATTATTATACATCAGTCTTGGTACCAGCACCCTCGACCTCTTACCAGCAACAGTGAATATCAAAAATTTAACAATGTCAAAGATGAACTGTCCGTTATTCAGGAAGGTATTATTCTATGAGGGTCGAGAATTGTAATTCCGGAGAGTAGGTGACAACAGATAATTGAAATGGCCCATGAAGGACAATGTGGAATTGTTGCCATCAAACAAGCTCTCCGAGACTAAATCTGGTTTCCATATCTCGACGAGAGGGTTGAAAAATAATTAAAGGCCTGTCACCTATGCAACTACCTGTCATCAAAAACCACTCAAGAATGTCAGAGTTGCCAAGGCATGCATGGGAAAGAAATGCAGGTGACTTCTTTGGTCCTCTGGACAACAGCCATCACCGGATGGTGATCGTTGATGAACATTCCCATCTTCCATTGGTCGAAGATCTCTCATCTAACACTCAAGAATGTGTCATTGAGAGATTAGACAGTATCTTCGCAAACTGGGGTGTTCCTACAATTTTAGAGTTTGACAACGTTCCACCTTTCAACAGTCGGGAATTCAAAGACTTTCTCAGTCATCTTAATGTGAAGCATCAAAAGGGCACTCCTCTGTAGCCACCCGCCAATGGCCTTGTTGAACGTTTCATGAGTACTCTAAAGAAAGCTGTCCAGCATGCTGTACTAGAAAAGCTTGACTTTAAAGCTGTTCTAAATTCCACTCTTCCAGCTTACCGCTCAACCCCTCACTCGACCACAGTGAAAGCCCTGCAACCTTGATTTTCGGAAGAGCCATAATGACCAAGTTACCTCAATGGAACAACAGAAGAGAATATACTGAGGAAGAAACACGTATGAAAGACTTGGGTCGTAAGAGGAAAATGAAATCCTATGCAGACAAGCGTTGACATGCACGAAATGTCACCTTCACAAAAGAAGATCGAGTTCTTGTTTTTCAGCATAGAAAACGAAAGTCTGATGCTCCTTTCGATGCTGAACCATTTCGTGTTGTGACCAGCAAAGGACCCAAGGTAACAACTTAGTGTCCTGGGAAGTCCATTATTCAAGATTCCTCGTATTTCAGACGTATGGCTCATCGCTCGTCAGGCACTGATGTCATTGCAGAGACTAAGGGGCCGATTCCGATCTCGGCCGGTAGGGCTCCGAATCGGATTCGGTTTTACCGGATCCGATTCGGAGCCCTGTTTCCCGACCGATTCGTACGTGCGTCCGGACGAGCGAGTACGATGCGAAATCTCCGACCGACTCGTTCGCGAAAGCCGACCACTCCGACCGACTCGCACGGACACGACTCGCACCGCGCAATGGAGATGTTCCCCGGCCGGGTAAGTACGATGCGCGCCTCGAGCAGTCCGACCGACTCGCGCCGTCTGGCTCAAAAGAGCAGTCGGAGCCGCACTTTGGGGGTTCGTGTCGGACCCCCCCTGTACGCGTAGCCGCGCGAGTCGCACACAGGGGGGACCCATGGGTCCCCCCTACCTGTGCATGTACGGCGCGACCTGCTTCGACGCGTACCCGCTGTAGGGGGCGCCCTTGTTCGCCTCGCACCCATTGAGTCAATGGGAGCCCGCGTACGTGTTGTACGACCGGCTCCCATTGACTTCAATGGGAGTCCAACCGAATCGAGTCCGATAGCATGCGTGCGCATCGTACTCGTTCGGTCGGACTGCTAGGGTCCGATTCGGTCGGAAATCTCTCCGGGTCCGGCTCGGTCGGAGAGATTTCCGGCCCGAATCGGAATCGGCCCCTAAGTCTGAAAAGACAAGTGAAGAACCCTTGACTGCTGCTGTCTCTCCATCACCAACGCCAGTCATAGATATTTCTACTGCCGGTTCCAAGTTTCCGCAGACACAGTCAGGACGAATGATCCATCTGCCACAAAGACTCATTGAAAAACTCTAATGGTATATATTTGTAAAAAAAAAAAAAATTAGCAAAGGGGGAGATGTAGTGTTGTGTGAGCATGTAACGACGAACATTTGTGGCTCATGATAGATTCCGTAGAACGGTGACATAAGCATTAGAGCGTAGTGAATTGAATGCAGATTTAGAATGTTGAGTTTGCGGTTACAAGCAGAAGAATAAAGACGTTATACTAAGGTCCGTGTGTACCGTAGTCATTGGCGAGTACCCGGACATGGGAGGACGCTACAAGCCCCACTCGGCAGCTTCAGTGTTGAGCCGCTTCGGGTATGGATGGCGACGTAAACACAACCCCGGGCACTTCTTCTGGGGCCACTTCCCCCAATGATGTGGTATGATGACTCTCTTTTCTCAGTTCTGGTAAGCAGATGACCATTTTTAAACTTGACTTGCTTTGCTTTTAGGCGTCTCTTTGTACTGTCTGACACCTGGTTGATCTCTGCCTCACATCGCTTCTGATTGTAACTGTGAGAAGTTGGCCTGGCATATGCTGTCCACTAATTATAGTGGGCACCTTGCACCAGTCCAAACAACCCCTTATTGGAGATAGGTTAAAGACAACCTTATTGAAAGCTATCCTAGTGGTAGCTATGGAGAGCAGCCTTCAGGCTAAGTCTTGAAGGAATGTAAAGCAGCTTGTTTTACCAGTCTATAATCTCTTGAGTGACCAAATGAAAGAGCACCACACCAGGTATATATTCAAAATATATGTATTTAGTGCTAAACACACCCCTCTAGTCTCTTTATGAGGCTAGAGTTCGAAGTACATAAGTTATTTAAACACAGTAATAGCACAAATACACGTTTGGGCCCTAGGGGCGTACCAAACCATATACCAATAAAGTGGTATAAGAACCACGACTGAACTAGACACTAGGCCTAGAGCCTCTAGAAGTGCTTGGACCACAAGGAACCACCCAAGGTAGTGACACAGGGGACCCACGGGAGACGCGTGCAGTGTAAATACACAACCGCGATACGCCGTTGACTTCTATGGAGAAAGTCGTGATCGGGAAATTAGAGAAAAGGGACACTTAAAAGAGGACTTGGACCAAACCCTTTGAGATCTAGGACTTTGAAGAGTCTCTACCCACGGGAGCACCGGAGTACTCGTGTTACCTCACCCAGGGAAGCCGGGTGCATAGGTGCCTTTCGGGGTCGGGTTTTGTCGTCGATTTGAATGGCGATCTGCTGCAAAGTGCTGCTGGCGACCAAGTGAAAAGTGTCCGGGTGGATCCAAGAGTGGATCGGAGTTCTGAAGAACCTGAAAGCAGAGGGGACAGAGTCTGGGTCACTAGCCAGTGACCAGGAAGGCGATGGACAGATGCCCACCGATGTCGAGTGCTTCAGGTGCGTTGACGGTCGTCTTGACTCTTCAGCCACGAGGTCCAGGAGGCGTTGTTGGCGACCAGGAGCAGGAATCGGGCTGGTACACGATTTCTGTCGAGTGCTGAGGTGTCGGCGACCGGATTGGACCCAACAAGCCTTGGCAACGGCAAGTCTCGATGCAGAGGAAGATCGTCGATGGTGCAGACCAGCAAGGTCTGGGGAACTCACCCAGCGAGGGTAAGTGAGGGCAGGCCTGGAGCAACCAGGATGCAAAGTTAGGAAAAGATTGGCTTTCGTTAAGGGCTACTAGCCAACGGGCTAGCGACCGCGAAGGAGCCTCGTGACGCTGCACGTGGATCTGGCTTACAGGACACTCGTGGAGTGGGGGCCAGTGATCTTCGGTGCAGGTGGTGCTGGAGGCTAGGGCTACTCGGAGCCCAAAGCACGACTTCTTGGGAGACCCAGAAGAGGATGCACTTGCAAATGTGCTCGGTGTCCAGGGGTCACGGTCTCAAGTCACCCACGATAGCCACGGGCCTCAGCTTTGCTGGGGACTCAGGAGTAGCCTCGGGAAGTCTGAGAATCCACCTCTGGTGATGCGATGACTTCGGCGTCCGACGGGAGCTTCAGAAATGCGAACCGGACAGATGCTTCTTTGGTGCCTGCCAAGCAGGGAGTCACTCCTTGACCCCAAGGGAGATTCTTCTGTCCTCTAATCGTGAGTAGAGCGTCGAAGGTCCAGGATTCAGTTTCAGAGTTTCGTCCAGGGATAATCTAAAGTCCTAAGGACTGGGTTCCTATACTTATACTAAGGATAGGGGTTGGACTACTCTGTGGCCCCACCTATGGGTGGGTCAGGGCAGAGGGTGGCTACACCCCTTTCCCTTTGTCCAGTTCGCGCCAAAGCAGGGGCTGCAAGCCCCTGATCCGGTTTGAACTGGGGTATGCACAGGGACACCAAGTGTGCCCCCAGTGCAGGACTTCAAAGCACCAGAAAGTGCTCCCGCCCAGCCCCAATACACATTATCCTGTCTGGGGAGGTGGTCACACCTCCCTGGGACAGGAAACCTATTGTCCAGGCCTCCCCTGCCGGAGTTTCGTCCAGTAGCAGGAGGCCAGACTTGTGTCTGTGGCAGTAGCATCCATTGTGTGATGCCAGGCTTTAGAAAGAAGTTACCGGCCAGGCCAGGGTTAACATGTCTCTCCCTCTAGAGGGGTGGAATGCTACCCCCGCCGCCAGAATTGGCGGGGGGGTAGTATTCCAAGATGTTTGACACCAAACACGACATGTTTAGGTGCAGCCATTCCAAAGTTAGCATTTAACGCGAGGTTATAATGCGCTTAAGAGTATATGGTCAGGCTGCACTACAAACAGCATCAGAGAAGGGTCTCCGAACGCTGCAGAGGGGCCCTGCTCATGCAGGGGCACCCTCTCACATAGGAACCATGCACTCTGCCTTCAGGATTGATAAGGCCTGCCTTAGGAGTGACTTATAGGTTTATATGTGTGTATGTATTTAGTGATATAGGTAACCTATATCACAGTAAGGGATGCATGCACCACCTTACCCAGGCTGCAGTAGCAGACCTGTGGTGTCAGTTTGGATGGCCTTCCAGGGGTGGCATAATACATGCTGCAGCCCCTGGTAGGCCTCTGAGGTACCTATGCCCTTGGTACATAGTATACCATATACTAGGGACTTATAAGGGCACTCCAGATTCCAATCAGAGATGTGCCTAAGGCACATGGAAACCTTTTACAGAGAAAGCAGATAGACTGGGCCCTGAATAGCAGGATCCCAGTCCAACTAAGTCATAAACCAGCAAAACACCATAAAAAAGTGGGGGCAACCATATAGTCAGATTCCACCTTCCTACATAACCCCCCCAAACGAAAGGAGATAAGGCTAACCTTGGCCAGTTGAGCCTTCATTGACTAAGTGGTCATATAAGGAAGCACCTGCACTAGCATGGTTGCCCCCTGTCTTATGGTCCACTAAGCAATCCATCACCCTAAGGGTATGAGAGGGTCTCCACCATGGGGAATCACTACCTGTGGTGTGCTTAGGTAAAGTACAAGGCTGGTGAGGTGTCTGAGTAGGGAAGTGAGGCCCTAGGAATGTTGGCCTCAGCTTCCTCAGATCACTGGTCACCATGTATGCCTGTCTTTCCATGACTGAGTTGCACTTTGCTCTAAGGGTCAACCTTTGGCTGCCTACAGCTGGGGGTTGGGTCCCTTTGGATGGACTACTGGAGGGACAGGGCAGGTTTGGAACCTTCAGGTCCCAGGTTTGCCCTTGCCTACCAGAGTCCTTCTGGGGGAGGTCCCTACATAAAGGCATGGGGGATCCCTCAGTGTGTAGAGGAGTTTTCACCTGGCTAGGGCTACTAGACTGGGTGCCCCTAATCTGCTGATGGGGGTTCCTCTGGACAGGGGGCCCTGGGGGGTCCACTGACCTCCCTGACCTCTGCAGCCCTGGGCTGGCTGAGGCAGGGTAGAGAGGGGCAGGTTACCTGCTCCAGACTGGGTACCACCTTGGAAGGGTCCTCTGCCATCAGGGGTGTGGCCAGGCCAGGCCTGACTACCTCTGGGGCAGTTCCTTCACTAGGGGTAGGGTCAGTTCCCTGAGGAGGCTGACCCTTACCTACTGTCTGGAGGGAAGAAGACTTTTCTTCAACCCTTGTGCTCTCTTTTGGGGGAGAGTGGGCCATTCTTTCAGGCTCCATCTCTCCAAATTCTTGGGCTGGGGCTGTGGCCATTACAGCCCCACTAGCCTTTACAGGGACGCCCAACATCCTAAGGTGGGTTTGGTGTTCAACTTCAGCCCAGGCTGAAATCTCCAGATCATTGCCCATCAGGCAATCTACAGGTAAGGTGGGGGACACTGCCACTCTCCTTGGGCCTGTGACCCCCTCCCAGCTGAGATTGACAATGGCCATGGGGTGATCTGTTCTGACACCATCAATGTTGGTCACCTGGTATTTAAATTCAGGTAAAAGCTGGTGAGGGGGGACTAGTTTCCCTGCCACCATGGTGACACTAGCCCCTGTGTCCCTAAATGCCACAGCTTTCTGACCATTAATCATTGGCTCCAGTCTGTACCTGCCCATTGCTGTGGGACCCATGGTAAAGGTGGCAAATCCTACACCACCATCAGAGTCAGAGGAGTCTGTTGAGGGGTCCCTGTCTGAACCAGGGCCCACCTCTGTTCCTGTTGCAAAAGCACCTAACTTTTGGGTGCACTACTCCCAACTGGAGGATTACTACTGGTAGTACCAGGAGGGGGTAGTAGTTGCTGGGGGAACATTTTCTTTATTGCCAATCCTGGGGCAACTGGGATCAGATTTCCAGTGCCCAGGCTTTTACAGACATGGCAATATGGTTTCTTTTCAGGAGAGGAAGGAGTTTGGGACCCACCCCCAGAAGAGGAATTTTGGGGCCCTGTAGGGGACTTATCCTTTGATTTATCCCCACCTTTCTCTTGGGACTTAGTAGAATCTTTCTTCTGGTCACCACCCTGATTTCTAGTTTTTACTCTGGTTCTGACCCATTTGTCTGCCTTCTTTCCCAATTCTTGGGGAGAGGTCAGATCAGAGTCCACCAGATACTGGTGCAAAAGCTGGTTTTGACAATTATTAAGGATCTGCTCCCTCATAATCAAATTGTACAATCCTAAAAAGTCATGCACTTTGTTGCCATGTATCCAACCTTCCAGAGCCTTTGTAGCACAATCTACAAAATCAACCCAGTCTTGAGTCTGAGCTTTTTGGGTGTCTCTGAACTTCAACCTAATCTGTTCAATGGTTAGGCCAAACCCATCTATCAGAGCACTCTTCAAGACTGTGTAATTGTCAGCATCCTCTTCTCTTACAGTGAGGAGCTTGTCTCTACCTTTGTCTGCAAAGGAGAGCCACAAGATTGCTGCCCACTGCCTCTGGGGGACCTTCTGAACTTTACAGGCCCTCTCCAGTGCAGTTATCCATTTGTGGATGTCATCCCCACTCTGGTAGGGAGGGACAATCTTGTTTAGGTTTCTATGGTCATAAGACCTGTCCCTATCTCTAGGGATATTGCTGCCACCATGGGACTCTAGTCCCAACTTTCTTCTCTCTCTAAAGAGATCTAGGGACTCCCTGTCTATAGCCAGTTGCTTCTTTTGATTTCAAGCTGAGCTTCCTCATATTGAACCAGCCTCTTTCTTCTCTCATGAGAGGATTCCCTCCTATGAGATGAGACAGAGCTCCCTATTGAGGTGCCAGAGTGGTTAGACTCCTGAGAAGAAGATCTAGACTTCCTGGGCACACTCATAATCCTTCCTGGGGGACAAAGAGGGCATCATCTTGATCATCCTCTTCATCTTCCTCAGGAGGGATTGGATTATCCAGGTCAGGGCCATTGTCGCCCTCCTGGCCAGTTTCAGAGGGGGGGCTGGGGGTATTGGTACCCCTAGTCCCATCCTCATCATCTGCCCCACCCTCAGCTCCTGCCCCTTCAGTCCCCAAGGGCCTACTAAGGTCATAAGCCACCAACAACTCCTTGAGGTGTTGGGTGGTGGGGCTTTGGCCTGTCCTTATTTTTCTCAAGTTGCATAAAGCTCTCAATTCCAAGAATGGGAGTGTATCATACTTGGAGGGTGGAAGCTCAATGGCTTCCTGCAAGGATTCTTTAGATCCTACCCTTAAAGACATTACTAGTGTGGTGTGGTGTATGCACTACCTACTCTAGTGTGGCCTACTAAACTCTCTTGAGTTGTAGAAAGGGTTGTGCTATCCCTTAACACACAACACTAAGTTCAGTAGAACTTACTGTATTCTAAGCTTAAATTATATGTACCTTAGGTACCTTTAGTGGTTTTCAGTTGATCAATTCAATTGAGATTATCTGGTAAAACAATAGCAAGCTGGAATCCCACCAGCTGCACACCAATGTGAGAAGTTGGCCTGGCATATGCTGTCCACTAATTATAGTGGGCACCTTGCACCAGTCCAAACAACCCCTTATTGGAGATAGGTTAAAGACAACCTTATTGAAAGCTATCCTAGTGGTAGCTATGGAGAGCAGCCTTCAGGCTAAGTCTTGAAGGAATGTAAAGCAGCTTGTTTTACCAGTCTATAATCTCTTGAGTGACCAAATGAAAGAGCACCACACCAGGTATATATTCAAAATATATGTATTTATTGCTAAACACACCCCTCTAGTCTCTTTATGAGGCTAGAGTTCAAGTACATAAGTTATTTAAACACAGTAATAGCACAAATACACGTTTGGGCCCTAGGGGCGTACCAAACCATATACCAATAAAGTGGTATAAGAACCACGACTGAACTAGACACTAGGCCTAGAGCCTCTAGAAGTCGCACATGGGTCTTTTCTGTTTTCTTGGTCAACTTCTGAAATTGCAGGTGACACGCACAGCAATTATATGCATCCCCTGTCTTCAAATTGGAGTCATCTGAGTTTGGCTCCATCTTAAACATGGCTCTTTTAAGGGTCCGTTCTTGAGACTCGCCCCACTCTGACGCCTAAATCTGAATTCTGTTGGCCCAATCCAACATGCCCGCGATTGGCTCAGCAAACCGCTGACCTTGTGACGCTCACGTTTTTCCTGTAATATCAGGCCTCTCAGGCGCCGGCGTTGGCTACCTGTTCTTGGCCTCCGAGCTTGGCTCGGCCGCCTACCAAAATTTTCTTGCTGGGCAATGAAAGCAGAGGGGTTGAATCCGGCTCCAGCCAACTTCAGGTATCCCGAAAAGTAAAAGTAATGACAAATCTCAGCTCGGACTACCTGACAGAGGGGATGTTTTTCAATTCCTATTTGCTCTGTTTTACATGTTTTTTTTCTTTTTCGAGACTGGGATTTCTTGTATGGGCCGTAAACTGTAATTTCTTTTTCATGTGCGTGATTTTGGTGTTTTAACATCAGCATAGAGGTTTTAAAGCAACGGCTGGCATATATTTTGGAGCTAGTTGTTTGCCAACATGCAATAGGATCTCCAATCTTAACTGTGGCGACATCCGCAGACAAAGGTATGTGAAAATCTATTCTTGACAGAAAAATGCTGTGAGCATATAATATGGGAGAGAGATTGAAAGCGAGGTAAATTAGAAACAGTGTCTACAAAAGGTAATTTCAGCAACGGAAAATTATGTTGTTAGTACCAGAAAAGACATTTGAAAAGTGCCCCATGCCTGTTCAAGTTTACAAGATTTAAAGTATGTGTACATTGATTTTGAGTTTAATAGTTGGAGCTTAAAGTGGCAAAAATGTTGACTTTAGGGCGCTAATGTATTTTCAAGAGCACGGTATGGTTTATCTCGCTTTACGCGTGATATTAGTGGAAGCAGCAACATCGTACCGGTTTATGAAAAGTTCAGGTTTTTAAACGATCCTTTGCTTAAATAATACAATTAAATCAAAGACAGATAAGCGGAAATCCACCCATTGGAAGGTACAACAGAAATTAAATATTTCCTTGCAGGAGAGGTGTGAGCTCGCCTTTAATAGAAGAGATGCAATTCCAAGGTGGGGCTTTTCTGTCTGTTCCCAGAGAAAATACCCATATATTTAACCTGTGTGTATTGGTCACTCCTAGGGTGTTTTGCTGGGTGATGTGTAATTGCTAAAGATAAAGGTGAACACCGTACCTGCCTTGTTCCCCATAGTCCATCTTCCCGGACAAGACATGAGCGCCAGATTTCTGAGGAAGTGGAACTGTTTGGTGCCTCACACCACTAGAGACACTATTTATGACTGGGTGATGCTCGGGGCCTTGAGACACTTGCCTGTTTTCATGCACAATTTATCTGTAATGGTGAATGACTTGACACTCACAAATGTTACACACAAAAATGGACAGAATTGAAACTGAATAGGAAATAAATTTCCTAGAAATGTGTGGCTGCTACACCAGACTGCAAAGCTGATTATTTGAACTTCGGGCCTCATACCGAACTAAGCACATATAGGCCATTTAGTGCATACACTCCACTTTTTGTGAAATTGGGGCCGATTCACAAATGTGTAAACCTGCAACTGCAGTCACCACTAAGCATGGGATCAATCATCAGACTTGTGAATATCAGGAATTCATCAATGTTTCCCGAGTACTCCTGAAATCGTGCGACATTGACAGGTTTCCAGGAGTACTCCTGGAAACGTTAGGTGAATTTCCATGACCCCAAAACCCATCCTCCCTGTTCCAGTGTAGGCCAAAAAAATTACAGACATGAAGACTGTGATGCAGTTTCTGGATTTCATTCCAGCTGTCCTTACTATAATACTTTTTTGAGTATCAATGCTCATGCATAGTGTAATTACCAGAACCCTCGAGTACCCAAGTGTGTATAATCTCTCTCAGTCTCTGCTAAGGTTGGTTGGTAATGATTTATAATAGCGGTTTTAGTGCGGTCATAATCAACTGCCTGCCAGTGCCCTGTGAGTTTCTGAAGTTCACACAGTCTAGTCTCTCTGCGGCGTACATAGTACTTTTCAGGAGCCCTGAGCATCATTGTTGAAGTCACACTTACTAACTCGTTTTGGGCCGCCCCGGTGACGGTCGGATGGCTCTAGTCACTGGAGAAGGAGATAGTGTCACTCATAGTCGTTGAAATGTCACTCATAATTACACTGAAATTATTAGAATGTCACACATAAGCAATCTGAAACCTTGGCAGCTATGCTCTTGTACAGCTGCCTCGCTCTGTGACTTGCCTATTTCAAATTCTCACCGGTCAATGTGACACCGTCTAACGGTTATTTTCCTTTGAACCGGATTGGAGTTCTTTTTTCGCGTGTGAGATTACTACTTCCATCACAATAGGCAAGCACAGACGTCATCGAGCACACATTGGGGTCTGCGATGCAATTTGATTTTTAACACAAAGAATACTGGCTGCGTGTGTGGGAATTTCACCAACAACCAATTAGGAGAAAGAAATGTAATGACCACGCCTTCTCAGGCTACCTACACATAACGTAGCCGCTTTTGGGAAGTTGCCCCGCCCATATTAGCCTTGTCATTTTGGTAGAAGCACGTGAAGAATGCAAACTAAAGAAGGACTAAACTGGAGAAAGGCTTCCTCGGAAAAAAAGCGTGAGTGGCCATTTTAGAGTGGTAATTGTTAGGTAAAACCGAGTGACAAGATACTCTAAAAAAATAAAAAAAGGGGTTAATGTGTAAACGTATGGCAATCATTGTCTTATCCGCTTCCGAAAATAGTTAGAATTACTGCATTAATTTATTTATTAAAAAAGAATGTATGTGTGTACCTTAATATTCAAGACATAATTGCTTTGCGTTGTGCACATATGTTTTCTTGGGTACCCTTCTTGTACGAAATGCAATGTTTTTACTAGCATCCTTCTGACAAGCTGCGCAGCAGTTTAAACTGAGCTGCTCTGGTGACGTCACACCAGTGGCTAGCCCTGCGATCTTGTCAAAAGGGAGTCCTTCTATTATGTCTACGTCAGAAGCTCTTTTGGCGGATGGTAAACAGCTAGACTCGGAGTCACGTTTTTCTGCAAAGGCACCACCCCGCCCCTTTATGACGCGACGTATGAATATGTAAAAGTACCGTAGAGTTGGTGCCTTGTTATTTATTTATTTTTTTATTCTCTTGATTACATATTCATGAGACCGTCGCGCGGCAGGGAGGGGGCGGAGCTGTGCGCGGATGGCGCTGGAGACAGCTGCTGTAGTGGCCTCGGGTCGGGCAAGGGGCGAAGATGCCGGGGACGCGAACGTAGAACCCCGCGACGGAGGCAGTGTGTACGGGGCATCTATGGAGCGCGAGGCAGGAGGTACCGAGGGCGAGCCGGGCAGCCCGCTCCGACCGCTGCTGTTGCTGCAGCCCGACGGTGGCTCTTCCTTGCTGCGGAGGCGGCGGCGACTGCGGCGGGAGCCGGGCACGCCTTCCGAAGGCTCCCGTGGCCGCAGCCTGCCCTCCACCTCTGGGTCCGCGGCGCTGCAGCCGGCCGATCGGGAGTGGGTGCGGGCGGAGCGGGGCCGCGGGTGCTTGCACGTGTCCACCTGGCCCCCGGCGTCTGCGCCCCCGCGTCCTGTGCTCTGCACCCTCAGCACCACGGCCGGGGAGCTGGCGCGGCGCTTGCTGCCGCCGGCGGGCCGCTCGGGGGCCCAGGGAGCTCTGCGTGTGCCGGGCCCCGGCGGGGGCAGTGCCTCTTCATCCTCTGAAGAGCTGTGCCCGGAGCCCGCCTCCGGAGGGGAGCCGCCCGCCCTGTTTGTGCAACTACACGGGGAGCCGGCCCGCCGCCTGCGGCCGCACGAGCGGCCCCTGCACCTGCAGGGCCGCTACCTGCAGCGCCTGGGCTTCCGCCAGCAGAGCCGGCTGCAGGACGAGGGGCTGGAGCCCGACATCGCCTGCCTCATCCGCTTCTACGCAGGTACGTCCTGGGGTGTGCGCTGGGGGAGGTGGGACTCTTAAGGTACGGTGTGGCAATACTGCGAGAAGGGGTAAAGGACGCTGTTGGTGGTGGTTGCATACTCGAGCGTAGCTGAGGAGTTCAGCGGACGCTGTTGAAGGTGGTGGTTCCTGAGTGAACATTGATAAGCCATGTACACACTATGTTCTGAAATGCAATGCGTAATGCACTGGTGGAGTGTACATTCTGTGGATAAGTTCGACATTAGACTCGATTTGCGAGTACTCTAAAGAATGGTGCTGGATATTGGTGGTGGCGAGGAGCATGCGACAGAAGGGACAGCGAGGAGTCTTTTGGGGTGCACACTGGTGCTGGCCTGAATGGCGCCGTGCACTTGTTGGGCTCTGTTCCTTGTGGCAGGCTCCTTGTAGGTGCGCATGCACAATGACTATAAAGAGCACTGTAAACTCAGGAGTGTGTTTTGGAATGTATGGTGCCGATACATTGTTACTCCGTGATGGGTGGCACTGTATACCGAGGGAAGGTTTCTGACAGTACACAGACGGCTGTGTTTGTATTCTGTTGGGAAATGCGGGGTGCTCTACTCTTAGAGGCGCATTATTTTGGCTACACTATTTTAAACTTATAACCAGCACAGAGATGCAGTTACCTCAGAGACTTAGATGGTACTGTACTGTTGCCTTAAGGGGCCCTGTACACAGGGCCAGCAATTTAGTTTGATATTTTTTTTTTTTCAGTGGGCTCACTGCACTTTGGAGACATCTAAACTGTGGTTGTTGCTGAGCTTTGTCGAAAGTGGCATGGAAGTCAGTTACTTGTAGTCTAGGCTTTGCTAACTTAACAGCAACTGCACATTTAAGAGCTTGTGCTTGGGGGAATCAATGTAAACGTTAAGGTTTTTGTGTAATTAAGGAACCTATATACTGTGGTCAAATAAAGCTGTGTTTATTATCGGGTAAAGTACTTAATGGGAGGCGAACTTGGGCTCATTACACTAATCTATATCCATAAAAATATATAATCACCCAGCCCCGATTTACACCAGCACACAGGCTAGCTATACTAGGCATACAGTGCCACTGGCGTGACTCTAGTATTCTTTCACTGGTTGCTTTGTCTCTTCAGAATCACTGGTTGTGTAATGGTGTTAGTCGTGATAATGTGAATGTACAGTGAACCTTCCTGCGTGTGTTGCATAACATATGATTAGAACATGCATAGCTCTTGGATTGTCATTTGAAGACATTAGACAAGCGCAGCTGTGCATACTTTCTTGGGCTTTATATAGACCTTGAAGTAGACTTTTTGATGTGGTAAGCCATTTGTTTGAATACGCATGTAGCCTTCTTCAAAGTACTGTCGGGCGCAGTGTCGTACAGAGGAAGAGGTCTGATTAGAGGTCACTGATGGGTGAGATGCAGTTTGGCATCTGTCACAACACCGTTCATAAAGCCACTGGGTAAGCAGGAGTTACTGGCCCCATTTGTTGCGGCTGAGGCATTTTACTCCTGATGTCCTGAGACCTGACCTACGGTTCCTGAGCAACTGAGCTAAGTACTAATTTAGCACTTGACTTTCAATGCTAGTTCGGGTCGAGCATTGCAAGGCTTCTCCGTGGGGGTGCGGGGTAGATTGGGGCTGATTGGAGTGTGGGTAGAGCGGGTTAGATTGCAGTGGGGTGGATTGGATTGGAGTGGGGTCGGTTGAGGTGGATTGGAGTGGGGTCGGTTGAGGTGGATTGGAGTGGGGTCGGTTGAGGTGGATTGGAGTGGGGTCGGTTGAGGTGGATTGGAGTGGGGTCGGTTGGGGTGGATTGGAGTGGGGTCGGTTGGGGTGGATTGGAGTGGGGTCGGTTGGGGTGGATTGGAGTGGGGTCGGTTGGGGTGGATTGGAGTGGGGTCGGTTGGGGTGGATTGGAGTGGGGTCGGTTGGGGTGGATTGGAGTGGGGTCGGTTGGGGTGGATTGGATGAGGTACATTGGGGCGTGGTAGATTGGAGTAGGTTGAGGTATACCGAGTTGTGTAGACTAGTGAGGTAGATTGGGTAGACTAAAGTAGTTCGAGTGGGCTAGATAGGAGTGGAGTAGACTTGGAGAGATTGGGTTGGAGCAGATTGGGGTAGGATGGGTGAGGTAGATTAGGGTTGTGTAGATTGGGGTAGATGGAGCTAGGGTAGATTGGTGTGGGGTAGTTTGCGGTGTGAAAGATTGTGTGGCAGGTTGGGGTAGATTGAAGTGCAGTACATTGGAGTGGGGTAATTTGGTTAGACTGTAATAGTTGAAGTGTGTTGGATTGGAGTGTTTGATGGGGTAAATTTGCGCAGATTGAAGTGAGGTACATGGGGTAGATTGGAATGGGATAGATGGGGGCAGATTGAAGTGAGGTGGAGTAGGGTAGATTGGAGTGGGGTGGAGTACGATGCAATGAAGAAGGGGAGCAGTAGCACATGGTAGAAAGGGGAGAAGCAGTGCCATGAAGATGGCGGAGCAGTAGTACGATGAAGAGGGAGCGTCAGCAGTGCAATGAGGAACATTATTGTGATGAAATGCACATTCCTCTCTATTCTCAATAGCTGTGTAGTCCATTTGTTTTGAAAAGTGAAAAAAATACGTTTCCGGCCCGGGACCTAGTTTATCCCATTGCAGGCACACATAGAAAAACCCAACTATCCTGTTGCAAATGCATGGCAGTTGTTTTAAATGTAGATATTTTATTAACTAAACATATTTATTTTGTGTAATTTTTTTGTCTTTGCATACAATTTGTGTTGCTCCAGGTGAACAACTGCAATTTTGAAAAATTCAGTTTCACTGCGGATTAGCTTCATTTGTTAATAGTCCGTAACTGCAGTGTTGAGAATGCTCTTCCAGGGTTTATTTGCAGGCCCATTATGCCATGGGTAAGAATTGCTGGTTTAAGCTGCTTCCTCCTTTTTAAATGTATTTTAGCTACACCAGCAATATGTTTGAAAGCTGCCAGTAGACCGTGCAGACAGAGTTCATGGGTAGTGGGACCTAGTTTTCAAAATCACTTTCACTTTAAAATCTTTTCAGATTAGGGCTTTATATACTGGTCTGTTTGATTTTTGCTATAGTTCAGCTTCTGCCTGGAGAAGAGTGCAGCTTCTCCCGCTTGCTGATTCCCTTAAGTGCGAAGGGGAAACTACAACAGCGCTTGAGAAGCAGGGCGTGGGGGGGGGAGAGGGGGGGTTGGGGAAGCAGCGTTGAATACAGAGTCAGTGGCATTTGTTTGTTATTGTAAAAGAAATAGGAACAGAACTTAAATAGCAAGCACGTATGCATTACTTAAACACGCGGGTGGGGGATGTAAAGAAAAAACAGACTGGGAAGGCGGGTGAGACAGAAAAGAAGCAATGGGGATGAGGTGGGAGGGGAAAAGAAGCAACACAATTGGGGGCGGGTAGGAAGGAAAAGGAGTGAGAGAAACCACAAGCACTCATATGGAGTGCTTGAACAATAAAAAAAATTTGCTCCAAAAACGGGAGCAGTGGATGGACACGAGTACTTGGTCCATTCGCTAGGGGAGGGCCAAACACAAGGAGAGGCATGGATGCCACGACAAATGGGAACGAAGAATATGAGAGCGACATGGAAGAGAACATGGTAAGCTAGGGGCGAGCTGTAGCCCACTAACTTTAAACATGTCTCGAAGAGAGAGCACATGCTCTGTGTAGAAGCAACCTAAAAAGGAGTATTTATGTATGACCATAAAGTAAAATAAAACATTCACAAACCATGTACTCAGTCTACTGAGGTCAGGACTGTTGTGTTTTATAGACAGGTCCCCGAATCCCACTCCCCTCCAACTGGCAGTAGTGGTTATCCCCCAAACACTATGTGACATTCAGGTTGAGCCCAACCAGTAGTCCAAGTCTCAGGAGTTTCTCTCCGACTCTCGATTAAAGTCAAAAGTGTTACGTGCAGTCCTCCGATGCTTGATGCGTTCCTCGGGTACCTTTCCATAGTTTTAGGGGAGGGCATGCCAATCCTGGTGCTGGTTCTCAGTCACCCCTTGGGCCTGTTCAGGTCACCACAGCTGCCTGCGTCGACTGTTGTCTCGACCTAACCACACTTCTTGCATTGTCCTGGTGCCCTACCGCGGCATACAGGGTCACCCATCCTCCTCTGTGGATGGGCTTCGGCCCCATCGGCACAGCAGCAAACTCTATGGTGGTCCCACCTGCCATACAGAGTAGCTGACTTGATACTGCACATGAGCTACAGCCCGATTGGAACAGCAACAATCTTCGCAGCTGCCCCACCTGAGACACTGGATCACCAACTTGAGACTTCACACAGGCGTTGACCTGTTATTATGCGGCAATGGTCACAGCTCACTTCACGGCGGCCTTCTTCTGGCATATGGGGGTTGCCGACTCTTTCTATGCACACGGGCAATGACCAAATTGGTGCAGCAGCCATCTCCGTACACCTCACTACAGGGATCCACTCGCCAGAATCCCTCCACTGCACCTTGCTCCCTCCAATGCTCTCCTTGACCTCAGGGCGCATGGTCTTGGAAAGCAGGCAGGTGCTCGTACCCCAGGCTCCAAGTGCAGAAGGTTTTGGATTCTCTGGGTGATGTCTCCTCACCAAGCTGGGAGACTAGCTAACAATATGTCTTGCAACAAACTGCATGTGCTGTCTCGAAGGTGAGACCTAAAAAGGTATGCTCTTAATACTTTGTAACAGCCTCACCCCCTTTATTTTGTCTTCCTAAACCAATGCTTATATCTGGCCCAAAAACAATTGAAAAGACTGTTGAAATTTTATTTTTGCACCCACGCAAGCCATGCCCTACGTTTGCTCTCCATTTTTTAATCTCAGGCAAAGATAATGGGCTGATTCTTAGTGTTGAAGATTTCGCTAGACTGAGTGGCTAACTTAACAGTTTACACACCAGTGATATACTGATAACCTCACAATCTCTGTTTTAATTTTGCATCTTTATTTCTCTCATGGGTTTGTTTAGGCTTTCCAGCCACATACAGATGCTTTTTTTTTTTTTTTTGCACATTGGAACAGTAATGCCTTTCAGGCTATGGGCAGCCAGAGATCGGGTTTTTTCCCCGGTACTTTCTGTCCAAAGCCTTCACCCTCTTCATTCAGCTGGATGTACAACCAGTTTAAATCAGTGGGTTCGTTTTCCCGGTCAGAGGGCGCAAGTGCTTGTACCTACCTCTAAGATAAAGTTGTTCCACGCTTTCAGGGATGTATTAGTTGGATAGTGTGCAGGTTCAAGCACATAGTGTCTGCATCACAAACATCAACGATTGAAAACAATTCTTTACAGTTATAGACTATTGTGGGTTTTAATGTTCCTTCTCTGCATTTGAGTGATAGTACGTCGTCTCATTAGTGAGGCATTGAGCTTTCAATTCTTATCTTATTATTTTCTATTAAAATAGGTTCCACCATAGTATATGGCAAATAGTGTGTTATGTGCATCAGACTAATTGTATACCAGAGAAGTTCTTCTATCACACATATATATATTTTAGTTCTTGATTCTAGCTGACATTCGTTAATTTGTTTTTTTAAATGTAGGAACCCTCTTTGCATGCAAATTGAGATTCCAATACGCTAATTAGTATTGGCTGGATAATGCTGGTATGTAATTTCTACGCTATTGGATGAATCGTGGCGGCTTTCTTTTTAAACTGACATGGGGGAGTCTTGTTTCCCCCAACAAAACAGCATCGACATTGCTGCGGCGCTGTTGCCCTGTACCGGCGGGCTTGCTCCCCCTTTTTCTTCACCGAGTTGGTGCGCCCACCTGACCCCGCAACTGCCCTCCTCCTCTGGGGCTGCTGCATGGACGGTGCTGCGCTGACTTCCCCTGACTACGACGACCCGAGAGAAGTTTCGGCGCCTTCCTCCCGCCGGATCTGATGGCTGGCTTCCACTTTTCAGCTCTGCTCCGGAAGTATGTTTCCGTGGTGACTTTGGGCTCGGATTTCTGTTCTCCCGCCATTTTGTTTTGCGAATTCATTTGGGGTCCACGACTTGGATCCTCCATCTTGCGGCTACTGCAGATTCCTCTGATCAATTCTTGCCGCTGGTCTCCGCCTGTGCCGCCAGTTGGACCGCTGCCCTGGTCGACCACTTCTGGAGACTCGTGCACCCTTCGCTTCTTGTTCTGGTCACGGTGAGGCACCCGTTCAGACCCACGCCATTTGTTGTTTCGACCAGACGCAGTGTTGATGTCCGGCACTAGTTGTTGTTTTGTCACTGGTCCCCTGCCGGTTTGTAGGCTCGCTTACTCTGACTTCTTTTGGTATCCCCTGTAGTACTGATCTTCATTGTAACACCTTTTACTGTAGTACTGATCTTCATTGTAACGCCTTTACTGTTCCCCCACTCCCCTCCACGCTCCTTGGGACTTGCTCTCTATTGTTGTTTGATATCCTAGCAATGGATGTAATTCTGTGGCGCGGTCTTTCCCTGTGCTGTTTTTATTCTCTGGCAACTTATGTGGCTTTGTGGCACTGCTGATGGGCGGAATTTTTTTGCTTGAACTCCTAGGCGCAATGTGAATTACAAAATGAAAGCCAGAAAGAGGGCCTCATCCTGGCAAAATAATCTATAAATTTGATGGTACAGATACTTATCCATGTGTGTTTGAGACCGAGCAACATGGCCGATGCCCGGTGGAGCTGCCCAGTCAGCTATAGAGGAGATAGGCTCTGGTTCCCCCCCCTCGGCCGTCACCTACCCAGCCGGACATTGGACACTGTTTCTCCTCGTCTCCCCACTGTTATCTCCCCCCGTCTTCTGACAAATTACCGATGTTCTGCCAAACTACGGAGTATATGTTGATGTTATTCCACGCTCTTGTAACACTCGTTTTACTGTGTAACACTGTTTCTCCTTTTTCTATGTTTTTAATATGCTTCTGTAACTGATGTAACTCAATGATCCTCATGTAAAGCGCTCTGATACCTCCGGGTCTAGCCAGCGCTATATAAAACTCAAATAAAATCCTGTACTATGCGGTCAAAACCATGCAATACATTTACCACGCATCCATTATCACGCAAATGTGTGTATGTATATATGTGTGTGTGTGTGTGTGTGTGTGTGTGTGTGTATATATATGTGTATATATATATATATATATATATATTCACTGAAAAAACCATAGGTTTTAGGGACAGTTATAGTTAGTTGGACATTGCACTCGTACAAAACCCGTGAAATTCCCCCGTTATAGTTAGTTCAGCTAACTATAACTCGCGCCCCGCAATGCACTGCTGATGACGTCACATATTACATCACTCATGACATGGTCAGTGACATCACTCATGACATCACTCATGACATCACTCATGACATCATCCAGTGACTGTGTTTCTGTAAAGTTTAAATATGTTAAATATATATAGGGAAAGGCGTATTGAAGAATGAGTGGGTGTATAAGTGTCTGAATGGATGATTTAGTAGGTGCGTGACTAACTCAATAAGTGAGTGATTAAACGTATCTTACTGAATGCATGGATTAGTGACTAAACTGGGTGAATGTCTGTATCAGTCTGTCTGTTGCTGTGTAAGTGGCTGCATGGGTTTGTGAATAGCTACATGAGTGTCTATATGAGTTATTGATTGGTTGTCTGAGTATCTGTATGGGTGCCTGAGTGTTTGTGTGGGTGGGGTGTGTGTGACTCTGTGCATAGATGTGAGTGGGTGATTCACTGGGTGCATGGTTTCAAGAGTGCATCTGTGATGGACTGTATGGGTGGGTAAGTGTGTGTATGGGTGTGTTAGTGAGTGAATGTATATCTCAGTGGTACATGTGAGTAACTACATATGTGAAAGGCAGTATATATGTGTGTTGGAGTATATAAATGGCTATAAGTGAGTGTGTGATTGTGAGAGTGGCTGTATGGATGAGTGTGTACTTGTATCAGTGATTGTATAAGAGCGTAAGAATGTGCTAGTATTTGTATGAGTAAGTGAGCTGGTGTGTGTGTATAACTGTATAGGTGAGTAAATGGCAGTGTGATTAATTATTTGCATGACTGACTAGGTGTACGAGTACCTCTATGGATGAGTGGCGGTGTGTGAGTGTCTATGTAGGTGTATGAGTGCATATGATAGTCCTGTACTGAGTGACCGTAAGTATGAGTGACTGTATGGGTGAGTGAGTGGATGTGTGTGTAGACCTAAGAATCAGTGAGTGGGTATGTAGTTATTGGTGTTGGAGTGTCTATGGTTTTGCGAATGGCAGTCTGTAATTTAGAGTGGGTGTATCAAAGGTTATATTAGGGTGTGAGGAGGTGTATCAGATTATCACGTGGATGATGTCATCAGTGATGTCATCAGTGATGTCACTGACCATGTCATGAGTGATGTAATATGTGACGTCATCAGCAGTGCATTGCGGGGGCGCGAGTTATAGTTAGCTGAACTAACTATAACGGGGGAATTTCACGGGTTTTGTACGAGTGCAATGTCCAACTAACTATAACTGTCCCTAAAACCTGTGGTTTTTTCAGTGAATTTGTAAGGTTTTTAAATGCTAATTTCTAACTATAACGTGCCTGAAACCTATGGTTTTTTTCAGTGAATTTCAAAGGTTTTTTAAATGCTAATTCCTAACTATAACATGTCTGAAACCTATGGTTTTTTTCAGTGAATTTCAATGGTTTTGTAAATGACAATTTTTAAATGTATTAATTGTTATATTTATTTTTTGATACTGATTTACTATATTTTTTAAAACTATTTATTTTTACATATTTTATTTTTTAAATTACATTGTAATTACATTATACATTACATTACACATTACATTACAAAATATACTTTCTCAGAATGAATTACTTTAGTTTAAATACTTTGCAAATAGGCAATAGACTTAAGTACAGTAGTTACAGTTGTTGCAATGGGCAACACAATTTCAAACACAATGCAACATTGAGCTCAATGTGAATTTCTAGTTAAATGCAATTAGTTACTTTATGGATTACTTTTCTAACCACAGGACTGGATCCTAGATTCAGTCCTGGGACATCTCCTGTAAACAGTTGAGTAAAAGCGTTTTGGTTACAGTAGTGATTTTTAAGGAATATTATTGTATTTTAAAAGTTGACACAAACTTTTTCACATAGAATCACCAATGTTATCCTATGGGAGGAAATTCACTTAGCAGGTAAGTAGGTTACTTTTTCTTACTCAGTGGTGGATCCTAGATCCAGCACTGGTGCATCTCCTGTAAACAGTTGAAAGAATGCGTTTAAGTCATACAGGCGATTTTTAAGGAATATTTGTAGTTTATGAAAATCGACACTTTTAAACTTTTCTGCTGAAAACCAGACAATGGATTCCTATGGAAGGAAATTCAAGTTACTGGTAAATACGGTTAGAATTACTTTTCAGGATCAGTACTGGGCTGAAAGATGCAGCACTGAGGTCTCTCCTGATAACAGGTGAGTAAATCGGAATTCGTAGTTCAGCTGATTTTAGAGGAATATTATAAAGTTCCAAAACTCCACACTTAGAAGAATTTCCAAGTGAAACCAGTCAATGTTAGCCTATGGAAGGAAATTCAAGTTACTGGTAAGTACGGTTAGAATTACTTTTCAGGATCAGGACTGGGCTCAAAGATGCAGCACTGAGGTCTCTCCTGATAACAGGTGAGTAAATCGGATTTCGTTGTTAGGCTGATTTTAGAGGAATATTTGCACAATGGTGAAGGAAGGGGGTGGGGCCTGAGGTGACATGTCTGCAAACATGCCCTGTGGCGCGTTTTAAGTTGGAGAATTAATTCCTCCTCAATCCTGAGGGACCCTAGGGGCCAATTAGCCCACCCTCTACCTCCAGTATGCGCCAGAGAGCTGCGTTGCAGAGGTGTTCAGAGGCCACGCCCTTTTTTACAACACTCTGCAACGCAGCTCCGTGGCGCTTACTGGAGGTACCTGGTGGGCTAGTTGGCCCCCAGGGACCCTCAGGATTGAAGGGGATTTAATTCCCCATCTTAAAACTCGCCACACATGTCACCTGAAGCCCCGCCCCCTCTCTTCACCACTGTGCAAACGCGCCCCGTGCCGCGTTTTAAGTTGGGAGATTAAGTCCCCTTGAATACTGAGGGTCCCTGGGGGGTGGCGGTCCCCAGGGCCACCACAGGCTCCAGGAGGGGGGCCGCGCGGCACCCCTCCCTTCACATGCACAGCCCCCGGGAGGTGGTGGTCCCGGGGGCGTGTGGGGGGGTTCGAGCCCCCCCACACAGGTATATTATTTTTTTTAAAAGAAGCCCCGGGGGGGTGGCGGTCCCCGGGGCTGCGGGAGGGCCGAGAGCCCTCCCGCACCATTATTTTTTTAAAGCCCCAGGGGGTGGTGGTCCCCGGGGCTTGGGGGGCCTTAGAGGCCCCCCCATATTAAATAAACCCCCCATGCCCCCGGAACTTGGCCCACCCGGGGTCCTATTAACCACGAAGCGCGGGAGACCGCGCTTCGTTTTTTTTTTTCTCGGCGGGATCCGCGCACCCTGAGCGCATCCCGCCGATTTTAAAAACAAAAAAAAACAAAAACATTTTTTTTGGGCCTAGGGGGTCAGGGTGTTTCTACCCTGCCCCCTTTTTGCGTTTTACGCAGTTGTTTTACTGGTTTCTTGTTCCTCGGTTCTACCGAGGAACAAGATGGCTGCCAACACTTCCTGGTTTGGAGTGATGACAGCCAATTAGCATGCAGCTCGTGATCGGGAGGGTGCGCGGATCCACCGCGGCCATAGATATCGAAACTTTTATTTTGGAATTTCTCAGCAACTACTGAACGGATTTACACCATTTTTAAAAAGGGTGCTTTCTGAACAAAACACTACCTTTTTGCCAAATTTGGTGTAATTCCGTTCAGCAGTTTTTGCTGTAGCCTTGCATAAAGTTTCCTATGGGAAATTGATTTTTTCACTCTTATTTTTTGAATTTCTCCGCAACTACTGAACGGATTTACACCATTTAAAAAAAAAAAGGTCGCTTTCTGAACCAAGCGCTACCTTTTTGCAAAATTTGGTGTAATTCCGTTCAGCAGTTCGGGCTGTAGCCGTGGCTAAAATTTCCTATGGGAATTAACATGGAGAAAACACGTTTTGGGACCCCCCCTTTTTTCTCGGCCCCCGCTTGATGAATCACCCCGAAACTTTCAAGACAGGAGCGGACCGGAGCGCCCCACTAGTTTTGAAAATTTCGCGATGATTCGTCCAACAACGCCAAAGTTATTGGGAATAGAATGTTACGGATTTCCTATGGATAATAGGTCCTAACTATAACTATCTACTGGCGACTGCCAGTAGATAATGTATATGTGTGTATTTGGGGAATTTGGCTGGCAAGGGGTATTTTTAGCGTTTAGGGTGGATGAGGGTATTTGATTGGCAAGGGTGTATTTAGGGTGGGTGAAAATATTTGGGTCGCAATGGTATATTTAGGGTTTAGGGGTGGCTGAGTTTAGGGAGGTCAATATGGTAATATATATCTATCTTTTAATTTACCTGCAACTTACTTACGTTTTTGTGGTTAAGATTTGCATGGTAAAGGCGTTTTAAAGGCATGTGTGGTAATTGTATGCGTGGTTCAGTCATACAATCCTGACGAGCAGCTCTCTGAATTGCTTCCAATTTATCATGGGCCTTTTGAGGAAAACCTGCATCCCACAATTCAGCCCACATTCCTGTGCTGTTTTTCCCTTCCCAGCCTTTCCATACACGTGCTGGTCTAATGTGCTGTAGGTGTTTCCTGTTGCTGTTGTCCTACACCCATAGTTAGCAGCTTCCTCTACCCCGAGAGCTTGTCTTGTTTTGGAGTGCAGTTCTGCGATATTAGGATGCGAGTTTGCAGTCTGCGGTTTCAGAGGTTTCCACCCTACATTTCTATATAGGAGAGGTTTGTTATACGTGCGGTTTCCCTGCACTCTTGCAGCAAAACACTGATTTGGTCATTTGTTTAGGACAATGCTGCCCCAATACCCTTGACACTGCATATAAAACAAAGCTTCTGACCACCCCAGAAGAGCGATTGTAGTGGAGTACTTCCTTTAGGCACCCTCAATTCTATATGACAGTTTTTGTTTCAGAAGTGGGTATTTCTATGTTTGGTTGGCCAGAAGGGTATGGACTGAGTATAGTTATTTTGAGGGCCACTTAATCTTATGATATGTCTTTTGAAACCCTATTGCCAGGCGCACATTATAGAAAGACCAGTCTCTTTTCAATCTAGAAATGCAAGCAAAGCATTGAAGCTTCCATGCTATCACAAATTGTGCATACTTTAAAAGGCTTTAATCGTTAGGAGCGGCTGTACCTCTTTATGATGGTCTATGGAACCGCATGATGATGTCAAAACATCAGTGAACCGCCAAGCTGAGACAGGTATGCAGTATGATATTACTTCCAATATTCATGCTTTTGATACCAAGACTAAGCATTATTAGTAGCCCATCTAGATCTGAACAATTGATTTGTCTCGTGTTTTTGGGATGTTATCTGTAGGGTGGAGGTTCAGTTGTTTATTTTCGACAATGTGCAGAAATAAGACCTACATATTGTATAAATCTCTTCTCCCTGGACGTGACAAATCGCTTGGTTTACTGACCACCACTGCCTGTGCCTAGTTTTTCAGCATCTCACTGCATTGCTTTGTTGAGCATTAGACTAGCAGATTGACTGTGTGCCTGTATCATGACGACCCTGCCTCTTCACACAGTAGCTTTCTTGGACCTCCTTGAGATATTTGCTATTCTCTGCCATTTTCTCACATGAGCCTGCTTGTAGCGCAGCCTCCGGAGGGATAGAGACATTGTGCTACCTCGAGGGATTACTGCAGTGATTGGCTGAGCCCCTTCCATCTCCATCCCACTTTTTTTTATTAGTCTTTTTTCCGAATCATTCAAAGTTGGTTTATGGGCGATTTATGTGCCCTTCATTTCCAGGCTACTGTTCATTTACGTTTATGGGTGCCCACCTGCGGGTGTGTGAACTGACTGCTTTACGTTCGTTTTATTCCTTCTGTTGAGGAAGGGATCGCTACAGACTGAGCTGCTAACTTCCCCTGGGCATCAACTGGTAAGGTTCATTCACACCAACCATTACTCATACGACATGTTCCCACTGGATCTGACGTCGCCTTCGCGCACACTCGAGCAGGGACAGTGTATCAACATGTTGTAAATGCTTCAAAGCTAGCCTTGGCCGTCGAAGCAATGCAGGCTTGAGTTGCCTTTCACGAACTGTAAGATGGGGTTTTGCCAGCATTTTGTGGGCGTTTTCATCCATTACATACAATGCTCGTGGCCTTGGGTGAACTCAAATTACAGCGTCAAACGCATGAGGTAGTTCTGCTTTTTGCATATGCTAAATTGTGGACAATATCTAGGCATGTTAACGAGTTACAGTGTTCCCCTTACGCCTAAATCCACCCACGTAATACAGTAAAACTGTGCCTTGAAACTCTCCAAAGGTAGCACATTATTGATCTGAAATATGGAGAAAATAAAGGCAATGGGTTACCAAAGAGCTACTTGCCTTTTGTGGCTTAAATATGAACTCTTCTCTGGAATAAGGGAATAGCAGAATGCAGAATTTACAGTTGGGGCTTTTTTTTTCTTTCTTGTTTTTCCCCAGCAGTTATGCTCTTTCCATAATTTTTCTCTGTGGAGACTGGGTTGAGTAGAGAATATGTTGTGGAACTGCAAAACCAATGTGTGCCACAACTGAGACATTTTTCTCCTCCAAGTCGTGCTGGTATCTCTTTATTTTGTATGAAAGTTATGCCTTTGCTTTCAGTTTTCAGGCAAGATATTGGCCTTGTGCATTTTGCATAAATATCGTTTCTCCGTTTTCTTTGTGGAGATTTTAGGAGAGAAGAATTTTACCAAACCCAAATGTAGACGTGCCCTATGGCGCTCGAATCTCAGGCCTGCGCTGTAGACTCCAGCTTTTTCTTGCGGCCATTAGACTTGGTCTAAAGACGAGAGTGCTAACTTGCCTTCACAGCATTACCACCCTAAGGCAGCGAAGGTTGTTTGACAAGTGCTTTCATATTTATCTTTTGTGGAAGTTCTGTGGGTGATGGATAATCGTGGACAAGGGCTGGGCCTTGTTTACTGGTTTCTAGGAGTTCCAAAAGAGATTCTGGCGCTGGCATCCAAGTACACTTCTGTCTGTCTTCTGAGATTGTCCTATGAATTCTACTCCCAAATGCATTGGTTTTCCACAACAGCGGCTCGGGTGGGGTTCTCATGATTGGCGAGCTTGGCAGTAAACATCACTGGTGATGGTTACCATCTGAAAAATTGAATTTTTGTTTGATGCTACTGGCTACCATGAGGAAGCTGCACTCGTTTGTGCACCAGAGTTCCCATTATTAGTCGGCTGTGCGTCTCTCCAAAAGAGAGAACCCTCGGTGTGAAATATTTTAGTTGTGAATACAGGAACACAAACCACGGGCCTCCTGCTTTGGACAAACGAGCCCTCGTTTTGTTATTAAAGCGGGCTGTAAAGCTGAAGTGTTTGAGAGCCTCAGGCTTTGGTGCTCATTCAAGTTGTCTCGTGCAATACTGGAGTGATATGGGCTGTGTTGAGATAAAGCTTGTGGCACTCATTGCAGTCTTGTTTGTGGTAACTATTTGCCTGAAAACTAGAGTTTGTGTGAAGTTGCATTACCTCAAATGCGATGATAATGCACGTGATATTTCAATGGATACAAGTAAAACATGATGGGATATATCAGTAGATAGCAAAGCAACATGAAGCAAAAACACAAATTTCTTTGGCAATTCCTTTCCCTCAGAGGAAAAGTTGTAATAGTGCAGAATTAATGGTGTTTTTTTTTCTTGCACCACTTGTGATGGGTCCCCTGTAGTGTTATGGCTACTGATTGGATTGTCATGAGAACTCTTGAGTTTTTTGCTGGTGCGTCGGTGCCGGTAGGATTTAAAGAAGTTTTATGAGCAGAAATGAAAGTGAGTTACATTGATGTGAAGAACCAAGAGGTTTTTAAATGGGGATGCTCTCGGGTAAAATGCAGAAGCTGACAGGCATACAATATGTAGCAAAGGCCCAGGAATCTGTAGGGTACCTTTTTTGTAGCCTGTTCAACACATTGAATAACTAAGTGGCTTAAAGTGCAGGCACAAATGGGTGGAGCAGATAATAGCTTGTAGGTTCTTGATAATTACAGCTTTTTTAACCACATTGTCGAGTCCATGTTATCCGGTGTGGCTTGGCAGTGCAGCTGTCTGCATTACCTATTGTTACCAATTCTTTAAGATGTACTTTGAGTAGTCGTTGGCTTTGCCCATAGAAGTACAAATCTCTCACCTTATGCTGTTGGCTTAGCATATATTATGCGACATTTTACATCAGAAAAGTGCGCTTCTTCACACTATTGTAATTGCATATTCACTGAAATAAGGTGGACAGAAGGTTACGTAGGTAGGTTATTTCATCTTCTCCTGGGAATCAGTGGCCTGCAAAAAAGAAGAAGCCAACCAATTCTAACAGGACCGTTGTATCCCTATTTCCAGCCTTAAAAACGGAACAGTATCCTTTTTGATCCCACTGTTGAAGGGAGCACTTTGATGTATCGATGGTGCCTTTTTTTGGCATCTTCGTAATAGTTAAAAATGGCGGAAGGTGACACCCTTATGTATGCATTAGTCTAAGGGCACCCTGGCAGATAAAAAACCGCGGGGGTGCAATTGGCACGTACATGTACTCCTACATCTACCTGGTCTACATGTTTCAGCCTGTTTTGAGCTGCCAAGTGGGTGATTTGGCTTTATTCAGGACCTGCAAGATCCCCAATAAATGTCTTCATCGATGTGGCCAATTACTAATTTTAATGTTGGGCATGCTCTCACTCCATGTACACATTACTTCCCCGGAATTTCCAGTCAGTCTTTATACTTGACTCTCAGGTTCTACCTGGCATTTTAAGTCTGTGGGATTATTGAATAATTGCAAATATCATGTGACTGCGGTACATTTCGTGTGTTTATATGTGATGCACTGCACGATAATGTTTATTGCTATTTCGTTGTGCCAAACTACTTGTTTGAGATATCTTGCTTACTCTGTATTAAAGAAGAAAACACCAGTGACAGTGTACTTTTTATTTTCTATTGCCCCTTCACTCATGTTAGGAAAATGAAATCTCATGCCTTGCAATGTAGGGTAGATTAACATATTGCCCCATGACTCCCTGAAGCTCTAAGAGTTGGATGAACCCGTTACCTCATTTGTCAACAATAAAATCTTCAAAGTGGTAACAAAAGGGTCCTTCAGTAATCATGCTTGAAATGGTTCAAAATCAAGCGTTATTTTATGCATATGTCATGCAGTACTACAGGATGCTGTCAAAGCTACTTACGTTTTATATGAGCATGTTTAGCCTCATAAGATGTTATATGTGGGCAGGGTCTCAACGTCGCACTCTAGGTTTTAGAGGAAAAAGGCAAATGCGTTAAGGTGGTCACCGCTGGTACAACGTCTCATAAGCTGGTCATGTGTGGACATATGTCCTACTCACTACTCCAAGAGGCCCTCCCTGCAACTGCACCTATTTTTTTAGTACCTTAACTCCTGAATATTGGAGTTCCCTAGGTGAGTACAGACTTTTGTGTGCATTGCAATGTGAGCGTCTGCCGTAATCATGTGATGACGTGAATGCTTTTTCACTGTGATGGTCATCATTGTGCTACCTTTCCACCCCATTAGGCACTTATGCATCGTCTGGTACTTCTTTGTGATTTGAGTACTGTAAGCAATCATACCGTAATGTCTCATGCGTATGTGCCGTCTACAACCCCAGGTTTTTTTTCTTCTTCAGCTGTCCCCCGTGCGTGGTTCTCTTCCTCCCAATGCGCTCTGTTCCTGTCTCACCAGTGTGCTTCAACTCTACCCCCTCCGTGATGTGCACCGTCATGTGTGCTGCTCCCCCATGTTGCTTTCTTGCATGCTTGGTGCGCTTTCCTGCAAAATGACTCGGCCAGCAACGTCACAGGCTTTTTAAAAATGCATTTCTCTTTAACAATACTGCATATCATAGGGAATACTGTACATGCCATATAACATCAGTAAAAACCATTGGCAAAGCCAATTGGTCCCAAATGCAAGACCTTGATTCATTGCTGCATTGACACAGTCAAAAGGGCAGACTTTAATGTAGAGCAAAGCATTTATGGTTGCAAAGAGCAGTAACGAGTGCCTTTTTTTTTTTCTTTTTAAACATGCATTGACACATTAAAGACTTCGAACCTATTGGCTTTGCCAGTGCTTGTTTTTTCTTTTGTGTAGTGATGGTTTTGTGACAAATATGCATTTTCCAAGAACAACAGCTTAAATCACCCTTACTGGTCCCAGGTGTGAGATTCGCCTATTGCAAGGGTCGAGATCCGCTGTAGGAGTACTTGTGTAGAATCTTGAAGTATTATCACTCCAGCATAGAGGTTAACATCCCACGCATGCTAAAGGTCCCCATAGGTTTTCGCTGCTCACAATAACATAATCCTAACAATGCCTTTGCTTATTCCCAGGAATTCTTCCCGTTGTGAAACCACTGGGAAAATCCTGTGCATAGCAATAACTTAGGTGGCGTTTCACTAACGTTATACCTGTTGGACTCGAGGTCGATATACAGTTAGCATCTCTGCCCACATTCCTTAACAATAAAACCCAGTCAGTTCTTTAAGAAGCTGATTACTGAACGATGGCAATGCATGGCTCATACACAGTGCCTATGTAGATAGTTGAAATATTGACCTTCAAGCTTTACTTTTGTTCTTAAAAATAAAAATTGAGAGATTTATTTAGCTTTTCTCACTGATCTGGCTTTAAAACTCCCTTTGAGCTTACTTTTTACGTGGCGGGAGCTCTTTAGTATTTTAAGAGCATTTGTAGCCAGTGCCAGCATTTGTTTCCTTCTTTATGAAGGGTAGGTGGCTGTGTACCTGCGGACCAAATCATTTGCTGTAATAAATTCCTTGTTAAAATATTTCAATACAGAGGAGCAATTTGGTTCTATAAAACACCCCTATAAGCATGTGAGGTAGTAGTATTTCTGTTTCATCGGTAACCGCGGGGGGCTCGCTTGCCCACAGCTGACTTCTAATTTGAGGCCTGTACACTCCAGGCTGCATCTTATGCCACCGTCGTATTTTTCCCCCCCCAACTTCTTGTGATTGCGACTCTTGCTTCATTAGAGGAATGCTAGCAGGTGCTTGGGGTTTTCAAATTCTTCAAACTCTTTTTCAAGCCCTCTGCTGCTTCACTGCAACAGTTGAGCTGCTGAACGCTCGCTGTGGGGGTGTTAAACTCTCAGGAGCAAAGCATACTTCTAAGTGAAACTCACATTCCTTTCTGACACAGTATGATCCCTCGCGTTCTGCCCAGACTACGTTCTTCTGTATGCCTCCTCACTCATACAAACCAAGCAACCATCTGCATTTGCTATTGTTACTGGCTAAGTAACTAGTCCATGACTTTTCTTGGGGGCACGCAGTAACAAGATTATTTCCTCTACTTCCCTTTCTGCTTTGTGCGACCTACTCCTAGAATGCTCAATAGGGAATCAACCTTTCTTTGCACTGGTGGGCGTCAAGCAGTAGAAGAAGAAAAAGTAGAAAGTTAAATGGATTAATCCAAGTGTTGACGGTCTTGACATTTGCTCAAAAGTCTAATTCCTCTCAACTGTAAGCACTTGTACACGTGCATAAGGGAGGTCTTAGAATGAAAATATTTGTTAAAGATCCCAGGCTGGAAAGGTGTGCTGCACGATTCCTTGGGGTACTGATGTAATGCGCTTGCGCTAAATCTTCTTTAATCTTTACTTCTATTTGTGTTGCCATCATTCCATCTAAACTGATGACAATGGGGTGACTTGTTAGGAAGCTGAGCACCTTAAGCAGATTGACATGTATGAACCAGATTCATTCAGCTGTCTTCTTTTATTAGATTGATATCATGCGTATAGTTTACCTGGCACTTTAATTGTTTTACATTTTTAGGTCCTGCATAAGACAACACATGCACTGAGTTGGAAGACATATTGTTAGCTTACAGTGGGCTTAGAACAAGCCATTCATTGGCTTAATTTGCATTCTAAATTGCTTCTTATTCATTAGTGTGTGTCGGCTTTCCTTCCTCTTGTATTTGTTTCTTTCCTGGAGCATAGACATATCACTGTGTCCTTCCACTGCTCATTTTTCCATGCACTACATTAGTCTTTTTATTGAAGTACTCTATTGCTTCTCTCCCTCTCCTGGATTCCCATGCCACCCACACCCCATCTGATGCCTCCGCCCCTTTTACCCAGCCTTGCTCCCTCCACATTTAAGGAAGAAAAACGCTTTTGCACCCCCCCCTTTTAAAAAAAAAAAAAAAAAAAAAAAAAAAAATTCTTGATCCAAGCAGCACAGCATCAAGGATGCAGTGCCGTATTGCTAAAACCATTGGCAAAGCCAAGAGCTCCCAAAGGTGATGCTTGTTTTAAAGTTGTTTTTTCTGTTAAGTTAGTTTTAAACTTCATGGCTGGTATAATAAATCGACAGAAGCGGCTAACCCTGAATAGAACCATCTGCATATTAGTAGAGATGCAGCGAAAAATGGCTTCAGGAAAATTTAAGCACATAATCAACACCATGTGCAGGTGCTTCGAAACCTTAACATTGATGAGTAAGTACAAAGATCAGGGGGCCAGATCAATAAAGGTCTTGAGACGTGACATCTGCGAGTATGAAGAACAGGCACCAAGTTCTGGTTTAGCAAGGAAGAAAAAAATGATTGGTTATAAAAAAATGGATTGTTAATGGAGGTCTGGCCTCCTAACCTCGCCGCATTCCTGCTAGAATATTTGGTCGATGATGGTAAATTTTCATGTGAAATATGCTTTGTTGGGAATTTACCTATTACGTCAGAGTATAGAGCATGGGTAATTGAATGTCAGTATACAAATGTAAAAAGGCAGGCATGAAAACTAATCTCCAGCTTGTGTTCATAGTGAACCACTTGTGTCACCCTCATCTCCTTTAATCAAAAGATGTTTATTCGCAGGACATAATTATGCATTAATAGCCATTTCTACATAGCTCAAGCAACAATCGTCAATAGAAGATAGTTGGTCTTTTATTTTATTTATAGTGTTTTATATAGCACAAACTTGACCCTGTGGGGTATCCGAGTGCTTCACATTAAAACCATATATATTTAGTCTATTGTACATTTCGCACAAAAGCATTTACCGATACAGAAACCGTAACATTAGCTTCATTCAGCAACAAAGAGTCGTGCACATTCACAGAATGTAAGTCTAGCGGATCCCATATTGCAAATTAGTTCGTTGACATCATTGAATGTAAACCCCTAAAAATATCAGGTGGGATGGGACCTTTGTATGAAATGTTCATGCGTGGATTAAGCAGGAGTTTATAGGTGAGGCTGCAAGATTGAACGAAAAGGTTACGGGAGGAATTTGCTCATTAGAAATATCTTGGTTTCTTTCTTGAATCTTGTGGCGTTTGTTAATCTTCTGATGCTTGGAGGTGGTGAGTTCCAGATTCTTGGTGCTGCTCCAGAGAATGCTCTGTCATGTTTTTTTTCTTCTGGAACATCGGTGGCTTCAATAGTAGATCTCTGGCACTCCTGGAAGTTCTGTTACCCCCAGAAATTACCAGTTTCTGAGCTAGATACCTTGGTGTTTTGAGGGGTAACGCTTTGTGTGTGATGCATACTATTTTGAGTTGAATTCTGGCTTCATATGGTAGCTAGTTCAGGGCCTTCAGGTGAGGAGAGAAGTGGTTGAATTTTTTTGCCCCTGTTATAAGCCTTGTTGCTGCGTTTAGGCAGGCTTTTAGAGGAGCCGTTGTAATCTTGGGAAGCCCTGAAAGTGTAGTGCATCCGTATTCGATCCTCGAAATTACTAATGTCTGGACTGCCATTTTGAGGTCTGCTGTTTCCATGAATGGTCTCAATTTCCTAATGTAATTTAAGTGAAAACTGGCATTCTTAGCTAAGCAGTTGATGTGGGCTTGCATGTTCAGGTTCTGATCAATAGTGATTTGGTCGAATCCACCATGTTCGGGGTGCAGTTAAGTGCGGTGATAGAGCTGGTCCATTCTTTTACAACGGTCAATTTTTTTTTGTAGGGGATATAAGGAGAAATTCTGTTTTTTGCGTATTTAGTTTGAGCTAATTTCTGGTTATCCATAGCATTGTTGCCTTTAATGCCTCGTTCATTGACTTGATCTCCTCCAAAGATGAAACCTTCATGAAAATCTGAGTGTCATCCACGTACATGTGGAAAGAGATGTTGGCAAGGCGCAGTATATCTGTTAGTGGTTCCATGTATAGGTTGAATAGTGACGGAGAGAGGGTTGAGCCTTGTGGAACTCCGATCTGAGTGGGGGAAGAAGCTGATAGGTTATGATTCACCAGAAATCTCTGTGTTCTGTTCCTCAAGAAGGACTTGAACCATTCTAGAACTTTCCCTGAGAAGCCCATCCTGGTTTCCAGACAATCTTGCAACAGTTCATGGTTGACTGTGTCGAATGCTGATGATGGGTCAAGAAGGATTGAAAGGCATGTTTTGTTCTGGTCGAGTAATGCATCGTCTATTATATGTAGTATTGCCGTTTCAGTACTATGATTAGGTCTAAATCCCGATTGGCAGATGTCTAGTAGATTAAATTTGGATATGTGTTGGCTTAGTTGTTGCTGCACACACTTTTCTATCACTTTTGCTAATAGGGGGATGTTTGATACCAGCCGAAAATTGTTAGGGTCTGCGGGATTTCCTCCTTTTGAACTTGAAGGCCATCATATGAGAAATGCTGTGCACATACTTTATTCTCTATTAAATTTGAACTGTACCTTAATGAGGTGTTACCGAGAGATACAGCAATAATAAAGCCAATTGTTTTGGCTATTCTGTATCGTGGTAGTATTTGTACACCATCTTGCACCCTTTTTGCGGGCCCTGTATGTTTTCTGGTGGACAAGTAAGAGGCTACTCCTTTTGTTGTACTTGATTGACTGGGTGGATTAACTGCACCTCCTGTATGGGAAAAAGTTTGGTGTCGTGGGTGAGGGCCGGAGGAGTAAGCATTCAATTCGGTAGCAAAAAATAATATACATTATACTAAATAAAAGGTATTCTGCTAAGCAAAAAATTACTTCATACAATGTAAATACTAGCCAGATCTATTGGCTTTGCCAATGCTTGTGCTTCCTTCTCTTCTTCTTGGTTATTTCTCCCTTGTCTATCTCTACTTATCTCGGCTCTCCTCATCTCACCCCTATATCACCATAATAATATTAGCTGGCATCCCATTACTCTCTTCCCCTTTCCATTTTCTCCTCCCTCCCATGTTGCTCCATCGTCTCTCTCCGTCCAACACCCCCCCGCCCCCCCTCCGCTCCTCCGCTCTCTGAATCGACCTTTCAGCCCCATTCCTCCCCCTCTTTATCCTCTTCTCCTAGTCCTGGCCCTGATTTCCCTTCATTCTTCACTTTTAACCTGTTCTCCCTCTTTATACCTCTACCGTTCTTTCATTGCTTCCCCGCCTCACTCGGCGCGTACACTAGTTGTGGTTGTAAAGTTTACATTGTGGGCGGTTAACTCCTAAATTAAGCCAATCTTTGCACCCCACAAACGCTGCTGCCGCTCTCCGGTCTTTACAGTGTTCTCTTTATCGCCAATTTAATGAGATCTTTCATGTGGTTTAAACAACTGTGTGAGTCTAGGCGCAGAGCTTGAAGGAAAGCACAGCCGCATTTCTTGCACACAGCCGGCGAGCGTGGGCTATGCTGAGAATGTGCGCAGTGGTCTGCCAGTGAGGCGAAACCTGAGATGGGGAGCGAGCAGGAATGTGGAAACCGGACATGTGTTTATCTTCAGAGCCAAGGCTTCTGAGAAGGAAGACAAAGCTATGAGGTCTGGACGGGTCCCTTTCGAGCTTCCCATGCTCCGCGGCTCTGTGGGGCAGCCTTGGCTCGAGTATGACTTAAATGGTTCGGGTGTGCCATTCACACTGTGGTGGTGGTGGTGGTGGGGAGGGAGGGGGCGGGGTAGTCCTGCTGGTCAAATGGGGCATAACTCCTCTTAAACTTACACTTGTTGATATCACTGTTATTGTGCCTTGTTATGCGCTCTTGCGATCCGAACTCTGTCGGAGCGACCGGCCGACCAGCCTGTGGGCCTTCTCTTTAAAACTGTTTTAGAAATGTTGTGCTTATCCTACAAAGTAGGTCCTTGATATCTAAAGGTAGGCCCAGTTGCCTCAAAGAAAGGAAACATTAAATCCAGACAGGTCGGGCACATGTGCCATTGCGGACGTTAGACATTTGCTACTCATTTGGGCAGTGGGCTGCAATGCTGGCACTTGTCTTGTGCTTAAATTGGAATATTTCAAATTCTCCGAGGAGACGTGACTACACGGAATAATTTGGCTGCTCTGAAGTCCGGTTTCAGCTGCCTCGTCCTGACAATGTGGCTATGTGCCTTATCACGTCAGAGCAGAGTGCTGCTTAACAGCCCTCTGAAGAAAGCGCCTTCCCACAAAAACCTGATGGGCGCGCTACGCCTACTAAGTGCTTAACATCTGCTTCCTCGAAGTCTCACAATGCTTGCAACATAGGTATCGTAACTTGACTCTTGAATGAGGGCATGTATAGCACAAGTTATTAAAGTAGCCTAGAACTATCTCTAGAGAGCATCCCAGGTCATATGCCTTGACTTTGATGTGTAGCCCTCACTGTGTGGAGCCATCTTTCTATCTCTCAGTTTCTAAAACGTGGCCGTTGAGGCTACTGGGCCTCAGCAATTGGAGCTGTTGTTGTTTGCATCGGGTGTTCCCGGGTCCATCCGGCTATGGCTCTGAAAACTGGGCCAGGTACAGCCCATTTAGCACTCTGTGGTAGCGATGTCGAGCAGTCACAGGCTTCTCAGAGAGGTATTATGGGTGTGTGCAAACTCAGAACTGTACAGTCACCCAGTAGTGCTTTAATTGATAGTCCAACTCAGTGCTTTATAAAAGAAAAGTACATATTACATGAATTTCCTACTTTTGATAAAGCTCTGGAAGTTCACCTTAGGGCCAAAGTCTCTGTCCAGTGCAAATCAAGGCTCAGGAGCAGGTTATCCTTATTGAGCATAAATCGTGATCTGTTTGCTACAGTCCTCCTTAAAGGCTCACCCACCACAAGTTCTGTGTTCAGATTGCAGCCAGAGGGAACTGGAAAGACGTCTTCATTTGCTCCCGCTTCTGGTAGGAGACTTGCTGTTTGCAGGAGCAGCCTTTGTCAGTCCAGGCAGGCTGAGTCTATAGACGGAAAGGGCTGATATCATAGGTCCTCCAGCATTAGCACAAGTACTTAATCACAGGGGGCCTAACATAATGAAGCACATCCCCTTGGCTCCCTACCGGCTTCTGGGTCATATGATGATACTATGCAGGTGGAGCACACGACCTGAAAGGGAGTGTTCACAGCAGTAGAATGGATAGCTGCGTATACACTTCTTTAATGCGACGACAAGAACCGCTGCAGGCACACATCTTGATCACAGCAGCAAAGACATCTGCAGACACATTTCTGGGTCATAGTGGTGTAGGCGGCCACAGTCCAACTTTTTGGCACAGTGGCGAGGTTGGCTGTGGATCTGCGTTTCAGGCTCAGGACCGTAATAATTTTTAAACATTTTTTTTTTTTTATTGGCATTTGAAATAAGCAATACATAGTAGATAGCAGAGATTGTCCAACAATGCAGTGCAAATAATCACGTTTAAATGAAAAAAAAACAATAAACCAAAACAGAGGCATCATATTGACAGTACAGGTGCTAGGAACGAAACCAGGACTGTAATAATTGAGAGTATGGTGCTCACCACTTCTGGGGTTCGCAGATCACTTCTGTCCGTTTTTAGGTCTCGCCTAGCGATGCAGCGCAGCTGCTCGCTTGGGGAGAGTATTGTTGTCGGTTTCTTTTGCGAAGGGGGACAGGCTATGTGCACGCGATTCTAAGCCAAAACATGTGCACGCGTACAGCTGAAGAGACAGCAGATGTGCGCGTCCGGAGGACAGGAGCTGTGCACGTGTACGGCTGAGCTCCCTTCCTGTCTCTGCGCACGCTTCACTGCGTGCAGTAATAACCGGGCATATGTGCTTTCGCTTTAACATAATTCCGCTCCTGCGGATGCTTTAATAAAATGTCGCTCTTGCGCCTGCTGTTCCTTCACACCGCTATCAAAAAACAAAAACTGAACGCTACTACACATACAACACATTCAGTTTTGCGTTTAAGCACAGTCTTGTAAGTTAGCTGCAGGCAGTGGGCACGTATCTCAATGCGCTTTTTTCCACAATTGGAACATGTGACTCGTAGTTTTTAGAAGGATCTGAGCAGCATGTACCCTGACCCACTGAGCTGTCTTAACAGAATACAAAGCTGTGACCTGCAGGTTACTTGCCATGCTCTGCATGAGGCGCATTAACCCTCCGAACTATGTTAGGACTATTTAGCTTGTGGCCAGCAGATTGCAGGCAATTCTCTACAACAAGTGCTCACCGCCCTAATTTATTTTAATATGTGATCGATAAAGTGAGCTCGAGCAGCTTGGTGTGTAGTTTCCTCTTGTCCATCTGTTTGTGGGCGGAGTGTGAAAGAATAATGTTTATTTACTGGCAGGCTATAGGCGCATCTATCGCTGCTCCTTCCCTCAGAGCCCCCCTGGGTTCCTATTGTAGCAACCTTCCTCCGGGGCCTTCTGAGACACCTGTGCCCAGTACCTCGCCTCGAAGACCGGTTATGACGTTCATCCAGTTGCCTGGTCCTGACTGGCCTCCCGTTGGTCACTGTAGCTGTGCGGCAAATGCCTGCTGCTTACACGGAGATTTGTGAACGCCGTGTTAGATGCCTCAGCCAGCTAGATGGCTCAGTGAGTTGCATGCTGTAACCTACACGTCACGGATTCGAATACAGCAAGGCCATCTCAGCCGTATATCCTTCCGAGGCCAATACACATAGTACCTTTAAAATGGGTAATGGGCAAATCTGTTGTTCACAGTGCTGAGAACAAAAAAGATACGGGGCGCTAAATAAAAGCAGGTAATTCTTTTTATCCTCACAGACAACGCTTTCCTAAACCCTCTGCCTTCACTACCTAGACCTATAAAACGTTCTAAAAGTTGCTGATGCATGGTGGGAATTCTCTGCATGGGAGAGCATTTGACATTCAGTAGCTCGCACGTAAATTATTTAAGCAGGACACCACTTCCGGGCTCGAAGGTAGAAAGAAGCTCATAAGCCCGACTGTCACTGGAATAAATACATATTAATTGAGATGAAAACTGCCCATAGTTGAGCATAAAACCGAGCAGCTCCGTGGCGCGCAAAATTAAATATTAAAAGTTACCAGGGGCTTGGATTGCACTATGAGCATTGTTTTAATTACTTCTGAATAATGGCATTTTGAAAATTACCCATCAAGGAGCAGGTGTGTAAAATATGTAGAATAAGTCTCGCTTTAATGCCACATGGCCCCCTGTAATGAGCACACCGTCCTGGTATTAATATATCACAAAGTAATTGCATGCACTTTTTCTAGAGAGCACATTACTAATCCCAATAACCACTGGACTAACCACGGGTTCCGGAGCAGCGCTATACTTGCCGTAAAGTGCTTCAACACCTTGTATGGGCTAGTAAGCGCTTTATAAATCCAATTACTATTACATGAAAATGGCTTCTTTCCCTTTTTGATGGTTACACCCTCAAGACACCTTCGATGGACAAGGTGGCAGCCTGGTCTGAGGGCGTGTGCCACCTTCTGTGTTTAAGGGAGCCTGGCTTTTGGGTAATTCGGCAATGTTCAGGTTTTGTGGGGATCGCCTCTCCAACCTGTCTGCTATTATCACGCACCTTTTGACTAGTTCTATGACCCACCTGAGCGCTCCTCTGTACCTAATGTGGTAGCATGTGAAAAACAAGCATTTGCAATGCAATAGGTCTCGCATTTACGCGAGTTTAAGCTATTGGCATTGTAAATTACAATGCGTTTTATTTATGCTTCAAAAACGTAAACATAAATAAAAGGCATTGTGATTTACAATGCCAATAGCTCAAACTCGCGTAAATGCGAGACCTGTTGCATTGCAAATGCTTGTTATTCTTCTGGCAGACCAGTAACCACACCAGGATGGCGCTCCTTCTGGACAGCCCCACCTTCCTCACGGTTGGCATGCTTCTTCCCCCTTCTCAGCAGGTAGGCTGCCCTCTAGGCTCTTCAGGTCAGGTGCACAACCTCTTCCAGCAAAGCACTTTTTAGGTTATTCCCTGCAGGCTGGTGGGCACCAGCTCTGGTTGCAGAGAAGTCCTCCGAGTAAACTGCTGAGCACTTCTTTTTTTTATTGATCGGAGAGAACTTGGAACTGGAACAACAAATGGGTCATTGGCTCCCACTTTTATACAATCAATGCAGACAGTTTGTGATTTGGCTGTGTGGGGTGGTTCTTCTTTCAATTGTCCGGGGTGTTCTCCAGACAGCCTTTTTGCGGAGTGATACTCATCACAGCAGGGTAGTCTCCAGAGTGGAGTACACACGACACAGGTATAAAGGGGTGTGTGCTTTCTGCACTTGGCTATCCTCAGCCACACTGAATAGTGATAAAGGGATAAAGGTCTGACCTCCCCTAAAGGGTTCCTTTCATCTTGAACAACTTTGGCTGTTTGATTTCAATATAATTTGATATCATCACCATCTTGAAATGAGACATTTACTAGGCAAACGCAAAATGATATTGGTAATTTATAATCGAGACCTCTGGAATTATGTGGCAAGGAAGGACCAAATTATGTGGCACATGTTCCCAAATTATGCAGCAAGAAAACTTAAATTATGCGGCATAATGCAGCAAATTTTGTGATAGTATCAGTTCATTTTTTTGTCATTTTTACACTTGTTAACAGTCTTGACAAAGGTTTCTCCTTTGCATTAGTTTAACACTCGAATACAGCAATATGCAACTGAAAGTTGAGCAGTCGGCCATTGCAAAGTGACTTCCACTGCACAGCAATACTCGTCACTGCATTTCTAGTAACTTTTAATCCGTTTAAGCTAGAAATAATTTTTTTGTTAAGATCTTCCAATTATGCAGCAGATGATGGCTTATGTGGCAAATGCAGCAAAGCTAGAATAATGCAACAAAAAATTCTAGTAGCTCTGTTTATAATTTATGCAACTCTAGTCAAACATTGTTTTATACATCTGATGTATTGCAGTGTTTTATTTTAAATTGTACCTAGAAAAAAAGCAGCTTAGTAGTTGTGTAGTATGTTTGCACAAATAATGTAACCATCTTTCCTCTCCAATGGTTCAATGAAAAATAACCAAGCAACAGTATGCAGAATTCTTTCATTGACCAGCAGTGACAGAATTCGTCTTATTCATCAGGTGTAGTAAGTTAAGGTCTCGGCCTAGAGTGCAGAGCTGCAAAAGAGTAGAAAATTGCGATTTCACCAGTCACAGAGCACCTCTGGACTTTGTCAAGCCCCCCCTCACCGAATGCCGCTTCCAGCAATGAAAGATTGTCCGCTTGGATATTGGAACCATGAACCCTGGCATTCAGTGTGTTTGTGGCATCTGTGCGGAGTGACTTTGCTGTCTCAGAAGCACGATCTAGTTGGCTTGCAAAAGTGCAAGTCTAAGCATGTTGCGAATGACTCATTGCAAGCGGCTGATTGTGCACAAAGGTCTTAGCAAGGGGGCAGGCTCTTAACTAACGTTCCAGAGTTTGAACTCAAGCAGAGCGTGTCAGCTGGTTTTAAAAGCTCCAAAACCACATGAAGTGTGTAGTGATTTATTTCTTTGCACCATTGGCAAAGTTATAGGTTTGTCATAAGCTGCTGAAGTGGTTCATGTCTGAAAGCGACAAGTTAGGGGAGCCTCGGTGAGGATTGAAGGGCGACCCAAAAGTGCCGATTTAGGCATTTGGCTCTTTTGCTGCCGATATGGAGGGTGACTCCTTCAACCTGATAGTTACACTCCTCCTTCCCTGCAAAGCAGTGTCCTCCACTAGTGATGTAATAGTCCAAACTGGTGAGGGCTGACTAGGAGGGAAGTAGCATTTGGGAGCCTTCCACAGGTACGAGTACAAGGGGTGCAACAGAAAGGGAACTAGTCTAAACCACATTCCACTAGGTAAATTTAGCATAGCGTGACTTTTGTATTAATGGTTTTCTCACCCGAAGCCCCTTCTAAAAAGAATAGCGGACTAGAAACGTTCACGGAGAGGCCAGAGACACTTTATTTTGTAGAGTGGAATATTCAATGGTGGCATTAGATGACTGTTGTGTTTTTAGGTAAACGAATCCTGTAAATTGTGTCAAGAGCTTGGATGTAGAGTGTTCCAAAAAGCTGATGCAGGTCTGGGAGGTGGCTTTTGATTTCGCTTTTGGTAAAACAAAGTTCCTTAAGTAACTGGGTGTATATTTGTTGCCTAATCCCCGTGTTCGTCCGTTCTCCGTGTACTTTTGATTTTGATTGATTGGTGATATATTCGCATCCTGAATTCGTACTCCTGGCTGCAGAAATGGCCCTATTACTTCTGCATGGATGCGGACAGAGCAGATAGACCTGATGAACCATTGCAGAAGATTTTAACTTCACACAAGCTCCTTGTTTCCTTGTAACAGTTTTAGAATTTGCCATCTAGGGATTGTCCCACTTTTATATATCTTCTCCAGTACATGTTGATTAGGATCATGTTTTTTTTTTTAAATTGGCCAGTGTGTTTGTTGACTGTTTTAGTGTTAGCACATATATTTACTGTTTACTTTTTTCAGAGCGATTGTTTGGTATACATTTTCGACCGTTTATGCTTTCTTCATCCTAATAAACTCCTTAACCCACCATCTTGATTTCTGCATCAAAACTCCTAATCATGAAAATGATTTTGTATACATAAATGTGTTAATTGTCCGATATTTGTTCTGTCCTACAAATTCACTTTTTTGGTCAAGCCTACTAAACTGCACATATGCTGTTGCAAACTATATTGTAGTTTACCAGGAACGGAGAGGTCCTTGGAACCCACACATTGCTTACCATTGGCTGGCTTTCCTTGTCACTCTTATTTGCCAGTTTCTTATTTGTGTCCCAGCTTGTCAATCTTTTGTTTGTCCCTTCTATGGAGCATTGCCCCTCTATCATCTCTTAAATTGGCTCGTTCTTCCACTACTTGCTTTTCACGCACTACCTTTTTTTTTTTGTTGAGCTCTCTGCAAGAGTGCATGTATTTTTGCTGTCTGTCTCCCTCCTATACTTTCCCCCTGCAGCACACGTTGCTCTCTGTCACCTGAACGCTTCTCCCTGCTGCTCTGGCCCATGTGCTTCTCTACATTGCCTACCTGTACCCCCATCTTGATCCACCTGATTTCTCAGTGTTCCCTTACAAAGCACCTGGATAACCCTCACTGATGAATAGTGTGCTTTACAAATCGGCATAGCAAAACATAACCTCGGTTTCTTCGGCATCCCCCTAAACTCTCCTGTTACTTGGGCATCTCCCCTGTTGCTTCTACACCCATTGTTCTCCTCAGTATTGCTTCTGCGTTCCTTTTGCTCCCAATTTCCCTACCCCTGCTCGCTTTAAAAGGGAAACAAAATGCTTTTGCACATTTTATTTTGTTTATAGTTGCTGATCCAACTCAGATCAATTACTGCAAAGGGAAAAACAATCTACTACGTTCAGGGGAAGCTGGTAACCTTTGAAAGTGGTGGGGAAAGCAAAGTACCCCATCGCTTCCGAAAAATCAAAATAAAACAACCTCTCCCTCCAAAAGGCCAAAATAAAACAACAAGCATCATAAACACAAATTAAATCAATACTCTGACATGCATTCCACTAACATTTGAAATAAATAAAATTAAATGGTACTTGCACACGGGCTGCGCATCCTGCTCGGTGTTCTTCTGCAGTCTGTCCCACGAGTCGAAGAGCTCCCTTAACCAATCCAGATGCCGCTCTCATGCTATTAACCGGCACCAGGATTGGATGGAGCAGGTTGGCTGGATGCTCCTTCAGGCCCTGAAGGCCTGTACTTGCTCTCCACCAAGCTGTCTAAGACAGCTCGAGTTGGAGAGCTTCAAAGTGCGCATGTCACACTGTCCATCTCAAGACAGCCGGCTAAACTGATGCGCACTTTGGAGTGTCTGGCCAGCCACTGCTCCAGTCCTCCATGCTACCAATCGGCAGCAGAGGACTCGCCTCGCGTTTCGGGGGCAGGCTGCGGGGCGCATCAGTAAAAAAATAAATTGGCAAACTCCATTGCCATTTTATTTTTCACATTCGCTACACGCAGCGGGCGGGGGAGGCAACGCTCCTCCGCCCTCATGAAGAAACCTCTGCTGCTTAGGTTACTTTATAAGGACGCGCATGTGTGATGGACGTGCCTACCAAATGATGTGATCGGCCGCGTCAAAAACATCTTTTTTAGCTTTAACCGGACTACAAAGCATTGGGGATGTGGCTACGAACTATTGAGAAAATCAATAGGTCACAAAGGTAAGACCTGTTGGCTTTGCCAGTGGTTATTTAAGTGTGGTCTTAAACCAGTTGACACTGTGACCACTAAGCACTGTTCACAAAATTTGAGAGGTACCCTTACAACAGTAGGGGACAGGGTTAGGTACAATACAATGGAAAAAGTATCCTCCACGTGACCATATAAAAACCTTTTATATACTAGATCCTCTTACTACTCGTACCTCAATCATACACAAACTAAAATTACTGAACCCAAATATATGCGACAATGTTATTTTTTATTCTTACTATGCCAATACAAATAAAACCAATTCAGAAATGTTAAAAAAAACTATTTTTTCAAATTGAAAAAGGGGCTTTCTCTTTCCTATTTAAGCCTTCTGATTCTCCTCTTTGTGCAAATACATTTCATTCATCAAATGCCCCGAGTTAAAAACTTTTAAAGAAAACTTAAAAATCTCATACAAAATATACAAATTTAAAAACAGCACATAGTCACTCAGATTAATAAATGATTGAAGAAACATATAGTTGTTGACGCGGCGTTTTGGTGTATGATGCTTGATATAAACCACCTTCTTCAGGACTCTAATTTATGACAACAATCATCTGTATGATTGTTTTCCAGGAAATGCACATGGATGTCAGTAATCAGCTTCCAGGTGGGTTGTTGTTCTTATTTAAATCACTCCCTGTTTTGCCTTCAATATCCTTTCATTATTCTGTTCATCTATCTTCGAATAAATAATTGGATGGGAGTCCTATTTAGTTTGTGTATGATTGAGGTATGAGTAGTAAGATCTAGTATTTAAAAGGTTTTAATATGGTCACGTGGGGTTACTTTTTCCATTGTATTACCACTAAGCACCGAACAGACTATCTTCAAAGAATTACCCAATCTACCTAAAACATTTTTTTTACCCTGACTGGGTTACCACTCCACTTTAATACTGACCTGCATGCTCTGTGATCGTGGATTCTGTGACCTTTTAGTGTGTGACCTCTTACTTCCACCTGGAGCATACATCTTGAAAGCATAAATAGCAGGTGCCTTCCAGGCAAGGCCCAGTAAAGGTGCGCTCATGAAGTGGTTTATATTTAATGCAATCTCAGTGCCAGAGAACCCTGTGTCCTCCCTTTTCCTCTGCGATTCACATCTCATCCGATTTTCTCTGGGATGCCAGCTTTTTTCACTGAAATTATTTCTCACGTGGAGGGTCCGGGTAGCATTGTGAGGCAGAGCCCAATGGGAGCTCCCAAGAAGGGAAGGTGAAATGGGTGGTGAGTAAATGTGTGTGCAAGGAATCCTGCATTGTTGCTGTTGTGCTCTACCTACTCTGGGTGTGAGTGGAGCTGGGATTGCCACAGCGGCGATAGCTGAAACTACTGTTGTCCCTGAAGCACTGGTTCTCTGTGCTGTTGAAGTGTTGCAAAAGAGAAATACAGCAAAGCCAACACGTACTAACTTTTCAGTATGTAAATGTTTCATGCGATCTGTTAAGCATTGTACGTACTACTCGCTTTAGTCTAACCCTTCAGTGAAAGCTACTTATTAAGTGTTGGCAAGGCTGTTTCATCTGGTTGTGACTTGATTGTTGGCAAGGTGCGAGGTTTCAAACATGCCAGAGGGCAAAATTTGAGTTTAAGTAGACTTCAACGGATCAGTGCCTGTCAGCAAAAGCATGAGGAGTTCAGTGGGGTCTTGGGGGGGCGGCAGCCTGCAGCCGACCACTGGGAGGTATGCCCTGGGAAAATTTGGGGAATGGTGAAGCCCGGCCATCTCGGCGAGTTTTGGGCTCTTTTGGGCTTGGTTTGGGCTTGTATAGTATAAATGCAGCCATTTTAGATTGTCGACACCATTTTATGAGTGGTAATACAGTGGCTGGCTTTTAGTTAGAAAAGGTTTTCCACAGATGATGGAGGTGAGAGAGAGTGGCCACTATAGAGTTAGGAGAGCGGCCCACGAGTGCGAGAGGCGGGACAGCGTGTGCGCCTGTACAGCCACCGGCACGCTTATTAGCAAGGAAAAGTTTGGGTGGGAGGCCTCGGATGAGTGTGAGGAGGCCAGGGGGAGGGTGGTTGTTCTCTTCCAGCAAAATGTTGGGAGGTTGCGGGTGGCCTCTGTGCACGCCGCAGTGGGCGGGGCCTTGGGGAATGGTTAGGATGGAGCTCCAGAGGTGTATGGAGGTACGGGCTACCCATATGAGGTTGGCACAGTGAGCGGGCCTAGCCTTACGATCGTGCTGCAACAAAGAAGGGGAGGGGGATCGTGGGCAGTATTTTCAGGCCGTTGTCGTAATTGAGGCCTTAGGAGAGCGGCAAGCCTTGCCTTGATGGGGGAGGTGCAGCTGGCAGTGGCAGGCACAAGCTGGGAAGGTAAAACAAGGAAGGAGAGGCGGCCTTTTAGGGAGACTGTGGAGGAAGCCCAGGGCATATTTAGAATCCACGGGGCAGACCTGGGATGTGGTTGTAAACAGAGCATGGTGGTGGCACATGAGAATTGGAGGGATGGGAGTGCATGGCCCTCTGTACCCCTAGATATGGAGGGTTTGTGGGAGTGAGTACCACTAAGGGTGAGGGCGCCGTTAGCACAGGTGGTGCGGGGGTGCAGGAGTTGGATAGGCCTCAGGCCACTGTAGTTTTGGGAGTAGGCCTTGAGTGGAGCGACGGGGGAGCAGAATGAGGGGGAGAGAGAGGCTCAACGAGTTAGCTCTCGCGCGGAACGGCAGGCAGCCATCACCTCTAGAAGAGAACAGCAGCATTGCGTATCTGGAGTGCCGGGCGTTCAGTCTCGGGCGCTGCAGGGTGCTGGCAGAGTAGTAGTTGGTAGTGGGTGGTTATCAGAAGCGGAGGGAAGCACTGTTCAGCATGAGTTAGATGCCAACACAACGGGCCCTTTTCTTTTGTAGGGCGGTAAGACGGCAGCATGGCGGACTCGTGGGTGTGGGGGCCGGTACAGCTCCAATGACAAGAGATAGAGTAGGTATGGCCCCATACGGTCAGCTAGACTGCATCAGAGGACACAAAGATCGCTGCCAAAAGAAGGCCCGGAACGGTCCTAGCGGTGCAACAGGCCGAAGGGTTCATTACCACCCCTGGCAACCAATCTTTTTTGTGGCATACAGCATCAGAAGAGCAGGTGGGAGGACGTAGTACGGCCTGCACCGCTGAAGAGATCAACAGATAGGTGTTGAAACATTGGTATGGCTGCAGTGGCCGACAGCAAACACTGCCACTTGTGCTGCAAGTGGAAATGTGTAGCAACATACCGTATTAGAGTATGATGAGTAGAGTCTTGAGGACGGTGAGTTTGTGTATGAGGTGGTATATTGGGGGAAGAAAGAGGGTGGCAACAGGGGGCGGGGGGGGGACTCCTCAAACTGGTGGCGATGTCTTAGAGTACAAGCATGGTACGGCAGCAGCACGCAGTTCAGGAAGTGCCAAAACGGAGGGTGCCAATAGCGAGGTGGCCTGCTCCAAAACGAGTACCGACCCTGGCACCAGGTGAGGTTCATGCCGGCAAACATATGGCTGCTGCAATGGTTTCAATTGGTGTGGATGCGCTGGAGTCGCAAAGATGGGACTCAGTCGGTTTGCAAAAAGGTTCCTATGTGACTGGCACTGGGGTAGGCACGGATGACAGGAATGCAACGGGGTGGGGCAGGTAGACAAGTAGCCAGGGGGGACTGGGTCAGTCAAGGGTGCAAAGACTAAGGATTGGGGGGGGAGAACGAGGCACACAATACAGAGGCGGGGAAGAGTGGGGTGAAAGTTATTGGGGAGGGACATGGTTGAGTGTCCAGAGAGTAAGGAATCAAAAATTAAGAAGCTCCCCTACATAGGGGTTTTGAAGTTGCTGGGAGCGCACCTGAGCATTGGAATTGATTCTGGGACGATGGAGGCCCGTTTACCAGAGGACAAGAAAATAACACTGCAGTAGCTGTAGATGCAAGGTTTCCAAAGACAAAGTTACGGTCAAGGAGGTTTAGGTTCTGTCGGGTAACTTGATTTTTTGCCTGCAGAGTGGTGGGAGCAGGGAGGACATTTTGTAGGAGGCTGGGGTTGTCATTGTCAGGTTTGTCATTGCCACACCATCATATTAGGTTGTCCACAGGCACAGAAGAGGATTTGAGGATGTGGCGCTTCTTTTTGGACTCTTTCAATGGAGTACCATTAGTGGCCATGAATGTAGTACAGTGGGAGGCACAGGTTTTTACCGATGCAGCAGGAGGGATAGGTTTCTGGTTCTATTGGCAGGGGCAGTGGTGTGCAGAGGAGTGGCCAGTGGAGCGGAAGCATGTGTTAAAAGCAAAACGACAATCGTGAACATTACCTGCGCCATCTTGTCTGGTGGAATTCTATGTGCACATAAGTTGCAGTCATTTTAATCTATCACAGCCATTTTGTACTCTGTTGGTCACCTTTGTTTCACCCTGCCCTTACTAGCATCCCTCTGACCCTCTGACCGACCTGGTACGTGTGCTGGGGGCTATTAACTCTATTTGCCGCAACAAACCTCAGCGCCACTTGCTGCCACAAACTCGTTTTTCCTCTCATCTCTGTTTTCAGGCAAACCTTTCGACACTCTACCCCTCACTGCACCTAGTTACACAAACAGGTTCCAAACACCAAAAAGACTCTTGCAACATGATTTATTGCACTGCAAACAGCAAGACTTGTTGTTACCAACAATGGGACCTGTTTTTATCAACAGAACGGACTCTTAAATCTGGCCGGTCTCACATGTTTTAGACCCTGATGCAAGGTCCAGCTGCAAGATAAGATTGTCTGTTTGACCTGGGTGGGAAGAGAATTACTGTTGGGCTTATGTGACAATCTGCCCGGGGCGGGGACCCCAAGCTTGTGTAACCATGTTGATGAAACCAATGCATTGTGTCAAACCTGTATAAAAGGAAGAGCCAAAGGAGTTATCAGCACAACACCTCCCTCAGACATCCCGGTGTCTGCAGTTGACGTGATCTCCTCATGAGAAATAAACCTTTTTCTTGTCTTCCAGTTTCCAGCGCTTGCCTCATTATTTTGATAGCGAACCCAAAGTGAATTAAAGGTGGAACCCTGCACCGGGCAGCATTGAGGGTCTTAGAAGACTCGGTGCCTTTCACAAATAGGCTCCCAAACGTGGGGGCCCATCAGCGACGCGTGGGTCCGGTAGAGAGGTCCTAACGACGGAGTGAACGACTAAACGATTGGGGTATACCTGCCTGAGAAGACCCTTGTCTGGCTGCCGATCAACTGAACTTCACCGGTTCCGAACGGACCTCTCTCGAGTGACCTGCGGTCCTGACTGGGACCTTAGAGGAACGCCGCATTGATTGTTGGAGTGAGAGGACAACCAGGCGCTGGAAGGGGAAGACGAAGAACTGTCCATACGGTCCAGGTAAGGTCGTGAAAAACGACTTAAATTGATTGATTGATTGAATAGTTTGATTGAAATACTAGTATTCCTTTTTTGATATTGAGTTATTTGCGACATTTCCCTGCTTGCAAACAACGAAGAATAGGAATATTCTCTCTCTTTGCAGGCAGCGAAGGACAGGTAGTGCAGACTTTTTGTCTAAATTGATTGATTGAGATATTCATTTTTGACCGATAAATACGTCATGCCTGTTTTCTCTAGATTGTTTGATTGTAATTGTTTTGGACCAGACCGTTCGTTAGAGGTCAGTCAGCCGGCACCGCCGGAAGCCACCCCTAACAAGGGCATGTACGTAAAGTATGGATTAGCCACCGTAGCTTATAGCAAACTATGGCATAAATACACTAGGAAGGACCGGGTAAATCAGTGGCCACTGACTGGATCTTTCGATCCTGCTAAAATAAAAACGTTAGAATTAGCTCTCCACAAAAAGAAAACTAGACCAGCCATGTTTGACAGTTTTGGTTTATGGCGAAAAGAGGCAGCTCAAAGAAAGAAAAGGGACGAAGCTAGACAAGATAAAGAAACGCGAAAATCAGCTTACCAAGCCTGTAAAAGATTAGAAGAAAAACTAAAAGAAAAGGAAATCGATAAAAAGGAACAGGAATCAAAAATATCAGGTCAATGCCCTGTTAGAACGCCCTCGACTCTTTACCCCAAGTTACCAGCAAAACAAAGGGTAGATGATGATTTATTGTTAGGTCCCCCAATCATATACATGCCACCCCCTTATGCCCCTACTCATCCCGTATTACAACGCCAGGACCACCAAAGTATAGCCGGAGATGGCACGATCGCCTCAGTCTCCACCGCCTCTGCTCCCACCGAGTCACCCACACCAAATGCCTCATCGAAGGATACAGTAGTAGAGGTAGGATCAAAAGAAAAAGGAGCGCCCAGGGTCCGCGATTAAGTAAAAATGAGCGAGCAGGCATTGATAAAATAGTTAAATCCCTCATAGATAGGAAGGAGACAGAAGAGTATGTAACTGACATATGCAACTCCTATGTTGAAAACCGCAAACGATACTTTATTGTACGTCTGTTACCACACTCTTACTGCATATGAAGAGAAGTACCAAGATGTAGGACCCGAGCGGCTAGTGGCTCTCTATAGGAAGGTAGACACCGGAGATGAAGGCGACAACGATGTTACAGAACTCTTTTCATCCACACTGGAGGTATTCCGTCACCTCGTGGAACAAGGACGGATAGATAAGGACAGGACATCTAAGATAGCAGGACCCCCGGTGGAAAAACCAGATAGCATGATGCCGATAAAAGAAGCTGCCCCTTATTGGGTACCTCCTAGAGGACAAGGGACTCATGACGATATGAACCATCAAGACGCTAGAGGAAGGGTGGTCTACAATTGGGTGTATCAACCATGGGACAGACAGGACATTTTGACGTTCCGTAAATCTTTACCGGATTTACGAAAGAACCCCACCGCCTTTTACACCGAGCTAGGTACCGCTCTGGGATCAACAATAATGACACTTGCCGACATAGACTTGTTCTTCGGGTTATGTTTGCCAGCAGATGTGTGGAAACAGATTAGGAAAATAGACCATACCGAACTGCTTGGTCATACTTGGGAACAACTCAACACACTAGATAAACAGCGGAACCCTGGTCAAAAACCGGTTAAAGCAATATTGGACCTCCCTGACAAAATAGTGCAGAAAGTGAAAACGCTGATCCCAGAGAAAAAGATAGACTGGTCCATAGTAACCGCGTGCCGCCAGAAACCACAAGAGGATGTCTCAGAGTATTTCTCCAGATTTGAAACGGTGTTCTCCGATTACAGTGGACAAGACATGTCCACCGCAACCGGACACCACTCATTTGTGCAGAAGTATGTCAATGGACTACTGCCAGATGTATCCCAGAAATTACAAGCCAGCGAAAGTAGTTGGGCAGCATCTAAACCGGCGGCCATTCTCCAAATGGCCCAGTACTATGAGCATCAGAGAAACGAAAATGACAGGGCTACAGAAAGAAAAAAGAAGGACTTGAAGGAAAGGGTAATGGTAGCACAACTCCAGGGGGCGAATACAGGAAGGGAGCAATATAGGGGAGGATACCAGCAGAATACCCCTAGAGTACAGCCACCTAGAAACAATTCATCGACATCATATGTAGGACGCCAAGACCTAGGACAGGATCAATGTGCATTTTGCAAAGAATATGGACACTGGAAAACCCAATGCCCGGCTTTGTTAGGAGCTGGTAGGGGCAGAGGGGCGAGGGAAATAGCAAGTGGACAGAGAGGAAGAGGACGTGGGAGAGGGTACGCGAGTGAAGCAAGCGAGGAAAGGCCAGGAAGAGTGAACACATTTGACCATCCCAAACAGAATCAGTACCAACAGACAGATTATGACAATACGTACGACTTTGCATAGGACAGCCAGGGGCAAGGGAGGGATCCAGTCGAGCTCTATGTTGATCAGCAAGGCCCTTATGTTACCGCTGAGGTCCTGGGCACAAAGTCGCCATTTCTGGTAGACACGGGAGCAACACGTAGTGCACTATCCAAACTACTGATTCCAAGGGCACCCTTGTCAGGCTCACATGTGACCTCAATAGGATTTGACGGTACGCCCTCCACCAACCCTTTGTCCCGACGATCCTTTTTAACCTTGACAACAATAGCGTCGAAACGACATTCCTCCTCTCTTCCAACACCCCAGACGCCATTATGGGTCTCGACCTTTTGAAACACTTCCATGCGACTATCAGATGCTCACCAGACGGAGTGCGTGTCGTCCTGTATGACAACCCCCAGCGCCATAGAGAGAACCCTTCTCAGCACGTTTCCCATCTCCGAGACTGACGCATCCCTACTGGACACTTTGCCATCACACTTATGGGCTAGGGCTGATTCAGACGTAGGACGAATGATGATTGACCCAGTACACGTAACAATACGACAGGACGCAACCCTACCGAAAGTACCGCAGTACAAAATATCGCCAGAGGGTGAGAAGGCACTGACCGAGATCATACACTCTTTGGTAGAGGCAGGGGTGGTAGAGGAAGTAGTAAACAACGTTTGTAACAGTCCCATACTACCGATTGTAAAGAGACAGGGAGAGGGAGACGGAAAAGCCTTCCGCTTCATCATTGACCTGCGGGAGATGAACAAAATCGTAGTGCCACAATACCCAGTAGTTTCCGACATCACGACAATTTTGACTTTAATCCCCTCCACTGCCATCACCTTCACTGTAATTGACCTCAAAAACGCATTCTTTTCCATACCTATACACAAGGACAGCCGCTATCTATTTGGATTCACCCTAAACTCCCGTTCGTACAGATTTTGCAGAGCACCTCAGGGGTACACTGAGAGCCCAAGCATCTATAGCCAGGCACTTAAGACAGTTGGACGCCATACAATTGCCAGATGGAGTGGCACTAATACAATATGTAGACGACATCCTTCTAGCAGCGGACACCATACCAATAGCCGTCACAGCCACCATCAAACTACTGCATTTTCTTGCTGAGAATGATCACAAGGTCTCCCGAAAGAAATTGCAGTTCTGTAAATCACAAGTGACCTATTTGGGTCACCTTTTATCCAAAGAAGGGAGGAAACTCACGCCTGACAGGATCCAGACAATTCTAGACACCCCTGTCCCCAAAGATCAGAAACAAGTCCGCTCTTTGATAGGTCTCACTTCATTTTGCCGACAGTGGTTACCGAACTTTAGCCTCATTGTCAAACCCCTTCTCTCCCTCCTAGCTAAAGACATCCCCTCACCTCTCCCCTGGACCCCCGAATGCCAGTCAGCCTTTAAAGAACTACGCAATGCCCTTTGTTCAGCGCCTGTCCTAGGAACCCCGGATTACTCCAAACCATTCTTCCTCTACACGCACGAGAGGGAAGGATGTGCATTGTCTGTCCTAACACAATCAATTGGTCACAAACAACGTCCTTGTGCATATTTCTCTGCCACCCTCGATCCAGTAGCCAGAGCGCTGCCAGCGTGCCTGCGCGCTGTGGCAGCTGCAGCAGTATCGATACGCCAGAGCGAAGGAATAGTACTCTCCAATCCAGTCACTGTTTTAGTACCCCATGCAGTCGACACACTACTAAACCAGACCAAAACCCAACACTTGACTAGCGCTCGACTGACAGGATATGAGTTGACCCTGCTAGCACCGCACTTTACCCTAAAGCGATGCACCACCCTCAATCCAGCCACACTGTTACCCCTACCCGAAAATGATCCTAGCGTGACTCCACTACACGACTGTGTGACACTAACCGATGAACAAACAAAGAGTAGAATAGATCTCAGAGACACCGCCTTTCTAGAACCAGATGGAGAACTATGGGTGGATGGTTCGTGCATCAAACTCCCCGACGGCACCACCTCAGCTGCATACGCTGTCACCACAGCCCGAACCGTTCTGTAAACAGCCCGTATTCCCCAACGTTCAGCCCAGGCTGCAGAACTCATTGCCCTCACACAAGCATGTATCTTAGCGACTGACACGACAGTTAACATATACACCGACAGCCAATATGCCTTCGGGGTGGTTCACCATTTTGGGATCTTATGGAAAGAAAGAGGGTTCCTGACTTCACACGGTACACCCATCCTGCATGGAGATTTAGTCTCCGCCTTGACGCAAGCAGTCCTCCTCCCCAAGAAGTTAGCAGTGATAAAATGCCAAGCACATAGGAAAGTGACTGATCTCATTGGACAGGGAAATGCACTAGCAGACGTTACTGCCCGAGCCACGGCAGGAGACAGAACTACGACACGAATGTATGTGACCAGGTCACAAGCTGAAAGATGGACTGACGCTAGGACCACTGTAAGGGACATACAGACTACAGGCACACAAGACGAATTGACCGAGTGGGAAAAGGTGGGACTAAAAGACAAGGAAGATTGCTGGAGAACTAAAGACGGAAATAAATGGCTGTTACCCAATGCCTACCTCATCCCCATATTGACCATGGCACATTTACCAGCACACACAGGCTCCACCCCCATGATTGAACTAATCACCAGAGTATGGCATAACGTCAAGATAGCAGAATCTGCAAAACGCCTAGTACAACAATGTATAGTCTGCCTACAACACAACCCAGGGAAGGGGACTGTAGTACCACGGGGAGGGTTTGGAGTCCCTGACCACCCCTTTGAAATCCTTCAAATGTATTACATTCAACTAGAGAGATGCCTTGGTCTAAAATATGTCCTGGTGGTTGTGTGCGCTTTTAGCAAATGGGTGGAGGCATAACCCACCCGCGACAATACCGCCTTAGCCACTGCAAAAGTATTGCTGAAAGAATTCTTCCCCCGATACGGCCTTTGCAGAATTTTATGGAGCGACAACGGCCCCCACTTCGTAGCAGAGGTGATACAGAACATACTGAGAGGGTTGGGGTAAAACAAAAGTTCCATGCCGTCTTCCACCCCCAATCAGCGGGCCTGGTAGAGAGACACAATGCAACGTTGAAACTAAAACTAGCCAAAATAGTTGCCACGACCGGGTTGAAATGGCCCGACGCCCTCCCATTGGCATTGTTATCGATGCGCTCCACCCCAACCAAACACCGACTGACCCCGTATGAGGTGGTCTTCGGCAGGCCTATGAGCATTTGGGCGGCACCAAGACCCACCTCCATTAACGATGTCCCGAACATATTAATGTCGGATTACTTGCATAAATTGACAAACGAGCTAACCATTATCCACCAACAGGTGCAGCAAGCCTTGCCTGACGTATCCAGGGGCCCGGGACATGAAATAAAGCCAGGCGACCATGTATTTATTTGCAACTTCCAAAGAACGAAGAATCTGGAGCCTAGGTGGACGGGCCCCTGGCAAGTCCTGATCACCACCCGAACTGCCCTCCGAGTGGAAGGAAAACGAAACTGGCTGCACGCTCATCATTGCAAACGAGTCCCTCCAACCCTGGCAACCTGTGAAGGGGTGGAGGTGCAAGAGGAAGTACTCGCGAGAGACCGACCAGCTCTGAGTTGCTACCCACAAGAAGACTCCCTCGAACTATCAGAATTTCCCGACCCCACGGTGCCATCCAGGAAAGGGTACAACCTAAGATCGACGAAAGGAGGGAGCTCCAACGACCAGGCCACTAACTGAGTCAAGGTCTCAGATCAGTAGCACAGTCGAACAACGCTACCAGGAAAGTGCCAGACAAAAGTCTGTGGTCCTAACAGTTGTTGAGCTCCTCGAAGATGATGGAAGAAACTGAACACCTGCAAAACAACCGCAAAGACACCAAGACTGCTAACCTGCACAGCACAAAGACAATTGCACTTGTAGCCGCATTTCTCACCTGTCTCCTGCTAATGGTCGCACTCTGGATCATTGAAGAGAATGCACCTGCATACAGAACATTGTCACCCACCATGCAACCAACCACCAAGAAAGAACACTACCTGGTATCACTACCGCCACATCTCCGAGAACGACGCAAAGAATTCTGGAATAATTCTTTCGTGCAGATGTTGCACCAGCACAATCTTGCCACCAATGCTACCAACTGTTGGGTCTGTGGGCTGTTACCACATGCCACTGAACATTCCATCCCTTTCATCCCTTCGCCCTTTTCTATTCACAGATCTTGCCTTGCCTGGATGATGCTCCTACAAGAAAGTTACAAAGACAATGCCACTTCCGACGGAACAATCGCCCAGTTCTACAACGAGTTCTGGCGAAACAAAACAGGAAGGACAGCCGCCCCCTTCTGCCCTCACACCTTCAATGCGACATTCCAGATTAATGTCCCCTCCAAAGAACGAGTGGAAATGCAAGTGTTCAATAATCCTAACAGAGCCACATTTTCCTACCTGAAGAAAAGAACTGCTGCAACACTGACTGTGGCCCTATCTGTGGTGAACGTCTCTGGCCTTGTATGCATTGAAGGTCGTGGGACGAAGAATGTGGGTCACAGCACCTGTAGCATTGTAAGGACTTTGAACACTGCCAACCCCCCAGCGCTTGTTGCATCACCCAATATGTACTTTGTTTGTGGAACCAAAGCCTACTCCTGGCTCCCCAGAAACTGGGGGGGCACGTGCTACATCGCCTTTGTTTTGCCACCAACCTACACAGCCCCTGCAGAGCATCATCGAGAAAAGCGTTCTAAAGACATTGATCAAGCAGACTCTGCCTCATCACAGTTCCTCGACGCAGCAAAAGGGCTTGTCCCGCTATGGGGTCCGATGGCAAACAGCCGAGCCATCAGACATCTGTCCCAAGCGGTAGAGACCGCACTGAACGTCACTGTGGCATCCTCCCCAACAACACTGCTGAGCTCCAAGCGATCCGTCTGGTTACCCTGCAAAATCGCATGGTCCTGGACGTGGTACTAGCGGACCGTGGAGGAGCATGCCGCATCATCGGTGCCAGCTGCTGTGTATACATTCCTGATAATTCACCTTCTGTCTATGAAGCAATCGAACATCTCCATAGACTATCTTCAGAAATTCATCAAGGATCAGAGACTTGGACAATTGGAAGTTGGCTTTGGGGCATCTTGAAGGAGTGGGGTTGGAAAATATCAATGATTCTCTTGGTCCCAGTATTGACAATATGTGGTTGTTGTTTGGGTATACACTGTATACCACCTTTGTGTTCTTTGCATAACTACCTTGCACCCTAAGACTATGGACACTCAGCTAACAAAAATGAGAGTAATGTATGATCAAGAGAGACAGGACATTATGGAGATCGAAATAGACTGACAAGCTGGCTAGTTATGTTCAAAGGGGCCACTGTTAAAAGCAAAACGACAATCGTGAACATTACCTGCGCCATCTTGTCTGGTGGAATTCTATGTGCACATAAGTTGCAGTCATTTTAATCTATCACAGCCATTTTGTACTCTGTTGGTCACCTTTGTTTCACCCTGCCCTTACTAGCATCCCTCTGACCGACCTGGTACGTGTGCTGGGGGCTATAAACTCTATTTGCCGCAACAAACCTCAGCGCCACTTGCTGCCACAAACTCGTTTTTCCTCTCATCTCTGTTTTCAGGCAAACCTTTGGACACTCTACCCCTCACTGCACCTAGTTACACAAACAGGTTCCAAACACCAAAAAGACTCTTGCAACATGATTTATTGCACTGCAAACAGCAAGACTTGTTGTTACCAACAATGGGACCTGTTTTTATCAACAGAACGGACTCTTAAATCTGGCCGGTCTCACATGTTTTAGACCCTGAAGCAAGGTCCAGCTGCAAGATAAGATTGTCTGTTTGACCTGGGTGGGAAGAGAATTACTGTTGGGCTTGTGTGACAACCTGCCTGGGGCGGGGACCCCAAGCTTGTGTAACCATGTTGATGAAACCAATGCATTGTGTCAAACCTGTATAAAAGGAAGAGCCAAAGGAGTTATCAGCAGAACACCTCCCTCAGACATCCCGGTGTCTGCAGTTGACGTGATCTCCTCATGAGAAATAAACCTTTTTCTTGTCTTCTAGTTTCCAGCGCTTGCCTCATTAGTTTGATAGCGAACCCAAAGTGAATTAGAGGTGGAACCCTGCACCGGGCAGCATTGAGGGTCTTAGAAGACTCGCTGCCTTTCACACATGTGGGAAGGAGCATAACTTTTCTGCAATTTTTTCTCTAGTTGTAGCCGTGGCCCTATGGGGAGAGCAGTTGGCACATAAGGTCTTTTTATTTTTTTATTTTTTCCAACATGGCTGAGGTACAGGCATTGAATAGGCAGTCTGCACGGGACGCGTAAGGTCTGAAGTTGTTGCAGGATTTTGGTTGAAGTGTCTTGAATTTGACGTTTTATTTAGGGTGGGACATGTACTAGGAGTGGACAATGACATTGCAGATAGTTTTTTTTTCTCATTCACAGCGGTAGAGATTCCATGGGCTGGCTCCAGAGATGGATGCAATCGGGCGCGGTATGCCACAGGAGTTTGGGACAGTAGGCGACAGTGGAAGCTGCAGCTGGTGGTAGAATCCCTGGCTGTGTCAACGAGACAGGCTTACAGCCAGGCTTTAGTAGAATTTTTTAAAAGCGGCGCACTGTGGAGAGGTGATGGCTGGTATCGGACAGAAGATGTGGTCAAGTTCTTGCTGGCATTGATCGAGTAAGGGCAGTCCAGGACAGATAGAAGGGGGCAGGGTAGATCGGTTCTTCTGAGCAGGTACCCTGTTAGCAGATTTTGCCAGGAGAAATGGGCTGCCTCTTTACGTCTGAGGTCCCCATCCGGCGTAGGTAAGGTTTTCAGGCATATTGACGGCAGGCAGGTGTTGGCTTTCCAGTTGCTGGCTATGTTAAGGCAAAAGGCGAGAGGGTACGGACTCATTTATTTCGCATAGGATTGGCAACGGAGGTGGGCAGACTGGGTTGAAGCGAGCAAAATATCACAACTTTGGGCAGATGCACTTTTAACTGCTACCAGAGATGCGTACGTGGGGGAGGGGTTTATTAGGCAATGCATGTTGTTCCAGTGTTTTTTTTGTTTTTTCCAAGTTTTGTTCCATGCAACTGTTCGCTTGCTTGAATAGGTTGAGGATGGTAGGCATGGCCCGGACATATTTTTGGTACATCTAGGCAAAAGGGAAGTGGTAGTTCAAAAGGTGGGTAACTCTCTTACAAGAGTTGAAAGTTAATTTGGCAGAAATACAAAGGCAGTGTGTGAGTGGTCAGGTTGCCACATTATGTGGTCTGGATTTATACCATGGAGTTTGTCACTGGGCCTCCCAAACGAGCAGCGATTGAGAAAATATGAAAAAAAATTATAGGGAGATGAGGACTTTTTGTAGAGAACAAAACATGACTAGCATGGATCATACGGATTTGAGGTATGATGGTAAGTTTTCTGAGGAGATGGAGTGCATCTCAAATTCATTGGCATGGAGCTATATTTGTTTTGCAAGCGGCATTGGCTAAGGTTTTCCACTTGCATTACAGATTACGACTCCCTAAGGGGGGGGGGGGGCAGAAAAAGTCAGGAGAAGTTGGCATGGATTAACCAAGTTTATTGTTGTTGACAGCGGCAATCCAGGCTAAAAGGGAACGGGTAGGCAAGCGCATGTCTGGACGAGGCAGGAAGTTTAAGGTTCATTAGCAAGTTAACTTCGAGATTAATAGTTGCACTAAAACTGTATGGCAGGTTGAGGGCCTCAAGTGAGGAAGTTTAGCCCAGGAGGCGGTAGAACATTGTAGGTTTGTTTGTGTGGGGGGGGGGAATAGTTTAGGGGTGGAGTAGTTTAATGTAGGTAAATTGTTCGTATAGTGAGGTTTAGTTTGATAAGGCGAAAGGCCCAGGGTTTATTATATGTGATGTGCACCTGTTTCAATAATGCAAGCTCTCGAGTCTGGTGCCACTGCAGAATGTGGAAGGTTAAACTGGGCGCATTTCTGTTCATATGAGGACATACTCATTACACTAGAAAAATTAGCATAATGAGCAACAATTTTTATCTTTTGTGATCTTTCTAGTTTTTTCATGTTTGTTATGTGATTATTGCTTGATGTGTTTTTCTTGTTATTACTGTATTGTAATTGACTGTTTAGTGTTTTTGTGTTGTACTAGATCTAATATTTGCATTGTTTGCTCTCTAATGTGGGTGCTCATGAACCATACAATTATCTAACTACATGTACCATTATTTTCGATTTAAAAAAAAAAAAAAAAATGATCTACATAAAAATATTTTTGTACCCAAGATGAATAAACTATAAAAATTACTGGTCTGATTTACGGCTTTTGCAGATCATAGACACACTGCTTCTGTTATATGAAGTGTTTTGGAGAAGTGATTGTTTTTGTTTGCCATGTTCATTTCCCTGCCCTCTTCTCCGAACATATCCAATTAAGTCAGGGACCCTCTTTTGTTCTCTTGAAACTGGAGGCTTTGCCTGGTATTTTGTGAGTTTCACCTGATAGTAAAAATACGCTTTCCCGCCTCCGGCTGTCTTTCTCAAGTTCATGGTACAGTTATTTTGCTTCTAGATTGTCGTCCAGCCTCAATTCTTTTCTTTCGGGAGCCCTCTTCCTGTCCCACCCCAATCCCCCCTCTGACATTTTCTTCCCCTCGGCCCCCTACGGTGGTCAGAAATTAAAACTTTGAACGTGATTCATGGTCCCAGGGCTACTTTTAATGGCTTCTTAGTTTACATCTGCCTAGCATCGAGGTGACTGCTATTAGAAGTCGGCTTTGTTTTCAACATTTGATCTTGAATGCAAAGTTCAATATTTTATTCTTGTTTTGCGGACTTGGTTGAAACATTTATTAACTAGAGCGGTTCATCAAATTTTAAACTAGGTGGATTTTATCGCCATATGGTGAGCAATTTACTGTTAGTTACTTCTCTAATGTGATACGCCATATAGCTTTTCGGTGAGTTGTCCTAAAACAATCACTGCACTTCACTTCTAACAGACAACCTCCAGTGCATCGTGGTTACCAACTGCAGCACGTACGCAGTGTATATCAAACTCAACTAGCTCACAGAGGCATTCCTGCTCCTCGTGTAAGCAGATCCCTGAGCGCAGCACTGTAAAGGAAAACATGGTGGCGAGCCGGGGAGATGGATTAAGTGAGGACCATGTCGGAGGATTTGGAGAGGAGTCAACAAGGGATCATTTTATTGATTCGGAAGTGGGCCACATTGTCGAGGGTACTACTTGGTTTGCTTGACATTTGAGTGCTGTCCTAGACCACAGCCTTGTAGTGGTGCGCCATTCAGCCCTCTGGTATCTGATATGCAGTGAGCCCCTGAACAAGGCCATCAGTGTATTAGTAATAGCTTGTTTTGTGTAGGGCCTCATACCGCACTTCTGCCATTTTTAAATGTTGAACAGGTGCCAATTTAGTGAAATTCAAGTTATCAGCTTCATGGGAGGCCGAGTTGGCCTTGGGCATTTAAGCTAGTGACATGCAGAATAATTTGAGCGTTTCGAACAAGTAATTAATTAATTCATCCTGCCGACTTTGTAAACTTTAGGTTGGAAATCACAAAGTTGGAAACACTTGTAGGACACGATGTTTTAGCATTGGGGAAACGAGGTTGTAAAATCTTCCATTTATCTCTGGGGCTTTTTAAGCTTTAGTCAGCGGATGTTGGCTGAACATTGCCTCGTAGAAGGTAACTGCCCTGGCTAAAGTAGTTCTTCAGAGTGAGTGGCAGTCTCCTATTTCTGTGCAAGTTGCTTCGTTTGATATCTCACCGCGCATTTGGTGTTTGACTTCCAGAGGTCACAGAGGTGTCGGCACGAAGTGCTCGTAAGCAGAACTATACTTCAATTAAAAGTAGGGGGTGGTCTGCAAAGCAGTGTATCGCGCCTCCCCCCGAGCCTTTCCCCCCCTTCTGTATTAATATTATTCTATGCCAGAGGCCTGCACTGTGTAGCATGTTAGAGTCTTATCCCAAATAGGAGCATCTTGACCTTTAAAGGAGTCATTATGGTCATGTCTGCTCTCTGAATTATCATTCCCTCCCACATGGAACCTTCCTGGGCGAAGACGTGGCTGTTGCCCTCTAGCTGGAACCGAGATCATTACTTTTTATGTAACTCTTCATACCTCTCTTCTGCCACTTCTACATGCTGCAAATAACTTTTAGCAAATGTAATGGTACTCCACTTATTGACCACAAAAGAATGGAAGGCTGATTAGCCCTTGCTGGGATTTGATCTCTGACTTGCAAATCGGTATATAGGTCAGCTGTAAGTTTAAAACTTGAGCAGCCTTCCTGTCTGTTGAATGAAGTCTACATTAAAGGATGCCTGCTTAGAGGTCAGTCTGCAACAGAAGTACACCTTGCTCCACCCAGAGCCAGAGATTGTGAAGGTGCCCACAAAAACAGGACCGGCCGAGACTCCATGGCATGCAGACAATCGAAGGGGGCGCACTTCACGAAGTTTGAGTGAAATGCATGTTCACTTTGCACAAGCAATGTGTCTTTTATTCTGTCACCTCCGTAAGTTAGACTGTGTGGCACTTTATATTCCACTAAACTACTCCTTACTGCCTTTGCTCTCTCTATCACAGTATACTTGCTTGGAGTATGCTAACATTGGTTTTGGGCCTTGGAATGTTCGACAATTAATCCGTCCCAGAGATGTACTCATTCACTCCTTTACTTCCGCCGGTTCTGTGGATGTGGTCAGTCAGGAGCTACTAATAATAATGAAGAATGTATTCCTTACAACAGTCATTCATTGCATTAGCCGCATATTTGATTATTTCATAATATCGCCTTTTTACGATCATTCCACTATTGTTTTTCACCGCACCGCTTGCACTGTGATCACCTTTCACAGAGCACTATTGAAAATGATTGTAGATCCTTTGCATTGAAGTGTTATTAATACTTTAGTTGTGCATCAAATATTATTGTACAAATTCCAGGTCTCCTACCATTTTATATCTACATTTACCTGTTTATGATTGGAACAATTAACAATCAACAAATGTTGTTGATTTTTCTCCTGTGAAAGAACCCTAGAAGGATATTTGTTGCTTCTAGTTTTTTTCCCTATTTTTATATGCCATTATGAAAAGAAGACCTTTGCAAACATTAGATCGGGAGCACGGTCCCTCCAAGGCTTCAATTATTTTTTTAATTGGTCTTTATTGGCATTTATGGAAATCAATACGAGATGCATAGGCTTGGGGAAGACATCAGTTACTACCTATATATACTTACTCATCCACTGTTGTACAGACCCCACTTATAAGTATAAAGTGACAGCTTATGTGTGTAACCATTTACCAACATCAAACAACATTAAGGACAGAATTCAAACTGTGCCCCCATCCCCGGTCCTATTCCAGCACATCGCTAGCATGCTGGAAAATATATAGGGTCCTCGTTCAGTAAAATTAAGACAAGACAGTCTACACAGGAGAAGAGTTAAGATATGCTACGAGGTCTGTGGTTGCCGTCTCCTAGGAAGACCAGGCATTAATAATTTGTTAAAGATACTTATACAAAATATACTCCCAATGCTGATGGCAAGTAGGTTGGTGGGGGCAACACTCTAAGGTAGCTGCCCGTCAAAGACTTTGGGCTGATGGTCATTAAGAACGGCTCACAGTTCAGCTCTGAGGTGGGCCTGGGCACATTGCTGACAAAACGAGAGTTTGCGTCCGACTCCGCTTTGGCATATTTATATAGGTCCCTTTGCCAGAGCTTCAGGTCATGCCCATTTGACATTTAGCAAGGATGAGAGCTAAATCTATGAATTTAGTAGTGGATTTGCTGCATTTGGTTCTTGTCATGAGGCCTAATAAACACATTTTAGGCTGTCCTATGCTATGTCCTTTTTCCCTGTCCGTTGCCTCAATGGAGTAGTAAGGACCTTCCACCAATACTGACTCTGCAGAACCAGACCATATGTCCAAATGTGGCCCTCGTTTGATTACAGAGCAATCACAAGGAGATGATGGACGGAGTGCTGAAACTTTTCAAACACTCACCCCCAGTCACAGATATGGGTTGAATCCATCATCATTCTTTAGCTCACTCCGCCACCCCCGTTCAGACTCGGACATAGCTATATGCAAATCAGTCTTCCCCCTGTGCCTCATGGGAACAGTCCAGACCGAACTGCCAAGCCATGTCTTCCCTGGACCGGAATCAAGCATCCTGGGACCGGTTTTGGGCGAACAGCCCTCATCAGCCAGGCTAGCTTGAATCCAGTTGCAAAGTGAGCAAGGGACCCACGTCTGCGCATACCCTGCCAACTTAAGGCGAACAAAGCAAACACAAGGAGATGATGGACGGAGTGCTGAAACTTTTCAAACACTCACCCCCAGTCACAGATCTGGGTTGAATCCATCATCATTCTTTAGCTCACTCCGCGACCCCAGTTCAGACATAGCTATATGCAATCATCGTTCTTTAACTCACTTCGCCACCCCAGTTCAGACACCGCTATATGCAAATCAGTCTTGACCCTGCGCTTCATGGGAACAGTCCAGCCCGAACTGCCAAGCCATGTCTTCCCTGGACCGGAATCAAGCATCCTGGGACCGGTTTCGGGCTAACAGCCCTCATCAGCCAGGCTACCTTGAATCCAGTGGCAAAGTGAGCAAGGGACCCACGTCTGGAGATACCCTGCCAACTTGGGGCGAACAAAGCGGTGTCTGAACTGGGGTGGCGAAGTGAGCTAAAGAACGATGATGGATTCAACCCAGATCTGTGACTGGGGGTGAGTGTCTGAAAAGTTTCAGCGCTCCCTTGATCATCTCCTTGTGTTTGCTTTGTTTGCCCTAAGTTGTCAGGGTATGCCCAGACGTGGGTCCCGTGCTCACTTTGCCACTGGATTCAAGCTAGCCTGGCTGATGAGGGCTGTTAGCCCGAAACCGGTCCCAGGATGCTTGTTTCCGGTCCAGAGAAGACATGGCTTGGCAGTTCGGGCTGGACTGTTCCCATGAGGCACAGGGTCAAGACTGATTTGCATATAGCTGTGTCTGAACTGGGGTGGCGAAGTGAGCTAAAGAACGATGATGGATTCAACCCAGATCTGTGACTGGGGGTGAGTGTCTGAAAAGTTTCAGCGCTCCGTTCATCATCTCCTTGTGTTTGCTCATTTGATTACAGCAGAGACACACCACAGGTGTTTGAGGGTACATAACAATGAAGACATGCAGGCATTGGGTATGCTCTGTGAAGGAAATTAAATCAGATGAGCTTGAGGCAGGCGTTTATCGAAATATGGTGCACGTATTGTAGGGTCTGGTTCCATTCAGTGTCAGTACGTGTAATACCCAGATCCTCATTCCACTTGCCTCTCAGACAGGTCAATAACTTACGTTTGGTGCTTCTCATAGCCTTGTAGGCTAATGTAATGAAATGTCTATTATTTTTCCAAAGACCATAACGTCTAAGTGAGTGCATCAGTCAGTGGCTCCTCCCCACTACTCCTCCATCCCCATGTGAGTGTCACAGCTGTAGTCGGTGCCGCATGATTTCGCAACTATCCTGAGATTAGATCTTATGCCTGTTGTAGTTCCTTAAAGGGCATGAGGTAGCGAGAGTCCTACAGGGCCGCCACTGCAGCGATCCTCGTGCAAAGACGCTTGTTTGCTTCCCGAGTCAACTGGGCAAAACTGGAATGACCACAGCGAAACCTCTGGGCCGTATGGGGTTGTACCTGATCTGTGAAACAAGTAACTGCTAGTCATATCGGGGGCCCCAACAAGATGGTTATAGGGTTAGCTGTGCATCTCTTATCTAAAATATACTCTTCTATTTCCTGTGGGGTTAGTTTGCCTTTCAAGTAAGTGTATTCAAAAGAGAAGCATGAGCGGAGTCTTCCCGCCACGCCTTGGAGCTGTGTGGCCAAGGAGCAAGTCTTGAAGTCTGGAACTCCCAGACCTCCACCATCCAACAGGAGATATAGGTTGTCTAAGGCATGTCTCCTCCTTTGTGTTTCCCAAATGCTACGTCGTCCTTAAGTGGATATTTGCGAAGAAATACAGGAACGGGGTAATGGCACCATTTTGGCCAAAGCCACTCATGCCATTCCCAACAGGGAACTTGCCCCAGAAGCCCATCGAGGCCCTTGCGAAATCTACGCCCTTCCGAGATTGCCCTAGACTCCAGCTTGGTGGTCCCTATAAACCTGTACTTCTGGATATTTTAACATAGTACGTTCTACCAGTAATCCCTCGATTGTTGATGCAGTCAGTCTACTGGCACCTCTCTCTGTCTCCCTCCAAGGCTTCAATAAACCTACATCTAGGTTACTATTTCTCCATTCAGTCCCGTAGGTGGTAGCTCCTGCCTTTATACTAAATCCATTTGGGGGATATAATCTTTGAACCTCATGATTCGCAGACATCTGTTTTTTTTCTTGTATCTTATTGTACATTAAAGTATTATTAAAAAAAATAATAGTTCTGTTCATTTGATTTGGCTCTGTTACGTGATATCTAGTACTAACCTTCATGTCACCTGTGCTGGATTATGGCTTGACTTCTTGATGACACCTACCACTGGAATGCCAAGGTAACTGCTGAGTCCTGTCTACGCAATAGGAAGAACATGCAGGGTAGCGTTTGGAAAGGCTGGGTGCTTCATCCAGCCAATTTAATTAGTAGAAGCAGGTGGATGCGTCACTCACTACACCCGCCTGGTTAAATAGTCCTGTGCCCCTTTTCAAAACGTGTCTGCCTCCAGTAAAGGAGAGCTGCTTTTTGCAGCCATCAGTCCATGTTTCATTGATGCGCTCTTCCTAGCACTGGCATATGAAGTGTTTGTGCCTGCGTTATGGAGAGCGCATTTTTTTTCCATAACCAGACTCTCTTTCGTTGACTGATGGACGTACACTATTGAGCGTGCCTTGTGTTGCAGGCAAGTACAGATCACATATCCTTGAGCAGAATTGGTTCTGATAAGCAGGCCTTAAAAAGGTGTATAACCTTGAAATACTTTGCGGGAAATGCTTTGGTACTGTCTGTATATGTCTGTCATGTAGAAGGTGCAAAACCATTTATGTTGACAATGTGATGAGGCACAACTGTGGTGTTGTAACATTTCAACCGACACAAATGCAAGACTTTTTGTGCAGTTTTTGCTTACTTTGTCAAGTATTGTGCCACAAGGAAAGCAACAACTAATGCGATTTACATTTAAGTTTAGGTCTTATTTTTGTTTTTTGTAAATTGACTTGTTCCTACGCACAACATTATTATCCAGCAATGTTGGCGGAGCTGTTCGTGGATTTCTGCTGTTGCATGTGCCGTACCACGCCTGACATGTGCGGACAGAGGTCGTCCACTGCTGAGTTGTTTATTTTTCTCCCCTGAGCGATGATCTTTGTGGTTATGGTTTTTGATGGTATTTTCACCTGTAGGCATGTCACTTACAGAAAGATAGAAATGCTACCACGAAGAAAAGTCTGCCCCCAGCGGTGCTTTATATTGGGAAGTGTACCATAATTACAAGGTCCGCTTATCTGTCACTTAGTTGCTTGTTGGCAGTTGTTTCTCTAACCACTCCTAGATTGAGAGCGGCTGTTGAGAATAGCTCAGTGTGACCCTTTGCTGTGTAAGCATTGGCGACTGACAAGGGGCCACTCCGTGAACATGGTTTCACATTTTTGTGCTTATTCCGGTTCTCGGAGAAAGTCTGTTTAGTCGTTACCTGGAAGTAATCCATGTCACCTTGAAATTGACCACCATCTTTCGCAAGTTTGTACCTGTGCTCCGTATCTGGGGAGCTTAACACCGTGTCGGATGTGTTAAAGTTCTGCAATTTGACTCGGAGTGTGTTTTCTGCCCTGGCTTTTACCTTTCCTTTAGTAATAAAAAAATAATAATCAATATGAACTTGTGTGTGAAAGTGGTAATTGAAGTGTGTGAACCTAGCCAAAAGATGCGACCTTTTACAATTGCTTGTGCATTATGTTTGCCTTCTCTGTCAATTATAGCTTTTTTTAATGGTTATCACCTGGCGCAGCTGCACCTTAGTGCATTAGAACGCTGCAGTGGCTCGATTTGACCTGATCACAGGCTTTCTAAGCAAAAACACACACTAGTGAATTAAGCTCTGGAGAGGGATGAAAACAGATGAACGGGAAGCCGAATTCTTGGCCCTAACCGATATTAGAAGTTGGTTGAACTAGGAGCTTACTTGATAACGCCATTTGACTTTAAGCTTCCAGTGAATCATTGAGATAAATCATGTTGAGGTGTTGCTAGTGCACCTGTGTAGTTATCTTAACGCAGAAGAGCCGTGATGTCCCTCCTGGCTGCCAAGGTGCCATTGTTAATGCTTGCTTTTATCCTGAATGTGATGGCACAATGACATGACTGGTACATTTACTAAAACATTCAAGTCGTTGTGGAATAGATTTCCGATACTATGAAGAGAAATGGTCATTTACTTTCTAGCATTTTCTTCAGCTATTGAAGGCATTTTGTAAATTGTTATATTGATAATACTTATTAATATAGCAAGGTCATAAGTATAGGTGAGTATGGCCATGGTTCCTCCTTATGCCGACCACCTCCCAACGTGCTTACAACACACCACTGCCACTCAGGCCTCCCTCCTAAAATTCTATAATCCTTTGCATAGCCTAATCGCGCGTGTGTGTGTGTGTGTGTGTGTGTGTGTGTGTGTGTGTGTGTGTGTGTGTGTGTGTGTGTGTGTGTCGCGCGTGTGTGTGTGTGTGTCGCGCGTGTGTGTGTGTGTGTGTCGCGCGCGCGTCGGTCGCGCGCCAAAGTGTAACTAACCTACTGGCAACACAACCTACATCATTTCTTCTCTTTGTATACTGCTGCTTCATCCTTTCACAATACTGCCCCTTCAAATACTGTTATGAATGAGTTGCAGGTCCAACCACACGGCAATCTGGTTTTCAATGCCGATGTTAGGCGTGCTTTTCTTGGGTATCCTGCCTCTTCCCTGCCCTCCACTCTCCTCCACAGGAATATAGAGCAGTGGTAAGAGACTTCTCCATATGGCTGCTCACTTTCGGTTACAGCACAGACAAGCTAAAGGAAAAAAAATGTGTCCTGAGTAATTACCAGTAGTGCTGTTTAATGCAAGTAATTCCATCACTTCTTTGCATTCTGGCCCAAACGTTTGGGTACTGTATTACGATTGTAGAGTTCCTATGACCTGGTAACATACTGTATTGCACAATGTTGTATTAGCTATTTCTGCTGTGAGCACAGTTTTGGATACTTATGAACCTGTACATCAAACCAGAGTGGTGGTGTTTTTTTTGTGTTTTCTCTCCACAGGTATTTGGCATTGCATACTTATTCAGCCTGAACTGTGTGGGAACCCAACCCACACCATTTAATACAGTGCTGCAAAAAGTAATGTATAATGAATTTAAGACGAGACTTGTTACGTTAGTTTCTTCTCGTACATCAGTGGGCGCAAAGTCAAGAGATCAACTTTGCTCTCGGTAATTAAGAATGCAAAAATGTGCGATGTGAATTGTGGCCATAGAGGTGTGCTTAAGAGCAAGGCATGCTCTGAGGGAAAGTGTGCTTTGTTAGTGTAGCAACCTTTCCAAACGTCAGGGGTGGGTAGTAGGTTGTTCTGCACATGGTTGAAGATTCAGTTGTTGGAACAAAAATAGTTGTAATACCTTTGGGGTTGGAAAATTGATCCTTTTGTGTGCTTTAGACTCATACCGTGTCAGATGTGTGCTTACTAGGACCCCTTCCTGAAGTTGATGATGATGGTGGTGCATTGGGTTTGGAAAGAGATTACTAGAGGAGAGCGATTATGACATCGCTTGGGAATGGAGGGAGTTGTGGAGGATTAGGTCAGCAGGGACTGAGGCAGCAGCAGCAACCATGGGAGCACTCCGTCCGCTGCCAATAGGGAGAGGCTTTTCTTCCATATGTTGCTTAATTATATTGTGTAGTGAAAGGCTGAATCTATTAAATGGCCGGAGCTTTGTGTGCGCCAACATTCCTCTGCTTAGAGTTGGCTCGGGGCTGAATTCAGCGCATTCATCCGGTTGTACGCTCTATGCCTGGCTGCCAGCCCTATTCATGCTCTTGTGACTTCAGGAAGTTCTCACATCCATTCGGGGGTGAACGGAGAGAGGCCGGGGCGCTTTTGTTGTTGTTGTCGTAATTGTAGCTTGTGCTTTTTTTTTTTTTTAACCAAAATTTCTTTTTGTGTTCCCTGAGACTGAAATGCCAACTTTTCCTTCATCACTATAAAAGGGCACATAGTATTCTTGGCGCCTACAAGCATGGGTCGATGGTTGCATCTTGGTTGTTCTTGGAAAAAGGTCCGGATGGACAAACTTGAACATGAGAGAACTTCGTAAATTGGCATGATGTCTGACGTGTGGGACTACACAGAGATTAAAGGAAAATGATAAAATAAAATGATAAAAAGGATGAACATAATGATTAAAATAGTATACACAGGAGGAATTGTGCAAATAGCACTTTTGCTGTGCCATTGGCCTTGGGGCGGAGTGTTGCCCCAGCATACAGCGATTTTGCATCGTGGTTTTGCCATATACATTAATATGTTCAAGTCTCAACATTGCAAACATCACCACCACTTGCCTGCCTCTTCCAGCGGCAACTGGGGGGGGTGTATTGTGTGATGTAGGCATAAGTGTAAGACTTAATGATACCTTGGTACAACATGGCCAGGCAACAGCAATTGCAGCTAGAAATGGAAAGTCGAGACTATTGTATGTTACTATATTTGTTTCTGCAGGGTGATGCAAGTAATTTAATATACATTATATTCATCACCCAAGTGCCTCTGTCCTTAGGAGGCGGAATAAAGGAGCATTGGTTGTCTTTTTTGACCACTGCCTCTCGCCACCCCCACTTCTTACCCTCCGCACCTGGCCATGCTTCTGCGCTCTAGTTGCCTATGTACGAAGGCTTACAGGATTGCTTAGCTCAGTGTATGTGACTATTGTGCATAGTACTCCTGAGACTCTCTTAGATGGAGGCACATTTTCATTCTCGGATTATTTTTGTTCATTTAAGGTCTACTATTTCAGAAGCATGAAACCATAATTCGTTAAAGTTCTCGACGAGACCGCTGTTTAGCAAAACGTCTGTCATTGTACTGTTTACATTTTATCACATAAGTTAATTTATATATGTAAAAAAAAAAAATGTAAGTCTGTTTTTATATAGCGCAGCTACTCACCCTTACGGGTCTCAAGGCGCTGGGGGCCGTCGTGGAAATTAAGTGAGCTATTGCCCAGAGTCACATGGTGCTGAGCTGCCGCCGGAGCCGGGGATCGAACCGTGAACCCTGTGCTCCGAAGTCAGCTGCCCTGGTCGCTGCACCACACCTCTCCACAAATCGCCAAAAAAAAGCACACAAAAGAAAATATTTCAACATTTATTACATCCTAATAAAAGTGTGGAATAAGGATAATCACAGAAACTTAAATGCAGTAATTATAAAAGAATAGTTAATTGTAATTGAAAGGCAATAAATAAAGATGGTACATGTGTTAGAAATTTTAGACATTAAGGTGGCAAGTGGCCACATGACTTCCATAGAGCGTACACTCACAAGCAACTGCTTGCCAAGCATAAACTTTTACAGAGGCTTCTGAAATGTACGCATTCTGTCCATAATCAGGTAAGATGCCTGTCGGGGCAGTAATGGGGGGCATTTGACTTATCCATTTATCCACACAAGTTTATCTTGACTTCCACTTTCTTAGGTTCAAGTCATTGTAACTCAGTCAGAGCTGAAGTGAAACGTAGAGGTTTTGTATTCTTCAAAATATATTCTGACCATTTTTATTGGGCAATAGTAATAATGTATTAATGACATGATTGTTTTTATTTTTAAATTTGTTAATACCTTTAAAAAATTAAGACATTTAAAAAGCACACATGGACGTAACCTGCTCCCAGCAAAATCGCATTGCTGAAGATATTACTGGCACCGGTATAACATTCTGTATGTTTTCTGTTACGATTAATTGTAGGTCACAGTTGAGCTCTATGACTTAAAATAGTAAAGACGTCCAACATTCTGGAATATCAGTATCCAGATCATTATCCCAACCACTGCTGTGGTGGTCATCGGCTATCCCATTGAGTTTGATTATTGGAATCTGAATTCTCCGTTGTATTTTAAGATTACTGTAACATCCAGTCATGTTAAGAGTTGCTGGAACACCTGTAGTTGAATCCAAAATAAATTGCAATAAGTCATCTGTGTACTTTTAATGTGTTAGGCATTTAGGCCAACCATGATTCTTTTATACTAGAATCATGGACTATTTGCTAAATCTACCTGGGTAGTGGACGAAGGGACAAAGGGCTTCCATGCTGGGCTCACTTACGCAGCTTGTTTTATCGGCTATTCGTAACCTTTACAACAATACCTGGTGGGGCATTGTGATGTTGTTACATTGTTGAATTGATATTATTTTATGCTTAACATGTATATGTCACTGCATAGTTTACATGTACGTTATTTGATTATATACTTATGAGCCTCTTTTTGATTTTATATTATCCATCACAATGTGTAAATATGATCAGAACAATTGTATCATGAAGTGCTTCACTATTGAAATATTGGGGAAACATAAATATATATATATATATATATATATATAAATAAAATTTTTTTAAAACCAATTCCCTCCCCCCCAAAAAAAACACATCAGTAAAATAATTTTATGTACAGCAACACTTGAAAGTCGGAGTTTCTAACTATTACATACATGTACATACGTTATGTTATGTTAATAGGAACTTTTATAGCGCTCGTTCACCAACGGTTTCTTGGCGCTGAAGGAGTTGCTTTCCTGAAGGAGTTACTGGTACGGATGGTCCTGGTCTAATTGTAAGCTTGGGTGAAGAGCCAGGTCTTCAACATCTTCCTAAAATGAAAGAGGTCTGACTCAAGTCTCAATGGGGGTGGAAGGGCGTTCCAGAGTTTGGGTCCTAATATTGAGAAGCGTGAGCCTCCTGTTCTTTTGCGTCTACAAACTGGGACCTCTAAGTAGTTCATGTGCATAGATCTTAAAGTACGGTGGGGGATGTACTTGTGAATTTTTGATGAAATGTACTTGGGGCCGGTCCCGTGCAAGGCTTTAAAAAGAATACAACCGGCTTTAAACTTGGAGCATTGCTCAACTGGAAGCCAGTGCAACTCTTTTAGCAGCGGCTTGATGTGACAACGTCTGCCTTGTTGGAATATAATTCTGGCTGCCTGATTTTGTATTAGCTGTAGACGATGTATCCGATTGCGCTGAAGACCTAGGTATATAGAGTTAGCATAATCAATTCTTGACATAATCAAAGAGATGACAATTTGGATACATGCCTCTCTACTGAAGAATCTTCTGATTTTCCTCAGTTTACGCAGTTGGAGGAAGCAAGCGGAGGTAACTGCTCCAATCTGCGTGTTCATGTTTAGGTCTGAGTCAATGTGTATGCCTAGGCTTTTTATCGAGTTTTTTAATGCCGGAGGCGGGCCTAACTCGGAGGGCAAGTGGGCGGGGGTCCAATGCTGGAGTTTATTGTGGGGGATGATGATTTCTGTTTTTTCGCCATTTAGTTTTAATTGAATTTTGTTCATCCATTTCATGATGAACAGCATGGATTTTTTAAGAAATTCCTGAGACTATAGATTCATTGATGGGGAAGACTAGCTGCATATCAGCATAGTTGTAGATTTGCACTCCCATCTGTCGTAACGCAACGATAAGAGGACGGATATATATATTGAAAAGATGTGGGGATAGGGATGAGCCCTGTGGCACTCCACACTTCAGATTTACTGTGCCCGATTTGTACAGAGAGAGCCAAACTGACTGTTTTCTATCTGCAAGAAATGATTGAAACCATTTCAGGGCCGTGCCACTGAGACCTGCTGCAGCCAGACGGTCCACCAAGATGTTGTGGTTGACTGTGTCAAAGGCTGCAGACAGGTCCAGGAGAATCAGTGCTTGAGTGCTGTCGACATCTGCCTTCCCCTTTAGGTCATCCATTACAGACAGAATAATGGACTCCGTGGAGTGGGCTGCGCGGAAACCAGCCTGATGTGGGTCTAGGAAGTTTGTTTTTTCAATGAAGGAGCTGAGAGTCTTTGCTATGTGTTTCTCCAACACCTTAGCCGAAAAGGGAGGAGAGATATTGGCCTATAATTGTCCAGCCTCTGGGGATCAACTCCCTGCTTTTTCTGAAGTGGAATAATCACTGCTTCTTTGAAAGCTTGTGGGACTGTCCCTTGAGTTAAGGATAGATTCAAAAGAGAGAGGGTGATCTTAGGGAATGCTTTGAAAATGGATTTTTGTACTTCAGGTGGACAGACATCATTTGGGGAGCCCGATTTTATTATGTTTAGGTACTCCAAGAATAGATCTTGGTCTATGCACGGAAAAGTAGTCCGGATATCAGTGTTGGTATTTACAACCCAATTTTCCATCTCCTGATGTTTGGTATCTATGGATTCCTGAATTTTCTCTATTTTTTCAATGAAGAAATTGCTTAGGTCATTGCAAAGTTTCTGAGTAGCGGGAATTGGTGGAGTGACACGATCAGGGTTAGATAATTCCCTTACTGTGTTAAAAATATCTTTGGTTTTATTAGTTGAGTTCAACACCTTATTGGAGAAGAATAGTTTTTTTGCCTCCATTATGGCGTGTTTATATTTCCTGAAATTAGTTTTATAATGTTCTTTGGATTCAGGTGAGTAGGAGTTGCGCCATTTCCGCTCTGCCTGGCGAGTTTGGAGTTTACAGGACTTTATGTAATACAACTTTATATCTCTTTACTGTTTTCCATGTACATGTATATCTTTCTAGGTTATGTATTTATATATTACTTTACTCCTAATGTAGAAAAAAATAAAACCTTCAACTCTCTCCAATTCACTACTGTCTCATCTCATAACGCTTTCAATATATCCTCTACCTTGACTTTGACTTATCCCAAATCTGATTGTATTACTGTGATCTCCCTAATAACCCTTACTAGACTCTTTCCTCCGCGAACACTCCTTTATCATATTCAATCCAACTAAAAGATTCACACGTCTACCATTCGAATTAACAACTTAGATTTCCCTATACTAATCCACCACTAATCCATTTTGGGTTCCAGAGTAGCATGCTACCCGCCTACAAACTCTTTAACGCCTCGTCAGGGGTAGCAAGCTCTGTATAAATACAGTTACAATTTCAAGCTAACACCTGCATGTTCCTGCACACATGGCTCATGGTGTATGTGGGAAGAGTTGGGTGAAGGGCCTAAGAGTAAAAGATGTGCTCAATTTTCAGTGAATTTGTTGCTGTGATTCAGAATTCATGTATTGCAGAGATGTGTATTACATGAGTTTGTCTCACTTCGTATATACCCGGAGTTCTGCAATGGCCATTGAAGAGACTAAAGTGATCCTCTGTGGGTTTTTTTGTGCTGAAAGCTGAGCAGATCAATGATTGAGGAACAGATTAGCTATCTTTTTAAGATTGAGCAGAGGTCATGAATTTTCCAGAAAGGAACCAGAATTCCTCTAGTGTTGAAGGAGGGGATCAAACGAGTTTTTAGAACTCCCTAGAAGGAGGGGTTATCATGTTTTTCTAGAATACAACTAGTAAGGAATTGTGCAAGTTTGCACGCTGGACCACAAAAAAGGGGACTTTACCAGGTGACACTTGTATTGTTGAGGAATTTCAATCCGGAGCATAGTCTTTGAGAATCATCTTCTTCTGTAGTGGTAAGTGTACAGAGGGCCTTAAATGAAAATTGCTAATCGCCTGGCTGTCAGAAGAGTGCTTCTTGGTCTGGAGAAAGATGGCTGCACTGGTGGAGATGCAAGCAGAGTTTTGCAACTGCTTTCGAACTTGTTGGAATTTGTTTTGAATTTTGACCAAGTTGGGTGTTGTTGGAGACTCAGCGAGTTCAACGCTTTCACTTTCTGATGAATTGAGTTAATCTGTAGTGCAAAGTTGAGGTATGAGGCTCCGAATGACACCCAGGTTCCTCACAGAGTTAGTTGAACTTCAGTCTTGCTGTCCTTCATTTTCAGATGGCTTTTTGTCACCCAGTCATCCGCTGAAGAGAGACTTGTTTGTAGCTGGCCAATGTCTGTTGGGAGAGTGTTGGTTTCAGGGGCCTCTGAATGTCCTCTATGGATCAAACATTTAAGTGGCAGTGCAGTTTTTTTGAAGTGATTAGTGACAATAACAGGCCCATAAGGAATGCTAGAAAAAGTGCGACGAGGGGAGAAAAGGCAAGGCAGGAAAGGTTGAACAAGGAGCTCTATCCAAGGCCCTACTTTTTTGCCAGTGTGATAGCTGATGAAAGAGGGTTTAAATTATGGACTCCTAAAGGCTGATGACAGGCCTAGAACGATATTTGTTGGTACTCCATTTCTGTCTGAGTTCATTGTTTATCCCATTGGTCAAAGAATGAACGCTGGTTGTCAGACAGCTGAACTTATCCTATTTAGTAATAGTGAGATGGGTTCTCGAATAAGTGAGGAACGGGTATTACCTTCCAGCCACTAGGTTTGTTAGAGGCTGAGTTTTCTAATAATTTCTACTGGATCTGAGCAGCAATGGTAAACAGAATGGCATGCTTGTCACCCAATAGAAATGTGGAACAGGGATAAGACTCTTCTTCAATGACTGGTAACCTTTGGTTGTGGCTCAGACAAGCTAAAAAAAAAAAAAGAGAAATATATGGCACGGAATGCATCCAGAGTAATTACCAGTAGTGCTGATTAATGCAAGTAATTCCAGCACTGTTTTTGCCTTCTGGCCCACACTTTTGGGTCACATATAATGATTCTACAGTTCCTATGACCTGGTAACATACTGTATTGAACAATGTTGTATTAGCTGTTTCTGCTGTGAGCGCATTTTTGGACACTATTGCTGTGCAGCAACCATGTTATTCATGAATATGGAGTCATTTTTATAATAGAAGTATATTTTAGATGTCCACATAAATGTTGCCGATAAATAACAGGTGTCATAAATATATAATTAATTACAGCCACCACCCTCCTTTAAGAGCGAGCTATAATTTCAGGAATTGCTCTAGGGCTATTATTACTTTTCTACATTTGGACACACTTGCTGGCAAAGAAATGCTTTTTTAATGCCATATTTGACTTAACAAAATAATCTGCACTCAATCCCCCACGCGGATCTATAGCTTGCCATAATCGCCATCTAGGTCCAAAGTGCTTTAGAACGTACTTTTCCCCTCTTTGTGGCTTCAGTGTGTATTTTGCCCAAGTCCTATCAAACTCTAAAGGGTTCTATTCAGGAAATTGGTCTTTGGTGACTGTAGGTCAAAACTATTATAGCGGGTAGAACTAGATAATGGGTTCCCAGGAGTCATCCATGAAGTTGGGGGTGTTGTAGTCTACTTTTGGAAATTGGAAATAAAATTATTTCTTGGAAACCAAAGTTTTGTAATTCTTGGAGCAGTATTTTAAGCAGGTATCATTTGTTTACACCATGCAATTTAGTTTATACAATGCATGCATTATTTCCAGTTGAAAATGCATGTTAACTCAAATAAAAATCTATATTTCAACCTAAAGTCCCCCATCTGGACATAATACCTGGGAATATTCGGTAAAATATGTTGTGCAAAATCTGTCTGTATGCCGTTCATCTTGTGGGCTTGCTTAAGTGCCGCTTAATTAGTTAACCTTGTTTGCTCCTTGGTTTTCAGCTCCCATGTTAATAAAAAAAAAAAAAGTATGCTTAGACTGTTTGTGTGTTTTAGGTTTCTCCTACTGACGCCTATTGGCTAATGTCAAAGGCCTATTGAGGACAATACAAAGACTTACTGTGCTTCGCTCGAGCCCGTTGCTTATTATTGATTGTCTTTCTTATCAATCTTAATTGCTTACTACTTATTCTATGGCTTTTTTTTTTTTTTACCTCATCTTGTTTGTCTCTACCTTGGAGATTAGCTTCTTTACCATCCTTTTGAATCGATGACTTGTATTAATCCACAGCCGACATCAGTGAAGTACTTTTTCTTTTTCGTTCTGCACTCCATGGGAACTAATTGTGTTTACTTGCTCTTTCTTTTGTGTGCTGCTTTCCCACTTGGTACCCTGTCCCATGCTCTCTATGTGGCTTCTCCTCACACCTAGCTAGCCTGTTGCTTCCACCATCCCTCCCTGTCCAGCACTTGTTATTTTTTATTAAAATATACATAGCATCTCTATTTCTCTCCTGCTGCTAGTTGTCACTTACTTCCCTTGCCTACTCCAGCTTTGCTTTTTAGAGAGCCCATCATCTGCAAATTGCTGATTGGAAAGCAGTGTGATTTAGTCCAAGATAGGCATCTGTTATGTTGGAGTAGTAATTTAAAACAAAAAACAATGTCTGCTCTGTGATAACGTGTGTCATCATGCTATGGCCGCCGTCATGTCATGACTTATATGGACATGTGTGATGATGCATGCACACCTACCTATATTTCATGGCTTTGTTTTTCGAAGATGCTGGTCAGCATCAGCAATCATAGTTTTTATTTTGAAAAGCGAGCAGTTCTGGTTGGAATGTAAAAGATTAGACCTATTGGCTTTGCCAATGCTTGTTACTGTAGGTGTCAGTGGATTTCCAGTCATTAGACCAGCCATCGCCAGTATCAAGAAAAAGGTCACTTGTATTATTTTTCGTTTTGTTTGGTAAACTATTACTCTCGGTCTGTGTAGATTCTCACTGCCTTTTAGTTTTGTTGGAAATTTCCGTGAGGGCATTACCCTTTTCACTAGCATTGTCTAGTATGGTGGAAGAGACTAGATGTGTTCGTTTTGAACATTGTCGCCTGAAACCTGACCCTCCTGTATTGGACCACACAAAGTTCTTTTCCATTTGCAATTGTATTTTTCCACTTTTGTCAGGCTCCTTGTTACTGATTTTTCAGTTTTTGATAACGCTGCAAGACCGGGCCACTGTTTTTGCTATGTGTACATAGTCCACATTGTTATTTGTGTATCCTCACGTGCATGCTGGTTCATTGTTTGTGTAGCAGCAGGAGCTGGAACCTGTTATTAGTCTTTATGCTTTGGATCATCACTGAGAATCGTGGATCTCTTTGGAAACTGAAATGTAAAATGGTGGCTAGCTTCAGAGTTATTTAAGATAGCTAGCTCTACCTGGATAATACTTTTTTGGCATCAAGGACCCTCCTAAATCATGAGGGCAGGAAACTAAGGTGCCCATACCAAGTAGGCAGTGGGCTGATAGTCTCTTGCCCCATATCCCTTTCTTACTAATCCCTCGTTATGCACTCGCTTCCTCACACCCTCTCCCTTCTGCATCTCTCTGTAATCAACGAATCTGCTCTCAGTACCTGACCCACTTTTCTTCTCATTCCTTCTCAGATTTTCACCTCTTACTCCTCCATCTCACCTCCTGTCTCACTCCGGGTATCCCTCCTATCACAACATATGAATGCAGGATACTTAAACTTACAAATGGGATAATGGAGAAGGTTTTTGAAAGCCCTCTCTACCAACTCCCTCCCCCAAGTATACTAGTTTTGGAAGGTCCTGGGTTGCTGTTTTGAGTCCTGCTTCAAAGCTCTTTAGATGCGTGTATGGGAAGGGAGTCCTCCGTTTTTGCATTATGGGACGACCGATATCTTGTGCAAGGGAGGAGAGAGTTATCCATGTAAATCCCATGATTTATTTTTTATTTTTTGCTTTTGGCCAATAATATTTCAGACTGAGTGGCACTTGCGAAAATGCTCCTGCTTATTTAAGTCAGCAGGCACCCTGTAGCTAGTGAACTGTAAACATTAAACTCCACATAAGAATTCACATAAGATGCTGGTGGGTGTGACTGGCGTTTCCCCACCCCCTCTAGAGATCAGTGCGACCCCCTCGTCCTAATCTCGCTGTCCTACGTATTGCAGTCATTGACCATTTTAAGAAGGGCTCGCTCTCCTGTTAAGCAGCTCTGTCGTTCTGCTTTCGTATCTTATCACGGAGTCTCCTTGCAGCCTTGCAAGTGCCATGCTCGTAATGTAATTCATTTGTGTTTCGTGCATTTCTCTTTTTAACGCATGCCTAATTGATTCCCCTTTTCATCGTACAGCAAAGAACTCCATTATGGAGGGAAGAGCCGGTACCACGGTCTCCGGAGGCTGTTGCTGGAGTCTGTTATTGTGAGTGTTTTGGCCATTATCCAGCACTTGATGCCCTGCCCTGTATGCCCCTAGAGGGCTTAGGACGCAGTTTCTGCGGTATGGCGCTCTGTTCCTTCATTCTGCCTGGTATTTTCTATCAGGCCTCGTGCTACTCTGTGATCGCATTTTATGGCGCAGTATTTTATAATAAAGAGCAGTCGATCGAACTCAAAGACATTGTATCCGCTTCAGAGTCCTGATATCGGTCCAGTTGTGAAGGCTAGATCGGGGCCTCTTGCATTTACGGCAGCTCCGCTCCTTGTCTGCTTTTTAATTTCTTTTCTGTTCGCGGGCGGCTCATCTGGATTTTATTTTTCATATATGCTCGAGAGGGAGCACGCACACCCACTTGAAAGCACATTTCAAGAGTCTTGCACGACTTAAAAAACTGAAAGCACCGTACCCTCTTTCCTTTATTAATTTTGGGACCCTCTTGTCTAGTCTGACATATTAGGCTCTGCACCAGTCTCAAAATGTGTGTGTAAAGGGGCTTGCACCATACAGATTTTATGGGTTTCTACTTTTCCGCTTCAAGACACTATGACAAATCGACTCCGGCTTCCACTTTTCTTCTTAGGCTGTAATTGGTAACATTTAAGTGGGGATTTTAAGTGGTAATTTTGTGTGTTCTATTTTGTCCTTTTTTGGGATGACATTTAAAAGAGCACGGGGTGTGGCCTCCTTCCCCAGTTGCTCCCTTAGCCGCCTCCTAAAGCCACTTTCTCCTGTATATCTGCCACTGTATTCAGATATCGTAAATCGAAGTGCCTGGGGATTGGAGACAAAAACATGTTTGTATTTAGTATTTGTACTCTATTTTTATCTTTTCTGACCTAGCAGTGAAAGCATATCTTGTTAGATTGACTGGTATGTAAATTGTGCTTGGTAGTCTCCATTGACTCGCCAAATGTTCTTCGCAGAGTTTGTTGGGTCCCTGCTGATCCCTGTTGCGATACAAGGCAATAGAGCAACGTGTATATCTGCTGACAGGGTAGATTTGGACTCTTGTGTGTCTGAGTGGTGGAGCTCCAGATTTAAATGGGTCATGTCTTTGTAATAAATTGAAGCAGAGTCTTTTAGATCCTTTAAATGTACTTAGGTTGTCACTATGGATTACATGCATTTCAACCTAAAATTTTCCTTAAGGCTTTATAGGTCAAGCCTGAGCAGCGCATGCGCTGCGAGGCATGCTGTATTGAGTTAGGGATTTGAAACTCCGCCCACTATCCGCCCATATTTTTCATTGGCTTGTGTCCTTTGTAAATGCTGGCTTCTGATTCCTTAATCGCCTTGTTAGTCCCTCCTTAGTACCGCCTTGTCTTCATTTGAACCCTCCCATGAGGACTAGCCCTTTTACTTCTGTTGCTGCACGGTGATGTTTTATTTTGTCTGTAAGCTCTATTTTCTTTAATGGGTTTTGCCCTACTGCAGGCATGACGTGCTTTCCTTACATTCAGCGCGCCATGCGCGCTTTCACTTTCCAAGCAGCCGGGACTATGGCGGCTGCTTCTTTGCAATGCCATAGGTCTCGCATTTATGAGAGTTTGAGCTACTGGCATTGTAAATGCCAAAAGCTTGAACTCTCGCATATGCGAGACCTATTGCATTACAAAGACTTTTTTTTTATCAAAGCCCCCATGCCGCTCTTTAATGTGCATGAAGGCCACGCCTCTTTCTTTAGAAGAGCCATGTCTAAGGAAAGGTGCGTGGCCGCTATTAAAGTGATACCGCGGCATGGGGGCTTTTACAAAAAAAAAGCATGTTTGACAAACTGATGCTGTGTTTTTTTTTTTTTTTTTTTGTAAAAGCCCCTATGCCGCGGTTTTACTTTAATAAAGGCTGCGCACCTTTTGTTAGACACAGATTTTTTAAAGAAAGGGGCGCAGTCTTCATGCACATGAAAATGCTGAATGGGGGCTTTGAAAACAAAAAAAATATTTGCAATGCAATAGGTCTCGCATTTGCGAGAGTTTAAGCTATTGGCATTTAAAATGCCAATAGCTCAAACTCTTGTAAATGCAAGACCTATTGCATTGTAAGTGCTTTTTAGGTCGAGCCTAGAGCAGCGCATGCGCTGCTTGCGAGACTTTTAGTAAGGGGGTTTGGAAAGCTGACCAGACGCTCGTGCGTCATGGCCTTTTTCCTGCGGTTACGCGCGCAGGGCCGACATCTGTTTCCCATTATCGTGCCCAGACGCAGGCGCGATAATTGGAAACAGATCGCTCTCTGTGGCGCGCGCACCACTCGCGTCGCCCCCCCCCTTCCCGCTCATGCTTGTTTCTGCTTTCAATTGGTGCCTGCTGTACTTTTATCTCTATAGACCAGCAGGGGCGCAGCTATCAGGCCTGCAGCGGCACCAGGCTTTGAGGGGCCCACAGTAACCCAATAGTTGTTTTATACACCCAACCTAGGATTTGGGGTCCCATTTCGCTTGCTTACATTCGCCCGTGGACGTACAGCAGACCTCTAAAAGTGAAGGAATTAGTAAAGCTACCCTGACCCCTGACCGCTTTACTAGAGTGTAGGGCGGGAGATTACAAGTGACCCCAACCCCGGAAAGAGCGTGCCCTGCCTCGCAGGCGCTGATCCGGCGACAGTGCGAATCCGAGCAGACACACTAAAGCGCGCTCTTCAGCGGAAACGGCAAGCAATTTCCACTCTATCGATCGGCTCCAGGCGCAGGACGCGCGCGCGTTCTGTCAGGGAATGACATACCAGCTCGTGTCGCAGTTTCAGGGAGCACGAGCGATGTTATCTGACGTGACTTCCTCTTGTTCATTAGGCAACCCAATGGTCTTTTTTCCCTTTTTTATATTTTGCTGAAAAGCAGCACATTTCAGCCTAAAATGTCTTCTTGTCAAATACGTTATACTCGACCAACACAGTAGCACGCACTTGCGTTCTGCGCAACTTTATTGAATTCCTGTAGAAGAATCGCCATTTAAAAAGGGGCTACGGGGGCAGTAGTTGCTCTTTGGCTGACACGCAAGCGTTAAAGCCGGACTCTTGTTCGAGGCACGCCGTCGAGTTAAGACTGTTCTTATTCGTGGTTGCATCGGACATCAGGCGCTCGCCCATCTCACCAAGAGTGCACTGACTACTAGTAGGTCCAATAGCAAAGTGTGGTCAGAGGCAGCTCCTGATTGGCAGGACACACCAGGGCTCATGCACGGGTGTCAAGCTGGGGTAGTCAGGTTAGTGCTTTAGGGGACTATTCAGACGCCTGCACAGTGGCAGCTGATGAACATTTAAAGTGGTGGGCTGTAAGCCTTGGCCCAAATTGCAGTGAGCAAGCCTGACTTTCGCTAGGTGGGTTCACTCACACTCGCTTCCAATCAGTCTTACTCTCTCACATGTTCTCATTCACTTACCCTCACGTTCACTTACTCTGACTCACCCAGTCTCACTCTGACCCACTCAGTCTCACTCATTTTTACTTACTCTGTATCACTCCTGATCACTTAGTCTCAATCTATCTGTAACTCAAACATTTTTACCCAGTCACATTGTGACTCACTCACTCCCATTCAATCTCACTCATTCTCACCTAGTCTCCCTAAGTATACCCCTGGCTCAATTGCTCTCCGATTCACTCAATCGCATTCATTCTAAAAAAAATAAAATCATGTTTACAAAAATGCTAAGCATTCTTTTGAAATTGCTATTTTTAAAGCAGATACTTCACCCAAATAGTTTTCAATGAAATGTCGTTTTCATTTCAAGGTATAACAACATTTGCCTTTTTAGCTATTGGATCTTGCTCTGGGGAGAGGGTTTTCCCTGGGGCAACCTGCATTTACAGCATAGCTAATAGGTCTCGCCTTTGGGACCTTATAAGTGTTTAGCCATGCAACAGTTGATGTTGTTGCACCAAGGATATTGTGCTGCATAACTAAATACTTATAAGGTCCCAAAAGCGAGACCTATTGGCTATGCCAATGCTTGTTTCATCTTGTGGGCACTGTGCGTGCTTTCTTGGTTGTAAATGGCGTAACCAGGATTTTGCAGACAGCCCTCTGGTGACTTGCTCTTGTCAGTGGTGCCTTCACTATTTAGTGCAGCTATAATTTGCCTCCGTCCTGATGAATCTGTAGGAGCAAACATGGCAACTTGAAATGTAGTGGCCACCTTCTTGATCTTCGCTGTGTTCCTCTGCGATTCTACTAAACAAAATGAGGACAAAGAAACTAAGGCGGGCACACAGAATGATTTGCATGAACCAGATGTTCTAATCTACCAATTAATGGAATATTTTTAGTACTTTAAGGGTCAATCATAAAGAGGTATACAGAAATAGTAACTTTATAACAGCAGCCAAGTGTGCCTGGTCATTTTGTAATACTCACTCATCTTCTGCACCCTGGGTTATCAGTTCAACCCTCTAGCCGATGATGTATCTCTGTGAAGTGATTTTTTTTTTTTGTGGCTCTGGCTCTCGTTGGTGGAGGATGGTTGTGCTTGCACTCCAACAGCAGCTGATGGCGGAGCTCAGGCCAAATGGACACCTGTTCAGCAAACCGTGAAGGAGAAAAAACGATGTTGCTCCTCTACAAACAATTTCTGTGCAGTGCATTTCACACAAGACAGCAAAAACAGAAGTGAGGGTAACGCGTCCTAAAAGATATCGCTATCGTCAGAGTTGCAGTTGGAAATCCTTCTGACGGTCTCAGCACTTAATCTCTCAATCCATAAATATAATTTGTACTCTCGCATTTTTATTATTTTTCTGAGCTGTTAAAAAATATAAACCCTGCCACTCCAATCAAAAAAAGATGCAGGATAAGGCCAGGCTTGTTGTAGGCGGTTGGTTGTACTAGGACAGTACTGGTGCATATACCTAGTCTTCTTAGCCTTCGGTTAACACCTGGCTTACGCCTTGTGTTCCTCGCGTGTTACTAAAGGTACTTGTAAAGGCTGTAGCATGCATGAAATCCTAAGCTTAAGTGTGTGTTGCCCGTTGTTGTTTGTGGCGTCTTCTCGGTAGGCCAGTGGGGGAAGCAAGATGCCTGTTCAGAGTTGGAGACAAACTTGCCCAGCTCCTCCCGCTCCCCTTTTCTGTTGGTGTTTCTCTTTCATTGGTGGCGTAGTTCGACACTAGGTGCTGGATCCTGTGCACTGATGGCCCAAGAGCAAGACAGAATAATATCCGTGTCATATAGATCAGGAAGGGTAGCCTGCTGCTGCAGGTGAAATGGAAAACGGGATCGGGTGCAGGGTGGGGCATATTTTGACATCTCAGGGCATCCAGTGATTGAGTGCTAGCACATGAGGCACTGCGCAGACCGGCCTGTTTGTGAACAGAATGTTCACAAAGATAATGGTTGCATTGAAAGTAGCAAGACTACTTTTCCTCTGTTGTCAAAATATAGTGCTAGGTCCAGCCTTTGGTAACCATTGTTCAAATGTTGCCCAGGACTGGCACCAGAGATGACTCGTTTTGTGTATATCTACACCAGAGACAGCCAAACCCAATCTAGGCTGCCAGTTTTTCATCCTGTTATGCCGTAGATTGCGCTTTTTTTTCCATTTAAGATTTCTCTTAAGTTTTCTTGTATTCGAGTATTTGCATTGGTCTTTGGCTTTGTTTTTGCATTTGAACTGCGATTGCGTGTGTCTCTTCCAGACCTGTGTGAATGTGTGCTTTGGAAGATGGTGCAATTCATTGACTATCCAGTCTGTGACTTTACTTTAGCAGCTTCTGGTCCCCTCCCTCAAAACCACATCATAGCAGCGGTTTCCACTTTCGCATATTTGGGTAATTCAGGATGGGTATTCGGCTTTAGAATACAATTAGGTGTCTCCGTAACAAAAGAAGGGTAAGGTACGTGGACTAAAATTGGTAACAGGGCACCTTTTAAGTTATCCCTTTGCAATTTTACCAGTTCCGTCCATTACAGATTATAGTCCTGTAGCCAAATGTTGGGAGAAATTTCAGAAGCCTTTAATTCTTAAGTGGAGTAAGTTAAGTGAATGCATGAAAAACCTGCAAACTCCGAAATGGTCTGGTAAATTAACAGACTAACTTGATGGGCCTGTCTGCCACCTGCTTTCTCTTAGCTGTGTTTAATTTTGACATAAAGCCACCCTGGCAAGAAGACCAAAACATCCTGGTCACAACACACTCTCCTGAAAAAAGTGAAAAAATGTTCTCCTAGAATAAGACTTTAAAACAAAAGAGCAAACCCATGTCCGCTCCTTCATAAATGGAGGCAATGCCCTGCTCAGCGGCATCCCAGAGACTAACCATTGCTCCCATGAAAGGCATCCTTATTGCAGCAGCACAGCTTATCAAGGTGCTGAAGAAATCAGACTACACCACACTCGAGACCACCTTCTCTCCTAGCCCCGGGTCATCTTCAAAATCAGCTGCATCACTTAAAATGCTCTTTACATCATGGTCAAGCTAGATAGCAAGAGGAGAAGAGTTGGCCTAACGGCTAGGGCGGTCGACATCGAATCTGGGGAACTGGGATCGAGTCTCAGCAATGACGCTGAACATCCTGTGATTCTGGGCAAATCACTTAATCTCCCCGTGCCTAACAAAAAATAAATGTGTCCTCATGTAATGCAACTGGTGCTATGTAAAGCGCTCTGATACCCGATTCGGGTCAAGTTCGTGCTATATAAAACTCTGTAAAATAAAACCAACAATATCTGGGGGTCAGCGGCAGATGAGCAACATCATTGCTAGATTAGAGACTAAACTCTGCAGAAAGTAATAAACAAGTCTGCTCAGCCTACGCCTTCAGTATCTGGAACCATATCTTCTCTACATCTGAACAACACCAACCCTCCTACAATTCAGGAAGAAATCGAAAATTCGCCTCTTCAAGGAACACTACTGCATATAGGGTTAGTTCTCACCGCTTCCACTAGATCTTCCTCTCCCTCTATCCTCACTGGTGCTTGCCTTTAGTACTTTTCCTCACTGTGTCCCCACTGGTGCTTGCTCTGTTGTAACCCAGCTATGTGCACTCTTTATAAATGCCCCCCAAAAATCTTTAAAAACATACATGGACTGTCATGCGGTCCTGTGGTTGCTTATTCACATGTTAATAGAGGCTCCTCCCCTCCATGCAAACTATGCTCACCCCGTATGTTTGATAATCTCTGTATAGTTTCCATTGAAGGCTCGCTTTACTTTTCAGTTTAGAAGGAGACTTTCTAAAGTTCTTCGGGGACTGAAGACACACTTCTTAAGATTGGCCTTTTGCTCAGTGTTTCACAAACAGCTGCAAGTTCATCACCTTCCTGGCCCATTGAAGACCCTGCCATTTTACATTGCTCCTTGTTTAGATGCCGACGACAGTCAAACTTGTGCTGTAAAAAATAAATAAAATCTTACCCGTATCATTTTGCTTCCGTCTCTTGGGCGCACACTCAGAATAGGTGGACAGGAATCTCATTTAAATCTACTTGGAGGTATATGATAACTTGGACAGCTCTCACACATGGCACTTCCAAGGTTGCTTCCGAACTACAGTATTTTTTTTATGGTACAACATGCAATAGCTAACAACTAAATGTCGCATCTTATGAAAAAAGCATGCCATTAGCCAAACTGCACTGCGGTGAAAAAGTTTAGTGAAGTTATATGAAATGCCATAAAATGTCTGCAGTTTGTTACCCCATTGAACAAATTGCACACATCTCTCCAGTGTCTCCTTTAGTAATTGGTTGTGGGATAGAGCACCGTTCTCCTCTGGTCTACATTTGTAAGCAGAGTTTCATCCCTGTGCTCTATCCCCTAACGAGGAACCAATTGGCTTTCAGCTGGATCTTTTGCTTTTCTAACGTTGGCACTCGAAGAAAGGAACTATTTATAAACCTCTATTTGTATGCAAATTTTCTGTGTGCATGGGAGGGTAATGGGCTGGGGGGGGAGTTTCCCATGCTTTCTGCTACTGGGTTTGGGGGGGGGGGGGGTAGGTCTGCAAAATACAGTTGTGATGGACACCTAAAACGCGGATGAAATTTTGATGCACCCATGGAGAGAAAAGAGGACATGCACATTCCCCGAAGACATTGTTCACACAAGCTTTCAACTTCTAACTATACAGAGCCCGCACCCCACCCTCAAGTACAACTCACTCTTCACAGATGGTGAACTTCTTCTAAAGTCAGCTCAGGCCACCATTTAAGTGGTATGTCGGCAAACTCATTAAGCAGCACCTCTGCCAATCGAACTGGTGATTCAAGCTATGGTGCCCGGAGTCTGTCTGCCTCAACCTTTATGTAATAAATGCATTTGAACTGAAATAGGCTTCTGAAGGTGCCATAAGCCAAGATTGTAGTGCTTAACAGAATGCTACAAAGTAATCTGATCTAGAATCCCTTCTAGTTTGTCAGATTTTGTTCTTCAGCATGATGGACCTCCCTTGTGTGTGTGTGTGTGTGTGTGTGTGTGTGTGTGTGTGTTCATCATTAATTGATGTACTGCAATCCATGCTATGTGTTTGAGTTAGCAAAGCTAGGAAAAAACCTTGCACAAGTGAGCATCCACAAATTTGCTCGTTTTGTTACATTCCAAAGTTGTGGATTCTCGAAAGAAGACTGATTTCTCATCTTGGGGAAAGTTATTAAACCGTTTAAAGGTAAATTGGTTTTTTCGCATTCCAGCCCGAGGAAGTTTGTGTCTTGTGTTTGTTGGGCATACTTAGTCTGGGGATTGGGGAGATTTTCCTGCCTGAAGTGTGAAGTAGACTGCATTTTGGGGAGAAAAGTCAGTTTAACTTAATAAACTGCACTAAAGCTTTGAGTGTGCTATTTTCCTGCCCTCAGAGTTCAACGTTCACCATAGAGCCAATTTAAAACTATTATTGACCTCTAAGTATTTGAAATGATACATAGTCTACCTTCTCTCCATCCTCTATTATTCACAGCTACCTATGGGACGGACATTCCTTCTCCAATGGTCTGTCTGAATTCTCTACAAACTGCATTGACTTATCCGTGGCCTGTGGCATGCTTCACTGTTACATCCCTGCTTGCTCAACATGTCTGTTGCCTTCTGTTCGAGATCACTGACCTGTCATATCCAGTGACTCCGCCTGGTGTTCATTTATTTAGGGGCAGAGAAGGTTTAGTTCCGCAAGACGGGAACCAGTTGCGGTAGTATTGTAGGGAATGGGCTGTCATGCAGGAAGTAGCCTGCTGCCTCACATATCTTTCCATCCGCAAACGGGGGCACTGCATTTCCCATTATTCTAAGCAAGCTAGGTGATCATCATATTTCCAAATAGAGCCCCCACCAAAATATCAAAGCATCCACTTTGGAAATGGAACCCAAGACCATTATGGGTTGCTTTCCGTTCAGTTGAATACCCAAGCCTGAGGCCTACAGAAAGATAGTAGTGATTTGCTGTGGTAGGAAGTCAAACTGGACTCACCTTTTTGTGTGTTTGAAGGGCTTGCACACTGCTGAGAAACGGCATGCTTGGGGCCGTCTTGAAGCTGCCCTTAACTGATACTTTCACTAGGAGTTTTTTTCCTCCATTTTCTAGATCATAGATTTTTTTTTTTATCCACTATTAAATCACAGTTCACTCTTTTCCATTTTGCAAATGAAATGCAAAAGTATAACGTGCTAGCCAGACTACACATTCGCTTGGATTTCCACAAGTTGTGTACTGTCTTTATGACCGTCAGTGCTTTGGGCTTCGCAGGAGGTTAGAAGGCACTTATCGTACAGACAATGTGCACAAACTGATTTATTTATTTTTGTTGTCCACGCATCCATTGTCCGAGTAGCGAGCAAGGCGTAGTGTGGTAAGAGCAGCGGTTTGTATTGTGGTCTCCCTCCACGATTTAAAGTTGCGCAGTTATTCTGCCGGGCCACGGGACACTAAGAGCCTTGTAGACTTTTACGGGTCGACTACCAGAAAATCGGTCCCAGAAATTACGACGGATCGGTGTAGGTAATGTGCTACACTGCGCTTTAACAACCGGAGCGCGACCAGTGTTACCACTCTATAAAAGCAACTCTACGAGGCGAAGCTAAACACCAGCATCGACTGGTGGGAGTGCCGCTCATAGGAACGTGCGCAAACCGTAAGTGGGGTGTTTAGACCGAACGGAAAGAAAATACAAATGTTATTAATGATCCTAGCGCAATACAAGCATGAATCTCCGATGCTTAAGTGCCAATAAATTGGTGTATTGGCACTGACAATTTGCAATGGGAGATTTGGTGGGAGGGGGCTGGCCGACCAGTAACCCTTGTAAAATGATTGTGAGTGTCTTCTGAGTGGGGAAATGCACGACCTTTCTGCTACTGTTCCAAACTTCTTTTCCCTGTTCACTCCCTGTCGACCCCTGTAATGCGTGGCGCGGGCTCTGTAGCTGGAATTGCAGGGCCAGCTCAGAGGTTTGTCCCCTGGGGTTGATGAACTAAAACGAGGGCAGAACATGGGCGTATTGATGCCGGTGGCACAAAGCAAAATTATGACACCCCACCTCATGCAAAATATGGCCAGGGATCGCTGAGATTCCAGAATCTCACGGATGCGCAGGTCTGGCGGAGGCAGGGACTTCTGGAGTCTAGCCGACCAAGGGGCCTGCGTTACAGCCTTGGTTGGTAACCTACGATCCTGGGAGCAGTGTGGCATCCTTGCCTGGCTTATAAAGGAGTGGGAATAGGTTGCAGTTGCCACTCTGTACCCAGGTAACTCTGGTGCTTGCCAACATGGTTTGTACGTATTTCCATTGGTGATGTCTGAGAGATCCGTTTTTTTTCTCTTCACATGAAGAGGACTCTCAAGGATCTTGTGTTAGTGAGAGCATCCACTCCGAGGATGGTGACTGAAAAACCCCTGCTGCACCTCAAAGAATGAATGCACCTTTCCGTGAATAAAGCAGCGTAAACTTGAAAACCTGGGAGAACCCTTTGCCTTTTAAACAGTCAGTCCTGTGTGTAGTTGCAGAGGACACACCGTGAATTGTCTGTTTTTTTTGTTACAAGTTCATACCAAAGGCGCCGTAGTATAATTTACTACCTGGCATGTGTACAATGCGGCACGCTGGACTAAGGCACCAAGCAGTGCCATTCATTCGTCCCTTGTTACGAGATGATTGTTCATTCAGACTAATAGTTCGAAACGTAGTCCAGTGGATATATCCGGCCGAAGTTGGCAAAGGAATGACTTTGCTGGTTACTGTGGTGCAGACACCCAGTGGCGGTAGGATTTGCATGCATAGACCGTGGTAAGGGTGGAGCTTCTTCTTTGTCTGGCAGAGTTGTGGCCAAGTAGACCGTTGTTTTCCCTCTTCTTTTTCTAAAGACTGCCAAAGACATTAAATCACTTGGAATGAAAACATTATGTCCTGGGTTCGAAGAACAGTGGTTCTTTTCTTTCTTTGTGTTTCTGGCTGCACTGGCCATGAAAGGAAGACCCTGTCTGTCACTGGCTCCTTCTTGACCACTGAGAAGCTGGTCTTGGTCAGTCTTTTTGTGAAATAATTTTCCTCTGCATATATGTAAAGAGATTTGGATTAACAGAGGCCTTCGAAAAATCAAATAAAGTACTCCGAATTGATGAGTTTTAATTGTGACAACAAGATTGATAATTTGCGGCAGTATGAAAACATTTCTCCTGTACGAATGATTTTTAAAATAATTTCTAGGCCACCTGGTCAGGGTCAACCCTTGAACTAACTCTTGAAAGCTATTTGCCATCATAGTGTTTTTTGTTCAAAGTGTTTTCACCTGACTTGTTTCTTTGAAACACTTGTCGGAATTTGAAAGCGTGCCACAGAAAGCAGCTCTTAAAAGAATCCCTTGTTTTTTTTTCTAAAATCAGCATTTCAAAATGTAATTGTAAAATTACATACAGGCGACCTAGTATTCCTTGTCTGCAGCTGAAGTCCTTATCTTCCACTATGACATGGCTGTGAGTTTTATTTCCTGCTCCTTCTTCAAACTTAGAACATTTGGATTCCCACTTCATTTGTAGACACGTTACCCTCTATTTCTTTCATTATACCCTGAAAGCTTCATGTTTACAACACCTTCATGGGCTGTGCTTCTAGGCGATTCTGTTAAAATGATTTTAAAGAATGAGTTGCACAACTGGTGTAACGCTTCCCTAAAGACCCGTTGTATTGGGTTTCTTTTAGAAAACCTACACATTTGATGAACAAAGAAGTTACAAATGTGGATGTTGGTGATCTGCTTGACAGTTTTCTTTCAACTGGAATAGTTCTATGTGAGGTCTGTGATCAGAGAATGTACAGTAATGGTCAAAAACATTGAACTGTAAGTGATGAAACCGTATCTTCAGAAAGTCAACACTCTAATATGGTGTTTTGTTTAAATAGTTACCAATTATCTCCCTGTCTCTCAGTGAAAACATGAATCCATTCTAAGGAAGTAACGGAACTTTGTAAATAATGTTTGCATGATCATTTTGATGATGGATGGATTTTCCCAGCTTTCAGCCCATTACTGCAGATAGGAAGAAGGGCAGCTCCAGAGCTGCCCTTTAGTCTGATAAATGTTGACATTTTAGGTCAGAAGTCTCGTTGTTGGATTTCGATTAACGCAGTGAATAGTTCCATGTCAAAGAAGCTCTTTGAGGCAGGCATTACTTTCCGACCTCCCCCAACACCCAGCGTTCCTCTTTTTCTGTACAGGTTCCCTTGTTACTAAAGAGTTGCACAAATGTCATTATCAGATCAACCCATAAATTGTCACCTAGACCACTTTTAGACTTTGTAATGTCCGAGTAATGGCACACCCTATCCCTGCACAGGAGCAATACTTTAATTTTGCCACCTCTCTAGAACTAGTTGGCCTGTGTTGTTAATCATCACCAGGTAGTGTATGTAGAGACATAAACACTTGTACTACCCTTGTAAGTGAAATTTGCCATTCGTCTGCGCTTAATGTTGGAGACAATAGAGCAATTGGGAGGTAGTGTAATTAATACTTGGATTATGATATTTCCCTGATCTGGCAGGGACCGGAAGGGTCGTTACTCCACTTTCTTCAATGGCTTAACACGAACTGTAATGGACTGAGATTCACTCTAACACACAGCAGGACCAACATTGCCTTTCTAGACCTACTAATCAAACACATTAACGGCGAGCTGTTTACTACCCTTTACTGCAAACCCACACTGAGGAACACACTCCTATCCTACAGTAGCCACCATCCTCCAGCTTTAAGGGACTCGCTTCCAGTCTCACAATTTCTTCGCATCAGAAAGAATTTCTAATTTAAACATGACTATTTTCGTGAAGCAAACGCTTTGGCTGTGAGTGACTGCCAGGGGTTACCCACGTAAATTAGTTTGCAAGCCCAGTTAAAGAGCATGGTCCTGCCACCGGGACACTCTACTCACACCCAAAACCAAAGACACCGACCGTTTGGTGAGCGTGACAACCGTTTCGCCTGTCTCAAATCAAGTCAGGAAATGCATCTTTAAACACTGGCCTACACTTAACTGACTGGGACCTCCGTCTTGAGTGGCCACTCTTTGTGTTCCGCAAGAACAGAAACATTAAAGACCACCTAGTTAGAGCTAGCTTTCCATCCAAAAAGGGATCACAGACCGTCAATGACCTGTTGTGGACCTCCCCGCTGGTGGGACATTGCAAATGTGTTAATTGTGTTGTCTGCCAATTCACAATAGAAAGCAAGGATTTCAGATTCAACAACATCAATATTGCTCTTACACAGTTTTCCAATTGTAGTACTGCAAATGTGGTATATGCCATTTTCTGTCCCTGTAACCAAATCTATATAACACAGAAGGTACTGATCGGAATATGCCAGCATCGAAGCCATTTCCCTTCATCAGCTCCACATAGAGTACAACCTAATCTGGAATTAATATAATAATTATTTTGTCACATTTCAAAGCAACTAATTGTATTTGTACTTTATACTTATTGTCGTTGCTTATGAGAAGCAAGACTGGCAGTAACTGCGCCTCTTTTACTGCCAGCCTTGCTGTTCATAAGCAAGGACTATAAGCACAAAGTGCGTGTTTAGGCACCGCTTGCAGGTTTTCAAAACACATAAATAAAAGACATTGTCATTTACAATGGCAATACCTCAAATTCTCGAAATGCAAGACCTATTGCATTGCAAATGCTTGTTTCATTAGACACTTGGCGTGCACTTCAAAGAGGCCTTCCTGTCACAGGCAAATGTAAGCTGACACTTGGGCAGATCCTTCTTTTATCCCCCCCAACCCGTCAAGCCCCAATCACAGTGATCCCCTTTTTGTTTGACCGGTCTGCTGGATTTACATATAACATTTGTGGTGCACTTCAAAAGGCGAAGGAAAGATGCCAAAACAATTCTTGTGTATCCCATGTCTGGTTGCTGAAAACTCAGCTTTGCTCTAACAGACTTCTTACTCTGTGTTTGTTGGGGGTACAGGGACTGGCTTAGACTGCATTTTGGTGTTGAATGTGGGACGACCTTAAGATTACCATAGTACACTCCCCACACACCTCTCCCCAAGCCCTCCGAGCCAATGTTTAGTGTGGCACAAGATTTCAACCATCTTAAGTGCATGAAAAGTGGGTAGGGTTAGATCCAGGAACCTTTACCTGATTGGTTAGGGTGGCCCCAGAGGTCATTCCCACCCACTAGCTTGTGCCAGGCATAAATGTGGCATCTCCAGGTAACCCACTACGGAGCACTCCAGGATTTGTAGAAGATTGAACCTGCAGTCTGAGACCTGAAAAGAGATTAGAAAGCAGGACCTAATCTCTACCTTGAACCCAGGACAAACAGGTGGACTCCAAGGGTCATATAGTTGATCTCCTTCTGTTCAAGCTACAGGGAGACAGCAAGCTACAAGAAGCCTTTCCCTGCATCTGACCAGTGGCAACTGAACCTGGATTGGACTCTCCTATTGGCCTCTCTCTGCCACCATGTGAGTCTCTAAGTGTCTCCCCTGAGGTCCTGGCTACCTTTAGAAGTGTACTCCTGTGGTGGATTGGGACTTGACTGGCTAAAGTCTGATGATAAAAGTTATGACTAGGAGGAATCTGTTTAGTGTATCTGACCCACGCTCAGTCATAGTCAGCATCTAATTGTGCCTATGTCCTGTTATACCGTGACCATTGGCTATCATAGGCACTTTTTTCTCTTTGGGCGGTATTTCTAGTTAAACTTTTAACAATTGGTACGTTCGGTTCCCCTTATTGGATTTCTGTCATTTTGTGATATTTTATTTTTTAAATTTTACTCTTTTTTGTTTTGGGAATTTTATTGTTTTGCATTTTGACTTTTTACTGTTTTATTACTGCATAAATACTATAAACATTGCCTCTAAGTTAAGCCTGTCTGCTCTGTGCAATAGCTACGGGGGGTTGAGTTCAGGTTTATTTAAAGCGGTTCACCCTGAGAAGGATTGTGTTTGTTTCTTGAGGAGGGTACTTACCTCCCTCAACTAATAACCCAATTTCTTATCTTACATGGGCGCATTTTTATTTTTGTTCTTGTTGATCCTAGTTTAATCAGTAAATAAAAAAAGTTCAAAAGGGATTTTTTTTGGCAGCATGGGTAGAATGAAGCAACATGGCCGGCTTCGCCGGGGCCATACGGAGGCCAAGTTTGGTGGAAGCAGTGCATGGGGTGGTGAGGAGAAGAAGCAGGTGACCGAAGGAGGCTCAGGGAAGCAACAGAGTGGTTGGGGGGGGGCGGAAGTAGCACAGAGGGTCGGAGTGGAAAGGAGAAGCAATGGGTGACAGAAGGAGGACATGGGTAGAGGGAAGCGACACGAGGGCAGCGGTGGGGAGGAGAAGCAACAGGCGAGAGCAACCTGGACAGGAAGGGTGGCTAAACATGTGGGTGAAGAAATAATGGGGGAGGACATGTGAATGAGTGCAATATGGAGGGTGGTGAGGATAAGCACACTGGCCACAGTGAGCAACACAGAAGCCGGCAAAGATAAGTACACTTGGGAGACAGCTGGAAAACGCATGCGCTCTTGTGGAGTGCTTAACCAAAAAGAAAAAGTATTAACTGGAAATCAAGAAGAGGAATCGTAGAAGCCAGCCATTCAAATGAGATGGTAAATAAGGTATATTCCCTGGGAGGGAGAAACACAAGATTTGACAAGCTGTGACACGAATAAGAAGCGAGCAAATGAGTGACTGGATAGCCAACCAGTGGTAAGTAATGGGTGGGCTTCAAGCTCCTATGTGTTTTTGGTAAGGCCCCAATATTTTTTTCACAACCAGACAGCTACGCTGCATGGTAGGCTCGACCTAAAATTGTGGATATGTGAAATGTTTTGGAAAACGTCTTGTAAGAGAAATGTTTATGAATTGTTTTTATGTTGCCCATTTGCTAAACTCTCCGTTTAAATTTGTAGTTTATAGAATACTAAAACTGAACTATGCTTTGAGACATTGGAATAGGGATGCTGGATGGGGATTGGGTGTAAAATAATAGCCATATTGCCTGTTTTAATGCAGAAGTGTATGCCTATACTTAAGCTTTACATGTCTTTTACAATGCTAAGCCACATTTATTTGCAAATATATAAATAAGATCTTTTCAGTTCATAAAATTCAATATTTTTTCTGAGATCTCGGAGAACATAGTAGCACATCAACAGTAAGTCCTATATTAAAAAAACATTTGATCTATTGTTTACTGTTGGTGTAATATTTTTATAAATAAGTCTGTAGTCTCCATAATAGTCATCTACCGAAGAAGAAATGTGTTTTTCAGTTAATGCATTTCTGAATGTTGCTGGTAATTCAGATGGTAAGTGAATGGTATGGCTCAATGGTTAGAGCGGCAGACCCTGATGCAGAGATCTGGCCGGGACCAGGGTTCAATTCCCGCCTCGGCGGGTCTTGGGCTCAATTTCCTCGGACCTGATAATTCTCGCCTCGGTGCCTATTCTAATCATGGGTCCCACTCTGCAACTCTGGGCAATAGCTTGCTTAATCTCCACAACGGCCCCAACAGCGCTGGGATGCCTGGCTTCACCTTGGGGGTGCCCAGGAGTGGACATTTCACACGGAAAAGCCAGGAAGGGTTCCACAGCGGTATGCGTACAGTGCCAGGACACCCCTTTGGGGGTATAAGTGCGCTTTACAAGTACAAATTTCATTTTTCATTTCAATGGTATTGCACCTAAAAACGACATTCCCCCTGAGTAATTCTTTAGTTGATGGTTCTGACCATTACTCATGGCGTGCTGCATGGGTGGCCCTGTTTCTGTTCTAAAGAGTGGTTTAAGATACAAAATGCATCATTTCTTGTACTTGAATTTGAAACTACGAAGTAAGCAAGAATTACAATAATACATACCCAAGATTAAAAATGTTACAACTCCAAAATGAGTAAAATGCTCCCATTTTAAAACTATATCTGGAGCCATAAAACATTTATATATGTAGTGAGATTTATATAGTGCATAGTTACTTCAGACAAAGTATGCCAGCGCTGAGGGTCTAGCTCCAGGGGTCAAGAAAAGCACAACACTAAACGAGTCTGGGTCAAGCCAGCCTAAACAACCAGGTTTTTAATTCTTCTGATTTTGCTGGTCTTACATGAAGGGGAAGGGAGTTCCACAACTCTGGTGCAAAAAAGCTGAAGGAGCTGCCCTCAATGCAAACTTTCATCACAGTGGGGACACAGGCCAACAAACCCCTGCAAATCCGAGGCACCTTGAGGGAGAGTAAGGCTTGAAGAGTGGGTGCAGATAGCGGGCACCCTTATTCATAAAAGTCCTGTAGCAGTAGCACAGGGCTCTAGAAGTAAGTTGCTTCTTCACAGGATGCCAATGCAATTTAGAGTGCAGAACCCATGGGGGCTCATCTCTGAAGTTTCAACAACAGACGAACTTCAGATTTCTGTACATACTGAAGTCTCATCAGGCGAGATTGAGATACTCCTGGGTACAAGACTTTTCAGTAGTCCAGCCTGGAAATTACCAGTGCCTGGACTACTGTTTTCCTGGCAGATTCAGGTAAGGAGCAAATGATATTCTTGTATTCCAAATGGAACAAATGGGTATTTGTTTCTCTTGTTTTGCTCCTTAAGAGCTCCTTGGTTACAAATAAAGTTAAAGTGGATCCTAGCTGTTATAGTTGACTATCTATATCCTACTTTAAGACATTAGTCGTAGTAGGGTTGTTCCTGTTTAAGTTGTTTGTGGTTCTCATTGGCTTGTGTTAGTGTAGCTCAGTGGACCCATCACTTATAAGTGAATGGCTCAATATCTCTAGTTCTTCAAGCATAGTTCTCTTCATGTTTATACCATTAAAGCACACTGGTCTGTGCTAGACAAAAATGCTCAATGCGCATCATCTTTTGTCCAGTCAAACCTCTGCCGTAGCCCTATTAGGCCCATCCTGTTTGTTTGGCCGTCTGCCTGGCTAACCTTACTCTTGGACCCCACTAAGAGATCCTCAAAGTTTATTCTTACTCTTCTCTGTACAGAGCCCACCGTATAGTCCTTGTATTTGTTGGTCTTTCTTGTAGAATTACTGACACATGAAATACCGCCTCTGCAGAGCCGCATACAAGATCAGCCATTACAGCTAGGCCTTTCACGTACAGATGAGACGGGCAGTGATATCCTCTTATGTCTAGGTGATTATATAATCGTACTCCACCAACAGTTAGATTTGCTCCACTTTTAACTTGCCCATCTTCTGGCAGACTAAATTTCTTCATTTGTGGCTGATCGGCAGTCAGTAAACTAGAATGATGTGCAGATTTCCAAAGAGAAGTAGCTCTCTTGGAACTCACCGGCTCTGGACTCCCTCACCAGTTACATTTTTCATGTGTACGTTTTCTGGCTACCAGTTTTCTCACAGGCCATGGATAAGGACACTCGTTCCTGTCACCTTAGCTGACTTTGCTTTCAGTTGAAATTGTCTTTGCATTTATATCTTAACAGTTTTAAACATTAATTCAGTTGTATGTATGCAAAAAACATTATCCCGCTTGATAGCAGCTAGATATATAGAAGGCAGGTTATTTTGTTGTTGAAACTACTACATGTTTTTAATTTTTACTTTAGCCAAATCATTTTTCACAGTTTGTCTAGTTTTGAAGGCAAATCACCTTTTCACCTTTGCAAGGAGAGGTATTTGTGTATTCATCCTTTGGAACCATTACTTTCTCTTGATTTGCTGTAGTGCACCGTGTGACAGTCACTAGGTATAGCAGTGACCCATCTGTAGGGAGGAGCTCTGCAAAGTATTTCTCTTAACGAATTGGATATTGATCTGATAGCTAATGATTGTTTTAGGTTGATTGCACTATTTGTCACGTCCTGCTAGGAAATGCTCTTTCTAGAGCATATTTTTGCTGTGACCATACATAGCCTTGGTCCATTAGTCTAACTATTTTCAAGCATCATGACCAATATCTCCAGAAGAATTTTTTATTACCAAAATATGTACACCTGTATTTATAAATATTTGTGAGCCTGTTTTCAAGTATGTATTTTCTTCTTGCATACAGTGACATAATTTTGCGCTCTAGCTTATATCTGAGACCTAATATTGAATTTCTGATTGTTTAGGGAAAGTAAAGAGTTTTGTGAGGTTGCCAGATGCTGTTAATTTTGGTTTCGCTTGTAGCCCGCCCTCCGTCTCTGTGCAGTCTCTGCCATATCTTCTAAATGACAAGACTCTAGTAACATTCGGGTAACTGAGACCTGCTGTACTACCCTGATTCATTTTGGTGTCGCACATAGGTTGTCGAACTGTGGTTCCCCACACAGTATGAATGACAAATTAACTTTTTAGTTAAGGAAAGCATTGGACTGCATGCATTACACATATCAAAATAATATTTACGGGAAAGATAACATTAGTTAGGTTAATATTCTCAGAAAGACATCTTGCCAAAGAAAACCAGTACATTTTGCTGCAACTTATTTTCAGATCTGGTATGTTCAACCTAATTACCCGCATGTGCTAGTTTGGCGATTCCATTGGAAAGCTTAAAGCCAGGTCTTGGCACAGACTTGATCTACATCTCACAGATAAACATTTGGCGCATATAGACTGTGGCAAATAAACAATACACAATTTGTTTTGGTTGCATAAGAGACAAGTCCAAGAAAATATGTATGTTAACAAGGATCTGGAGCCACTGAGTACTATGGGGGATGTTCGGGAAACTCGTGCTCCCATTATTACAGTCTTTTAAAATGCCAATCCATCACAATCTGCAGTTCACAGAAGCTATGTCGCCAAAGCTGTTTGGTAAGTTAAAATTCAGAAGTTGTACGGTTCTGGCAGATGTTTTTGGGTAGAAACCCTTAAACCATTCAAGAGTTGTAAAAGTCTAACGTCTAACTTGACGAGGACAGCCTTGGCTACTGACAACTTAGTTCTCCGGGCTTTACAGAGAACAGAATAGCAGGTACAAGGGATCTCACAATTCTGCTTTAACATGATATCTTATGCTCTACATTTTGATGGAAATGTTATGTTGTTTTAGGGTATTGTCTAAGTTGGACAGAATGTACCAGTTGATAATTTCCTTGATCTTATTACTGGCTCGATTGAATGTCGTCACACGCATGAGCCAATATTGTGTGGTGTAACTTTTGGGGTCAGTAGATGTTCTTGAGGTAAAAACCAGGCTGAAATCATGTTGTACTAGTCCTGCATGGCGTCCTCTTTCTGTTAAGCTTGATGCAAGGATTTCTGATTTAGTGAAATAACGCAGAACTCTTCAGCTTAAATCTCTACTCACTGTCCGTAATTGACCTCACAGAAGACTGTCTCGTAACTCCGATCGGTGGTGGGCACCGTAAGTGATTGGTTCATTTTTGTTATTGATTTTTCAGTAGAGTAGCACAACGTTTTCCTTTCAGAAGCACAGCACCTGGATAGCATCTGGGGGTGCCCTGGTGAACGTTGAGGGGGCACATGCACAGTGGAGATGCAAGGAGAGTAAGCCCTGGCAGGAATGGACAGCTGCTTTGCAATAGTAGCTGAAGATCATGTCGTAGGTGGGACACCACAAGATATTGAGGACAAGCAGTATGGATGGTGAACAGAGCTAACAAGTCATTTTCCGTGGCCCGGCAGTAACGTGAGACCTAGCCACCTCCTGTGCAGGTTTGGAATACTTCTTGTGCACAAGAGCATTTGATTTGTGGTTGCAACAGTTTGTAACTTTAGTTTTATTAGATCTAGCCTGGCCCAATCACAGCAGCTATAAATGGCAAATTCTGCACTGCCTTAATCCAGCCTCTGCCTGACTTGAGGCTCCTGCTCCACATTTGGGGTGCAGGATTCTGGGCACTTTGTGTCCAGTCAGAGACGAGTAATGAAGTCCGGCCAAGGGAGTGGGCTCTGGGTACACATGGTCGCTATGGTTCATGCCTTCTAGCCCAGAGGCACGCAAAGATTTGCCGAGACTCTGCCCAACATATTCAAATCCACTCCGTAAATAAAGCTTTTGAATTATTGCTTCCTGTCTCCTTGGAGAGCTTCCAAATGCGAAGGTTGTGTGAACCAAGCGTCCCCGAGGGCTCATTGTGTACAGCTAATATAGGACTGCCTCATTTCCAAATATCCCCTGTTGATTTCAGCCTTTCAGGCTTGCTTTAAGAATGACCCCAAACCATTTTTATTAGGGAGATTTTTCATATTGGAGACCTTTTTCACTTTGTTTCTGGTGTATAGTTTCCAACCGAAAGAAAGACAGAAAAAGTCTGCCGTGTTTAAGCGCATTGTAAAAGTTGTACATTGTAGAGGAGCAGAAGCACGGTAAGCAAGGGTAGTTGAGCACCACAGTTCTGTCAACCCAGGACGCCTTTATTTCCCAACTATGCGCTCTCCCTTGTGCCATAGTTGTTATCACATCTTGAACTCAGATGGGGTTTTGCTTTCAGTATGAAAACGGGTACCCATCAATACAATGAGATAAACCCCAAAGTGTTCCGTTTTAGTTTCTTTTACAGGTTTTTACTTGATATACATAATTTTGCATTCCAACAGCTTGCTGCATGACAGGGTTGGGATACTTTGTTGTCGAGTATTACAGCAGATAGCAGTCGTTCAATATTTGTCGTTCATCCATCCCCTTTATAGTAAAGGGCTTGAATGGCTCCGAATAACACAAGTAAGTAGATGGAAAATAATAATTGTGGAAGAAGGGTGCAACAGCAACACCTTCCACCCTGCTACCTTTCGGTGTAAGTATTTTTCTCTTGATTTTTAAGCTTGTCACCGGCAAGTCGAAAATATTATTCTGTTCAAGTCTCATGACTCAGAACTGATATCCAGCAGCCAAAGAGTATTTCGACCTACGGATTTTCTCAAGGCTTAAAGATTGTTGCTCCCAATCGCTCAACAGGGTAAATGAGAAATTGAAATCTTTCTAAATGTTATTTGTGCAGTATTGTAAATAGTTGCAGTAAATCAGTTGATGAGCAAGCTGGCATCGTAAGTTGTATTGTACAGTGGCGTAAACGAATACAATCTGTAATTAAAAGGGAGCACAGTAGTGCTAGCGGGCCAAATCAGCATTAGAGTGTCCCAACTTCGTTATATAAGGCCGTGGTAAGCCAGAAATTGTAAGGTAGAAGAATTACTGTAGGAGTCCTGGCTTCCCTTCACTGCCGTTGGCAAAGCTTGTAGGTTGACAGCCAACGGCAGACCTATTGGCTTTGCCAGTGTTTTTTTTTTTTTCCTCCACGGATTGTTCAGCCGTTATTTGTAATAAGGTTAATTGCATTCTCGAGTTACTTGTCTATGTGCCTTTAGTAAGACACATAATCACTGTGAGGTGATGTGTAAGTTTTCATTTAGGTTGTTTGTTATTTCATAAGTGATCTAAATAGATCCCCATAATAAAGTTATCATTGTGAAGCAAACAGCTGTTTAGTCTGCCTGCTTGCCTCTGATCGTTTTTCAAAGGACGTTTTTGGAAATGCATGTACATGGCGTATATTCACACACCCCTACTTACTCAGGCGTTTCTGTATGTTTAATAAAGGCTTCCTTCAGATCCCTCAAGTGCTTAATTTGTGCCTGAGTTTGCAGGAGGGAGGCACCACCACACATTTTTACGAAGCTGGACTTTTCCTCATCGTACATAGAACAGGAGAGAGAAGGACAGAAAAGGGAGAGAGAAGAATGGGAAAACAGCGATACGGAGGGAAATCGGGGTTTAACAAGATGCTGCAAGTCTGAAATAAAGTAAAAGCATAAAGTTGTGGAATAAAGAGGCTCAAGAGTGAATCAAGACTAGGCAGTCTTGGATTTCAGCAACTCCAACATTTACCAGTGGGTGCCTATGAAAAACTTTGGGCCCCTGCATGTTTATTTTTGCGCTAAGGTAGCTCCGGGATCGTTAGTTTGGCCTGATAGACATAGTGCTTCAGTGATGTGAATTTGGCTTCAGTATAACTTCAGCATGAGTGTTTTGTGATACTGCGAGGTGTTTGGACAGTTGAGTGATGCTGGACGGTGGATAGCTGCTCTTCCCTTTCCTGAAAAGTTGGGTTTCTTGGCTTTGCTGCCATACTAAAACGAAGCTTGCCCTTACTGGCAGTTTGCATCTGATAGAGCTGCTGATAAATTTGCCATGGAGGATGTGCAGTTCTTTATGCCCTCAGCCTACCTTTTATTGATGGATATAAAGAATGCATACTCTAAATTCAGCGTCTGTGGTGCACATAAAAACCATTTCAGAAAAGTGCGTGAAGTAATGTGTTGTCTATTGGGTCAGCTTTGAAGCCACCCAATTCACTAGCATTGTTGACTTGCTACTTTAATTTTGTTTGGTTCTCAGAAAAAGTCTGTAACCACAAAATGATTAAGGGCTCTTGTTCTGTGAATCTAATGGCGCAGAATACTTGTCAGGCTTTTGATTTTAATCTGTTGTACTTATTTCGTAGTTGTTCAGTCCCTGATCACCTTTTTAGGTCGAGCATAGCAGACAGCACAGCTTTCTGGTTGTGAAAGATATATTGTGGGATTACCAAGAAAGTAGAAGGGCTTGTAGGCCACCCATTGCGTTCCATTGGTTGGCTTTACTGTCACTCATTTGCCTGCTTATTTAATGTCTTGGCTTGTCTTTTTCGAGTCTGTCCCTTTCCTGGAGTATTGCTATTTTTACTTCTGTCTTTCCACTGCTCACTTTTGGGAACTACTTTTTTCTTTTAACTTAAGCACTCACAAGAGGGCATATGTGTTCCTACGGTCTCCTTAGTGTACTTTTCTTCCCCCTTAGCACTCTGTTGATCTCTCTTGCCAAGTGCTTCTCCCAGCTTTCTCCATAATGCTCTTGTCCTAGTTTGCGTCCCCCCTGCATTGCTTTCTCGCCGGCGTGCTTTTCCACCCCAGCTCCACATTGCTCTCTTGCCTGTTTGCTTCCTTCCCCCTACCCTCCACCTTGCTTTCTTTCGCCTGTTTGCTTTTGTCTTTCTTCCACCTTCGCCCTCCGTGTTGCTTCCCCGCCACCCACGCTCTGTTGTTTCCCGCCACTTTCTCCCTCAGTGTTTACCTCCACCTGCACCCTCAGTGTTGCGTCCCCACCCCCCCCATGTTGCTTACTACCTCCACACCACCTTTGTTGTTTCATCTCCCCACCCTACCCCTTGTTTCTTCCTGTCACCAGCACGCCCCTGCTTTAAAACTAACAGCACTTTATCACTTTTTCCCTTTTTTATTTACCGGTCTAAATCTTATGGGCAAATAAAAAAAAAAAAAGTAAAGTGCCTGCATTATTTTGCAGGCATTGCATGCGTGGTGCATGCGTCTTCAAAATTAAGGCGAGCGGCCGCATCTTAGGCTTTGTTTTTTTTTTTAATAAACTTCTTTAGCCATGCTGCACTGGATCTGGAATGCTGTACAGAATCATTAAACACCATTGGCAAAGCCAATAGGTCCCAAAGGCAAGACCTATTAGGTGTGCCAATGTTTTAATACTAGAGGGCACTGTGACATAACATTTTTATGCTAAATGCTATTGGGCAATATGTCCCAGCTATTTTAATATTTTAGATGGCTGTCAACTTGATTAAATGCGCTGTCTGCCCTACTTTGAGAGCCCTGGGAATTAGTTGAGGATATTTTAGGCTCTTATCTTTTTTAGGTCTCGGCCTGCACCAGCGCTTGCGCTGGTCTGGCCGAGAGTTTTAGTAAGCGGGTTTTGGAAGTGCAAACCCACTGGCTTTCGGCTGGCGACCAGCTTGCGTTCACGATGGCGTGCACGCGCAAAGCTGCCATCTGGGTTTCCTATCTCTTCCTCATTTCCTCGTAATGGCTCATTAACTCTCTGGACTCTGATGTTCAATCGCAGCAGCAGCTCACATTACCAACTGACGGCCCTGGACTACAGTCACATGAAAAACAACAGCGATTAGCATTGAAATGCAAGCTTTTTTTTGTCTAGTTAGAAATATTGCTTCGGTGGGTTGATTTCACCTTATATCGCTATTTGTTTTATATTGGGAGTCACAGCCTAATTACCAGTATTTTTGTCTCACTCTGTTTTTTTTTTTTAATATTTATTCGCACAAAGCTATATTTAAGGTTACTTTTTCCGCGTCACTTCTTCACTCTATTTAAACTCCACACCCCCACTCTTATTGTCTCTCTCCTTCTCTCTCTCTCCCTCTCTAATTCTCTCTACTTAATTAACTCTCCCTCTCTATCTTTTTTAGCCTTTCATTCTCTCACCCCTTTATCTGTTTCTCTTTCAAACTCCTTCATTCACTCTCTCTCCCCTTCTTTCTCTCTCTATCCCGCTCCACTCTTTATTCTATGTACACCCTTTCTCTCTCTTTCTCTCTCACCACCCTCTCTAATTGGGCATTATATCTTCACTCTATCTCTCACTCGGCAACACTACAGCATCACTCAGCGCAACCACAGCATCAATCAGAGCCAGCACAGCATCACTCGGCGCCATCGCAGCATCACTCAACGCCATCGCAGCATCACTCAACGCCATCGCAGCATCACTCAACGCCATCGCAGCATCGCTCAACGCCATCGCAGCATCGCTCGGCGCCATCGCAGCATCGCTCGGCGCCATCGCAGCATCGCTCGGCGCCATCGCAGCATCGCTCGGCGCCATCGCAGCATCGCTCGGCGTCATCGCAGCATCGCTCGGCGCCGCCGCAGCATGGCTCGGCGTCATCGCAGCATGGCTCGGCGTCATCGCAGCATGGCTCGGCGCCACCGCAGCATGGCTCGGCGCCGCCGCAGCATGGCTCGGCGCCGCCGCAGCATGGCTCGGCGCCGCCGCAGCATGGCTCGGCGCCGCCGCAGCATGGCTCGGCGCCGCCGCAGCATGGCTCGGCGCCGCCGCTGCATGGCTCGGCGCCGCCGCTGCATGGCTCGGCGCCGCCGCTGCATGGCTCGGCGCCGCCGCTGCATGGCTCGGCGCCGCCGCTGCATGGCTCGGCGCCACCGCTGCATCGTCTCCGCAACAGTCACCACCACCTCAGCCTGCTCTCGGAATCTGGCATCTGTTGATTCTCCCCTAGCGTCTGGCCGCTGCTAGTGTTATAATACAGGTACTAGTTCCCAACCTTCACCCTCCGATTGTTTATGCCCCCTCAAAAAAAAAAGCTTTAACAAACAACCATTGCAATAGGCAGAAACAAGTTGCCAGCATTGCAAGAACAAAAGAAAACTGAATTTTTATTGTAAATACTTTTTTAATATGGTCGTTCAGTTTTACATAATGCCTTCTTGGTCATATATAAAGTAACAAAAATGCTTCTGACACTTTTTTATTATAACTTTTCAGCATGCTGCACAGCAGCCACACTTCTCTACAGCACAGCTTGAAGACATTGGCAAAGTCAATAGCTCTGGCTAAACACTTATAAGGCCCCAAAGGCGAGACCTATTGGCTATGCCAATGCTTGTTCTGATGGGTTGTGTAACGGTTTACATTTACTTGTATTTTTTTCCCTGTCTTCTTTGGAAACTTACTGCATAGACTTTGCAATGTAGTGTTCTTTCACCGAGCCAGGCTATTTGTACAATTCTTTCAAAAGACCAAGAATTGTGAACAAATTGAATTGAGTAGCTGCTTTGGTTCTAGCAGAAAGACAGGTGGTGCATGTACTAAGCACACAGCCACTAAGCAACTTGGTTTTGCTGCTCTGTATTACGTGGTGACTGTCTTGAAAATTGTACTAGTAAGTGCAGCTTTACGAGACCGAGAATCTCTTGGTTAAGCCCCTCGCCCATCTCTGCATTAAAAATAGAACTGCTCCATTTCCTTTCCTTGATGCTCCTTCCCTTTTGGAAATGACACTGCGTCCTGCAGCCCTCGCCAAGGATTCCCTCGCGTGCCGACATACCACTTCCATTGCGTGCTGATTTGGATTCACTCCCATCAGCATTACGAAAGTAGCTTTCAGCTCACTTTTGTGAGGTTTTACGCCCCAGTGGAAGGTGCTATTTCAATCATTCAGTTCCAAGGGAGATTATTATTGGCGGGGATTTTAATTTCCTGCAAAATCTAAGCATTGATTCAATGGTAAAATTTGAAAGACAGCAAAAGTCTTAGGTCGCCAACATTATGCAGAACTACCAAAAAACCCTTTCACTCATTGACCCCTGGAGGGAGGCCTTTCCAGCAAAAAAAAAAAAAGAATTCAAATGCCTATCAGGAATGTTTCGCAGTTCGCCGCAAATTGCTTTTTTTCATAATCTCTAAAACCCTGATTTAAGGGTCAGCGGACCCTCCCTAATGGCTTTTCGTACCATGCAATTCTTGATCTGTAGATTTTTGTGGAGTGGGGCAGCCAACGAGTTAGGGGTGGGTTTTTATGAAACAGTTACAGGAGGAGGGACGGGTTCGGATATGCAAAGAAAAGATTAAGGAATTTTATAAGGAACCATGCATCCGTCCCACCATATGTGGTGTGGGACGCTTTAAAGGCTTATGTAATAAGGGTGGTGACAGCAAAGGGTGTGGCAAATATTAGGAATGCCAGAGAACAGAAGCAGACCCTGGAGAAGGCCGCCCAGGAAATGTACGATAAGACAACCTTCCGCGGCAAATAGGAAGGAGCCGGAGAAGGCTAAACGGGCGCTAAGGGACTTCTATTACACTACGTGCTGTGCATCCAACCGAGCCTACATGCAGAAAGTTTACGAGGAGAATAATTTTACGGGGCGGTCTCTAGCTTGGCAGGCCCGAAAACAAGCTGCAAGTAACACTATCCATGCCTTGAAGTGCCCAATTTCTGGGGTTAGTTGTAAGGAACAGAAAAAGCTGGGCGAAATTCTGCTTCAACATTATAGGCAAATTTATCGTCCGAATCAAATGATCAATAAGGAAGCCATAGGAAATTTCCTGGCGGGGTTAGATATTTCCACTCTTACTGAGGAGGTTGCAGAAAATATAGCCCGCCCGTTATTGAAAGAAGAGTTTGTTGAGGTGGTTAGAAGCCTTCCAAGCCAAGGTATGTGGCCTGAAAGGTTTTCCGGCTGAATTTTAGAAGTCATTCCTGGAGGTGTTAGTGGATTATCTACTACTAGTTGGTAATGCCATTTTTTTTTTAAAAGGAAAGGCTGGGGAAGATCCAAGTTCATATCGCCCGATTACATTATTACATTCAGATGACAAGATTATAATGAAACTATTATCCAATGGATTTAATTCCATAGCGGCGAAACTAATACACCAGGACCAGAATGGTTTTGTTGCTCGACGATAGTTAGGAACCAACCCACATTATTTAGCTGAGACGCTGAATTATCTCTACGTTAATAATATTCCTGCCATAGTTCTTTTATTGGACACTGATAAGGCATTTGACCTTGTGGTCTGGGGGTGCTTTTTTGTATTTTAGTCAAGTTTGGGGTACCTACCCAGATCACATGGTTGATATATAAGATGTATGAGAATGCTGAAGCAAAGATTATAGTTAATACAACTAAGGTGGGTAGACTACCAGTCTTCCTTGGTACTAGACAGGTATGTCCCTTTGAGATTTTCTCTTTGTACCAGGTGTTGGAGGGCTATAAGATTAATGGAAAGCAGACCAAAGTCATTCGTTGTAACTGTACTACTCCCAGTTATAGCCTCCTGTGTAAACGCAGGGCCCAGTTGTCTCTTCCCCTCAGTGCTCTCGACCCGCTCCCAGCTTTACAGAGTCGGGAAATCTGTGTCGCTCCTTTACCTGCAAGAAAGAGGACAGAGTTGGTGTGCTGGGTCCCTTCGCCTGCCAATCCAGCTCTGCCTCAGCTCTCGGACCCTCAGACCACTGGTTACTTCCCACCGTTGCAGTCTCTCACCCCCCAGTCCACTGCAGCCCCCCTGCCTCCACCACCTGTCCGCCCGCTGAAAACCTCCTCCCTCCGACATCCTCATCCCCAGCATCTTCCTTCCGCTCCATTCCAACATGGCCACCACTAAAGTGGGCGCAGGGCCCTTGCCTGTCCGAGCCATGTCTCCTCCTGCTCTGTTATGACTATCTCGAACAACCCATGACCCTGCCCCAAGAATGTCCCCTCCTCCCTGTCCACCCTCCCCCCAAGGACCTCCTGTAACTTATTGTGACTGAAGCCTCTGTGGGGCCCTTTGCAGCCACCCCCACTTCCCCAGGTGCGCCTTCTGCTCTATATCCTGGCCTCAGTCCTCCTCCCAAAAGGCGCCCTCATCCCAGGAGAGCCCTTCTATTTCAGGGCCCTCCCCCAATATGCCCTTCCTTTTGGCCCCTACCCTGCCACTTTTGGTAATAGGACTCATAATGTCCAACTATCTGCGCTCAGTCACACCTCTTTTTTCCCACGTGGCCTCCATCAGACTGTTCCCTATATACCGCCCGCTCTGGCTCCTCATGTCCGACCCCTGGGGCCCAGCCACTAACCGCATCCTTACTAGGCTACAATTCCCCCTTCCTGGCAGGGGCACTGCTTCGTTTTCTGCCTAATGGGCATCGCGGGCAATTCTGCAGATGCCACCTGCTTTTCTGCCTGAAGGGGACACAGCCTGACAAATTCCGTTGCTGGCGGCTCTGCGAACGCCGCCTGCTTTCCTGGAGCCCTCCTTCCCACTGCCCCATACACACAGGATGCGTGCAGGGGTCGCTGTTCCTGTTTCCTGGGTGCCCCGCGCAGTGGCATACGCCTCCATGACTGCAAGTTTTTCTCAGCACTCGTTGCTCTCCCCCGCTCCCAACTCGCCCCAGAAACTGCTAAGGTGCGGTTGGGCGCAAGGCCCGCCCCTGACAGACACTCTGCGTCTCCCTGCCTCTCAAGGGGCCCCTCTTTTTGACACTGAGTGGCGCCTCACGCTTACCCTCATATTGGACGACGCCCGCCACTTTTGTGGCAGCGAGCAGGCTACCACTGCAGTGGCAACACGTGTCAACGCTGGTCGAGCAGGGCGTGCCGTTGTCACTGCTGCCTCGCCTCCGACGACGAGGTTGAGGCACCCAGCCTCCTTAGGAAGCTGCATCGCTTCAGTTACCCTGCTGTCCTCAGACCTGCTGCACAATATATATCGCAACCTGCAATGCAGCGAACCATGTCGTCCCACCAGAGTCCTATAATCGCCACAAGCTGTTGAAAAACGCCTCAAATATCTCCCTGTCACCAGATCACCTGAACCTAAAATGGTGGTAGGGAGCCCAAACGTACCCCATATATACTATTGGGCTACACATGTAGCCCAAACCAAAATGGCAGTTGTGGACTGCACCACTCTCCCAATCAGCCCGGGTGGCAGACATTCCTGTGGTCTCCTGCCCCCCCCCCCCACCAATCCCCCATCTCCTACACAGAACAGTCATCCCTCACTTCCTTACTATCCTACATTAAATGTGTGAATACTGTTGTTAATGCTATTTAACTTTAGAATCTGGGGCACTTTCTTTCTTGGGGTCCAACTCTCATCCAGCAACTTTCAAACTGATCCAGGGAGTTGGGCTCATGGAATCAGACTGTGGTCTCCAGTACCTAGGCCCTCTCTCAGAATAAGCCCAGGAGAGGACCTGAGCAACTCTGTAAATTGAGTTACCCTAGTGCTACCTGTATGCATGCTTCCTTAAAGTTCCGTGCCCTCTTTTCGTTGTGAATGGTTTTGTCTGCTGGTTGGGCGACCCTTGATCTGTTTTCGGATATTTCAGCGGTTTACTGCTTACACGAATTAGAGCTGTTTTTGCCTTTGACGGATGCAATTTCCATAGATTTGATTTTTGTGTGGAGATTGGTATTCCACTGATTCCTTTCTTGTGCTGAAGAATGGTAGGTACATCGAGGTGCCAGATTGGTTCGGAAAAATCTGTCCACAGCTTTAGTTCAAGACCTGGATTGCATTCAACCAGCATAATTAATATTTTATAACGACCTCATTCTAAGAATGGAAAGGTTTAGGGTTTGAAATATTAAATTCACAGTGCATCGCATGCCTTGCACTTTAGTTTGCGTGCCATGCTTTTTCGATCTGAACAGCACTTTGACAAGAGCTCAGTAGTTCACTTGTATGTGCGTGATTAACGTACCATTGCTCCCTACCGGCTGAGGCATTTATCAAAGTGGGAATTAAGGGGGACAGTACTCAGTAATGGCATGGGCTGGCTAGGCTGTGCGAGGGTACGAGTTCAGAGGGAAACCAATATTGGTAAAGGTCTGCTGTAGTCTGGCAGTTTTTTTGGTTTACTCAATGCTTGTTTTATTTTTTGAAAATATTTATTTTTGGGGAAACTACTGGGCCCTAAATCCCCCCCAACCCAAACCCCCACCTAAAAAAACATTGGGCGAAAGCAAGAATATTCTTTTGGTATGAACGGTTTGTTGAGGAATGTTAATAAAATTCAAATTCTAAAAAAATACATATATATTTTTGGGGTGTCAGAAAGCACACTGAAGGGAATAACTTGTGGGCGGATGCTTTAATTGTGAAAGGGGCGAATGCAGTCACTCACAATGAAGTCAGTCAAACGCTGAAGTTGCCTGACCGTGTGTGCCATGCTGTATGTTCTAGTGGGTGGAAGAAAAATGTGAATGACACTATAGCAGAGCAATGGATGTAGAGGGCTGACTGAAAGTCTCCTATAAGTACGTAGAATATACATATAATGTTAATAAAATCAAAAGCTCTTGGCTAACACCAAACCTTAAAACCCCCAAAAAAGATACACAGCCCTAGACTTCCTTGGATGATTGTGTAAAAGTCAGCGTGCGTAGCAGTTTTTAAGAGGGTACCAATTATTGGCATTGGCACTGAAGATGAAGGCCTAATTAAGTAAGTATATTTATTTCAGTTAATTAAAATCGTAACATTTTCTACAGGTAAGCCTAAATTAAAATCATTAATACACATAATGATGAAAAAATCCATAATTTCTCATTGTCTTATGTTATTCCATCAATACTTAGTTTAAGTGCAAGATGGTAGTGCAAATTGGACTAAAAAGTGCAAAACAGTAAAATTGTAAGCTAGTACAAATAGTATCTCCACATCCTAATATTTATTTTCTGTCAGTAGCAATAAAGATAGAACTATTGATGCAAATGTAAACAAAAGTGTAAAACTGTAAAATTGTAAACTAGTGCAGATAGTATTATTTCTCGCAGTATCTTATATTATTTCTGACATGCTTCTAAATTAAGTGCAAAGATGTTAGTGCAATTGTGCTAGAAAGTACAATGCCATTAAGTTCTAATTTAGTACAAATAGTATCTCCACGTCCATACATTCTTGTTTCCTTAGTCTGTGACAATAAAGATGGAAATATTGGTGCAATTTTCGCAAAAAGTGCAAAACAATGAAATTGTGAACATGTGCAGAAAGTAGCCACGTCTATACATTCTTAATAGTGGGGACAATGTTACAGCCCCATAACAGCAGCTCTTATTATTTATTGTGCCTGTTGCAGAATAGCCGTTGAACCTTTCACTGCCAATAACCCGTCTGCTTTTATGATAAATTTTATGTAGGCTGTAATTGCTTGAGGGGTATCACTCTCTGAACAAATAAGTAGCGCATGTCGACATATTAGAATAGCATGCTGGTTAAAAAGATCTGCAACAAACCCTTGCCTTCGCTTAGCAGCATGGGGCAAATCAATAGAATGTGAATCAAACTTTCTTCATGTAGGTGGCAAAGTCTGCACTTGGTAGTGAGAGATTTCGGAAGCCATTTAGAGATAGTCAATTGTTTGACACAGACCAAAGAAGATGAATGCCGAATTTTTGTTTTTACACCCTTTACTGTGAATTGGTCCATGCTGACACAATGGCATGCTAGACAATAAATCAATAGCTCATGTTTCATGGGCTTGGTGGTACAATATGAGAGTTTTAGAATAAACTGATATTCCAGCAAAAACAATTGGCCATACAGCTTGAAACTGCATGGGGTTGTGTGGAATTATTGAAGCTGGCAAGCTGTAAAACCAAACTGAAAGACTGTTCATGGATTTACTGCATGTTCCAGTTGAAGTACTGTGTGTTGCGGTTTAAACATAATTGCCTTCCTGACCCCTGTAGTAGTGTGCAGTCGAGTGAGTTGGAAATATTTCAGCATTATTTTGAGTGTTGTATTAATGACAAGGAATTGTTACCTTAAACAAGAAAAGTTTATTTCATAAATTGAAATGCTCGACCTATAATACGATGCGTACAATGGAATTTTATTCAATCAAAGCCACTGAGTAGTTCACACGTGTAATTTTCATGTCTTAGGAAATTGAATTTGTTACCAGAGAACCTGCATGTTTCTGTTCTTTCCTGATAACTGATTTAATGAGTGAGTGCAAGTCAGGAAACCTGTTCTTTGCTGTTCCATTAGACTGTGATTCCGCAAGTTTCCGCGAGCACGATCACCCATTTAATTGAAATAGTGAATTTGATTTGCATTACGTGGCAACTTAACACGTTACTTGTATCAACCTTAATGCTTTTAAGCACCTTGCGGGATAGCTGCCTTTATTTTGTTTTAAGAAACTGTACTGGTTACCTCTAGACCGAAGTTCAGGGTGGTATTGATGGCTATTAACAACCTGATTGCCTGTGTTGGGTTACCCAGTTTAATGTAGCGGCACTGATGTTCTAGGTGCACACAGGGATAACTTTTACCAGACCCACTATTTGCCCTTCACACTCCCAGCTGCAAAGCTCAGCTAATAATCACGTATTGAGGTTGATGTGACTGCCATGGCATCTGATGTAGGTTAAGATTGTTTTAATGTGCCTGTCTCCCAAAAGCCAGAGTTCCAGTCCTATTACCTTGGTAAGTGCTGGAAGTCTTCGGGGGTTGGTGAGTGTAGTGGAATTTGGGACCTTTCATTTCCACTTACTACATAGGATAGTGGGACCTGTGATCAAAATTGTAGCTTGAAAATGAATAATCCATCCCCTGCCAACAAAATGGAGCACAGGAATCATGGTAACTGTAGGCTCCATTGATTCTTCATTTTCATTTGTCATGCTTTGTTTCCTGTGGTTATAGCATAAGTCTACTTTATCAGCATCTTTTGGCTGGGTGCATATTCACTTCAGTCCCATCTTATTAGAGTTTTTGGTTACCTTCCTGCCACACCATATCCACATGTGTGCAACGTTTCCTTCAGTCGCCTTTCCTATTGTGTGTAATGATCATTCAGTCTGTCTTGGCTATTACTCCTCCTCCCGTACAGTTCTAGCCCCGTTTCTACATTATAGATCTATCTAAAACATGCAGAAGTGCGTATAGACAAAATAGTCATTCGACATGTGAATGCCCACCTCCTTCTTTAAGTGGATTCACTCCACATCCATTCCTTTCCAACATGTGTGCCCCTGCTCCTACAAAAAGCTTTTCTTGTCCCAATGCCCTATTTTCCTCTTTTGTTTTCTAAATCTCCTGGACTGGAAGTTGTGACAAAACAAAATGGCGGTTGCAGAGAGAGAGTCCAGAAAACCCTGTTCCCCTCTATTATACAGTAGATGTGACCTAGTAAAAATACTTTCCAGCAAAGACCACACTCCAGATTCCATTACCAAACTGGTCATCGTATAGCATTGAAATCTGTTGGAAAGCATTCGAAGGAAGTTTAGTGGTGCAGCAATTGGACCATAGCATATATGGTATTTGTGCAGTTTGTCCTAGCTACAAAGCAGTGGAGTACTGAGCAAAAAATGTGAGGTTACAAAATGGGTAGCTTTAACGACGCAGGTTGTGAAGGTGATCGGGATAGTATATGGGCTGAAAGGAATCCATAGTTTGTGTGGTTGGAGCAGCATATAATATAATGAAATGGGGTGATAGGATGCAGCGCGATGCAAAGAGTAGTGCTTTATTTCACTTGCATTTCTTGACTTGCAATATTGCTGCTCCAAGAGGTGGTAGTGCAACCTCAGATCCTGGTTTTGAAGGCTAGGTAGTAGGTATCCTCATGTGGAGTGATTTGTATGTGATGAAGCTCGCCCCGAAGGTAATGCAAGCAGATTGGAGGAGCCAGTGGGGGTCTCTGAGCAGGTGTGATACTGCTGAATTGCCAGAGACCTCATATCATGCAACCTTTTGGCATGGAGAACACTTTAAGACAGATGAGGATGTGTTCCGACATAAGTCAACACGGTGATGTTACTATTAAAGTGAAAGAGGATCAAAGCTTGTACAGTAGTTCTGAAGTCCTGTTCTGGATTTAAGGAGTTTACCTTCCAAAGCAGCAGTGGTTGGTGCTATGCAGTTCATCTTATGAGTGATGTAGGTTGACCATTTTGCTTAGACCCCCTTATAGGCAAGTTTTGACTGGATTTCGGTCCACAGCTATCATTTTCTAGCAGGCCAGTGCGTACACAACAGAAAACAAATTACCAGTGAGGATTCTTCCTTACAGTTCACGTTTTTTTTGTTAAACCTGGTTTATTAATTTAAAATACATGAGGCAAGTGGCTTAGTCGGTGGAAATGAATTGTAATGTGCATTTATATAGTGCTTTCTACCCCGACGTGTGGCACATTCAATACTTGTATTCCAACTGAATGTTATTTTGATTTCATTCTAGATACACCTGTTACAAGTTGATAGTGCAAAGGCCATAGAGAAGTAGACTTGACGTACTTTGGCTGGAATCATCATAAATTAGTTAACCATGTCAAGAATTTTTGGTGTGCTAGAATTCTCAATGGGACCTTGTGGTTAACCCTGAAAACATTTTAGAATGTGGGGCTATTGCTTTGCAGTAGGTTGAACCAATGCTGAATATGCTTTTGAGGATACCTTGCATTAGTGGGTAACCTAAAAATGGGAAAAAAATCTCTTCACCTGTTGGACTTGTGATTAGTGAAAACAAGATCCCCATGTCATTCGGAGAGAAGTTATAAATCACAGAGGCATAGTAGTAGGACTGCTAAGCACACAGAGGCAAAATAAGCAGTAACATTTCTGCCTGTAAGAGGTATCCTGCTTAACCAGTCCTGAAATGAGAAAATACTCTCAATGAAAGGATTTGATTAAATAGTCAACATTTCTAAATGGTCAATGGGTTGAATGCTTTGAAAACATGAGAGCATCATCGTTAGCTGAGTAGAGGAAGCCTTGGTTAAGATGGATCTGGACTAGATGGTGTGGCTCAACCCTTGCTCACAGCGGTGGTTCTTGCATTCAGATTCACACACATCTCTGTAGAAGAAAGCACTGCAGCGTGAGTGAACAAGGCTTGAGAGCACCAAGGTTGCAGTCTGGGCATTTGGGCTTGAGTATAGGCTCGGACTAAGCTTTCGAGGATTGTGGCAGTGCAAAAGAGTGGCACAAATTTAAGGCACAGAAGAGCTGAAAAGCTAGAGTGCATACTTACAAAACTGCAATTAATTAACAACTCGTATTGTAGTTGTAACTGAAAAGGTGGAAATACCAAGTGTGAAGGAAGTTTTCCTTTCTTCGTCCCAAGAAAACATTTTCTTCACATTTCAAGAGCTGGGTATTTCTATCTTTTCAGTTCAGTACTAGTTGTACAGTGCATAAAGGCGACCAGAAACAAATTGTTGCAGTGAGGTGTCTGAGCCTGACAATGTGCTTCAAGAGACACAGAGCCTGGGTGAGTGCCGAATCAAAGGTCTGCTATTGGCATCACCTAAAGGAACATATGAACTGTAAAAGGGGTTTGCCCCTTTATTGGAAGGTATCATTAACATTCTGCAGGAGAAGCTTGACTTCTGTATCTAATTCTCGTCTGCATCACTCCCGACCTGTTGCCTTAGGGAGGGTTTTCTTCTCTTTGTTGCACTGTTGTGAGGATAGGTGGGTAAAAGACACTTTGGTCCATGTAAGAAAACAAATTGATGGAGGAGACATTTAGTCTTTAATAAAATAAAGGGGCGCAAGCTGGGTAAACCAAACTCTAACATACCCTCTTTTGGCAGCTATTGGAAGTTCCAAGGTCAGTAGAGCTCCGCATAAGAGCAAAAGTTTTGTCAAATTAACCATAAGGCATTTGTCCGTATTCCGTTAAGTCATCAGCGTGTCGTAGGGTATTTGTACTTGGAATGGATTAAAATTATGTGCCAGCGTTAAGCACCACTTCCTTTTGGTTATGCCCCACTGTTATGCACAATTACAGGGATTTCTTTCTGTGTTCATGAACATGCTCCCTTGGTGATTGTCTGCCTCTTACTTTCATACTTCGGGGCCTCTTTGCTGAAGCCCGTCCCTTAATTAAATGCCATTCCTAGCTAAAGTTCATTTAATGATGGAGGTTTTCCAGGTGAAGGAGAGCTTCTGCTTCTCTTAATATCTGATTGACCACTGCACCCCTCAATCGTTCTGCGTGTGATGGGGATGCAAGGACATCATGTACGAAAGCTAGCATGGCCTACAGAGAGGATGTTGCCCAAGCGCACTTGACCAAGTGGCCATTGCTTTTCACTGGCACTAAGATTGAAGTGCCTACAAGTGTTTCAATTCAGGGGGCACTATATTAACAGTGTCTATCGGAGTATTTGTAATATTTCGTGCTCTGCAGAACAGGATCTACACTAAATAGTAACTATAATAAGCATTGGCAAAGCCAGTAGGTCTCGCCTGTGCAAGAACTATTGGGTTTGCCAATATGTTTTAGCTATGTTGTACACCAGCTTTTCAGCATGGCCACAAGTTAGTGGCGTAAAGTAGAGTGTCATGGAGTAGAGTGGGGTTCTATAGAGTGGCGTACAGAGTCGTGGAGTGGGGTAGAGTTAAGTGCAGTGTCCTAGAGGGGAGTAGAGTAGAGTAGAGTAGAGTAGAGTGGAGTAGTTCCGTGTTGTGGAGGGAGTAGTCGTATGGTGGAAGGGGGTTGAGTGGCGTAGTCTTGTAGAGTTGAGTGACCTATAGTGAAGTAGAGTGTTGGAGTGTAATGGCATTTAATGTTTTAGAGTGGAGTGGCGTGGCATAGAGTGGAGTAGTGTAGTAGAGTGGATTGGCATAGAGTGGTGTAGAGTGGAGTAGAATGTCATATAGTGGAGTGGCATAGAGTGTTAGAGTGGAGTGGTGTGGAGTACTGGAGTGGCGTAGAGTGGAGGAGTGGAGTAGTGTGTTTAAGAATAGAGTGGTATGGAATGGTATAGAAGGAGTAGAGTGTCATAGAGTAGAGCGTTGTGGAGTAGTTCAGGGTAGAGTGCATTGGCATAGAGTGGCGTAGAGAATATTGGTGCAGAGTAGATTGCACTAGCGTACAGTGCAGTGGCATACAGTTCATTGGCAGAGAGTGCAGTGTTGCAGAGTAGGCTGACGTAGAGTGCAGCGGTGTATAGTGGAGTGGCTTAGAGTTCAGTGGTGTAGAGTGGTGTAGCGTGCATTGGCATAGAGTGCTTTGGGGTAGAGTGGTGAAAAGTAGAGTGACGAGTACAGCTGTGCAAAGCAGAATAAACTGGCATAGAGTACAATAGTGTAGAGTGCAGTGGTGTAGTGTGTTGCAGAGTATAGTGGCGTAGAGTGCAGGTGTGTAGTGTAGATTTGCATAGAGGGCAGTGGCGTAGAGCGCGTTTTTTTTAGTAAAGTGGTGTAGAGTGCATTGGCATAGAGTGCAGTGGTCAGAGCAGTATGTTGTGTTGCAGCTTAGATTGCAGTGGCGTAGAGTAGATTGTTTCAGAGTGGAATGGTGCAGAGTGGAGTGGTGCAGGGTAGTAGAGTGCAGTGCTATAGAGTGATGCAGAGTAGAGGGGCGCATACTGAAGTGGGGTGGATTGGAGTGGTGCAGAGTAGAGTGCAGTCAACTCAGTGTGGAGTGGTGTAGTGAGTGGTGTAGAGTGCAGTGGTGTGGACAAACTCAAGGTGGATAACCTAAAACAAAGCCAGCAAATAGAAAGCAAGAAAATGAGTTAAAACCAAAAAGCCAATGGTAAGCAAAAGGCAGGATGCATTACCAGGGAAGCTTTCTGAATGTCCCCAAGATGTCGTTTAGGCTTAGACCTAAAAAAGCATTAATTGTGTGTAGTGTTTATTAAATCATCCCCCTTTATGCACAGTTGTTGTGGTTACAGCCCAAGGATTCTATATGGCATTTTTAACAGTGCCAAATCACAATTCGATGTAAATGTGTCAAACTTTTGAGTGGCAGATGGATCATTGTGGTAGACCGCAGCCAAATATCGTCCACGTGGTCAGCTGCATTAGGTACATCTTGGCAGAATAATGAAAGTATATGAAACAGCTCATCTACTTCTGTTAAATTTTGAGTAGCACTTTACTGCCTGATGTAGAAGACCTTTGCTAAAAATATGGTGCCTGTGGAATTATGGTTTCTGTGTTAGTACTAGAGAAGGTCATTGGTAAACAGACATCCAGCCTCTCTCTTTTTAGGCGTTTTGGTGTGCTTATCCATGAAAAATCTTGAAGGCAGCACAGTTAACCTTATATTGATATGCATCTGAAGGGGTTTATGTAGCACACGCCTTACTCCAAAGTCTGAGTTTATGGGCCCCAGGTGTACAAGAAAAGGAATTAGCATTTTGTCGTTTAATTCCTACATCATTGAGGGTAGATCGCATACAAGTGTTGGTTTGGGGAATTCTGTTCACTGTATTTCAGTAAACTCTAGAGAAGCTCAAGTGTTAGTCTATTTTATTTCGTGTGATCTCTAGGTTTGTCCCTAAATGTATTGCTTTTCCTTCGGTCTTGGTGCCCTCTGCAGTATTTGTTTTGTGTGTTTGGACACCTGTAACAGGTTTAGTATCTCATAACACACTGGTTTATTTAGCCAGTGTGCGATTTGACTCTTTGGCAGCAACCAAATCCATCATCTGTGTTTTTGCTTAAACAGAACAGGGCAGGCTCGCCCCATGTGCTCTATGTTCAAGGTGACTATTGGTGTGTAATGATTTGTTAAGGTCATGTTGTTCCCCGCCTATTCTCAAAAGATGAGCCTAATGTGTCAGTATAACACATTTCAGGCAATGTAGTAGTCTTTGGGTCAGTTGCTGCTTAAGACCGATTGCTTGAATTTAGCATTTGTCGTTCCTGTGCTACTGAGAGAGATGTTCTCTGGCTTCCCTCCGTGATATCTGTGTTGTGGAATTATATCTTGACAACCTGTCTGTGTTGATGGCTGCTTGGTTTAAGCACTCATAACTAACTTCTTAAGTATCCCACAGGTCCCAACTTTGAATCCTGGTACTGCTGAATTATCATTTGTTCCTTTCGGTACCTACAAGTTGAGCTATATACCAAAGGTCCAACTGATCTATACTAAGATTAATTTAAATTATGGTTTTATTCAGTTAAGCATGCTTGCCGAATGTCCTTCCTAAATAAATGGAGGGTCTCTTATTAATAGAACACTGGACTCTCGCCCACAGCTATGGGCATGTTTATCTTCGAGTCCGCCCATATCCAAGGACACATTGTCCTAGAAGAGCTTCTCTATTCTGTTTTGGAGCAGTTGTAGACGTGTGGAGATGCTTCACTCTGAGGTGGCCTGTTAAAACTGTGTATTGGAAGTAGATGTATTTGTTTTATTTTTTATCTTACTATCGAAAGATTAAAAAATAAATTTGGAAGACCTATAGTGGTCTAATAGAAACCTATGTGTGATATTTTTAAGAGTTGACTTGTCTCTGCCTTCTGATACATCGCTAAACAATGGTCTTAGGCATTTGTCAGGACAGAAAAAAAATAAATCCCTGCTTTGTCAATACTGCGGCCCTTATCACTGTTTGTAGTCGCATAATTACGACTGTTATCTCTGGTGAATTAACATGTAATGAAAAACAAAATACAAACAACGCATCATTCAAAAATGTCCTTTTGTTACTTCATAATCAAATGTAAAAAAAAAAGTCCTGTAAACTGTCAAGTGAAACTTCCCGTATTCATTAATTTGCCACATAGCCCAAACCTCCAAAAATATAATACCATAGAAAACCATACAATCGTGAGGCAGAAAGCCACAAGCATCCGCATTATGACATTGGTGTGTTCGAGGTTCTGGCAGTAGTTCCTTCCAGTTTTATCACAGGCAGTGAGCAATGTTCACAAGATCCTTTTCAGTGCTGGATATTGCATTATAAAATATACTACGTAGGGAACAAAAATGACTTTTTTGACAACAATCAAACAGCATCATCCAGTGTGAGGCCCTAGTTGTGTATCCCTTCTATCGGAAAGACTTTCCATATATTTTGCGTATGGGATGCTTACTCCTTATATGGCACGAGCCATTCTTTCAGAGATGAGGCAAGCTTAACAGATAATTTTTAGCATAAGTATATAATGAAGACCAATCAGCATCATCATGTTAGTCCTCTTAACATGTATTGGCCATTCAAAATTCACTCTTGTTCTGGTGAAGTAAATCTGACACAGTGTGCCGAGTCTAGTATTGTGTGCCTTTGATGTGATAGCCTGCTAATCTATATTCTGTGAGGTGGACTTGTTCAATCGCAATGAGTAATGCTTGATTTTCATTTAGTACAATCTGGTAAAACCTAAATGAGAGGATAAATCATTCATTTGGAGCTTCTTATTTTTACTGCATCACACACATAACGACCTACTGCATGGCAAACGAAATGGAAGAGTAACTAAAACAACAGACATTAGCAAAGCCAATAGGTCTTGCAGATGAGAATTATTGTTTCTGGCAATATTTTGTAGCCATGCTGTACAGCAAGGCAGATGCTTTGCAGTTTGGTTAAAACGAATTTTTAAAGTGCGCTATGACTCAGCTAGCGCACTTTTTATTTTTTAAAGTGCATTAGCGCTGGATGCATCCGTCTTTTTATTTTTTTATTTTTAAAAAAAATTATTTTTAGCCATTGATGCACAGCAGTCATGCTGCTATACAGCATGGCTACAGATCATTGCTAAAGATTGGAACTGCACCCATGTCTGTCTTAATAAAAATACATTTGTAAGCAGATAGCATCTGTTGTCACAATAAACATCCATTTCAAAGGAGAGAAGGGCTTCTTTGAAGTGTGTGTGGCATAGTAAAAGATACCTAGAAGTGGCAAGAGGTTAAACCAGCATTGGCATAGCCAATAGGTCTCGCCTTTGGGACCTTATCAGTGTTTAGTTATCCAGCACAATATCCTTGGTGCAACAACATCAACTGTTGCATGGCTAAACACTTATAAGGTCCCAAAGGCGAGACCTATTGGCTATGCCAATGCTTGTTCCTGTGAGGAGCTGGAGAAACGTTATCAGGGAAAGTCACAGGTTAGGTGGCGCGTGGTGCTTCCGGTAACGGAAGAACAGATCACTACTGATGGAAACAGAGAGGCAATGTCTGACCTGCAAGAGCGACTCAAGAGCTGACAAGCCACTGGGGCAGGAGCCTGGCACACATCCTGTTCCCACAATCAACTATAGCAAAGCTTTGTGGATGAATATAGCGCTTGCTGTACCAGTAGAGGCATTGAAGCACTTCACGGACCTATAGCACGCTAGCCCGTGTAGCCCACAGTTGGACTGTAGTGTTACTTGCAAGCATCGGAACTAATTAAATCTTCTGCATCATTATTAGAGTTGTTATACTCATTTGTTGCACGTAATTTTTAGTCTAGCAGTAAGTTAATTGTAAGTAGATAAACAAATTACAAGTACGACGTAGCTCATGAATAATTTTAGAATATCAAAGTAGATAACAGGCAGGAAATTGAAGTCGTCTTGGGGTGCAAAGCGGTCACATCTCCAAACCCTTGTGGTCCCTATTTGATGGTATGCCATCAGTTACTGTGCCAAAGAATGAATGGGAAACACATTTCCATGCTGGTTCTGGCGGGAGGGGCTGGGTCTGTGCAAAAATGACTTGTGTTACATCGGATGCCCTCATTACAAGTGCAAAATAAATCCCGATTCAGGATTCACAGGCCAAACACTGATTACAGCCAATAAGGAAATTCCGCACCTAAATAATTTTAAATTCTCATCCCATTATTGTCCCAAAGATTTCAATCGTCGCTCAGCATTCCTTGGACCCATCAAACATTAAACGTAATATAGCCAGTATAACAATTTTCCAAAAGCTCATTTTGATTCCAAAAGCTCATTTTGATACTTCTGTTGCTAGCTTTTTTCTCGTATATAACCAGAGAGCTGAGATGAAGGCATTTGGAACCCGCACCGACTGGGTGACTCTCAGCAGTGGAACATGTTTGTAAAATAAACGGGAACCTGCAGCGACGGGCACGAAGCACTAAAATTAACAGGCAGCGATGGGCGGGGGAGAGAGGGGACCACGGCATGGAATATGTGCGGCCACGCTAATTGAAAACAGATGGCCCCTGCGCGCCGCTGCTCGCTCCCGCAAGGTGGATGCCTTTTCAAGCACGAGTGCTTGAAAAGAGCTGGCCGATTTCTAAAGGTCATCTCCTAGAGCAGCGCTGCTCTAGGCTCGACCTAAAAAGGACGACATGGAAGAAGAAAAAGTAGTACCTCAATCACGGCGTGATTAGTGGAAGGACAGAAATCAAACTGAAGCAATCAGTACTTGGTCCATGCTCCAGCCAAATGAAGAGGAGGTGAAACCAGCCTGTGCTGGTCAATTAAAAGGCAACAAATAAGTGTGACGATTAAGCCATTGAATGTTGAGCAATGTGTGGGCTGCAAGCCCCTTTTTGTATACAAGATCTCTCGCAAGCAAGAGTGCATGCACTGCATGCGCTGTCTCACACTTGACCTAAAAACGGCTGGTCATGTCTCCTTCATTTAGCACTTCTCAATACAGGTGCAAGAATTCTTGGACAAGCGTTTTTGTAATAAAAATATATAGTATAGAATGTAATTTGAGCAAATTTGCAATCTCAAGGACGTAAAGTGCAGGAGGGGCTTTAGTAAAAGCCCAACCTTTGGGGAAAGTTAGTTCTGATTCTGCATCTTAACCCTAAGGTTGTTTGTAGGTGAAAGAGGGTATGTTCCATCAAAGGAAGCGTTGTTTAGTACTTAAGGAACACATTCTTGGATGTTTATGTCCTCTTCAGAATTCCTAAACCTCAATGGTGATTTGACAAATACCCGAGGTCATCTACCTGGGGTTTGAAACATGCCTTGAGATTAAAGGGGCATCCTTCTCTCTCTGTCACAAGCAAGACGATGGAGTTTCATTCAAAGAACTCCAGAACAGAGACTGATACAAACTCGCTGTGCACTTCTGAACACAAGATCTCTTGCCAAAAACGCTCTGGCTTTCCGTGACTTCAGGGATGAGCATCAAATCGATTTGGCCTTTGTCACAGAAACCTGGCCCGATGCCTCCTCCGAACCTGATCTCCTAGAGACCCTCCCTGAGGGTTTTAAAATCCTCAGGAAAGACAGAGTAGGGAAAAGAGGAGGAGGCATAGCGCTAATAGCCAGAAATAGTTTCAAAACATGGTTTAAACCAATCCTAGATAAGAGTGTGAAGCAGCAATTTTTAAAATTGGGCTTGATAGAACACTTTTAACGGTACATTACTTTATCGGCCTCCTAAAACCAAAACTAGCTTTCTAAATTCAATAGGTCAACTTTTGGAGAACAAAGCAGACCAGTCCAATTTCTCTATTTTGGGGGATTTCAATTTCCACTTGGAAAATAGTGCAGACAGGGAAACCGAAGTCCTTCTTGATCATATGGCCAGTGCAGGACTTAGTCAGTTGGTCACAGGGGCCACACACTTGGCTGGCGATTGCTTGGACGGGATCTTTTCGGATCATCCCAACCTAGCATGGACCAGAGCATTGCCATTAATCTGGTCGGATCACAAGGCAATTATGTTTGAAATTGCCTTGTCGCCTAAAAGGCCCCCTAAATCCTCAAATAGTTATCATCTTTCGACCCTGGAACAAGGTAAAGGTAGAAGAGCTAAACAAAGTGCTTACCTATTCCCTACAGTCTGCCCCTGCTGACCTGGACGAGGCAGTGATGAGCTATCACTCCTGGGTGGACTCTGAAGGCCAGCAGTTGGCTCCACAAACTACTCTGAGATCAGTCAGGCAGTCTCCGTCAGAACCATGGTTCAATGAGTCATTGAGAACACAAAAACAAATGTGCAGAAGATTAGAAAGGAAATGGAGGCTAGATAGCGATGCTCAGACCAAAACAGACTACAGACTAGCCATCCAAACATATAAAAACCTTATCCTGAAGGCAAAGTCAGCTTACTTCAAGGAAAAAATAGAAGCAGCCAACGGCTGCTCTAAAATACTATTTTCTACTATTAAAAAACTCTCTAAACTCCCAGAATCCCAAGACCACGAAAAGAGTCAACAATTTTGCAATAAGTTAGCAGACTCTTTCCAACAATAGGTTAAACAGGTCTTCGATGCATTTTTGACCCAATCGAACCAATCTTCAATGCCCCACAAGAACTCGGATGATAGTTTTGGATCTCGCTCAAACCTGGATAGCTCCCCCATACCTACATTTTCTTCCTTTCCACCCATCACTCTTGACCAGATTACCAAACTAATTCTCTTAGTAAAATCCGGATCTCCCCTCGACCCATGCCCACCAAAAATTCTTAATTCAGTCCCCGAGATCATAGCCTCTTCACTCTGGCCTATCTTTAATCTTATGGTCTCCTCAGGGCGTTTTCCCACTGAATGGAAGAAAGCTTCCATTCTGCCACTTTTGAAGAAATCTAATCTGGATCCTAATGACCCTTCAAATTATAGACCCATCTCCAGGTTGCCTTTCCCAGCAAAGATCATAGAAAGGTTTCTGAATGAAGAATTATCCACTTTTCTTGTGGAAGGTGACATCTTGGACCATTCACATTACGGATTCCGGGCCCATCACAGCACCGAACTAGCACTAAGAACGGCCACGGAAGAGCTTAGGCAAACTCTCGATAGGGGGGGGGGGAGGGAGCGCCGCAGCATTTGACACTGTCCACTACGATGTGTTGGTTGACCGCCTCGCTGGGAATCGGGGATAAAGCGCTCCTCCTGCTCAGTTCCTTCCTGTCTAATAGATCTCAAATGGTTGTTCATGATGCATTTGTTTCCCCGGCTTTTTCACTCCCATGTGGAGTCCGGCAGGGTACATCGCTGAACCGCACTCTCTTTAACCTGTATGTCACTCCCCCTGGCTAAGCTAATAAACTACAGTTTCACCCTGGTGTCCTATGCGGATGACACGCATATTATTGTGTCAATCAACAGCTTGTCTACTGATACTGCGTCCCGTTTCCAAGACTGCATGGGCCACATAGGAAAATGGATGCAGGATAACTGTTTAAAACTTAATTAATCAAAAACGGAAGTTATGCTCTTTGGCAACCCGTCCCTGATTTGGTCAGACAGTTGGTGGCCCAATCACATTGGCCCCCTTCCGATACCCGCTAACAAAGTAAAAAATCTCGGGGTTTTCTTTCACACTAAGCTATCATTCGAAACCCAGATCAATCATACTAGAGCAGCATGCTTTTATATTCTCAAAATATTGAAAAAAGTACTTCCGTTTATTCCGTTTGAGCTAAGGAAAACAGTGGTCACAGCGTTAATTGCATCTAGGCTGGACTACTGTAAAGCCTTAGTTACTAGTGCGAGCAAGCGCAGCATACACAAACTTCAGATGACTCAAAATGGTGCAGCAAGAGTCCTGTTTGGGCTCTCTCGCTATGATTCGGTTTCCAGGGCTCTCACGGAGCTACACTGGTTGCCATCAGCAAACGTATTCAATTCAAAGCGTTATGCGTAACTTTTGAAACTAGACATGGCCTTGGTCTGTGAAAAGCAGCGAGTCTCCTGAGATCCCCAATGCTGCCCGGCGCAAGGTCACCTTTAATCCACTTTGGATTCGCTATCTAAAATAACGAGGCAGGCGCTGGAAGCTGGAAGGCAAGAAAAAGGTTTATTACTCTTAGAGGAGACCACGTCAACTGCTGACACCAGGATGTCTTCAGGGAGGTGTTCTACTGGCAATGCTTTAGGCTCTTCCTTTTATACAGGTTTTACACAATGTATTTGTTTCATTTATCATGGTTACAAGCTTGGAGTCTCCGCCCCGGGCAGGTTGTCACACAAGCCCGACATTGTTTCATCAGCATGGTTACACAAGCCCAACATTGTTTCATCAACATGGTTACACAAGCCCAACATTAACTCTCCTCCCGCCCAGGTCAAAAACAGACAATTTAATTGCAGCTGGACCTTGCTTCAGGGTCTAAACACAAGTGAGACCGGCCAGATCTAAGAGTCCGTTCTGTTGATAAAAACAGGTCCCATTGTTGGCAAAAAACAAGTCTTGCTGTGTGCAGTGCAATAAACCATGCTTGCAAGAGTCTGTTTGGTATTTGTAACCTGTTTGTGCAGGGATTAGAGGAAAGACGAGTTTGAGGCAGCAGGTGATGTTGATGTTTGTCGTGGAAATAGTTTATAGCCCCCAGCACACATATCAGGTTTGGTCCGAGAGTCAGAAGGCTGCTAGAGGACAGGGTGAAATGAAGGTGACCAACAGAGAACAAATTGGCTGTGGTCAATCAGAATGACTGTAGTTTATGTGCACGTAGGAACTTTCATCAGACAAGATGGCGCAGAATGTTCATGATTGTTGTTTTGTTCTTAACAGGTCCGTGGCAACTGCTGCAATTTTTCAAATCCTACACTCTAGCCAGACCACTCAGATCTTCAGATAGTGGTAATTTGATCATCCCCAAGGCACACAAAGTAAAATGGAGAGGAAAAAGCTTTGCCTACACCACCACCAAACTCTGGAATTCCCTTCCTATATCCCTAAAAAAAGAATCCAATTTGCTTAAATTCAGGAAGGGTTTAATAACCTGGCTATATTGGAGCACCTCCACTGTAATACCTTGGCCTGTATGCTCATTAAGCGCCTAGACACCTCCGGGTATATGTAGCGCTATACAAATTCTTCATTTAATTTCAAACCTAGTAATAATCACGTTGTACTTAATCACAGTTTATGCTCTTTTGTAAGTACTGTTGCCTAGTTTAAAGCTACCCAGTATTCTAGTCCTGGAAGGATGAAGGGCTGAAATGGCAATGCGATAATTGTGCCCTGCTGCATGTCAAAGCTGCAGCTCGCACCAGGTATCAGTCCATGCTATAACTTACTGAGGCTAGATATAAACCACAATATCCATGGGTCTATTCATAAAGACATACTAAATTTCTATGTGTTAGAGCCACATGAGACCTAAAGAAACCATAACCACTAACCTATACACCTCTTTACAGGCTACAAAGAAATATCCTTTAAAAAGGACGGATTCCCATCACTCACCATTGGTGACATGCTTCATCATCTGGGTCTCCTCCTAGTAACACACTAGTGTCACTAAGGGCTGCAACCCTTTCAGAAGGAAAGGGGAGCTCGCGGATGTTTTTATGCTATTCAAATGGTAGCGATAAAACACGCTGTAGTTGGTCCTACAGATGTGAGCAATCAAATTGTGTAGGGGTGATGAATGCAGTGCAAAATAATGAAAAATAGTGAGTTAAAATTGAACAGTGAGAGAAAAAACCTTTAATTAGTATCTCCCAAATCGCAAGCTTGAAAACAGTGCAAATGACAGTTTTCAACAAATAACTGTCTGTGAATGAAAAATAGGGGTCAACATGTTTCAGCAAAAAAGGATATATTTATCCTAAGCCTTCTCAAGGACCACAAAACAATTGCTACTGCATTAGTGAAAAACAAATATAGATAAGAAAAGGTAGGAACGGATACAACCTAATCACCTGTGTTCAGGGATAAGCAAGTCCTCTACAAGTGACGGATTACTGTTAGCATCTGCAAAAGAGTGAAAGAACGATCCACTTGTAAAGGTTGACACGACTTACAATGGGACTCATGAGCTCAGGACATCGATACATTACATAGTGACATATTTAATCATCATCATCTATGGTTTATGATATTTCATAATTACATGTTTTCGTGCTTACCCGTATTGCACGAGGAAAAGACCTCCTCACCTGGCCGCGGCTCAGGAAAAGGAGGCACCGCTCTATGAGAGAACATAGGAAAGAACAAGAAACGTTCATGGTGACCTTATTCTCTCTTTACCCTCATTTATCTTATGTTAAAAAGAAGCACCACGCACACATACGACAACTGGACCCAGGACTAAAAACTAAAAATGCTGACTTATACACTGGTGTGTTAAATTCTACCATGCTGTATACTCGGGTTGAGGCTATTTCCATATGTAAGTGTGCACGCACACTCTCCAGTGCCAAATCTGTGTTACAAAGCACTTTATATGGATGGGAGGTGCCATTCCAATGCTCTCTTACCCTTATTAATAGTATGTACATTGTACTGACGGCCTCCGCACATATAATCTAACCGAGAATATGAGTATAACACCCGTTATCACATGGGCTTACTGGCGTGATATGACATGCTTCATTAGCGGAGAAGCGACCACAAGACCGCACGGCCGGAGCGCACTCTCGTGTAATATTACAAACAGTTGCCACAGACTTCCAGACTAGTCGTGCTCGTACACGACAGAACAGAGCTCATACATTACAACACAGAGCTATACAGGCTATCCAGAGCAAAAGACGAGTGTCTAAACAGTTGGTGCCCGGTTTCAGAGCTAAGCTGAATGCGCTGATGAGAAAACGTTTAAACTGCTTAGTTACGGGGAAATTACTGGGATACCAATCCTCGAAACCAAAAACGCGGAAGTGGCTTTATCCCTGACAACTGCGCTCGTGCGTGAATGCGGTTCCCCTTACAAACTCATATTTAAAACACAAGCTTTCAATTTTTAAACAGGATAGGAAAGCAAAGAAAACCGCGCCATGTCTGCAACAAATGCTGCTGCTCACCTGTCCGTCGGTACCTCTGGCGGTTCATTAAGCCATCTGGGGAGGTACCGAACAAAGGGAAACACCATCTTTAAAAACCGCCGCACTGGTGCGTCACACGCAATGTTTGGGCCCGCCCCAATCATGTGACTTGCCCGAAACTAGTGCGCTAGAAATCATGGGAATTGTAGTTCTTAAATTGGAATTGTAATCCTTAAATTCTGCGTACTTAATGAAAGAGGGAGAAAGACCCACAAACTGCTCTTGTTTTCTGCAATTTATATTTGGCCATAAGTGTCGACAACACTCAATGTTATTTTGTCTAAAATTACTAAATTATCTTGTTGTCAAATAGCGATGCCACATATCTTCGTCTGGCTTTTTAAATTTTATTTGTTTGGAACTACATGCACTCTACCAATCTCTGGAGCTCACCCAACGTTCTATTGAATGACCACAAAATAATAATTCAGGTGCGCACCCATTCATCTATACAGCGGATGCCACTAACTTGCCTCCATATCGGAACTAAGCCGTTTGATCATATCTTTACGTCTGTGGTATATGTGGTTGCAGCAGTTATTTCTCTGCACACCATGTGGTTGAGGCATGGTTGAATGATATATACCAAATGTTACTAAACCCTTCATTTTCATTGATAGTATTACGTCTATGCTTATGACTGAGGGAAGTGTTACATTAATTGGACCATGTTCGCTACAACTCATCTCTGGTGTGACACATCATTATAAGATACACACCACTTACATATAGAGACCCATGAAGACCGGTTTTGTCGGGCATCTTAAAGAAAAACGGGTCATCACTCATATGGTAGTATCTCATGGCACAGTGATATGTAAAGCCCCTCTCCTCATCTCAATCAGAATTACGCATATGGCTGTAAACCCTCGGGTTCGAATTACAGTGCAACCCATGGTATTGCGTCGTTCAATCCTAATTTGTCACTCTGTAATTTAAAAACCCATTTCTGTTCTCGAACAAATAGGAACCTGGTAATATCTGTAATGTGTTCGGGAATGAATGGCTGTTCCAGAACTGTCCACCTAAAATCATCAGGTCGGTGGTTTGCCTCAAGGAAATGTCTTGTAAGTCTTGTGACTTGTTTTTTACATCTCACCGTACTCTTGTGTTCCAAGAATCCTCAGCTTGACCCTGCGAGTCGTCATGCCCACATATTGTAAGTTACATGGTCACGTAATGAGGTAAATAAGTTTATCACTATTGAACTTTGACCACACTGTCATCCTAACTGTGTGCTAGGAAATATCCCAAAAGACTGGTGCGTCGCTCGCTCAAACGGGCCATGAATAACAATAGAGAGGCCCTATTGGACCTATCAGGACCCAGACCAGAACTGAGTAGGCTTACTTTTGTCAACACTTTTAGCACCATGTCTAACCGCATCCAAATGAGTGTGCGTAAACATTGGCGCATACTCAACATTGGCAACGAACAAATTCCACCCCCTCTTTTCTCTTTTAAAAGGAGCACAAATCTTCGGGACCAACTCGTCCATACCAGACACAAAACCAAACCCCCACCAGGTGTAGGGGCCCTCTGGGACCTCCCTGCTGTACAGGGCCACTTTCGTTGTGGGTCCTGTGCGGCCTGTACCCAAACACAACAATCTAAATCTGTGGACATAGGGACTAATAGACCGTGGGTGCAAAATAAGTTTACCAATTGCAATAGTGATAAACTTATTTACCTCATTACGTGTCCATGTAACTTACAACATGTGGGCATGATGACTCGCAGGGTCAAGCTGAGTATCTTGGAACACAAGAGTACGGTGAGATGTAAGAAACAAGCCACAAGACTTACAAGACATTTCCTTGAGGCAAACCACCGACCTGATGATTTTAGGTGGACAGTTCTGGAACAGCCATTCATTCCCGAACACATTACAGATATTACCAGGTTCCTATTTGTTCGAGAACAGAAATGGGTTTTTAAATTACAGAGTGACAAATTAGGATTGAACTACGCAATACCATGGGTTGCACTGTAATTCGAACCCGAGGGTTTACAGCCATATGCGTAATTCTGATTGAGATGAGGAGAGGGGCTTTACATATCACTGTGCCATGAGATACTACCATATGAGTGATGATGACCCGTTTTTCTTTAAGATGCCTGACAAAACCGGTCTTCATGGGTCTCTATATGTAAGTGGTGTGTATCTTATAATGAGGAGTGTCACACCAGAGATGAGTTGTAGCGAACATGGTCCAATTAATGTAACACTAACCTCAGTCATAAGCATAGACGTAATACTATCAATGAAAATGAAGGGTTTAGTAACATTGGGCATATATCATTCAACCATGCCTCAACCACATGGTGTGCAGAGAAATAACTGCTGCAACCACATATACCACAGACGTAAAGATATGATCAAACGGCTTAGTTCCGATATGGAGGCAAGTTAGTGACATCCCCTGTATAGATGAATGGGTGCGCACCTGAATTATTATTTTGTGGTCATTCAATAGAACGTTGGGTGAGCTCCAGAGATTGGTAGAGTGCATGTAGTTCCAAACAAATAAAATTTAAAAAGCCAGACGAAGATATGTGGCATCGCTATTTGACAACAAGATAATTTAGTAATTTAAGACAAAATAACATCGAGTGTGGTCGACATTTATGGTCAAATATAAATTGCGGAAAATAAGAGCAGTTTGTGAGTCTTTCTCCCTGTTTCATTAAGTAAGCATAATTTAAGAACTACAATTCCAATTTAAGAACTGCAATTCCCATGATTTCTAGCGCACTAGTTTCGGGCAAGTCACATGATTGGGGCGGGCCCAAACATTGCGTGTGACGCACCAGTGCGGCGGTTTTTAAAGATGGTGTTTCCCTTTGTTCGGTACCTCCCCAGACGGCTTAATGAACCGCCAGAGGTACCGACGGACAGGTGAGCCGCAGCATTTGTTGCAGACATGGTGCGGTTTTCTGTGCTTTCCTATCCTGTTTAAAAATTGAAAGCTTGTGTTTTAAATATCAGTTTGTAAGGGGAACCGCATTTGCGCATTCACGCACGAGCGCAGATGTCGGGGATAAAGCCACTTCCGCGTTTTTGGTTTCGAGGGTTGGTATCCCGGTAATTTCCCCGTAACTAAGCAGTTTAAACGTTTTCTCATCAGCGCATTCAGCTTAGGTCTGAAACCGGGCACCAACTGTTTAGACACTTGTCTATTGCTCTGGATAGCCTGTACAGCTCTGTTGTAATGTATGAGCTCTGTTCTGTCGTGTACGAGCACGACTAGTCGAAGTCTGTGGCAACTGTTTGTAATATTACACGAGAGAGTGCTCGGGCCGTGCAGTCTTGTGGTCGCTTCTCCGCTAATGAAGCATGTCATATCACGCCAGTAAGCCCATGTGATAACGGGTGTTATACTCATATTCTCGGTTAGATTATATGTGCGGAGGCCGTCAGTACAATGTACATACTATTAATAAGGGTAAGAGAGCATTGGAATGGCACCTCCCATCCATATAAAGTGCTTTGTAACACAGATTTGGCACTGGAGAGTGTGCGTGCACACTTACATATGGAAATAGCCTCAACCCAAGTATACAGCATGGTAGAATTTAACACACCAGTGTATAAGTCAGCATTTTTAGTTTAGTCCTGGGTCCAGTTGTCGTATGTGTGCATGGTGCTTCTTTTTAACATAAGATAAATGAGGGTAAAGAGAATAAGGTCACCATGAACAGTTCTTGTTCTTTCCTATGTTCTCTCATAGAGCGGTGCCTCCTTTTCCTGAGCCGCGGCCAGGTGAGGTGAGGTCTTTTCCTCGTGCAATACGGGTAAGCATGAAAAACATGTAATTATGAAATATCATAGATGATTAAATATATCACTATGTAATGTATCGATGTCCTGAGCTCATGAGTCCCATTGTAAGTCGTGTCAACTTTTAGAAGTGGATCGTTCTTTCACTCTTTTGCAGATGCTAACAGTAATCCGTCACTTGTAGAGGACTTGCTTATCCCTGAACACAGGTGATTAGGTTGTATCCGTTCCAACCTTTTCTTATCTATATTTGTTTTTCACTAATGCAGTAGCAATTTTTTTGTGGTCCTGAAGAAGGCTTAGGATAAATATCCTTTTTTGCTGAAACATGTTGACCCCTATTTTTCATTCACAGACAGTTTTGTTGAAAACTGTCATTTGCACTGTTTTTAAGCTTGAGCTTTGGGAGATACTAATTAAAGGTTTTTTCTCTCACTGTTCAATTTTAACTCACTATTTTTCATTATTTTCCACTGCACTCATCACCCCTACACGAATTGATTGCTCACATCTGTAGGACCAACTACAGCGTGTTTTATCGCTACCATGTGAATAGCATAAAAACATCCGCGAGCTCCCCTTTCCTTCTGAAAGTGTTGCAGCCCTTAGTGACTCTAGTGTGTTACTAGGAGGAGACCCAGATGATGAAGCATGTCACCAATGGTGAGTGATGGGAATCCGTCCTTTTTAAAGGATATTTCTTTGTAGCCTGTAAAGAGGTGTACAGGTTAGTGGTTATGGTTTCTTTAGGTCTCATGTGGCTCTAACACATAGAAATGTAGTATGTCTTTATGAATAGACCCGTGGATATTGGGGTTTATATCTAGCTTGTGACTGGGGAGGATATCCAGGCCAGGTCTTAAAACATTCCCTTATACCCTTCACAAGTCTTAGTTTTTCTTCTTCTTAACTTACTGAGGCACCTGCAGTCATAAACTCCCATTTTAGGTCGAGCCTGGGCAGCGCACGCGCTGCTCTGCGAGGCATGCTGTATTCGGGTATGGACTTGAAGCTCCGCCCACTCTCCACGCATATTTTTCATTGGCCTGTGCCATTGTTGGGGAGAGAATGTGGCCTAACGGCTAGGGCGGTCAACCACGGAGCTGGGGAACCGGGTTCGAGCCTCGGCAGGGACGCTCAACATTCTGTGATTCTGGGCAAATCACTTAATCTCCCTGTGCCTAACTAAAATGAATGTGTCCGTCTGTAATGTAACTGGTGCTCATGTAAAGCGCTCTGATACCTCCGGGTCTAGTTTGCGCTATATAAAACTCCCCCCAATTTGTTTTTTTTTTTAAATTGTCCTTTGAAAACAGTGACTTTTCATTGGTCAATAGGCTTAGTAGTCCCTCCTTGGTACCGCCTTCTCTTTTTGTAACCTCCCATGAGTACACCCCCTATTACATGTCTTGTTACTCGGTAGGCTTTAATTACCGCCTCTGAGCACTTTTTGCTTAAATGGTTTTCTCCTGCCTGCAGGACACGCTGTCCCGCAACGCTTAAATTTTTTTTTTTCATAGCACGCCACGCTCATACATTGGCCACCGTGCCTTTAGTTTATTTGTGGCGAGGAACGCAGCAGATTGTATTTTTAATACCATGGTTTTTTTTTTAAACTGCCCTATGCTGCAATTTAACTTTTATGGCGGGCGCCCCCTTTCCTTAGACGAGCTGCGTCTAAGTAAAGGGGCACCGCTGCCATTAAAGTGAAATTATGGCATGGGGAGCTTTAAAAAAAAAAAAAAAATTGCGCCCCTTACCTTGGACGGGGTTCGTCCAAGCAAAGGGGCGCGGTCGACATTAAAGTGAAAGCAACGCATGTGCGCTTTTACAAACAAGCATTTGCAATGCAATAGGTCTTGCATTTACGAGAGTTTTGGAAATGCGAGACCTATTGCAAATGCTTGTTGTTAAAAAATGGTCTCTACCATTTTATTATTTCCTGGTCTATTTTTATATATGACTATTTAATTCCGTGTCTTTTCGAGCTACATGTCAGTGGTTTGGTTTCAGACGAAACCAAGGCCAATTTATCATAAGTACTTTCACAGAAACCTTTTTGTGTGAATCAAAAGCCAATAGTTGTCGTGAAAGGAGTAGGTGATAACAGTTGAAAGTTTCAGTAACTTCTCATACATAAGGTGGCAGAAAAGTCTGGTGATCGACAAAATGAACGTGATCGTAGGCCGTGCCAAGCAGCTGATGTGAAAGCAGACCTTGGCAGGATCCCAGGTGACAAGAGTGTCGCAATTTGCAGTTCAGCGGAGGCCATGACCTTCCAGTTTCTGTGAAAGGATGACTGTTGGCCAGGTTCAAGCTAGAGTGAGCAGGGAGCGTAGTCTCCCAGCAAGCAGGCAAATAAATTGTCCCAGTAAATAACGTCATTGGATTCACGTGGTTTGGATTGGAAACGTGACTGTAAAGACCTAAGAACTCCTAAAGGAAGCGTTGACGTCTGTGTGAATCTTCTTTGGTCTGCGGCAAAGCAGCTGGGGTGTTATGTCCATAAACCTGTTTTAAATTTTCGGGCATGGAGCTTGGGATTGAAAGAGTGTTCTGTAACCAATATATGCTTGACGGCGAATTTATTTTTAGAAAGCTACCTGTGCATGGGACTGACTAACAGTTCTTCAAAGGTTTTACAGGTTTGAAACAGCAAAATTATCCTAAAAAGCCTTCAGCAGTGAAGGTTGACCATTTATTGAAATCGAGACGCTAGGTTATTCGTATCAGAATTTGTATTCATTTTTTAAACTTCCACGCCCACATCTGTAGTCCAGGAACCATGAAAGCTTTATATAGGTGTCTCTTGAAGAGAGATCTTTGTGTCATTGGAGATTGTCCTATGACTGATCTTGAATGTAGGTTTCACTCAAAGATCCTTGGCTGCGAATGAATGATTGAATGAACAGAAACACAAGGGACTTTGGTGAAACGGTCTGAGCTTAAGTCTGTTTCTTGCGTCTGGGAAACATATTGTGCACAACTAAATAGTGGTGACCGGGTTAACCACAGTAATTCTTTGGGTATTCACTTGCAGCCCCCCTGGTAAATGTGGTTGCACGTTTGCATGCTGCAATTTATAACACTTTTGTATCATGCATTAGAACTAATGCGACGAGTATATCTTGATAGCTATTGAAATAATGTTTGCAATGTCAATGGCGATTCATTTTGCACAACTTGCTCCAATTATTATTAATTCGGCTATCAGTACTCAAGATTAAATCACCAATATATTATAGGGTATCTTAGAGAGGGTCCTGTTACACAAGGGCAATCAATTCCTTTTGTACACACAGACCACTTGTGTGTATTGGTCCTAAGGCTGTTGTGACTACTGTTCAACTCAGTAGAACTTTTTTTTTTTTTTTATTACATGAGCTGGCCTCCAGCTGTGATTTTAATCTTACATCTTCTTTTATTCATATCTGCTGTGCCATTTTACCAGCAAGGACATTTTACTGCTGCACAAAATCCTAGTCAGTTCATTTATTTTCCCGTTCACATTTAGGCACTATACATGAAAGCGGGTTTGGGAGAACTAGAAAAGTGTGATGGGCCACAAGGTAATGAAAGGGGTGAAGCCTTCGAGTTTGCACGGTTGTTGTTGCCTTGCAAAATCCGTGCTAGTCGGGGGTTTTGAATTCTCTGGCGTGTGAAGCTGTGTTGACGCAACAGGTCTTGACTTAAAGTTTAAATCACTAGCCAGCGATTTATCTCTCGCAAGAAGTTGGGAGAAGAATTCTTTACCGAGTTATCAAGTTTCGAGTCTAATTTTAAAATGCATGTATGGTGTTTTTAGTACCAAAATAAGTAATTTATTTATTTAAAGGTGATTTATAAAGCAGTATATGCCACAGAGCCGCTTCAGAGTGCTGAACAGTGAAGGGGGAGGATGGTAGGCTTGAGAGGGAAAAGAGAGGAAGGAGAATGCAAGGAACCACAACTAAATGAAGGCAGCCTTGTAAGCGAGTTTGATCTGCAGTCAAAAGCGGAACGTTCCAGAACCAGATAGGGATTAAGGAAGGAGAAAAATTCTTTCAATTTGAAGTAGGAACTTGGAAGCAAAGAACAAGGGAGGGGAAAACCAAAGAAAGAGGCCTAGGGCATTGAGCAAAGATTTAAGAAGGCCTTGGACTCTCAGGGAAGTCTTGGCAGTAAGTGATTTTTCAGTTCCTACCTGAATTTGAAGTGTTCCTGCTGGCGCCAGAGCTTAGGAAAGGGTGGGGGGTGGATTTTCTGTGATGATCCACAAGTGTTCAGCGTTTTCCTTCTAGGTCTTTTTTACTGAATAGTGCTTAGTGAATCGTGTTGTGTAGTGGAGATCTTGAGTGTGTTTGAGGGCTATTAACTTGAGAACAGTTTCGAGAACTGTTTTGTTATCAATACCATGTATTTTAAATATTTCCTTATTCTTTCTGACATTGCTGCCTTGTCTCTGTAGCACATCCATTTGCCAGTTTGTCGGTTCCATTCTACTTCATTATCTGTTATCCACTTGCCTTTCCATTATCCACTCCTTCACTCTCCATTTTCTAGGTTGCTGATGCCCAGCTTTCAGCTCTGCTTCTATCCTTTGTTGTGCCCCACAACAAACTCTTACCCCTAGTGTTCCTTCCTCACACCTTTTCTTTTTTCATTCCTACCTCTTTCCCGCTTGAACTTCTTACCCCATTGCCCCTTGATGTGAACCACTGCCGTAGCATTTTGAAGTATACTTTCCACACCTTATCTTTATAGTCATTCTCCTATGTCTCCCTGTAATAATGGGACTCTCCAATATCCCCCACCCAATATTGGTGGCTTCATCACCACTACAGATTTGGCGGACTGCTTAAAACAAGTCTGCTAGTCTCTGTTGACCTCTAATAAAACGAGCCCTTTGCATACTGGTCATAAACACGATGTTTTGCAGGAACCAGACAGTCGGTATGGGACTACAGTACGTACTTTGAAGGGGAACACTGAGGTCAAACTGTTGTTATTGAAGGGGACGATTCCAAACCCGACTTGAGAATATCTTCGTAAATGCTTGTTCACAGAGCTTGCAGTAAACAAACCAAACCTCTGTCATTGACTTAATGTTGACAAGGATGTAAATTCTCTAGTTTTTCCATTGCCGGTTGCAACAAGGATGCTTTGCATTGCAATTGGCAGCACAATTAACTGGATGAAGTTTACATTCTAGAACGATTGTGATAACCATTCTATTTATATTACTAGTAGACTTGTAAGTGGCTTCAACGGGAAGCATTATCTGCAGCAAAAATATGTTCTCATAATTAGATGGTGGGTGTGAAGAGTTCCCGGTTCCACAGATTCTCCAACATACCTTCTCGACTCCCCCCTCCTAAATACACCAGTCCTGCTTAGACCTTTTGGTACTTACACATGTAGAAAGAGTGGATACACTTTCCACTTATTTATGGATACTACCATTGGATATGAAGATGTACTTGGAAAGTGTATGGAATGCATGTTAAACTAATAAACTTATCCACACCACTTAAGTGTTGTGTTTTATGATAACTCTATCTCGCAGTGGGAGTACGGGGCAGTGAAAATGTAAACTGCGTTTTTTCACTGCTGTCATCTGGGAATTGGTGTAGTGACTGCCTTCCTTTTTTTTTTACCCCCGGCCCTTTGGCCTCCCCAGATCCTAAGCAAGGGGTGGAGAGGTGGATGTGGGGCTATCACCTAACCTGGCTCTACGCAGACTGGGGTGCCGTGTCGGAATGGTGGGGTGCTGTGGCACCACATACCTCTGAATCTCCTGCTGTTTCCTGGGCTGTACAGACATGTGGGCAGCTGAGAATCTTTGCCATGCTCTGCAGCAGTAATATAGTAGCTTTTGCTGTGCATGGTGCCTCCTCATCGTTTCGTAATAGAGGAGGACTGCGTGCACTGAGCAAAGGGGAGAGAGAGCATGGGGAACCCTGTAGCAAATTGGTGGGGTGGTCATTGACCAAATGCTGTGTATTCATTCTGTACCGTCCGTGGAGGTAGAAGACGAGAGTGGCATAGAGTAGCAAGAGATTAGCTATTTTGGGGAGGAACATATCACGGACGGCTCCTAGGTAATTGTGCTCTAGATCTCCCACCCCACACTACTGTTCTGTGGGTCAGCTGTTGAATGGAATGCATCGGAAGAAACACATTTTTTTTTTTTTTTTTATTATCTATGGGTAGCTTGCCAAAGAGGTTTTCACTTCTAGGTTCTGATTGATTTCATGAACAACTCTAGGTTCGTCCTTGTTTAAGATAATACTGAGAGCCCCTCTGCAAGAAAACAGCTTTGGTGTTGTCAGCTACTTATCAGCAGTTCTGTACATCAAAGATCCTGTGTATTGTGGATTTAATGCTGGCTTGTGCATGCGGTGTATTGGAGGAAATGTGTCTCTGAGGGCTTTTTGTGGTTTGCAAGTCTTCCGTGCATGGATGGACCTCGTGGCTGTCCTGTCCTGGTGGTGATAAGCAGGGTGAGGGTGATTTGTTGCGCCAGTCTGGTGATAATGCTGGAAGATGCTTGCAGCCTCGAAAGCCTGTTGTCCAAATGCCATGCTTTGATTTTAGATGTCAGCATGACTTTAATAATGTGCCATGGCATGAAAGCTCATAAACTGGTAACTACGAAAGACATATTAAGCTACCTATTTCTCTTTATCTGTCTAGCTCTCTAGCTAGCTCCCTCTCTAGCTCTGTCTCTCTCGCTTTCTCTAAACACAGGTGTGCACTGTCATTAAAGGTATGCGTTCTAGAAAGTAGGGCTCTTGCTCTGCAGAACACTAGAACATGTTATGATCAAGCTGCTTTGCATTCAGATGGGTAGCTCTGTAAAGCATAAGAATTAGTACTAGCAAAATGCACAAATGTAAGATACTTGGAGCAAACGGGCTATTTCTTGCTCCCTTTAGCATGCCTGTGCTTTTTGGAACAGATAAATGGCATCAGAAGGCTGGCTTCCCTGCAGAATGATTGCCCAGATCACAGAAATAGCACATTAATCCACATAATCTTCTGATTTAGAAACATCTGTAGTGTGAAAATTACTAAGCCTGTCAGGGTTTACTCATTCTCCGATGTATTAAGCCTTTGCAATTTATTATCTGCTGTTTCCCTTGTTCTTTTGTGATACAGGTTTTTAGGGACATGATCTTCAATTTGTCAGCTTTCCTGAATGCTTGGTTACCAGGTTTGTAATTTGCGAAATAGCACTTTTAAATTACAACCTATTAATTTGGAATTTCCTCAGTAAAGTCAGTGGGAGAACCCACCCACTTGTCTAGTTGTCAGTCTTTTCACCCTTTCAGCCAGTCTATATTCCATCCCTTCTTGCTGTCAATCTCATGTGCTTACCGCTCTTGTGGCTTCTTCATCCCCGCTTAGTGATTCCTCTGGCTGCCATTTCTTACCTATGTCCTTCTTGCTAACCCCCATCTAACCCCCTTGTTGTGGAAGCAAGAACAGCTCTAAACTGCATGTGCTCCTGCACTCACAAATACCTATTTCTCAGTTGAGAAAGTCCAAAATAGGAACATGAAGAAAATCTGTCTTTGCAGTAAATTATTTTGCATGCTTGCAAATTGAGCCTAAACACAGATAAACCTGAAAGTCTGAACTGTTGGTGACCGATCTTCTGTTAATTCCATTATTCAGGGACGACGTTCTAGCGCGAAGGAATATATTAGATTACATTTGGTCATTTGTTGGTGGTGGTTATTTTGTTCTTCATCTGGACTTCTAGATAGACGTCTGAGGCTCAGTTCTGTTAAAGGAAAGCTTGTCTGCCTGCTGCAAAAAATGTCTTTGGAAAGTTACTTGGACATTCATCGGTAATTGTTCTCGTATGTTGACTTCTGTGCTGTGAAATGTGACGTTTCTGTTGCACCAAGGCCTACTCCATGTTTGTGGGCTATGATATGAGTCAGTCTCTGGTTTCCTGCAGTTATGAAGGTCATCTGATATACAGGTGCCAGTCTTCGGAGTAGGTGGGTTACTGGGGCTTTTGCAGCCAGCCTGGGGGACTGTTGGAAGCTCTGTAGTGTGAATGCTGGTTTCCTTTAGCATGCATTTGGTATTGTGGTCTTGGCTAGGCCCTCTGCGCATGTGGAAGACTTAAGCATTGCAGTGTGCAGGGCTCAAGGTAGAAGGGTGCCTTGCTCTTGGGTAGTTCTGTGGACTTGAATGGCTCCTGCAATGCAGTGTTCCCCTCCACGGGGGTGGAAGTGTTCATCCCGAACCACAGGAGGAGGGTGCAAGTGAGACGCTGCCTTCAGGATGAAGATTATAAACTAGTTAGAGGAAAGGTACCAAGCAACTACTAAGGGGATAAAAAAGCTGTTGGTGGCATGTAGCTAATTCTAATGGTTGGCATTGAAACATTTATATTGGGCTTCATAACCCAATTTGGAATGTCGGAGAGCGTTCCTAGGTAGGTATCAAGCCACCCCATCATGGGCTGTGATTGAAAGGGTGTTGTCAACAAAAGTGTGTTGATGTGGAAAGCGTTTTGGTGTTCTGCATCAGTGACCAAAGAGTTGTGCCTATATTGTCTTATAGCACTGTATTTAATGGTGTAATGGATGAAAGTGTAGGAGATAGAGACTGAAATTGAAACTTGTAGTACCTCGTGGCTATGAGATGGCTCTCCAGATGCCTGATTGTGAAATCAGTCTTGCAGGAATGGGTGAAGGATGGGTTGGCATGGGGCCGAGACAGATATCCCCCTGAATGGCTTGTCCTAGTTAATCTTCTTGTGATTGGTATAAAAGCTGAAGGCTGATTAGATTGGTACGGCATCTGTAGGAATTATCTTTGCTCGAGTCCTCCAGGTCACCCGCTGTGTATAGTAAATGGATTCATCAAAGGTTTCCTACCTATCTGGCATTGAATGCTTATGTTAAATTGGCCTCCTAATGCATTTGGTGGAACCGTCAGTCGGTGGATATTAGGTTGGAATTCATTTGACTGAATTGTGTTGAGATGTATAACATGCACGCTGAAAAAGCGCTTTGCCTCATCAGGGGTAGTAAGTGCTAAACAAATACAATTAGTCCTCTATAGGATGCTCTATGTGGAGGTAAGCAGAGAAATCTTGGTAGCATTTTTAGCGCCCAGTGTGGTCTCTGTTAAACGCATGCGCATTCAATAATAGTGGTCATTGGCTCCACGCTCTACACTCCACTCTACTGCGCTCTAAGGCACACCACGCCACTATGTTTTTTTCCACGCTCAACAGCAGCCACGCAGCTGTACAATATTACTAAAATACTTTGGGAAAGCTAAACAAAGCAGAGTAGCTTCAAAATTGTTTAGTTATGAATAGCCGATGGAAAGCTTGCAAGGATAGCGTTGTGCATCCTTGGATATAGGCGAAGTAGTAGTCTTGCAGCAGTGTTCTGACTCCTTTGCAGTTTTCCTGTTGGAATTAGCAAGGGTGAGGATGGCTTGTAACGAGTGATGGAATCGACATTGCGGACTATAATAGTGTTCTCCTTGTGGTATCACGGCTATGTGGGATTAATGCATTTGAAACCATTGTCGCTGTGAGATTCCTCACTTCCCTGATGTCGCTGATGAAACTTGCGCTGTATAGTTGTGGGTTGGAGGTTGTGCCATTGCCCACAGGTCATGGTCTAAGTTTTCGTGCTGTTCAATTTGAGGTTGTTAGTCATCATCCAAAAGAAAGTGGTACAGAGGCAGTAATTGAATCTCAGGAATGAAGGTCCCCAGAACTGGACATTTTTAGAATGAATTGTGCGCCATCCTTGTAACGGTAGCATTGTATCAAAGATTCCTTCTGATTCAGTAAAGGTGTTTGGTAGTTGTCGAATAGAAGAGGGAACATGAGTGATCCCTGTGGGATGTTGCAGCTTAGGCTGTAAGGGGGTGCGGAGGTGGATGGGCAATGGTTTCCACTCCTTGTCTTTCTCTTCGAGGTAGATGATTCATTTCAGTATGTTTCTGAGAGTCCCTAGACTTCCCACTTTGAGTAGTAATATTTGGTGTACTCTGTGTAAAGTTTCAGATAAGCGAAGAATATCTATTATGACATTTTGGAGAGAATTAGTTTCCACCGTCCTGAATCCTGACTGATCTTGAACCATACCAGACCTCCTCGAAAACATTGACCTGCAACAAATTGTTTACATTTTCTGTATTTGCATTACTGGTTATCTTCGTTGATTTGTTCCCACCTGTATGGCAAATAGTGATCGAGGTCACCACAAGATTTTCAGCATGTTGTCTTATGATGTCCTATCTGCTCTCGCCTCTTCTGGCGTTACCCTATTGGCATTCTTGAAACTTTCTAGTTTGCTAGAAGTTAGTCGTTCTCAGAGAGATTATGTCTTGTATTATAGTATTGTTTTAATTCCATAAAATATAGACATTTAAATTTGATATTTGCCTGCTGCTGCAAGTGACCTTCGACTCCTCGGGTATTAAAACAAAAATAAATCTCATACTCTTCTTTCTACATTTATTTAATATTAATTGCAAATTCTTATTTGTTGAAGAGGGTGGTCTGACTGCAGTTAAAACTGACAGTTGGAGGTAGGGTCGGCATGCTACTCCGCCCAGCAGAAGAGAAAGTAATCTTTCCGACGCTGTCTTTTGCCCGCTGTTTTGCCTTTTCTGTAGCAGAATACTGCTTTTAAATACCTCTTGGATTTTGGGGGGACGCCTGCTAAAGGCTCGCCTGACGCAGACCGTGGAAGTTCGCCGTTACCATAAAACGGCCCCAGGTCTTTCATCGGGTGTATGTACACTACAGTAAGAGCGAGCCTGCCATTTGTTAAAGAGCAGCGCCTTTCCCATCACTGCTCGATCGGTTCCGAAAGCCTGGCCTTAAAGGGAGCTTACTTTGAGTAGATAGTGAGAACAGCAAGCCCTAGGATCTGCTCGAGGCAGCCTGTTTTATGCCGTCTGCAGGTGGGATCGAAACCAGCGGGCACCAAGCTCAGTTATTTTACGTATGTCATGCGGCCCCTGATGTTAACAAACAATGGAAAATAGAATTAAGCCCGCAGTGACGACCATTTACAGAAAGCGTTGATGGGCTGCAGCTGGTAGTGATGCATGTCCTAAGTTACATTGGGCAGTGGCGTTAGTGCAGCGATGCATGCTCGTTAGAGGCAGCACTCTACTCGTAAACTATATTTTGCAGCTTTAGCCTGTGAATTCCTGCTGCTTTCGCTGAAGAAGAAATATTAAGTTCTTGGAAATGGAATTGCAAAACAAACGTTTTTGGCACGCTCGCTTAAGGGAATGGCATGTTTCATTTGAACTCGCCTTGTTATCTCACTCTACAATTCTGTCAGACTCACGGTGCCAGAGCTCTTACTGGGAGATGTTATGCTTTACTTTTATGGTCATCCGGGAAGTGTGCTCAGTTGCTTCTAAATTCTTCATTTGCCTCTTTCGCTTTTTATGACCCCAGGGTCTAAGAGTGCACACCCCTGTGACATTTTGGTGGTCTGTGTCCTTACACAAGGCCATTCTGGGATTATTTTATATTATGCTCTTGGATAGGTTTAGCAACACGCACTGTGGTGAATTGTTTTGCTTTTACAGAAGACAAAGGAGTACTGTTTTATGGATCTTATTTTATCCTTGTTAATACTCAGTTTTCAGAAACTGCATAGAGGACACGACAAAATGAATCTATTCTAGTAAAATGTCTCTCTATTGCTTTCTTTCGACACCTGGAGTATACTGTGCTTTGATGGTGTCTCTTGCCTTCGGCATATGTCTTGATGCCTGGAGGTATTTGAAGTTGACCAACAGCATACATACATTGTTTGGATGATGCTGGGTAGTTACTTGGGTTGCAGTATGGCCAGGTACTACCTACGCCCCCTCCTCCCAACAAGGTACCCCGATTAACTGACATGAGAAGGGTTTGAATGTGGGGGTCGTAAACCCCCGGCCGTATTTATTAAAACAAATTAAAACATAATTAATATATACAATATTTACAATTTACGCAGAAAATTATGCATTACACTGATTACAATTGATAAGTACATATGTCGTTTGGCTAACCTTAACATGACTCTAATACAAAGGTTTTCCTATCCGAATCTAACATATCTTTACTACTCATCACAGCATTTTACTTTTCTGCGTATCCTATTTGGGCCTACGGCAAGGTCACTAACTGGTGTCAGATCCTTATCAACTTTTAACCACGCCCTCCAGCCGGAGTGCGCATGCGCAGAGGGCCCGTTTACCGTGAGGGTACTCCCCCCCCCCCCGGTTACCCCCGTACGCTCTGTATATCATCTCCATAAAGGGGCCCTTGCAGTTCTGCGCCGTTTACTGGCGACCTTGTGCACGTGCGGGGTGGCCAACCAGCCTAGGGAAAGCGTGACTCCCCCTCCCCGCACCCATCCAGCCAACCGGCTGTAAACTGCCCCTGGAGTTCTAGGAGAGACCACTTGTCCCTCCCACTTGGGCGACCCCATTCAAGAATGGCGCCGCCCTCTAAGGACCTTAAATTTACTGCTCACCAATCATGACCTTACCGCCTGACCTAGGAATAGCATTAAAATACGACGATTGAAGACCTGTAAACTGAAAACGTTAGTGGGAAAAACACGAATTTGATACTTATACTTGAATACTTCAAACCAGCTTGTTGCTTAGCTACCCCAATACATTTGCTTTAGGGGACGGTGGGTGGGCAAATTGAGTTTACAGCCCCCTAGCGAGGCTGGTGTGGTGGGCTGGGGAGCGAGGAGCAAAGAGACCTACTCCCGCGCTCACCAGCCTTTTATTGTTTTCTTGGCGTGCCCCGGAAGTGATTCCAATCACTTCCGGGGCCCGCCCCCCGTCATGTGACTGACCACCAAGACTTGGTGAGGCACGCCCGTCGCGTCACCAGCGCGCGCGACAGGCCTGCCCCTGTGGTCTCCGGAGGGGGCCGGCACGACCGCCATACTTTTGGCGTGGCCGATGCCGGCCCCGCCGTTCTTTATGGCCAGGTACTACCTACGCCCCTCCTCCCAACAAGGTACCCCGATTAACTGACATGAGAAGGGTTTGGATGTGGGGGTCGTAAACCCCCGGCCGTATTTATTAAAACAAATTAAAACATAATTAATATATACAATATTTACAATTTACGCAGAAAATTATGCATTACACTGATTACAATTGATAAGTACATATGTCGTTTGGCTAACCTTAACATGACTCTAATACAAAGGTTTTCCTATCCGAATCTAACATATCTTTAATACTCATCACAGCATTTTACTTTTCTGCGTATCCTATTTGGGCCTACGGCAAGGTCACTAACTGGTGTCAGATCCTTATCAACTTTTAACCACGCCCTCCAGCCGGAGTGCGCATGCGCAGAGGGCCCGTTTACCGTGAGGGTACTCCCCCCCCCCCGGTTACCCCCGTACGCTCTGTATATCATCTCCATAAAGGGGCCCTTGCAGTTCTGCGCCGTTTACTGGCGACCTTGTGCACGTGCGGGGTGGCCAACCAGCCTAGGGAAAGCGTGACTCCCCCCTCCCCCGCACCCATCCAGCCAACCGGCTGTAAACTGCCCCTGGAGTTCTAGGAGAGACCACTTGTCCCTCCCACTTGGGCGACCCCATTCAAGAATGGCGTCGCCCTCTAAGGACCTTAAATTTACTGCTCACCAATCATGACCTTACCGCCACAGGCCAGCATAGTTGACCGACTATCTGGCCCCCCCCCCTGCGCTCACTAGGAGGTCATACCCTGCCCCCGGAGATCGAACCATGCCAGAACATTTTCTAGGAAAGCCTCATTGCCTACTCTTGACAGATGGACCCCGTCCTTTACAAAGCAAGACTCACCCCTGATACACCCGTGGGCGATTGTCTGTAGACAGGGAGCCCTGAAAAGCCTGTCTATTTTTCTATTTATTCTCCTTACAGAATGATTCAGTGCTCTTACCGACTCCCCCCCTCCACTGTAATCTTGGAATCATTTGTGACCATACTATGGTACACCCCGGGAAAGTCTTTGCTAACCAACTTACTTCTGATAGAATTGCTTCCACTAGCCCCCTTCTACCGAGGCTTGCCAGATCGTTCCCCCTAGGTGTAAGATAATAATACTGGGACGGGGGCCACCCTTCCCTATTAGCCCCAATGTGAAACCCCTAAACTGGCTCAAACACAGGCCCCCCTTCCCATGAAATGATACCCTAAAACCTGCTCGTTCTACCCTAGTCTTGTAGCTCCCTGTAAGGAAAAAATTAGACAAACGCTTAACATACGAGTGACCAATGATCCATGCGACCTGTGATCCCCGCCCTGGTGATGACGTTCTTTTTGTTGCTTGGTGCTTTTTCGGCGTTCGCAGTTTCCCCCTGCGTGACAGGTTTGAGAAACTGTAGATGAAACAGAGAAGACATATGCATCAGGTCCTGGCCATTGCCCTGCTCATAACATATGCAACCGCACATAGCGCTTGTAACAACTGGAGGACCACCTCCCAATCCTTTGGACGCTGGTGCTGGGTAAACCCCTAGCTGCTGCTTCCGTGGCCGCCCCTATCCTAAAAGAATGCGTCCCAAAACAGCTTGGGTTAAGCCCCGCCCTCTGTATTGCCATATCTAGGACCCTTTTAAACTGAAACCGTGTAAGTGGAACTCCATCCGCATGCACCAGAAAGGGACCCCCTTTGTTAGTAGGTCTATATTGTAGGAAAGCCTCCACCTGTGCCAGGGGGCAACACGGATTGTCCTGTGCCCGATGGAGTACTACTCTGTCCCCCCGTGCCTCTTGGTCCGTCTTAGACTTCCTAATTGTTATTGTTAGAATGTCCCCCCGCACCTTTACGTCCTCAAACTGCAATCCGCCTTGCACATCGGTTTTGTTCTGGGCCACCAGTTCCCCAATTCTAAAAGCACCATAAAAGGCCAATGAGAAGGCGGCGGTGAACAACATAACTTCCCCTGTTGTGGTGCAAATCAATGGGAGGGTCCTTAGTAAAGACGTTAGCAGTTCCACCCCGATTGGCCGCCTAGTATCTGGGGTAGCCCCCTGGAGGCGCTGCCAACCCTTCAGTGCTTTCCTGACTATGAAGCTGTTGGTCGGATTGCCTTTGTCCCTAGTTTGGGCAAAAAGGAGATTGCCGCCACATGTCGTTTTGCAGCTGCCGCTGAGCGCCCCTCCCCTTCAAAAAACCTAGGTAATGAAGGAGTGCCCCTGCGTTGTACCAATTGTCAGCCCACTCATCTCCTAAAAAGGAACAATATGCCTCAAACGCTCCTTCATATGCTTTCCTGGTCCTGGGTGCTAGGCTAGCTGCCACGAGGTCCGGTAGTTGGGGGCACCAATTTGCCAAAGTTGTTCTGGGAAAGGGGTGGCCTGCTCCGCCGCCGCCGGGAGGTGAGCCCTGAACACCTGCATTTTAAAGCGAGAAAGCGCATCAGCCGCATGATTTAATACCCCTGGCACATGTTTGGCCTTAAACTGCAAATTTAGCTTCATGCATAATAGTACAATCTCCTTCAGCAGCCGGAGAATCATCCGACACCGTGCCGCTTGCTGATTGATGCATTCTACCACTGTCATGTTGTCCGACCAGAACACCACTGATTGATTACGCAGTTGTTCTGGCCACACTGTCAATGCCACCCAGATGGGGAACAATTCTAGGAAACCGATGTTGCACGTCAAACCTGTCTCTACCCACCATGCTGGCCACCGTTGCGCCACCCACTCGGTACCGAGTATGGCGCCAAATCCCTCACTCCCCGCGGCGTCAGTCATTAAACCTAACTCCGCGGAGGTAGTGGGCGGACCGGGCCACACTACCCTGCCATTGAAGTCCTGCAGGAATGCCAACCAAATGCGCATGTCCTGCCTGACCTCTGCTGACAGCCTGGTGTGGTGGTGTCTTTCTTGGAGCCCTGTCATTGCCTGTGAGATGGATCGGGAAAATGGCCTTGCCATAGGAATGATCCTTAGTGCAAAATTCAACTGCCCTACCGTCTGTTGTAACTGGTGCAATGTAACCTTCTCACTAACCAAGCATTGCTGCAGTGTGGACCTAAACTTGATGATCTTGTCCGCGGGCAACCTGAAACACCCCTGTATGGAATCTAACTCGATCCCCAGGAACTCGATCGTTGTCCTCGGTCCCACTGTCTTTCCCGTGGCCAAGGGGACCCCAAAAGTACGCATGAGTGCGCAAAACTCCTGCAGTGCCCACGCACACTCCCGCGATCCCGGTGACCCCAAGACAAGGAAATCATCCAGGTAATGCATCACCCACTGGTGCCCTGTCACCTGCCTGAAAACCCACTCTATAAATGAACTGAATTTTTCAAAATATGCGCAGGAGACAGAGCAACCCATGGGCATACACATATCCATGTAGAATTTCCCCCCAAATTGAAAACCAAGTAGATGAAAGTCAGACGGGTGCACTGGTAATAGCCGAAAAGCGGACTCTGTCTGATTTTGCCAAAAGGGCTCCGGGGCCCAAGCCCCTGAGCATCTCCACCGCTTGATCAAAAGAAGCATATCTCACGCTGCACAACCCTTCATCAATTGCTTCATTCAATGAACTTCCCCTGGGTGCTGATAAGTTGTGTATGAGTCTGAATTCCCCACTCTCCTTCTTGGGGACCACGCCCAAAGGAGAGCAGACGAAATTTTTTACCGGAATAGAATTGTATGGGCCAGCTACCCTGCCCAGTCGTAGTTCTTTTTCAATCTTCATCGCTGCCACGCTAGGTTTGGCTCGCACTGAAAGTTGATTTTTGCATTCTGATGCCCCCACGTAGTCAGGCGCCGGTATCCTAAAACCGCACCTGAAACCATCTAGCAGCATTTTTGCGGTGGTGTGACAAGGATATTTGTTTAGCCATGGTGTCAAAGCCGTTACATCAATAGGTGACCGTGCCTTTAGCTGACTATGAGCCTCATTCATGCTTCTTCCCTCCCTTGTCCTTTTGTTTCTTGAAGCACTTGGACTCGGGGTGAGATGGGTTCGCGCAGATGGAACACGCATGCTTAAACCTGCACGTGCCTTGCGGTCTAGTGCAAGTACGTCTATTGAAGTCCCAGCATGTCCCTTTACGCCCTCCCCCGGTGTTTGCATTGCTGGGGCCACCTGTGTTTGGCTGTGACCGAAAGGACTGAAAGGACTGAAAGGACTGAAAGGACTGGTTCCTGGACCTATCCTGAAACCAACCGCCCATTTGGTCTAACCATGCAATTGTGTCTAGACGGTCCCATGATAGGGATGTGTCAGAAGCCTTAGTTCTCCTGAAGCTCTTATCATATTCCTTCCACCCCTCTCCCCGTATTTATCATGCGCAAGCACAATCCTGTTTTGGTAACATGCCATCTCCGCCTGTAAATTAGGGAAACGCTCAGCCATGACTGCCATGAAAATGGAAAAACCTCTAATCCAATTCAACAACTTTTCTTCAACCCTGTACTTCATGAGCTCGTTTGCCCATTCTCTCGGGAGCATCCAGTCTTTGTTCTTCCTGGCCTCTTCCCTCTCTTTTTCACAAATAAGCAACGAGAACATGTTTATGTACGAACCCGACCAAATCCTATCCTTTACTTCCTGTGTTACATGCCTCCCCAAGTTCTCCCGATCCGTGCGGGACTCCCCCACATTCAACATTGGCAGTGGCATTAGCTTACCTCCTCCTGTGGACCCGGCCGACCCTGACGGTTTCTCTTTCGTCAAGCTGCTCCCCGGAACTTCCCCGCTGTGTCCAAGTGGCTTTGACCCCCAGCTGGAATGAGAGGGGACAACGCACCCTGCCCCCCCCTGTTTTGTCCGCTGGGGTCCCCTGAAACTGGGCCACTATTCGCCTCGCCTCTACCAGCGGATCCCCGCCCTTATCCCCCACTGTTGATGCCAGGATCCCCATTTGTCCCAACCACGGAAGTATTGCCGCTAAATGTGACACCACATCCTGCGGAGTGCCTTCCCCACCCATACCAGGCAGCACTGGCAATTGTGGGCTATCCCCTGATGGTCCAGGCCCTCCACTAGGCAGGGGGACTGGGACCGGATGTACGGGGGGCTGGTGAGCTGGCACTGGGACAGGTGCTGGGACAGGCGCTGGGACAGGTGCTGGGACAGGTGCTGGGACAGGCGCTGGGACTGGCGCCGGGACTGGCGCTGGGACTGGCGCTGGGACTGGTGACGATGGAAAGCTTGGTTCCCTCCGCCCCCCCCGTTCGACCTAACCCTTTTGGGGAGGGGAGGAAACGCCGACCTCGGGGGCACCATACTGCGCCTGGATCTTTCTTCTCCCCCCTCTTCATTCCTCCCTTGCGCGTCTACCCGTTCGGTGAGGTTCGCAAGGCCCTGCCCTAACTCATCTACCTTCTTAAACATCGCCTCCATAAAGCTCTCCATGCGGGAGGGCTTGCCCCCCTCTTTGCCTTCCCAGCCATGTTCAATACCTCCTGGCTGCTGACGCGAATGATACTCCTGGGAGTAATTAGTGCTGGGACAGTGCAGTGAGTCAGCAAGTATGCACAGCCCTCAGTACGTCAAAAACCTTAAAAAGCACCCTTCACGTCAAAATATTTAAAAGCACTCTTCCCTGACCGGAAATGGAACCGGCCCCGCTGTGAGAGCGCCAAATCTTAAAAACCCTGGATCACCAAGGAGCGTTGTACAGCGACCCACGCACGTGCTCCACAACACAGTGTCACAATCAGGACACCCGAGCGTACTCACGCCTCGCGCCCTGCACGTGCTTCTCACTCCCCACAAATGCCGACACAGTAATCCACAACCGGAAGGGTGCGCGCCCTCGTTAATCGAGCGCCACCGCAACCGGGTACCTGACGTCCTCTGCAGCCCGCTCTCGGCTCCCCGACGACCCGCTTGCTGCTTTCAGGGTCCTCCTCCGTACCACCGCGGTGCTCCGCTGCCCCGAAAACAGGTTGGGCCTCGTGACCACGCCCGCTGCCGATAGCCGCCGCTGACTACTCCTGGGCCCGGGCGCCGTGGGACTCGCGACTCGACACGGCCACCGAATACTCCTCACGCCTCGTGGGTCCGAGCGGCGTTCGATGCCTGCAGTGGATAAAACAAAAAACAAACAAATTGAGTTTACAGCCCCCTAGCGAGGCTGGTGTGGTGGGCTGGGGAGCGAGGAGCAAAGAGACCTACTCCCGCGCTCACCAGCCTTTTATTGTTTTCTTGGCGTGCCCCGGAAGTGATTCCAATCACTTCCGGGGCCCGCCCCGTCATGTGACTGACCACCAAGACTTGGTGAGGCACGCCCGTCGCGTCACCAGCGCGCGCGACAGGCCTGCCCCTGTGGTCTCCGGAGGGGGCCGGCACGACCGCCATACTTTTGGCGTGGCCGATGCCGGCCCCGCCGTTCTTTTCTAATCCCCATTGCTAGTGGCGTGTAAATTAACAAATAAGATTATATAAACCTTGAAGGTCTCTGGGCTACCTACTCCTGTATGCTAGTTTGATGAACGCTGATGTAGTATCCCAGTTAGACAGCATGTGCAGAATGGTCTAGAAGGATGCCTGTAGTTGTGTGCTTTTTTTTTTCTCAGTCTGCATCTGTTCGCTGAAGACTGCGGGGGTCCCGGATACCAGCGGCCCAGGCACATAAGCCTCTTATCTACTGACTGACTCCGGATATATGAGGGTCCAGTGGGAATTTTACATATATTTGATTATTTCAACCTATAATCTACATTACTACCTTATTGGACAGTAAATTCACTTTTTGGAAGCCCTGATGAAGTCCATGAATTGGACGAAACGCGTCGGCTGTCTGGCTGCTGTTTTTTAACCATAAAAAGAAGAATAAAGGAAATATTTGTTTTGATACTCTTTGGATGGACATAATTCTTTTCTCCCATTTAATTGGTGGTGCACTCCACATTGGTGTTACATTTGACTTTGGTCTCGTTAGACCGCTCCTTGGAAACAGCAGGAGTGGTGGATGTGCACACTCTCTGGGTGATTGGACTCAGAACATTGGACTTTTTGATTGGGTAAAATTTTGGGGGAGGTGCGTCACATGCACACTTGTGTGTATGGTTTAGGTTTGTTGTTTCAATTTTGGATGTAAGCATGTGCAGAATGGTCTAGAAGGATGCCTGTAGCTGTGTGCTCTTCATCTGCTATCCTAAGCAGGTTATCCCACGCGGTCTGGTGCAGTTTCATTCCTATGTAATGAAGCTCTTTTTAAATTTCATGCAGGCAGTGTTGTTTATTGCACTTGGCAATGAAGACAGAGCACCACGTTTTTGTCCAAAGCTTTGAATTAAAGGTGATTTCAAATGGCTGACTAGTAGTAAAAATGTTGATGGTTAAGGATTTTATTTTTAGAATCTTGATGATCGTGTCAATTTGTAGACTCCCTGGAAAAGACTTCAGATGGAACTCTTTCTACATGGTCTATGACGTCTATCTTGGGCAAGATTCAGGCCGAAGCCAGTGGTCCTTGTACAGGTAATTAAGTTCTGCACATTGCTCCTCAAGCATAGACCGCTGCTACACCAAAATCTGGCAGGGTTGCTGAGTGGCAACACAAACAGTTAATGGTGTATTACAATTCCACACATTCATTCCTTATAGTGTTCTTTTTTTCAATACAGAAATGCAGATTTCAGCAGAAATTCGACATCAGTCAGTTTTGTATGAAACTAAAGATACAGTGACCAAATGACCGGAAGCTTGTAAATAATTTTGTTGCCCTCTTCATCATTCATCTAATTTGTCTCTGATGTATTTCAGTTTTTAAGATGGTTTTCTGATTTGGAGACCATCATGCTTTGCAATTAGTATTGTTCAAGTGGTTGAAAAATGTAATTGACAGCCAAATTTAGTTACAATTTGGATTTCCAAGTCTGTTTTTTTCCTCATGCTTTACGTGGCGACTGTTGGAGTGAACAGATGTGCATTTGGAATGAGTGGATAATGACTTGTGTACCCATCGCTGTTACCTAGAATGAAGGAGTGTTATTGTTTTCAGCTGCATTGTCCAGGTTACAATTCAGTTATCCACATCTGAGCTAATACTTGATCAATGTTATTGTAAAGCACCAGTTCAAAAATGTAACCCTGGGAGGGAAGGGTACATAAATCGGCCACATTACCTGAAGAAGGCTTTCCGTGGGAAGATGTCTTGGTCATTGAAATCTTTTGTGCAGTCACATCAGTTGCTGGTGCTCCATACTGAGGATGCGCAATTGTGTTAAAGTTTACATTTTGAACTGTTTGTCGGCATCTCCTTTTTAATGGCTCTACCTTTCTCTGTGACATCGTATGCTTCTTATGATCCATGTAGCTCCCAAGCATTAAACAGCACACTCTCGCCAAAGGTTCTCATCTGCCTTACCTCTTTTCAATCATTGCCTCATATTCAGCACTAACACCCAGTGCTTCAAATCTGCAGGGGTAACAGTGGCTCTTCTTTTAAAAACCCATCTACTTACTCATTCTCTCTCGCCTTCAGTCATAGAGTACCAGTGCCACCTTTCTTTTCTAAAAAAAAACCTGAATGCCTAGTCTATAACTTTTTTACACTATACCACTCCACCAATGACATGCTTTACCCCTCCAATCAACTTTCTGCCCTCTAGACTCTGCAGAAATTGCTTTCCATATGCCAGCACAGCCATCGCGCCCCATCTCCGGAAAATAATCAACATCTCCTTCAAGACAGCAACCTTCCCGGAAAGCTGGAAGCACGCCGAGATCACCGCCTTACTCAAGAAACCCAAGGCAGACCCCAAGGACCTCAAGAACTTCCGACCCATCTCTCTGCTCCCGTTCCCCGCGAAGGTCACCGAGAAAATCGTCAACAAACAACTGACCCGCTACCTCGAGGAGAACAACATCCTGGACCCTTCCCAGTCCGGCTTCCGCAGCAACCACAGCACCGAAACCGCCCTCATCGCCGCCACCGATGACATCAGGACCCTGCTAGACAACGGAGAAACAGCAGCCCTCATCCTCCTGGACCTATCAGCCGCCTTCGACACGGTCTGCCACCACACACTACGAACACGCCTTCACGACGCCGGGATCCAAGAGAAGGCCCTGGACTGGACCACATCCTTCCTTTCCGGCAGAACACAAAGCGACCGCCTCGCCCCTTCCGATCCAAGGCCACCAAGATCATCTGCGGCGTACCCCAAGGCTCCTCCCTCAGCCCAACGCTGTTCAACATCTACATGGCACCCCTCGCCCACGTCGCCCGACAGCACAACCTCAACATCATCTCCTACGCCGACGACACACAGCTGATCCTCTCCCTCACCAAAGACCCTCACACCGCCAAAGCCCACCTCCACGAAGGAATGAAGGCCGTCGCCGAATGGATGAGGACCAGCCGCCTGAAGCTGAACTCGGACAAGACGGAGGTCCTCATCCTTGGTTCCAACCCTTCAGCCTGGGACGACTCCTGGTGGCCAACATCACTGGGAACAGCCCCGCCACCCACCGACCACGTACGCAACCTAGGGGTCATCCTCGACCCCACCCTCTCCATGACTAAGCAGGTCAACGCCGTTTCCTCATCCTGCTTCAACATCCTCCGAATGCTCCGCAGGATCTTCAAGTGGATCCCCACCGAAACAAGAAAAACAGTCACCCAGGCCCTCGTCACCAGCAGGCTGGACTACGGAAACGCCCTCTACGCAGGAACGACGGCTAAGCTCCTGAGACTGCTGCAACGCATCCAGAACGCCTCTGCACGTCTTATCCTCGACATCCCCTGTAGGAGAGTAGGATCTGCCTCTTATGTTGCCCCCACTTTTTTTCTGATGTTAGCACTGGTTTCTGGCTATAGTCTGGCTGGGTCCCTGCCAATCAGGGCCCCAGCCTCTCTGTTCTCTCTAAACGACATGGAGTGCACTCTAGGTGCACTAGTGATTGGATAATGTGGTGCCTTATGAGTCCCTAGTATATGGTACCTTAGGTGCCAAGGGCATAGGTACTTCACAGGCCTCCCAGGGGCTGCAGCATATGTTATGCCACCCCTGGGAAGCAGTCTAAATCTGACACCACAGGCCTGCTACTGCAGCCTGGGTGAGGTGGTGCTAGCACCCCTCACTGAGATATAGGTTTCCTATATCTCTCCTGCACACACATATAAACCTATCAGTCACCCCTAAGGCAGGCCCTATCAATCCTGAGGGCAGGGTGCTTGGCTTCTATGTGAGGGGGTGCCTCTGCCTGAGCAGGGCCCCTCTGCAGCTCTCAGAGTCTATTCTCTGGTGCTGTTTGTGGATGCGGTTAAACCATATACTATTTAAGTGCATTATATCCTCGCGGTAAATGCTAACTTTGGAATGGCCGCATCAAAACATGTCGTGTTTGGTGTCAAACATCTTGGAATACTACCCCCCGCCAATCTTGGCGGCGGGGGTAGCATTCCACCCTTCTAGAGGGATAAGACATGTACCTGCTGTGGAAACGCGGTAGAATCCTAAAGAGCCCTGGCATCACAAAATGGATGCCACCAGTCACAGACACTGGGCTGCCCTCCTGCTGATGACCGAAACTCGCAGTGGAGGAAGCCCAACAATAGGCATCCTGTCACAGGGAGGTGTAACCACCTTCCAGACAGGGTTTAGTGTATTGGGGCTGGGTGGGTGCACTCTTAGAGTGCTTTGAAGTCCTGCACTGGGGGAGCAGAAGGCTCCTCTGTGCATATGCCAGTTCAAACCAGCTCAGGGGCTACCTGCCCCTGCTCTGGCGCGAAACTGGACAAAGGGAAGTGGGTGTAGCCACCCCTCCCTTGACCCTCCCATAGGTGGGGTCATAGAGCTAGTCCATCCCCTCTTTTTAGTATAAGAGGGGGAACCTTGCCATTGCAAAGCAGATAACCCCTGGACGACGCTCTACAGAAGAATCCTGGCCCTTCGACGTTCCACTACCTTTGGAAGACAGAAGAATCTCCCTTGGAGTCAAGGAGTGACTCCCCTGCTTGGCAGGCACCAAAAACGACAACGACGGCTCGCAAACTACGCCGCTCCCGCCGGAGTCCGAAGTCCCTGCAGCCCAAGAAGTGGATTTCCTGACCTCTCCCAGGCCATCGTGAGTCCCCAGCGAAGCTGAGGCAAGTGGACCCCACGAGTAACGAGGAACCGCGACCCCTGGGTACCGTGCACTATTGTCGAGTGCAACCCCTTCACAACGTTCTACGAACCTGTGCTTTGGACCACGTGTGGTCCCGACCTCCAGCAGGAATCCCTCCGAAGATCAGAGGCCTACACCGTCCCGAGTGACCGTGGGCCCCTGTTGAGTGATTCCGCCCGAGGTGTCTTCGCGATCCCTTGCCCGCTGGCTTGTGTGTCCCCAGAAGACTTCCTAAAGAAACCAAAGGGCTCCCCTGGTTGCTCCAGGCCTGCCCTGACTTACCCTCGCTGGGTGAGTTCCACAGACCTTGCTGGTCTGCGCCATCGACTTTTCTTCATCTCCCCGAGACTTGCGGCTGCCAAGGCTTGTTGGCTCCGAACGAGTTGCCGACACCGCAGTCAGCTGCAGACGTCGAGGGACACACCGAATCCAGCTCCTGGTCGTCGTCGACGCCTTCTGGACCACGTGGCCGAAGAGTCAAGGCACCTGCAACCGACCTGAAGCGACCGACGACGGTGGGCATCCATCTTCCTTGCCCCGGGTCACTGCCAAGTGACTTTGAACACTGTCCCCTCTGCTTTCAGGTCATCCTTCTTCAGAATCCAGGCTTGGATTCCACCGGACACTTCTTCAGCTCCCGCAAGCAGCAAGTCTTCTTTGTTCGCCATTGAAAACGACGCCGCGACCCGACACCAAAGGACACCTGTGCACCCGGCTTCCCTGGGTGAGGTAACTCCAGCACTACGGTGCTCCTGTGGGTGTGGGCCCTAGAACTACTTACCCTGTAAGTGACTTGCTTGTAGGTTCTTCCGAAGTATCCTAAAACTCTTTATTTCCAACCGCGACTTGCCCCATTGAAGTTAACGGCGATTCGCGCCTGTGTATCCACACTGCACGCGTCCCCCGTGGGTCCTTTACTTACCTGCCTTGGGTGGTTTCGTGAGGCCCCAGCACTTCTGAAGGCCCTAGGCCTTGTCTCCTTGCAAGTCGTTGTTTCTAAGTCTCTAACTTAGTATATGGTCTGGTACGCCCCTAGGGCCCCAGCCATATTTTGTGCTTAACTTATTGTGAAACGTTGATTTGTGCATATGTTTGTCTTCTAATCTCATAAAGAGATTAGTAGAGAGTTATTTAGAAATAAATACATATATATTTGATATATATACCTGTGTGGTGTCTTTTCATTTGGTGATTCAAGAGATTATATGGTAAAACAAGCTGCTTTACATTCCTCCGAGACTTAGCCTGAAGGCTGCTCTCCACAGCTACCACTAGGATAGCTTTCTTTAAAAGGTTGTCTTAAACCTATCTACCATAAGAGTCGATTTGCCCTGGTGCAAGGTGTCCACTTTAATTAGTGAACAGCATATACCAGGCCAACTTCTCACATTGGTGGGCAGCGTGTGGGATTCCAGCTTGCCATTGTTTTACCAGAAAATCTCTATTTGAATTACTAACTGAAAACCATTATAGGTACTCAAGGTACATATAAAGTCAAGCTTAGTATCAATAAGTTCTACTGAACTTAGAGCTGTGTGCCAAGGGATAGCACACCCTTTCCACAGCTCAAGCTAGGATCAGTAGGCCACAAACTAGTGTAGGTAGTACAACACTGCACAACACTAGAATGTCCTTAAAGGGTGGACCCAGTGGATCCACTCAGCCTCAGTATAAGGACATGGCTTTCTCTGACTTGAGAGCCATGTGTGTTGACAGACACCTGAGACTAGGACAGAGTCCCTCAACACTACACCTGATAGATCTGCTGACAGCAGATGACCTTAGATTGGCTCTAGGAGCTAAGGGGTCTGAATCAGTGGGTGGGTCAATCATAGTATCTGGGTCAGATGAGGACAATCCGAATGACCAAGACTCTGTGGTTGAAGGGCCAGGCTTCAAGGAGCCTGAACAGGACAGAGGAGTTCTCCCTAAGAGAACTGGCAGAGTGGATGAGAGGCACAGATCCCCTTCCAGGGAATCTGAGCACTCTTATCACTCTGGCAGAGAATTTGTCCAAGAGAGGAGCTCATACTTTAACTTAAGAGAGACCTCCTCTGAGAGAAGGTGCAAACTGCTCCAGTATGAGGAAGCCAAAGTGGCCCTCAGAACCAAGCAGTTGGCACTGGATAGAGAAGCCCTGGAGATCCAGAGAGCTTCCAGAAGGGAGGGTTTAGAACCCCCTGGTGGCAGCAACAGTGTCCCTAGAGGCAGAGAATATGTCCCTGACCATAGGAACCTGAGCAAGGTTGTTCCTCCCTACCAGAGTGGGGATGATATCCACAAATGGATAACTGCTATGGAGAGGGCCTGTAGAGTACAGCAGGTCCCCCAAAAGCAGTGGGCAGCAATCTTGTGGCTCTCCTTTTCAGATAAAGGAAGAGACAAGCTCCTCACTGTTAGAGAGGAGGATGCTGATGATTATGAGGTCCTGAAGAGTGCACTGATAGATGGGTTTGGCTTAACCACTGAGCAGTACAGGTTAAAGTTCAGAGATACCCAGAAGGCACAGACTCAGGACTGGACTGACTTTGTTGATTGTGCAACCAAGGCTCTAGAGGGTTGGCTGGTTGGCAGTAGGGTTACTGATTTCAAGGGATTGTATAATCTGATGATGAGAGAACAGATCCTAAATAATTGCCAGAACCAGTTGTTGCATCAGTACCTGGTGGACTCTGATCTGACCTCTCCCCAAGAATTGGGAAAGAAGGCAGACAAATGGGTCAGAACCAGGGTGAGGCAGAAAACCCAGAACCAAGGGGGTGACACTAAGAAGCAAGATCCTAAAGGCCCTGAGAAAGGTGGGGATAAGTCAAAAGACCAGAAGTCTTCACAAGGGCCCCAAAAATCTGCATCTGGTGGGGAGTCACAGTCCAACAAGGGAAAAGGCCAAAAGAAGCCCTGGTGCAAATTCTGTAAACAGAAAGGGCACTGGACTTCTGATTGTACCAAGTCCAAAGACCAAACCACCACCACTCCTGCCCCTAAGGCAACTGTGCCCCCTAGCTCAGCTACTGGTGGAGGTGGTACTCAGAATAAGGGTGTAGTAGGGTTGACCCTGGGTTCTGAAGTGGATTCTGACCTAGTCAGAGTGACCACACAGGCAATGCTGATTTGTGAGGGAAACATTGATATGTCCTTCCTAGTAAGCCCCAGTAATCTGGGCAAGTACAAACAGCAGCCTTTGATAAATGGCAAACAGGCTTTGGCATTTAGGGACACAGGTGCTAGTGTCACCATGGTGGCAGAGGACCTAGTGGACCCTGGACAGATCATCCTGGGTGAAATGTACCAGGTGACCAATGCAAGCAATGTCCAGACCAACCATAGTCTGGCAGTTGTGAATTTCTCCTGGGGAGGGGTAACTGGCCTCAAGAAGGTTGTAGTTAGTGCAGACCTCCCTGTAGAATGTCTATTGGGCAATGATCTAGAGACTTCAGCCTGGTCTGAAGTAGAGTTATGGACTCATGCTGAGATGTTGGGCATCCCTGCAGAGGTATTTGCTGTGACCAGGTCACAAGCAAGAATGCATGACACTGAACCAGCTCTGGATCCTGGAACAATGGACCAGATGCTTCCCAAGAGGAGGAGCAGTAGGGTTAAGGCAGTGCCTTCCCCTCTGTCTCAGATCAAGGATTCACTTCCAGAGGGAGGTGAAGCAGAACCTGAAGAAGGAACTGCCCCAGAGGGACTTGAACCTGACCAGGTTGAGTTCTTGGGGGCAGGGGGCCCTTCCAGGGAAGATCTGAGCAAGGAGCAACAGTGCTGCCCCTCTCTTGAACCCCTCAGACAGCAGGCTGCTGCTGAGGCTGCTGGGAGTGCTAGTGGGTCCCATAAAGTTTATTGGGATGAGGGACTCCTATATTCTGAGGGTAGAGACCCAGCCCCTGGAGCCACCAGGAGGTTGGTAATACCTCAGAAGTTTAGGGGGTTCCTCTTGACCTTAGCACATGATATCCCTTTGGCAGGACACTTGGGCCAAAACAAGACCTGGGACAGGCTTGTTCCACATTTTCATTGGCCACATATGTCAGAGGACACAAAGGAGTTTTGTCGCTCCTGTGTCACTTGCCAAGCCAGTGGTAAGGCAGGTGGCACAACAAAGGCCCCCTGATACCACTACCTGTGGTGGGGGTACCCTTTGAAAGGGTAGGGATTGACATTGTTGGTCCCCTTGACCCTCAGACTGCATCTGGGCACAGATTTATCCTGGTGGTAGTGGATCATGCCACCAGGTACCCAGAGGCAATTCCCCTGAGGACCACCACAGCACCTGTGGTGGCAAGAGCCCTCATTGGAGTTTTCTCCAGAGTGGGTTTTCCAAAGGAGGTCATTTCTGACAGAGGTACCAACTTCATGTCAGGATATCTGAAAGCAATGTGGAAGGAGTGTGGTGTAACTTATAAGTTCACCACCCCCTATCACCCACAATGCAATGGTTTAGTTGAACGCTTCAACAAGACCTTGAAAGGAATGATTAAGGGACTCCCAGAGAAGCTTAGGCGGAAATGGGACCTTCTTCTTCCTTGCCTTTTGTTTGCATACAGAGAGGTTCCACAGAAGGGGTTGGCTACAGCCCATTTGAGCTTCTGTTTGGGCATCCTGTGAGAGGTCCACTATGTTTGGTAAAAGAGGGCTGGGAGTTACCTCTCAAGCCCCCCAAACAAGATGTGATGGACTATGTACTTGGTCTCCGCTCCCGGATGGCAGAATACATGAAAAAGGCAACCAAAAACCTGGAGGCCAGCCAAGAATTGCAAAAAGCTTGGCATGACCAAAAGGCTGTGCTGACTGTATACCAGCCAGGACAGAAAGTGTGGGTGTTGGAGCCTGTGGCCCCAGCAGCCCTCCAGGACAAATGGAGTGGCCCCCATACAATAGTTGAACAGAAGGGAGAAGTCACATATCTGGTGAATCTTGGAACTCCCAGGAGCCCCCTAAGGGTGCTTCATGTCAACAGATTAAAGCCATATGTTGACAGGGCTGACATGGGCTTGCTCATGGCAACTGATGAGGACCAGGAGGAGGAGAGTGACCCTCTCCCTGACCTGCTCTCTCAGAACCCTGATGATGGGTCAGCAGATGGTGTTGCTTTGGCAAGCAGCCTCACTGACCATCAGCAAACTGAGTGCAGACAAGTTCTGCAACAGTTTAGACATATGTTTAGCCTGACCCCTAGTCAGACTACCTGGTGCACCCATGAGGTGGACACTGGGGACAGTCTGCCTGTCAAGAATAAAATCTACAGGCAACCTGACCATGTCAGGGACTGTATCAGGACTGAAGTCCAGAAAATGTTGGAGTTAGGCGTGATTGAGCCTTCAGATAGCCCTTGGGCTAGCCCAGTAGTCCTGGTACCCAAGCCTCATACCCAGGGTGGTAAGAAAGAAATGAGGTTTTGTGTAGACTACAGAGGCCTCAATGCAGTCACTAGGACTGATGCCTATCCCATACCAAGGGCAGATGAGCTGATTGATACTTTGGCCTCAGCCAAGTATCTAAGCACATTTGACCTAACAGCTGGCTACTGGCAAATCAGATTAGCTGATGATGCAAAAGCCAAAACAGCATTTTCAACCCCTGGTGGGCACTACCACTTTGTGGTGATGCCCTTTGGATTGAAAAATGCACCTGCCACTTTTCAGAGGTTGGTGAATAAAGTTCTGGCAGGGATGGAAACTTATTGCTCAGCTTATCTAGATGATATTGCTGTCTTTAGTTCCTCCTGGCAGGATCACCTGGTCCACCTCAGAAATGTTTTGGAGGCCCTGCAGAAAGCAGGCCTCACTATCAAGGCCACCAAGTGCCAGATAGGGCAGAGTCAGGTTGTGTACCTGGGCCACCTTGTAGGTGGAGGCCAGGTTCAGCCTTTGCAGAGCAAAATCCAAACCATACTGGAATGGGTTGCTCCAACCACCCAGACACAGGTGAGAGCCTTCTTAGGCCTGACTGGGTACTATAGGAGGTTTGTCAAGGGATATGGATCTATAGTGACCCCCTTGAACGATCTTACCTCTAAGAAAATGCCAAAAAAGGTTCAGTGGACAGCTAGCTGTCAAAAGGCATTTGAAGACCTAAAGCAGGCCATGTGCACTGCCCCCATCTTACAGAGTCCAGACTACACCAAAAAGTTAATTGTCCAAACAGATGCTTCTGAGCTGGGTGTGGGAGCTGTACTGTCTCAACTGAATGATGAAGGTCAAGACCAGCCAGTAGCTTTTATTAGCAGAAGGCTGACCCCTAGAGAGAAACGTTGGTCAGCTATAGAGAGGGAGGCCTTTGCTGTGGTATGGGCTCTGAAGAAGCTGAGGCCATACTTGTTTGGTACTCACTTCATAGTTCAGACTGACCACAAGCCCCTCCTATGGCTAAAGCAGATGAAAGGTGAAAACCCAAAACTTTTGAGGTGGTCCATTTCCCTACAGGGGATGGACTATACAGTGGAACATAGGCCTGGGACCCAACATGCCAATGCAGATGGACTCTCAAGGTATTTCCACTTTGAACACGAAGACTCAACTGGTCAAGGTTAGTTTAGTGTCCCTACGTTTGGGGGGGTTGTGTAGGAGAGTAGGATCTGCCTCTTATGTTGCCCCCACTTTTTTCTGATGTTAGCACTGGTTTCTGGCTATAGTCTGGCTGGGTCCCTGCCAATCAGGGCCCCAGCCTCTCTGTTCTCTCTAAACGACATGGAGTGCACTCTAGGTGCACTAGTGATTGGATAATGTGGTGCCTTATGAGTCCCTAGTATATGGTACCTTAGGTGCCAAGGGCATAGGTACTTCACAGGCCTCCCAGGGGCTGCAGCATATGTTATGCCACCCCTGGGAAGCAGTCTAAATCTGACACCACAGGCCTGCTACTGCAGCCTGGGTGAGGTGGTGCTAGCACCCCTCACTGAGATATAGGTTTCCTATATCTCTCCTGCACACACATATAAACCTATCAGTCACCCCTAAGGCAGGCCCTATCAATCCTGAGGGCAGGGTGCTTGGCTTCTATGTGAGGGGGTGCCTCTGCCTGAGCAGGGCCCCTCTGCAGCTCTCAGAGTCTATTCTCTGGTGCTGTTTGTGGATGCGGTTAAACCATATACTATTTAAGTGCATTATATCCTCGCGGTAAATGCTAACTTTGGAATGGCCGCATCAAAACATGTCGTGTTTGGTGTCAAACATCTTGGAATACTACCCCCCGCCAATCTTGGCGGCGGGGGTAGCATTCCACCCTTCTAGAGGGATAAGACATGTACCTGCTGTGGAAACGCGGTAGAATCCTAAAGAGCCCTGGCATCACAAAATGGATGCCACCAGTCACAGACACTGGGCTGCCCTCCTGCTGATGACCGAAACTCGCAGTGGAGGAAGCCCAACAATAGGCATCCTGTCACAGGGAGGTGTAACCACCTTCCAGACAGGGTTTAGTGTATTGGGGCTGGGTGGGTGCACTCTTAGAGTGCTTTGAAGTCCTGCACTGGGGGAGCAGAAGGCTCCTCTGTGCATATGCCAGTTCAAACCAGCTCAGGGGCTACCTGCCCCTGCTCTGGCGCGAAACTGGACAAAGGGAAGTGGGTGTAGCCACCCCTCCCTTGACCCTCCCATAGGTGGGGTCATAGAGCTAGTCCATCCCCTCTTTTTAGTATAAGAGGGGGAACCTTGCCATTGCAAAGCAGATAACCCCTGGACGACGCTCTACAGAAGAATCCTGGCCCTTCGACGTTCCACTACCTTTGGAAGACAGAAGAATCTCCCTTGGAGTCAAGGAGTGACTCCCCTGCTTGGCAGGCACCAAAAACGACAACGACGGTCGCAAACTACGCCGCTCCCGCCGGAGTCCGAAGTCCCTGCAGCCCAAGAAGTGGATTTCCTGACCTCTCCCAGGCCATCGTGAGTCCCCAGCGAAGCTGAGGCAAGTGGACCCCACGAGTAACGAGGAACCGCGACCCCTGGGTACCGTGCACTATTGTCGAGTGCAACCCCTTCACAACGTTCTACGAACCTGTGCTTTGGACCACGTGTGGTCCCGACCTCCAGCAGGAATCCCTCCGAAGATCAGAGGCCTACACCGTCCCGAGTGACCGTGGGCCCCTGTTGAGTGATTCCGCCCGAGGTGTCTTCGCGATCCCTTGCCCGCTGGCTTGTGGGTCCCCAGAAGACTTCCTAAAGAAACCAAAGGGCTCCCCTGGTTGCTCCAGGCCTGCCCTGACTTACCCTCGCTGGGTGAGTTCCACAGACCTTGCTGGTCTGCGCCATCGACTTTTCTTCATCTCCCCGAGACTTGCGGCTGCCAAGGCTTGTTGGCTCCGAACGAGTTGCCGACACCGCAGTCAGCTGCAGACGTCGAGGGACACACCGAATCCAGCTCCTGGTCGTCGTCGACGCCTTCTGGACCACGTGGCCGAAGAGTCAAGGCACCTGCAACCGACCTGAAGCGACCGACGACGGTGGGCATCCATCTTCCTTGCCCCGGGTCACTGCCAAGTGACTTTGAACACTGTCCCCTCTGCTTTCAGGTCATCCTTCTTCAGAATCCAGGCTTGGATTCCACCGGACACTTCTTCAGCTCCCGCAAGCAGCAAGTCTTCTTTGTTCGCCATTGAAAACGACGCCGCGACCCGACACCAAAGGACACCTGTGCACCCGGCTTCCCTGGGTGAGGTAACTCCAGCACTACGGTGCTCCTGTGGGTGTGGGCCCTAGAACTACTTACCCTGTAAGTGACTTGCTTGTAGGTTCTTCCGAAGTATCCTAAAACTCTTTATTTCCAACCGCGACTTGCCCCATTGAAGTTAACGGCGATTCGCGCCTGTGTATCCACACTGCACGCGTCCCCCGTGGGTCCTTTACTTACCTGCCTTGGGTGGTTTCGTGAGGCCCCAGCACTTCTGAAGGCCCTAGGCCTTGTCTCCTTGCAAGTCGTTGTTTCTAAGTCTCTAACTTAGTATATGGTCTGGTACGCCCCTAGGGCCCCAGCCATATTTTGTGCTTAACTTATTGTGAAACGTTGATTTGTGCATATGTTTGTCTTCTAATCTCATAAAGAGATTAGTAGAGAGTTATTTAGAAATAAATACATATATATTTGATATATATACCTGTGTGGTGTCTTTTCATTTGGTGATTCAAGAGATTATATGGTAAAACAAGCTGCTTTACATTCCTCCGAGACTTAGCCTGAAGGCTGCTCTCCACAGCTACCACTAGGATAGCTTTCTTTAAAAGGTTGTCTTAAACCTATCTACCATAAGAGTCGATTTGCCCTGGTGCAAGGTGTCCACTTTAATTAGTGAACAGCATATACCAGGCCAACTTCTCACATCCCCCGACACAGCCACATCACCGGACACCTGAAAGACCTGCACTGGCTCCCTGTCAACAAGAGGATAACCTTCAAGCTCCTCACCCACGCACACAAAGCACTCCACAACTCCGGACCAGCCTACCTCAACAGACGACTCAGCTTCTACACCCCCACCCGCCAGCTCCGCTCGACCAGCCTCGCCCTCGCCACAGTCCCCCGCATCCGGAAAACGACCGCCGGCGGCAGATCCTTCTCCCACCTCGCCGCCAAGACCTGGAACACCCTCCCCACCAACCTCCGACAGACCCAAGACCTACTGGCCTTCAGAAGACTCCTCAAGACCTGGCTCTTCGATCAGTAGCAGCACCACCCCCCTCTTCCCCCAGCGCCTTGAGACCCTCGCGGGTATGTAGTGCGCTTTATAAGTGACATGATTGATTGATTGATTGAATGTTCATCACATTTCTTCACATTGGCTGATCATAATAATTTATTGTTCTACACCTTGCAAGCTCAGCATGTTTCATCAACTCACTAGTCTAAGCTTTCTCAACTCCCTAAGTATCACTGGTTTAGCCTGAAAAAGGCTCTCCTATTTCTCTGACCAGTGATGGTCAGTCTCCTGGGACACTAAACTATTCACATCCACTGCAGTACCAATTGGCATCCCTGAAGGTTTACTCCTGGGTCCACTGTTATATCCCCATAACTCACTCAGTGTCTTAATTCTTTTTTTTTTTTTTGCTTTCTCGTTCAACCTGTACACTGAGCCACATATCCTTTGCCCCTCCTTTCTTGAATTCTTCCTCCCTTTGCTGTCATATCTCTTTGCCTCACAGTGATCTTCCATTGAATGGAGTTACGCTCTCTCGTGCTAAACTCATCAAAGACAGAAGTTTCATTTTTTCCTTGTTCTACTGCACCTGTTTCTACCTTATTCAGACCAGTGGCAACTGTATTTCCCCCTTCCTGCGAAACTTTTTCTCCCTGAGCACCTAGTTTGGGCATCCAGGTGAAGGGCAGAGCGATAAGGGGTGTCTACATATGGTAATTTCCTTTTAGAGCTTCTTAAAGCCGGTTCCTGCATGGTGCCAGAGCCCCTGTCTTTTTGCCTTGACCATTGTCTTTTATTTTATTTAATATTTTTGTCTTCTCTGTCCCGCCTCTATTTTATACTTTACCTTCCACAGGTGCTCTCGTCTTGGCTACAAAGGTGGTGTGCTTGTAGTTACGTGAACCTATAGTTGGCTAAAAGCTAAGGACTACACTATAGTATGTACTTAAAAACGTATTGGTGGCCTAACAGTGTCTCCAAAGGTTGGGCGTACACTGATCGTACGGGGCTTAACAATTAATCTAGTGATGGCCTTGTGGTGTTCTGGGTTGGACCCCAGATCTGACTTTCAGGACTTATGTAAATTTTTTAAGGACCTGAGAAAGCGTTAAATCATACCAATTTTGTGCAACCTGAATTTTAATCAATGTTGCCCAGCTTTTTTTGTATTTGCAAACGTTACCCTCTTTATCCATTTGCTATTCTGTTGCAATTTGTGTAGAGTTTTGTAATCCAGGAAAAAATTGGTTTTATAGATTTTTTTTTTTATGGTTTTTTTTGACCTGCTATTTTTGTCGTAATATACATGTGTAAAGTTTTTATAACTCAGACCAAATTGGTTTTATAGATTGATTTTATGATGGTTAAAACTGCATATTGTTGTTTTTATGATTATGATTTTATTATTTCTGTTAAAATCGAATAAAGTGCATGTGATTGATTGATTGACTTTCAGGTTGCTTAAAAGCACATCAGCAAATAGGCTTTTTTGACCCCTGGTTGTGCTTTTACAAAAACCTTCATTGGTGGGAACTCCTCCTCAGGTCAGATAATCAAGGCTTGAAACACTCCCAAAGAGAGTAAGAATCATCTACAGCTGCTTAGAATTTAGGAATGCAGTTCAGACCTGGCTCTTCCAAAACTCTGCTGTGAACCTACTCTCTGACCACAATTCCTAGTAGTTTCTATACACAGCCTGCAAAACTGTGCCTCACCCTGCCTTTGCATACTGCGCCAGATATATATTGGTGCTATATTTCCACACCTAATCTGGAGAGTAGCTCCAGTCTGAAAACCCTATCCATAAGTGTTAACCTACCCAACACCCTTTTCTTTAAACCTGTATAACAAACGGAGTAGCTTCTGGCTCTACCAGCCTGAAGGTTTTTACAGACCTTGTCAAGGAGTAGGAAAGGGATAAAGAAATGCTCCAATACACACTTCCCTCCTGGCGCTCACGATTGCCTCCCTTGAAAATAATCGATCTTTTTTCCAGTACAAATAGAATCGTTAATCACTGAATGCAACTTGGTCTCGAATTTAAAATATATAGCGAAGACGCTCTTTCATTCCTTTTCATGCAGTTAACACTCATTTCCTTGGTCCTCCAAAAACTTTGTTACAATGACACTCTGCTAGTCGACCTCCCTCAACGCTCCTTTGCATCTTTGGACAAAGTCTTACACTTTGTAATAAGAACACTTTATGTTCTCCCTGGCTCTGTTCCCACCTCATCCATTCACCACCTGCTGCTACCTGCAAAAAACAGGGACCTTTACAAATCATTGATCTTCATTTTCAAAGCTGTCCATGGGTTATCTCCAGAATCTTTCGACCACACTGACCTGTTTTACCCCCCAACCCATTGTCTAGAGACTGCCTGTCCGAAGAATCTGGTTTGTCCTACACCGCCCTGTGCTTCATGCAGAGGCCTGTACTTCTATCTTCAAAGCCCCCATCACTCATAAGCCATTCCTTCAGCAACTCGGGCCAGCCCCTCCATTCACGATTTTAAATTGGCCCAAAAGAATAATCTTCTGACACCAGAAGGAAACGGTGAGATCTGCCTCACATATCCCTCATACAACATATGTTTGTGCATGTTTTTAATTGTTACGATCGTATCACTTTTTTTATTTCGAATTCTCAACCTGGAATGTGTTAAACAGTCATCCTTCAGAGCTACTAAGTATATCTTACGGTTGGTTCTCTTGTAAAATGTTGGCTTGAAGTGTAGCGCTGCCCAATAAAATAATTGTGTCTTGTGGTAATGTTGGTGCTGTCATTTTAGTATTAATATTCCCATTACATTGTGCTTCCTTTGCTAGTCCATGCATAAATTGTACTGTGTTGCTCGATTCGCAAGGAGTTAAAACGTGACATAAGCCTTGCTCTGATGGGCAGACATATTTGACTGCCAAGCAAGCATGGTTTCGGGCACACTTTAAACGTAGAAACTAGGGGTGCTTAGAGATGAACCGGTATTAATTAACTTCCTTGGTGCAAAGATAGTTGTGTGAGCTGTGAAATGTTTAAACGTTTGTGTAACTTGTACTATTATTTGAGCGATGCTTGTTAAAGAGCCAGCGCAGGCAACCAAGGCCACATCTTGTTGAAAGAAAAGGTTGGACACTATCTCTTGATGATCATTGTAGTTGTGAGATCAATATGTTTATTGGCACTGTTTCCCTGGTATGTGTCCTTGTGGGTGATTGTTCCTACTGTGAATTAGTTGTTGGTAAACAGTGTCGCATTGCTGAAGCAGTCCTGCCAAGGTTGCTCTGCCCAGGGAGTGTGGAGAGGGAAGCCTCAGCTTTTGTGCTGATTAAAATTTGGAAATGTGCGCAAGTTGTCTATTTCGGAGCAGAGTAATGATCAAAGCTGAGCTCTACACTGGACATGGCATTTTTTGACTTGCAGAATGATCCCTTTAAGGCCTTTTCCAATGAATTCTTAATTAAGCTGTTAATTTGGTGCATGGCAGCTGAAGCCCTTGTAGTGAAGATGCATATTGTGTAATGTGTACGTGAGTGACAAAGCCTTCCCTACATTCTGGAGTGGTGCTTTAGCGGGTCGGGTGAATTTGGACACTAGTTGGCCAGTAAGTAGTTAAACATAAACGGTATGTATTAGACACAACATGCCTGCTGTCACTGAAGTCAGGAAAAAAACAGACCGCCTGGGCCAGGTCACAAAACAGAGACCGATCGAGACCCATATCGAGGTGCCTTTTAAAAACTGCAGGTGCTCAGCACTGGCAGGACCCGGCCCACTTAAAGCCCTGCTCAAACTGTTACACGTCCACGAAGCCCACAGCGAAGTTAGATGGGAATCAACAACTCTTCCTCCCATATCTGTCCCTGGATTGCGATTGCTTACCTGCCCTTCCATGGAGTAAAATGAGGTGCCTCAGTCTGTACAATGCCCACAGGTAAGGCAGTATCAGTCTCCTGATCTGAGGTGAACGTCAGAATTCGATGTGAAACAAAGGCACCTGCTCTACATGCGTCCATCAGTACTCTCTACAAGAGCGCAGACTCCCAGCAGTCACTGCGCAGCCGATCGATGCATTCATTGGTGGTGTGGGAGCCACGCAGCAGTCTCGGAACACTCTGATGGTGCCTGCTGCCACGCGCGGGTGGAGATAACTACTAGTACGTACAGGGCCTCGTACGTGCGTGAAGGCAGCAGGCCCCTACGCAGCCAGTGCCGCAGGGCCTACGCCTAAATCCCAGTCGGTGCCTCCTCTGTGTGCTTGGGGTGACAGTGAATCATTCTGAATCATTGTAACTTGGCTAATGACAGAGTAGAAAGGTCTGCCTGAAATCACGCTGTTCTCTTTAATGAGAAGATGAATCACTGCAGAAAACCCTTCTCTGCGTGCCTGGTACCTAATCATCAATGCTTCTGGGGTAATCTTCCCACTAAATGTTTTCTTTTTGAAGCGATGCTGATTACTTAATGTCACAGCAAGAAGCAAATGTTCACTGTGATTTGGTTGCTCTCTGGCCTTGGCGACACGGGTTCGTGTCATGGCTGCTGTGCCTCGTACTTGTTTGTTTTTATTTAAATTTGGGAGGGTCTCAGTTCTTAGTTTCCGGGATGTCTAAAGCTCGGAGCAAGTGGCGAGGGGCTGGCAGACCCGAACTTGGAGCTGGGTGAGTTTACAAAAGCCTGCACTGGAAGCTGTTGCTTTAAATTGTAAGCAGAGGCTGTCGGAAAGTGGTATGGGTAATGTGAGGTTTGGCTACCTGTCAGGTGAGTGCAAGTTGCTAATTTACTAATTTATTGTGTATAGGATAAGATATTAACTGACGGTGAATAACCACCCCCGGCTCCCCAGAATTTCCCCTCAAGATGCCTACGAGTTTTTTTGAGTGGTATATATTAGGTGAGCAGGAAGAGATGGAGGATGGTTTCTGAGTGGGTGGTACTGAGAAGAGGGTGCTGTTAAGAAGATATTCTGAGGCCAGTTGCAGTGAAGCAGTAACTTTAAGTGCCATTTAAGGGTTTTGATATGATCGTGAGGTATGGGAAAATAAGTGATTACTTTTTTTTTTTTTTTTGTGAATGTGAAGAGCCTGACATTTTCTTTTATTTTTTTTAACCACCGGTTTATTCTGCTGTTGTCCTTATTCTTCCTAGCAGCTGCCTGAAGACTGTACGTGCACTGTCGGCACAGCTTGGCGAGGTACACCTGAGCGCCATGCATAAGCTGGCGATAGGCTCTAGCTCTTCAGGGACCTTTAAAAAAAACATTGAACACAACACCCTGGCCGACACTTTGTGTAAAGAATGAAGTACTGCAATTAACACCTGTAGCCAGGCATATTGGAGGTGGAGGAAGGACCGGGCAGCTTTCGTGTTTTGAGGCCACAAACGAAGACCAATGTTTTCTAGTTCTCAAGGGCCCATAAATTACCCAATACCTTAATTCGAGGACCTTGTCAAACAGCCACTACGGTTCCCTCTGGTACTTTAGTTTCCCTTTTTGGGTGGCCTAGTTGCCTCATTCTTGCTTCCCGAGTGTGCTGCGGTCTGAGCTAGGAGAGCGCTGCCCCATTTGTTTGGATTTTGTAATTGCTCTCTTGACCTCTAGCCCCTCGCCTTGTGCCTTCGCACGGTGTGTCCAAGCGCTCGGTCTGGTGGAGTCCTCCCCAGAGGACCGGCTTTATTGCTGCGGTCAGTTGTGATGACCCCGTTTCCCATTTGTCTCCGCCAGCCTTTGTTTCAAGGCGTCGGCAGCTTGTGCCCGTGGGCCTGTGCTGAACCGCAGTTGTTTATATGCTGGTGCCTCCTTATTTAACAAGCAGGCTGAGCAAGGGCAGCCGGGAACTCTTGGAACTGAGCGACATTTAACATTTCAGTTCGAGTTTCCTCATGGTCCGGGCCACATCATTCCTTGTAGAGCCTTTGCTCCCCTCTCCCCCAAAATTGAATGCACTGGTATTTTTCCACCCTCGGTTTTAAAACCTACGTGCATCCCTTATGTGCTCTGTTAGAATTGTTACTTTTTTAAATAGGCTAATGACACTGTCAAAAAGGTAACACTTGATCCATAGAGAATGCGTTACGTTCTAGGTATTCACTTGCTATGTCACAATTCTGTAAAAAAGGGAATTATTTGCAGCTTGCAGGTAGTGGGTGGATAGCATTGCAGCACATTGAGTCTTTTGTTTTCTGCTACCCGTACCAGTATTGTGCAGAAACACTCAGGTTTACCGGTTTAATCACCCTGACGAGATGTGGTTAGAAGGTCATTGTTGGGAACTTGCTGAGTGAGGGGCAGTTTGTTTGAGGTAATGCGCTGAACAAAAATAGGGGCTCTAATCCCTTAATGTGTGTGTTTTTTTTTTTTTAAATAAACTTTATCATTTTGTCATGGCATATAAAACGAGACCAAGAACAGTCCCAAAGTATGGGAAGCATTCAAGTGTGAACAATATAGCAAGCAGTGCATCGTAGAGGCCACAGGTGACAGCAGGTGGTATATTAATAACCGCAAACCTTGGTACATGGAAGGGCGGTGCAAGCAACCCAGTGTAGCCAGAGAGTAGGCTGCTTCAGACAGTCACAGTTACGTGTCTGCGAGGCCCGCACAAAACACAGATAGACTACATGCATGCTCAAGAACCCAACTCTGTGGTCTCCAACGCCTGTAGGTAGTTTTGCAGGGGTTGCCAAATGTCCTTTGGCCTGGAGGCTGCAGCGAGGCATGCAGTTCGCTGGAAGTGTCGCAGCACATTAGGCTGTTTAACCAGTCTTTAGCAGTTGACAAATGTCTGCTCTCCCATTGAAGAGCGATTTCACGCTTGGCTAACAGTAATGCGATAGCGGTGAATCGTCGGACACTTTTTGGTATATCCTGAACATAGCCCAGTAATGCTAGCAGTGGGCATGTCCATCATCCGAGCTAGCAGGGTGAATATGGCGCTCAAAAAGGTCTCGATGTGACTGCACGTCCATGTCATATGTACAAAATCAGCCCCATCTGCATGACATTTAGGGCAACTAGTGGATCTTGTGGGGTCAAGTCGTGCCAGGCGTAACATAGGCTCTACATAAGAATTTATAATGTACGAGTTTGTGACAGTTGTGGAAAAGTATGTCTGTTGTCTTGCCATTAGCTCAGCCATTTTGCGCTTCATCCTCCATTGCGACCTCTCTACAGGGGTCACAAATGCTCTGTGGCTTCACATCTTGATTCACCTCACCTCTGCACTGCCACCAACGCCCTGTTCCTGACCTGACCTGCCTGAACTCATGCTAAACCAGCCAAGCAGGACTGTCCGTGCCCTTGTTTGCCACAATCTGACTGAACTCTTGCTAACCCCAGTTGAACAGGACTGTTCGCCTGTGCTTACTGTCCTCACCCTGCCCTTCGCCCTGCAGGGCTTGACAGCTACCATCTTCGGACTTATCAGATTGTCCTCTGCTTGTTGTGTAATTATGGTGTTCACCTACGCCCTGCAGGGGCCCAACAGTGACCATCTGCTAACTTATCAGATTGACCTCTGCCTGTATAATTATGGTGTTCATTGTTTTACTGTACACGTCTCCCTTTGTATAATTATGGTGTTCATCGTTTTCTGTATACATCCCCCCTTTTCATAATCATGGTGTTCTTTCTTTACTATACACGCCTGGGGTGGGGATGAAGGGTATATAAGACGTGGAACCAAAGTGCTTGGCAGATTGCCTCCTCAGACAAGCTGCGGGTGTCTGTTGCTGATGCTCTCTCTCCATCTCATGAGATTGTAATAAATATCCTTTCTCTCGGCGTTCCAGTGTTGGTCTCAGTTTGTATCCCGGACCCGTGGACTAAGGGTGGACCCTGCACCTTTGGGTGGTCTTCCAAGGAGACCCCCAAATCCACAATTGGCGCCCAAACGTGAGGCCCCATCAGTGACGCGGCTGCCTGGTCGAGGGGTCCCTACGAGGAAGTTTGAACGGACGGTGGAGTATACCTACGCGAAAGAGACCCTCGTCTTCGTAGCCACCACCTGACCTTCGCTGCATCTGAAAAGACCCCTGCAAGTGGCACCGGTCCTGACTGGAGCCCCCGATAGACTTGGACGAGCTTTGCAGTAAAGAGACCGCCTGGAGAACGAGACAAAGGATTCTAGTAGGATCGCCGGTTGGCGATACCTTTTGTTTGTTTGGTTTTGGTTATCTGGTTTTTTAATTTTTTTCTTCACTCTTTGCAAAAAGTGAAGGTAAACGGGTAATGTGGACTTTTTGTCTGGCTTAGAAACTTGTGGAGACGCTTGGTAAGATAACATAGAAAAGCATACCCGTGTGTAATAAATTTGCACGATGGTTTTGTTGTTGCACATCTCGATCAAGGGTGCTGGAGGATAGTCAGCCGGCTCCTCCGGAGGGTACCCCTAGTAAGGACATGTACATAAAGTACGGTATTTCTCCCATAATGTATAACTCATTGTGGCATAAATACACGTCTAAGGATACAGAGACTCAATGGCCTATGTACGGCTCTTTTGAACCCCAGAAGCTTGAGGCCGTAGAGGTACAACTTCATAGGAGGAGGTCCCGACAAGCAATGTTTGATGCCTTGGGTCAGTGGAAAAAGGAAGGGACTGAGAGGGTGAGAAGGGCTCAGGCTAGATTACAGAAAGAGGCTCGGAAAAGTGATAAACAGGCATTAGAGGAATTGCGACGTGAAAATGTTGCTTCAAACATCGCGTGTGCAGATAGGGAATACAGGTTAAATATGTCCGGTCAATACTCTGTACGTTACACTCCCTTGTCACGAACGGACCCCCAGGAGGAGGAGTTTCTCCTCCACCCATTGCCACCACCGTACCATGTCCCTCCCCATCCTATCCCACAGCCGGCCGGAGAGAATGCACCACCCCCTAACGCCCAACCTCCACCTCCCGACCACACTGCCCCTCCTGCTCCATCTGATCCCGATTTAGCCCCCTCTGTTCGATCACACACACCCTGCATTACACCTACAGAGAAACAGGCTCTGAATGATCTCGTTCGCACCTGCCTGAAGGATCTTTCCACATCAAACCAGATCCGTGCGATCTATGAAGCCTATCCACCACCCTGCAAGGGCTACTTCCTACAGCAATTTGCTCATGAAATACTCTCTTTATGAGAAACGCCACAGAGTAACACCAGCAGGCCATATTACAGAATTGTATCGTAAGTTGACAGAGGGACGAGGAAGTACTGAGGAAAGCCACAGCTTGTTAGCATTTACACTACAAATGATGGAAAGTTTGAGGAGAGACCAGGAGGAAGAGGAAAAAGAACCAGTAGTGGAGGGAGCGATGGGAGGTCATATGGCACCGATAAGGGAAGCTGCTCCAGTTTTTGTCCCTGCTCGACGACAGGGTACTGCTGAGGGATTAGATAGTCCGGATGCGAAGAGCAGGACGTTATATAATTGGGTGTACACTCCGTGGCTTCGAGCTGACATCTTAGCTTTTAAAAAGGACTTACCCGACCCCCGGAAGAATCCCATTGGATTCTACGAAGGGTTGGACACGGTTATTGCCACCTACACCATGACCTTAACAGACATAGATCAGTTTTTTGGGCTAATACTGCCGCCAGACATCTGGAGACCAATAAGGAAAATAGACGATCAGACCCTATTCGGTCACAAGTGGGAAGATTTAGTAACAATGGATAAGGATAGAAAACCAGGGGAAAGGCCAGCGGAAGCTATTTTAGCACTACCAGGTCGCATAGTAACAAAGCTGAAGGCCACCATTCCGGCCAGAAAGGTTGACTGGACAGTCATTACTGCGTGTAAGCAAAAGTCTGAGGAAACGATGTCTGACTACTTCTCTCGATTCAGCCAGGTGTTTGTTGACTATAGTGGACAGGACACGACGACTGAGACAGGCCGACACTTACTAGTTCAGACTTTTGTTAAGGGATTGTTGCTACCGATCTCCACTAGGTTACAGAGTAGCGAAAGCACGTGGCCTGCTGCAACACCAGCGCAGATCCTGACAATGGCCCAATATTCCGAACATCTGCAAAATAAAATAGAGGAGGAAAAAGACAGAAAAAGAAAAGACCTAAAAGAAAAGGTGATGCTTTCCCAGATAAGCACGGGAGGGGGAGGAAACGGTAGGGGCCAACAGAACAATTATATGCCTGCGGCTGCTAGAACACACCAGCCCCCACGTCAACTGTCCCAGGACCAGTGTGCGTATTGTAAAGAAACAGGCCACTGGCGTGCAGATTGTCCACTTTTGCAGCGAAATACCATAGGGAGAGGGCGAGGAGCACCTAGAGGAAGAGGGAGAGGTCCTGCGCCACCCTTTGGCGGACAGCGTCCAAACGTCTTTGATAATTCCAGGCAGGCTGTTACCCAAGATTTTACCACTGATCAGTACCCCGACAACGAGTATGCATGAGACAGCCAGGGACAGGGGAAGGAACCAGTAGAACTTCTTGTCGATCAAACAGGTCCCTATGTCACAGCTAAGGTGGTTGGTACGCAGGGCAAATTTTTGGTTGACACCGGGGCCTCTAGAAGTGCCCTATCAAAAGAACTGATTCCTAGGGCACCCCTGTCCGGCTTATCGATCACCTCCATAGGATTTGACAGCACGCCCTCTACTAACCCCCTTTCTACTAAGGTACCCCTGGACATTCAAGGGAACACAGCGATGGCCTCTTTTCTGCTCTCCCCAAATTGCCCAGATAACCTGATGGGCATTGATCTGTTAAAACACTACAGAGCCACCATTCGCTGTTCTCCCCAAAATGTCCGAGTCATATTGTTTGACAATGATTGCCCCATCGGTTATGAATCACGTTTTTATTGTCTCACTGATTCCGAACAGCAGGATTTGTCCCAATTACCAGCTACCTTGTGGGCTGTCACGGACACCGATGTGGGGGAGATTGTCATGGACCCTGTCCAAATAACAGTAAAACAAAATGCACCTCTTCCCCGCCTACCTCAGTATAAGATTTCTGCAGAAGGAGAAAAGGCCCTCATGACTATAGTACAGGATATGATTACATCAGGGGTAGTTGAGGAAGTCCAGTCCAACATTTGCAATAGTCCTATCCTTCCAGTCCTGAAACACACGTCCACTTCTGAGAAAATATACCGTTTCGTCATTGACCTTCGCGCGATCAACAAAATAGTGGTCCCGCAATATCCTGTGGTCTCTGACATAACAACTATATTAACAATGATCCCTTCAACTGCTACCACCTTTACCGTTATAGACCTCAAGAATGCCTTTTTCTCCATACCAATACACTCTGATTCACGCTACCTTTTTGGCTTTACCATAAGAAACAGATCATACAGATTCTGCCGGGCTCCACAAGGGTACACGGAGAGTCCGAGCATATACATCCAAGCCCTTAAACAACAGCTCGACCAGATAAAGTTACCACCCGGCGCTGTCCTCATTCAGTATGTAGATGATGTTCTTTTGGCTGCGGACACTCCAGCCCTGGCTCGCACTGCCTCTCTTACTACTTTACACTTTCTGGCATCACAGGGCCATAAGGTGTCCAAGAATAAGTTACAGTATTGTAGACAGGTGACCTACCTCGGCCATCTGCTGTCTAAGGAGGGACGTACACTCACACCTGACCGCATCCAGACAATACTATGCCTTTCTTCTCCTACTACCCAAAGAGATGTTCGTGCACTAATTGGCCTCACTTCTTTTTGTCGTCAATGGATTCCAAATTTTTCCCTCATAGTTAAGCCACTCCTTACTTTACTTACAAAAGACACACCCACACCCCTCCCTTGGACACATGAACACGACAAAGCCTTTGAAGACTTATGCCACGCTCTTTGTTCTGCACCAGTACTGGGCGCACCTGACTACTCAAAACGCTTCTGCCTCTACACCCATGAACGCTCAGGATGCGCTCTCTCGGTCTTGACCCAAATTCACGGCACCAAACAACGCCCGTGCGCCTACTTTTCGGCCACTCTAGATCCTGTGGCCCGAGGTCTTCCCTCTTGTCTTAAAGCGGTCGCGGCTGCGGCCTTCTCTATTCGACAAAGTGAGGGAATTGTTTTAGGATCTAAACTGACTGTGTTAGTTCCCCACGCAGTCGACATACTACTAAACCAGACAAAGACACAACACCTCACCAGTGCACGACTGACAGGATACGAACTTACGTTGTTAGCACCCCACATCACATTAAAGCGATGTACGACCTTGAACCCCGCCACACTCCTGCCCACACCAGATTCAGACACCACAGACACTCCACATGACTGCCTCTTCCAAACAGAAGAACAGACTAAGGGGCGGGTAGATTTGAAAGACATCCCTCTCACGGAACAGGATGGGCAATTAGGGGTGGACGGGTCCTGTATTAAACTATCAGATGGTACCACATCTGCTGCCTATGCCGTCACTACTACCAACACCATTTTTGAAACTGCACGCATACCTCAGAAATCGGCCCAGGCAGCAGAGCTTATAGCTCTCAGCCGCGCTTGTATCCTTAGCCAGAGTCTAGCTGTCACCATTTACACCGACAGCCAATATGCCTTTGGAGTAGCACACAGTTTTGGTATCCTCTGGAAAGAGAGAGGATTCTTGACGTCACATGGTACGCCCATCCGGCATTGTGACTTAGTAACTGCATTACTCCAAGCCTTGACACTGCCCCGAACACTAGCTATTGTCAAATGCAATGCCCACAAGAAAATCATAGATGAAATAGGACTGGGAAATGCCTTAGCTGATGAGACAGCCCGAGCCACTGCACAAGAAAGAACACATACCGCCATGTACATAATAAAATCCCAAGCAGAGAAGTGGCGTGACGTTAGACAACAGATCAGGGACATCCAGTCTACTGCCACTCCTGGAGAACTTCAACAATGGGAAAAGGAGGGCATGCTTGACGAGGAGAATTGTTGGCGGTCCAAGGACACAAAATTATGGAAATTGCCAAATGCCTATCTCCTCCCATTGTTGAACATGACGCATTTACCGGCCCATACCGATGCTGCCACCACAACTAAAATCTTACAGGAGGTGTGGGATAACAACCAACTCCGGTCTACCGCCACAAGGCTGGTACAGCAATGTTTAGTATGTCTCCGTTACAATGTAGGAAAAGGGACCCGGGTACCACGAGCTGGGTTTGCCATCCCCACGGCACCCTTCGAGGTCTTATAGATGGATTATATCCAGATGGAACGGTGCAACAATCTTAAATATGTCCTAGTGGTTGTTTGCGCGTTCAGCAAATGGGTGGAAGCCTACCCGGTCAAAGACAACACTGCCCTAACAACCGCCAAGATGTTGAAAGAATTCTTTCCCCGCTATGGCCTTTGCCGGGTACTCTGGAGTGACAGCAGGAGCCACTTCATTGGAGAGGTAGTCAAACACATATTAGCTGGACTAGGGGTCAAGCAAAAATTCCACGCAGTCTTTCACCCCCAGTCAGCAGGCCTGGTGGAAAGATACAATGCCACCATCAAATCAAAACTAGCCAAAATAGTGGAGACTACGGGGCTTAGATGGCCTGACGCATTGCCACTGGCCCTTCTATCAATAAGATCTGTCCCGCATTCTCGCACCTCGTTGACCCCATACGAGGTGGTTTTTGGACGCCCAATGAACATTTGGGGCGTGCCCCCTGCTACCACCTTGTCGGATTCTCCTTGTGAAATGCTGAGCGACTACTTGTCTGTACTTACACGAACTTTGTCTTCTATTAATCAGCAGGTTCAGGGGGCCAGGACACACCACCCGGCCAGGCGACTACATCCTGGTGAACTTTGCTCGGAAGCAAACGTTGGAGCCCCGGTGGAAATGTCCTCTGCTAGTCCTCTTGACGACCCGAACAGCCCTACGAGTGGAAGGCAAGAAATCGTGGGTGCATGCCGTTCATTGCCGGAAGGTCCCCAGCATCACACAGACTGACCCAACTCTGTCTGCCTACAAGGAAGTACTGGCACACGACCGCCCAGTGTATGGCCTCCAAGAACCAGAGCTCGAACTGTTCGAAGACCACACTGTGCCAGCCAAAGGAAGATACAACCTCCGTCCTCGCACGACCTCTGGGGCTCCAGCAACTGGACAGGAGGGCTGAGCCAAAAGTCGCAGGGCGGTAGTAGTCTGGTGGGGTGGATCGATGCTCCTTATAGTGGGGTATTGAGAAGCCTAGCCAGTGAAGCAACCACCAGCTACCGGCGACGCGTAGGGCTCAGTCTCCCCCTCTGACAGCTGTAGAGCCCAAAAGAAGATCGACTATGCCTAAAAACGCAGACCAGAAGAAGGCATTTCATAACAGACTGTATAATCTAAGGTCAATAGTGCTAACAGTATTTCTCTGCCTCACGATCATTCTTACCATCATCTTCTGGATTATAGAGGAAAAAGCGCCGGCGAAAGGTACCATATTGCCGACTGATGCCACACCTACTGAACACTCGCAGGTGTCCTTGCCCCCTTATCTCCAACACAGAAGACAAGACTTTTGGAACAACACTTTTATTCAAATGTTGCATCAACATAATATGGTCCTGAACAAAACGAACTGTTGGGTCTGTGGTCTCCTGCCTCAATCCACGGAAAACCCAATATCGCTTTTTCCTTACCCCTATTCTGTACATGCCTCTTGCCTTGCCTGGATGATGCTCATCATGGATGCCCAGCAGACTAGCAACATCGCTGATACCATTCTCCAGCAATTCCGGGACGAATTATGGTGGAAGAAGACAGGCAACACCATCAACCCTTTCTGTCCAACTAACAGTCCCATGAAAATATCGGAAGATGAGCAAGAGGAAATGCTGATCTTCAACATCACTGACCGTCTTCGCTTTTCTAGCTTCAAAAAGAAGGCCCCCGCCAAGCGAACATTGCCCCCATCAGTTGTTCGCATTCCTGGACTTATATGCATCAAAGGCTTAGGTACTGAGTACGTTGGGGACAGCTCTTGTGCCATAACAGCAACTCTGAACATGACATTTCCACCACCGCTTGTTGCTTCCCCAAACACCTATTTCGTGTGTGGGACAAAAGCATACACCTGGCTTCACAAAAACTGGGGAGGCACATGTTATATAGCGTTTCTCCTTCCTCCTGCCTATATTGCTCCTCCTCTTCATCATCGCGTCCGTCGCAGCAACGAAGTGGTCGACCAAGCAGACACTACCTCTCAACTGTTCCTGGATGCCATGAAAGGCATCCTTCCCTTCTGGGGACCGATGGAAAACAGCAGAGACATTCGCCACCTCATCAGGGTCATGGAAGCAACTGTCAACATCACAGCTGGTGTTCTGGCCAACAACACAGCGGAGCTCCAAGCGGTACGCCTCGTCGTTTTACAAAACCGCATGGTCCTTGACGTCATCCTTGCTGACCGCGGAGGAGTGTGCCGCATCATCGGCACCAGCTGCTGTGTGTACATCCCAGACCATTCCTCATCTGTCTATGAGGCTATTTACACGCTTCATCAAATCACCTCTGATCTTCATCAAGATACCGGCTCATGGTCCCTTGGCCCCTGGTTGTGGCAACTTCTACTGACTTGATGATGGAAAGTCCTAATGATCGTCCTGATACCTCTTGTATTGATTTTCTTTTGCTGCCTTTGCATTCAATGTGGTCCCCCACTTTGCGGCCTTTGAGCAAGTGCTATCAAGCCAGTCCCTAAAATACTCATGTCGAGAACAATAAAATGATTGAACGTGAGATACAGCTATTGATGGACATTGCAATTGACTAAAAATGATTTCGCTTATGGCAAAAGGAGGGACTGTGGAAAAGTATGTCTGTTGTCTTGCCATTAGCTCAGCCATTTTGCGCTTCTTCCTCCATTGCGACCTCTCTACAGGGGTCACAAATGCTCTGTGGCTTCACATCTTGATTCACCTCACCTCTGCACTGCCACCAACGCCCTGTTCCTGACCTGACCTGCCTGAACTCATGCTAAACCAGCCAAGCAGGACTGTCCGTGCCCTTGTTTGCCACAATCTGACTGAACTCTTGCTAACCCCAGTTGAACAGGACTGTTCGCCTGTGCTTACTGTCCTCACCCTGCCCTTCGCCCGTCAGGGCTTGACAGCTACCATCTTCGGACTTATCAGATTGTCCTCTGCTTGTTGTGTAATTATGGTGTTCACCTACGCCCTGCAGGGGCCCAACAGTGACCATCTGCTAACTTGTCAGATTGACCTCTGCCTGTATAATTATGGTGTTCATTGTTTTACTGTACACGTCTCCCTTTGTATAATTATGGTGTTCATCGTTTTCTGTATACATCCCCCCCTTTTCATAATCACGGTGTTCTTTCTTTACTATACACGCCTGGGGTGGGGATGAAGGGTATATAAGACGTGGAACCAAAGTGCTTGGCAGATTGCCTCCTCAGACAAGCTGCGGGTGTCTGTTGCTGATGCTCTCTCTCCATCTCATGAGATTGTAATAAATATCCTTTCTCTCGGCGCTCCAGTGTTGGTCTCAGTTTGTATCCCGGACCCGTGGACTAAGGGTGGACCCTGCACCTTTGGGTGGTCTTCCAAGGAGACCCCCAAATCCACACAGTGAATAAGGGAGACCAGGTAGGTGTGTTTGAGCACAGCAAGCAAATCAAATTTCATCTGTCGGGGGCGCCTAGAGACGGTTTCCCAAACGTCCCTAAGCTTCCCATTGTGTGGTGGCAGAAGAGCCACACAAGCACGGTGCAGCTTGGAGCCCCCCCCCCTCCCCCCACCCTCATTGCTGTCGGTCATCACTAGTGTCAAAGGGAGGAATTACTCTGGGACCAATGGGTATTATGGTAGCAGGGCGGGTGCTGTTGATGCGCCGGAGAACAAAGTGGTCCATATGGGTAGCATTAGCGAAATTGACGTCGGCCTGTGAAAGAATGTGTCCGTCCAGAAAGGTCTCCAAATGTGTGCAAGACGTGTTGTGTCAATGTGCGCTGGACCAATTTCTCCTGCATTACGGGAGGAGAGTGGTTATCTGCCAAGGGCAGTGCCGGGAAATAAAGAAGCCCTCCCCCCAATAACAGAATGAGTTTCTTCCAACCCCAGCTGATGGTGGATAAACTTTGAATATCCGTGGGGTACAGGTAGAGCCCTGCGGGGAGTATTGAACCCAGGGGCGTGTCGGAGCGGCTTAATCTATTTCTGGTTTGGAACAAGGAAGGCGTGTATCTGCATGGTACCAATAGTGGGTGAATTGACACTGTGCGGCTAGGTGATAAAAGTGGAAGTGCAAAAAGCTAAACCTACACCGCTCATTTGGGAGTACAAGAGTATCCCAGCTAATCCGAGGACGCCAGCCTGCCCAAATGAATCTCAATCGCAAACTCCACAGTGTAGCAAAGAAGGAATTAATAAGTGGCATGGGTATGTTTAAAAAGAAGATATAGAAAGCGCTGTAGGACCACCATTTTTATGATTGTGATGAGGCCTGCCATTGAGAGGAGACAGCAGATAAACTGACCACCCAGGTGGATTAGTGGCTCTATGGCTGGGCCATAGTTTAATCGTATTACTTGCTCCTTGTTGTGGTGCAAGACACTGCCCAAATACTTAACCGGGCCGTCACACCAGGTCAGGGGGAACTCTCATTCCAAAGGCACGGGGGATTAATTCGGACTTGGGCCAATTGATGTGAAGGCTGGAAAGGCCTCCAAATCTAACAATCTCGCAGAGGATTGGAGGTAAGTTATCTGCGGGGCGACGTACATATAACAAAATGTCATCTGCATACAGTGATAGTAGCAGGGAGCCAGGCTTCAACTGAAAACCGTGATGTAGATGTTTCTCCTAGAGGTGCTGCACCAGGGGGTCCTTAGCAATGATGAAGAGCAATGGAGACTGGGGAAACCCTGCCGGGTCCTCCCTAGTGACGGCAAACGGGACCGTGAGGGAGCTGTTGGCCCAAATCTGGCCACCGGTTGGGAATACAAGAGCATGATCAATGAAATGAAACCGTGTGGCATACCCAGTTTGAGGAGTGTGGCATGCAGGAAGGGCCACTCCAGAGAATCAAAGGCCTTCTCTGCGTCCAACAGGGCTACGGTGGCCGGAACATTGGAGGAAATTCTATTAAGGACCGAGAAGACACTGCACAAGTTCAAGGATGTGGAGCGGTGGGGGAGATAATCTGGTCCATCAGGAGGGATAGGGGATTGGCAATAACCTTAGCTAATATCTTATTAAAACGGAGTAATGACAAGGGACGGTAGGAGCCGCAATACTACGTGTCCTTGCCAGGGTTCCGTAGCAAGGTAATCATTGCTTCCCGCAACGTCATGGGGAGCACCCCAGCTTCGAGGATTCCGTGTACATGGCAAGCAGGTGGGGAGCCAGAATGATATTGTCTGTGTCTGTGCACCATATTAGGGCCATGGATGTCTCCAAGAAATCTGGAGTATCAACATTCAGGGAGTATACATTAACCAACAGTACTCGTAGCCCCACCAGGGATCCAGCAACCAATACATATCTACTGCCCTTATCAAGGAAGTTAGCAGCGGGATGAAAAGGACGTTTTTTTGTGTATTAACGCGGAGACTCAACACGAGTATGAGCTGTGGCCCGGAAAAATATTGGTGTGGGCCCCACGAGGAAGCAAAGGAGTTGAAATTCCCAGGGGGAAGGTATTCATCTTGCAAAAAGGCAATGTGCGTGCCGTGTCGGGTCAAATATTACAATACTTGTTTACCCTTGCGGGGGTTATTGAGGTCCCTGATACTCCATGACAGGAATGTGAATTCCGCCTCAGACGTCCCAGTGTCTTGTGTCCCCACCATCTAATAGTACACTCAATGTGTCGGCATTGTGTGCGCGCAGTGACCTCTACTACTGAAGGATGCAAACATACAAAAACAAACAACCCTCCAACAACCTACCTCCTTCCCCCCCACCCACACTAGTAGGAAACAAGCCAGGCGAATCCTAATATAAGTACCCAAAGAAAACAAAACCCCTCAAAGTCACCAGGGTAGTGTACACCTCAATGGAGAGCAATGCTGTGGCAGATGTATCTGCTTGCTGTATGGACTGAGGAAAGTTGAGGTAGAAATGGGTCAACATTGTCACCACTGAATGTGCACCAGGGGTGTGGCAGCGTGAACCGCAGTGGGGTTCCCTAAACGGTATGCACAAAAGCCAGCACAGAGGGAACAGGTCAATGCTTGCTGTAGCATATAAGTCTGGAGGGGAGTGCTCAGGTGTGCTGCGTCGAGGAGGGGAGTGTGTCTTGGCAGGTTTACAGAAGGGAAGGGTTTCTGCCGGGATGTCGAAAAAGCGGGCTTTGCCATTGACCGCCACCCGGTGAATGGCCAGGAAAAAGGCATTCTGTAGCTCAATCCCAGTTTCCGCAGCACTGACTTGGCGTCGACAAATTTACTGCATGCCTCCAGGACTACTATCGTGAAGTCCGGGAAAAGGGAAATTGTGGATCCCTGGTACTGTAGCGGGTCCTGTTCTTGCGCTCGTTTTAGAGCTATATCATGGTCCAGAAATGTTTGGAGTCTGGCGAGTATTGGTTGCAGAGGCTCACCAGGAGAGGGGCGCGGGCTGAGGGCTCGATGGGGTTCTTTCTACAACAAAGGTGGAAATAAAGTTCTGGCGTCCAAATAGGTTGGAGAGTAAGCGTTCTACAAATGGGTTGATGCGGCCTGTGTTGGTGGACTCCGCCGCTCCCAGTATGCGGACATAGTTGTGGCAGCTGCGTGCCTCCACATCTTCTTTCTTGATGGCTACTGATTTGAGGAGGCGTTCCAGTTTCTCCAGTCGTTTAGTAGTCATAGCAGCCCAGTCCTCCAGGCCGGAGATGTGCTCCTCCGCTCTGTCCAGTCGAGTGTTCTGACTTCAGGCATTCTCCCATAGGATCAAGGTGGCCAATGGGGGTGTTGAATCTGGCATCTATGGAGCGGAAGCCGGCTCGGAGCTCCGCCATGATGCCGTCAGTGCCGGACAGCTGCCCAGCGCCGGAACCCTAAGCTGCACCCACGTCCATCTCCATCTAAAGTGCAGTCTCGGGTACATCAGTATTTTTTGACTTTTCAAACGGTAACTTGTGCTGTTTTTGGGTCACCGCACATCATGTCCGATGGAGGTCCCCAGCTGGGGGTCACAGGCGGCCAGGCAGGCTGGGAGAAGGTAGAAGAGGATGGCTGTCTGCTCCCAGGAGGTTCTGCTTGGTGTGCTGTGCACTTGATGGGTCTTAGGTAGTGAGCAGCCTCGAGTCAGCAACAGTAGGGGAGTGGCACAAAGGTCAGGCAGCGGCGGAGAGCGAGCACAGGGGTATACTGGCCCAGTCCGGCCCGGGAAGCCATATGGCAGTCGCTGCGACTAGGAGGGAGGCCCGGATTGGGGAGTCTGGCAGGCCCGGATTGGGAAGTCAAGCAGGCCCGGATTGGGAAGTCAAGCAGGCCCAGGGCGTGATGGTGAGGCAGGATCAATAGACCCTCAGGGCAGGCTCCTGGTCACACCCCGAGGGTGCCGCCATATGAAGCGCAGTAGAAGCAACAGGAGTTACAATGCAGGTAGTGCAGGAAAGCCTGGTCGCGGCTGTAAGGCAAGGACAGCAGGCCCCGGGCCTCAACTGCATGTCAGCTGCCGTCCAAAGTGCGGCAGAGGCAGCAGAAGCCGCAACACCCTACTGACAGATGTTGGGCACAGTCCTCCATTGCACCAGGGTCCTCGATCGGGTGTGCAGAAGAGCCAGGCCTGCATCAGGTAGCCGCAGTAGGCACTGCCCCGCCTTCCAGGCCTGGCCCGTGAAGCAGCGCTGTCTACCAGTGTGGTGCTGAGCCCGCTCCAATCAGCTTGGCAGGGAAGGCCGATGCGCCGTGCGGGTAGTCGGAGCAGCCCAAACAGCCTGGCAAGGACTGATGGCCTCGTACCTCGGCTCACCCACTGCCCCTGTTGCCACAGGGCCTCCGAGGTGTGGGCCGGGCTTTCAGGCGCTCAGCTCAATTGGGTGTCACTGGGGTGCACACTCACCCCCAAACTGCTGCACATCAGGCCACTGTTGAGGGAGTGGGGGAGGGAGCACCCCGGATACTTAAGGATGGGGATTCAGGCCCATCCCTGCAATGTGCAGGGCCGAGTTCGTCGGAGCTTCAGCGCCATGTGGCCAACTTGATTGCCGGCATGGCCACGCCCTCCTGGTTCCTTAATGTCACATCACACATGAGATGATTGACCAACCCATAACTGTTGGTCAGTAAAACTACAGAAGGACGCAGATGATCCTTTTACATCCAAAGTTGAATGTAAAAGAGCGGGCAATACGTTCAAACTAATGAAAAATGCCATTTCGACTAGCAGTAACAAAGAAGATTCTGGCTAACTTCCACAATATCATGCTCCTCTTTATTAAAATGCCATCCCAAACAGAAATCGTGATTAGAGCGAAAGGGGTGGCCTTCTTTCTCGCATCTTCCAGAGCCATGTCAGCAACTTTATTTTTATAGGTGCAATGCCTAGGAGACTGGGGCAAGACACGGAGGATGGGAGTACAAAAGCAGCAATAATATCACTCAGTGGTGCACGTTTACGAATCTGTGGCCTGTGGGGGAAGAGTGCCACAATAATAGTGTGAGCTACCTACCGATCGTAACATAATAAATTCCAGAACTAAGTTACTAATTTATTTAGCATGCATAGTTAATAAAAACCTTTGTATACAGTAAAAGTATAAAGAAAGGAAAAAGAGGTACAATAACAGTCCAGGCAGTACATATTGCATCGCAATGTTATTAAAAGAAAAGATTAAAATGCACTTTCAGTAATGGAGCCGGAGCTTGACATTGTGTAGCCCTTGAGTTTCTGATCTACCTTTATTATAAATGTTTTTAAATGACTGTTCAAAATAATGTATGTAGGGTTAAAACAGGCTATCACCACCTGTCTGCATGATCCAATACCTCGTTGATTAAAAGCACTCTCAAAAAAGCCCTCCTTTCATTTAGGAGATTAGGACAAAAGCAGGCTAGCTGTACAATGTCCTTTTTAGGTCTCGCCTACGCAGCGCGCATGCGATGCATAGGAGGACCTTTAACCCCTTCGGTGCTCGTGACGAGACCAGCTCGTCATGAGTCACGGTGGAGCTGTGCTCATGACGAGCTGGTCTCGTCATAACGGCTGCGCTCCGCCCACGCGTGATTGATTCCCCGCCTGTGCGGGCGAATTAATCAGTGGGCGGGTTCGTGACGAGACCAGCTTGTCATGAGCACAGCTCCACCGTGACTCATGACGAGCTGGTCTCGTCACGAGCACCACAGCGCCGCTCTCACCCCCCCGCCCCCCGCACCGTGGGGGAATTACCCCCGCAGGGAAGGGGTTAGCCGTCGTTCAGCTCTTTTTCGAAGCACATACTCGTGCTTGTGGCGGCATACACCTTGCGGGAGTGCGCAGCGGCGCGCCACAAGCTCGAGTATGTGCTTTGAAAAAGAGCAGACTGCGCGCGCACGCATACACGCACGCACCACTCCTGGGCAAGAAATATCAGCATTAGTGAATGTGCTTTAACATTTCCGCATTGCTTTTAAATATCAGCCTTATATCCGCCTTGCTTTAAAATATCAGCATTAGTGAATGTGCTTTAAAATATCCGCATTGCTTTCAAATATCAGCCTTAGTTATTCACTCGTTATTCACTCGTGCACGGCTCTCTTTTTTTTATTTTTTTTATTAGCCATTCACTGTGGTTCGCGCACTCTGTCAATTTTTTTTGTTTGTATTCTCCCACAGGGCAAGGTAACATTAGCTGTGTGCTTCGAAAATTAAGCATTAGTTACTCACTCGTGCATGACTTTTCTTTTATAGTGACAAGCACGCGTGTGCTTGAAAATATCTGCATTAATTATTCACTCGTGCGCGGCTCTGTCTTGATTTTGTTTTATTAGTCATTCACTCTGTGGTTTGCGCACTCTGTCAATATATATATATATATATATATATATTTTTTTTATTCGCCAACAGGGCAAGGCAACATTAGCTGTTACCTTTTTGAGCTTTCACTTTCTCTGGGCTTTTTAAAAAAAATTGTTAATTCCCCTCCTTATTCACTCTATTTTGCTCGCAATTTCTTTTGTTATTTTTTATTTATTATTCACACACAGGACAAAGCAACATTGGCTGTTACTTTTTCGCATCACTTCTTCCCTCTCTATTTCTCGCTCTCCTTAATTCTGTCCCCTCTCTCTCTCTCCCCCTTCATTCTCTCTCTCCCCCTTTCTCTCCCCTTCATTTACTCTCTCACCTTATTTCTCTCTTTCACTCCCCTTCATTGACTCTCTCTCCCCTTTATTCTTTCTCCTCTTGCTCTCTTTTCTCTCTCATTCTCCAACTTGAGCTTCATCTGCCATCCCTTCTATTCTATTATAATAACTATTCTAATAGGTTTAAAAAAATACAAAGGCTATTCTTCATATAACCTTGTATGGAGTTCCTTTGGTGGGTGGCCTAGTATGGTGTTGCTATGTACATGTTGCGCACACGCTTTACACATTAACTCCGGGGTAAGCCTAACTGCTCGTCCAAAACCAACAAGGGGGTAAGCAGGGATTATCTTTAGCCTGTCACTACATTGCACTCACTAAAATAATGGTTAAAAAGGTACATACAATTAGCCGATAGGAGTAGGGTGAATGGTAAGAATGTAGTGAGAAGGAACAATGAGAGGTGGGTAGAGCCAGTGTTTTAATTGGGCTGGTACTGTTTCAGGTTTCAAGTTTATTTTATTTTGCTCAACTAATTAAAGCCATTGCAAAATATGTAAAACAGCATAATTGGATATAGTTTCAATGATTTTTAAAAAATTGTTATAAATCCATATCACATAAATCAAGCATTGGCATAGCCAATAGGTCTTGCCTTTAGGACCTTATAAGTGTTTAGCCATGCAACAGTTGATGTTGCTGCACCAAGGATATTGTGCTGCATAACTAAATACTTATAAGGTCCCAAAAGCGAGACCTATTGGCTATGCCAATGCTTGTTTAGATTTAGAAAGTACATTGATTCAAAGACTTCAAGTATCGGACATTGCGAATGAGACACACACATTGGAAAGTCGAGTTAAACACGATTCTTAGAGGGGCGGGGGTATACCCGTCAGCATCATACATACCAACATTTCAAAATAGGAAAAATTGAATAAAAAATAATCGGAAAATATTTTTCCCATTGAAACAGAGGCAAGTTTAGGCTTGATATAATTAATCTTTCTTTTTTACTTTATAAATCGGGAGTCTCCCAACCGAATCCGGTCTGTTGGCATGCGTGCAAACATTTTAAAACTGAAAAATGTGAGAGATTTAGAAAAAAAGCAGGAATGCATTTTCCTCATTGACATATACTGAAACAAAGGCACGGTTAGGCGGAAGACAGTTAAAACAAGCATTAAAAATGCAATAGGTCTCGCCTTTCATTGAGTTAAAGCCATTTGCTTTGCTATACAATACCATTAGCAAAGCAAATGGCTTTAACTTAATCAAAGGCGAGACCTATTGCATTTTCAATGCTTGTTTTTACTGCTGTGCACGGGGGTGAGGGACCAACCCATTTGCCAAGCATGCACCAGGACCTGTGACACCTCTGCTATTCGTTTGCGAGGGTCGGAGGGAAGCCTGTCCGCTGGAGCGTAGCTGTCATTGGTGTAGCAGGTGCAGTGGCACTGGGTCCCAGAGCACCGACGGCCAACTGAACCCTGATTATTGCCAGAGGGTCCACTTCCTTTCTTGCACAAGGCTATGTCCCACTGCTTGTCTGCGCTCCTGGTTGCTGTCCTGTGTGGGTAGATATTGTCCTATTGCGGTCTCTGCTGTACATAAAGTGCGGGTTTTGTCGATGCGTGGTATGTTACAGCCTTCGGCCGTCCCAGCTCGCTTAGTACTGTTGGCGAACATCCCGAGTGCTGGTGGTCACCCTCTCGACAGTGGGTCTGTTCATGTAGCAGATGGAGCACCCCCTTGAAGGTCGCGCTGAAGAACTCACCCCCTCCCCCTGCTCAGAGGAGAGTTCACCTTGAAGAGGAGCCCACTCCGGTCCAAGGACTGCTGCACTCACTCAGCACATCTGCGGGGACCGGAAATATGCCGCAGGGGCGGAATGTGAGCCGGGCTCGCGCTCTTCCCTGGAATCCTGCAGAGTAAACCCCGTCCAATGTGACACCCATGCTGGCAGCAGAGGCCGCTGACCGGTTGGGGAGCTCCGAGGCGCTAGAGGGAAACTGAGATGAGGCGCTACAGAGGAGCGAGTGAGAAGGGGATTAAAACAGAATAACCGGGATTGGATGGGGTGCAGTGCGGAGGGAATGTGGAAACAAGAATAAATGTAAAGCAGAGTAGAGTGGAGGGGAGGGAATAGAAATGAGAACCTGGGGAAGGAAGTTCAGAGGGGGGACTGAGAAAGGGACAGGAGACAGGTAGAAGAGCTCGGAGGGGAGAGCAGAAAGAGGGACGGAGCAAGAAGAGGAAGAGAGTGGGAGAGAGGTTGAGGAGAGGAGATGAGATGCTGTGCATGATTTATTAGACTGGCTGAAGGTCGGAGCGCTGCAGGCGCACTTTTTAAAAGCAATAAAAAACAGCCTGTGTACTGCCGCCAGTAAAAGATCCAATCCCGGTGGGCGGGGCTAAAAGGAGACAGGGTGGCAACAAGCAGCGATTGACATGCCTTCGGTGCAATCATTGCACTGCCTTTGGCATAATTCGTGATGCCAAACGACGAGCACGAATGAAAGCTGAAGGCGGAGCTGGGACACGGCTTCGGGAATCGTATCGATTCCAAGAAGCCCTCTTATGACGAGAGCAGCGCATGCGCTGCTTACTTCAGGCCGAGATCTAAAAAGGTCATTTTTGTCTTCAAAAATCAAGAGTCTCCGCCTGGATTGGATCTGAGGGCATGTATGCAAGAGGTACCATAGCTCTGCACCGGCAATACAAACCAGCATTTGCAATGCAATAGGTCTCGCATTTACGCGAGTTTAAGCTATTGGCACTGTAAAAAACAATGCCTTTTATTTACGTTTTAAAAACGAAAACAAAAGAAAGTCTTTGTTCTTTGCAATGTCAATAGCTCAAACTCGCGTAAATGCGAGACCTAATGCATTGCAAATGCTTGTTGGCTTTGTGGTATAGCCTGCAAAGTTGTGGATCCTCATTCTGCATCCAAGGCAAGGTATGCATTGATGCAGGAAGCTGGTCGAAACAGAACCTCATTAATTTTTTAGGTCTCGCCTACGCAGCGCGCATGCGCTGCATAGGAGGGCCTTTAGCCGTCGCTCTGCTCTTTTTGAAGCACACACTCGTGCTTGTGGCGGCATCCACCTTGCGGGAGCGAGCAGCGGCGCTTCACAAGCACGAGTGCAGTGCTTCAAAAAGAGCAGACTGCGCGCGCACGCACCACTCCCGGGCTCACCTCCTGCTCCCCCCCCCCCTCTCTCACGCGCGCACCACTCGCGGGCTCTCCGTCTGCTCCCCCTCTCTCTCACTCGCGCACCACTCGCGGGCTCATCTCCTGCTCCCTACCTCATCTCCCTCTCTCTCCTCGCCCACACGTCCCGGCCACTCACTCGCTCCGCCCTCTCTGTCTCCTTTTTGAAGACCGCTTGTTAAAGCTTGTTCAGGATATCTGCTGACTTGTGTGATGGTTTCCTTTGGGGTCACTTGTATCATAGTTCGTCCCATGTGTCCATCGTGAAAATCTGACTCTTACATTTTGAGTAGCACCACACAAAGTGCACCATTCATACATCCGACACCTCCCAGCAACCTTCTGCCATCCAGCTACAGTAATTACACACTGGTCGCACCAGAAAAGCGCACTGGGGCTTCAGCGAGAGGCAAGAAAGCACTATAGAGATGGTGCAATAAACACGTATTTCCCACGAATGGCAGTAGCGCTGTTACTGGCTATCCTGACTCCTCCCACGCAGCCCTACATAGACAATGCGCAGTGACACTGCCTTGTCCTTTCAGCGCTGTGTGTGGTCTCCGAGCAACAACTATTTACTCTGTGGGTCCCGGGGTGACCCCGGATTCTGCCTTTGTGGGTGTAAGTGACCCTCCCAATCTGTGGTTCTCAGAGACAGTGGTGCTTAGAAGAGGTAGTGTTTACAAAGCACCCACATTCCTCAGCGGGGCTGCGGTGGCCTTCCTTTCTGCAGCTGACATTTCGTGCTAATGGCTGTGTAAACAAATCCTGATTGTGGACTTTTGACGATTGGCTGGTGGTCGCTGCCATTCAGAAACTAAGGCTCGCCTACTCTTTGGCCAAGCATGCTGCGATGAAGGTGACGTCATTCGCGTTCTCTGATGAGACTTCCCGCCTTGAAGCCTTGTTCCCTAGTGAGATTCAGGTTTATTTGTTTTTCTGTATCTCGAGTAAAAATAAAGATCGATCTAAAAAACAAATACACAACCCAAAATGACAAGTTATTCGCGCTTTAAGTTCCTCACTAATAAGTATTGTATTTCATTGTGCCTTTTATATAGCGCTTACCACCTCTGACGAGGTGTCGAAGCTCTTTATAATAAAGGTGGATTTTCATATAGCGCTCAGTGCCAACAATGGCTACCTTCAGCACTTGCAAGGGAGTGAAATAGGATGTTTAATCTGGATGCAATGCAGGGCCAGGTACGCAGCCACGTCACCAAGCTACGCGCCAGAGCGACACCTATAGCTGATGCCTAGAAGGGGTGCAGGTGAGGCCATCGAGCTGGGACCATCCCACAGGATCCACTGCCATCTTGGGTTGGGGCTTGGACACCTTGGATCACCAGCAGCCATCTTAGCTTGGGCTTTCTATCACTAGTCCAGTGGATTCTGGTGCTCAAAATGTGTGATCTTGGGCAAATCACGCCTTAACCCTGTACTTCAGTCCTATTATTTACCAACACATGTTTCTGCATTTAGGATCTATGTTTGTGCCTCGGGTATGTAGTGCCAGCCAGCCTGCTTGCTACAAGAATCCTCTTTTTCCCGCATATGTATAAGAGGAATACTTAATAGACCTCTTGGAACCAAGGCGGCTAGTTCATGAGACATTACCAATGCTTTGTAATTTACACATTGGTTGGGCTATTCATGGTAGCACAAGACCTGAAAAAAACTAACTTTACAATCTTTAAGTTAGCTGCAATTCTCTCATGACGTTCAAGTACGTGCTGAGCATTTGAGGGGGTTTGGATTAAGTAAGACGAAGCACTGGGGGGGGGGGGGGGAATTGCAGAGCTTTGCCTTAAAGGCACCTTTATGACCCCATATGCAAGTATGCATGGTTCCTCTTTAGTCAGGGTCACTGGAATTATGCGGCACGGGAGGCCCAAATAATGTGGCAGGGTTGACTAAATTATGCAGCAAAAAAAAGGCAAATTTTGTGGCGGAGTGCTACACATTTTGTAGCACTACTTTGTTTTTTTCATTTTACACATGGTAACACCACGTGGCAAAATATTTCACCGTATTATTACCAGTTTAACACAGAATACAGCAACAAGATGACCAGCCAACCTTTGTGACGAATCTTCTGCTGCACAAGAACACTTTTAGCCTTGTTTTTAGTGTTTTATGATCCAGTTGAGCTAGAAACTAATTTTTTTGTTAAAATCATCTGAGGATTATGCTGCAGATGATGGATTATGTGGTAAATCCCTAATTCTGTGGAAAACGCAGCTGCCACAGAATCGCATAATTCCAATGGTCCTGACTTTAGTCTAGGAGTTTACAGTTTAAAAGACCATTGTTTATTCTCTTACTAAATGTAACTGTGTGCTTTATCTCTCAGTCTTCCTGTCCGAAAGCTAATTTATCTTCCATAATCTTAGGAATGTTCAAAAGTTTGGGATTTCAGCTCTTCAAACTACTCAAAATTATTTGAAAGCATTGTAGATTATTTAAAAACAAAAATTACAGGAGCAAAATTCCTCAAAAAATAAAATGCTTTGCACAAGAACAAAAACAACAAGCATTGGCATAGCCAATAGGTCTCGCCTTTGGGACCTTATAAGTGTTTAGCCATGCAACAGTTGATGTCCTTGGTGCATCAACTGTTGCATGGCTAAACACTTATAAGGTCCCAAAGGCGAGACCTATTGGCTATGCCAATGCTTGTTCTATAAGTGCCGAGACCATCCAGCCTCCACTTAAGCTTGAGGGCAAGGGAATTATAACCATTTAAAATCATCCAGCCATGTGTACTGCATGATAGGAACGTCTTGTCGCCAACTGGCGAAAGTCTTCATTATGCTATTTATCGATTTTTGAAAAGCCCATAGGAAGGTGGGAAGTCCCATAGAGTTCGTACACCAAAGGTGTCAATAGCGGAGTCTTGATATAAACACGCAGAGGCATTTTGGCTTTCTGAGATTTCACACCAAACCATTACAGAACAAAGAATTCCAACCATGGTGTGCAAAAATCTGTGATGTGCAGACTAATTTTATAGGAGTGCTCATAATAAATTAGTTTGCATAATCACATGCTTGTACATGCCTTATTTGTACTAGAATTGATTTAAATATGATTTTGCTTTTATTATATTGATGGAAGTCCTGGGTATTGTTTTTTGCTGTGGTAGCATTTACATGGCAGCAGCACTCGTTTTTGGGCCGATTTTTTTTTTTTTTTTTTTTTTTTTTTACCATCAAACTTCGTCCTACAGCAAGTAAGAACAAGCATTGGAAATGCAACCTATCTCGCATTTATTTGAGTTTTATAGCTATTGGTTTGATTTGATTTTGGGTTTTGTATAGCGCTCGAATGCCCGGAGGCGTCTTGCCGCTGCTGCTGAACAAATGCGGTGCTGCAGGGAGACTAATTACTCCTGGTTAATGGCATGTAAACAGCCAGGTTTTTATTAGCTTCTGAAAAATCAGGAAATCGGAACATTTCCTTATCGCCAGGGGTAGGCTGCCTTCAGTAGAAAGCTCCTACCACCCCAGGCAGTACGCTTTGCTCTGGGGGGGATAGTAGCATTGCGTCTGAGGATCTGAGCTTTCTGCCTGGGGAGTACCAGGTCAACTTTTCGCGGAAATAGCTTGGTCCAGAATTATGCAGGGCTTTAAAGGTTATGCATAATGTCTTAAATTCTAGACGTTTTGCTATGGGTAGCAAGTGCAGATTGACCAGTGTTTGGGTTGCTGATTTATGTTTGGGAATGGCGGAAAGAAGTCGGGCCGCCGCGTTTTGTAGAGTCTGAAGTTTTTGTAGAGACTTTTTTCGGATACAGATAAAGAGAGCATTTCCATAGTCCAGCTTGGTCAGGATCAAGGAGGTAACGACTTTTTTTTTTAAGTTTGTTCGGAATAAATGGACAGATTTTCTTTATTATTTTTAGTGTATAAAATACAGAAGAAGAGAGTGCTTTTACTTGGTGGTCAAAGTGGAGCTTATCATCAAAGATGACTCCCAGGTTTCTTCCTTTCTGAACTGGAGTTGGTAAGTGTCCCATATTGTGGGGCCACCAGGTTGGTGACCAAAAAGATCTGTTTCTGAAAAGTAGCACCTCTGTTTTGCCGGTATTTAACTTTAGGCAATTAGTTTTCATCCAGTGATCGATTTGAACTGTTCAGGAGCTAAATCTAAGGCCCACTTCTTCCTGCTCTTTGGAGTTTGACACCACAATTTGTGTGTCATCGGCGTAGGACACAACTGAGAAGCCTAAGGACTTTATCAGTTTGACCAGGAGGGCGGCATACAAGTTAAAGAGGGTTGGGCTTAATGAAGAGTCCTGCGGCACCCCACATGGTAAACTGAATTGTATTGACGTAAAGTTGCCCAAGGCTACATGGTTTCTTCTGTTTGTTAGAAAGTTTTTCTATATAGTCAAGGCTACGCCTCTTATTCCCAATTCCATTAGTCGGTTGATCAAGATAGTGTGGTTGACCGTGTCAAAAGCCGCCTAGAGATCGAATAAGATCAGGACAGCTTGACCGCCTTTATCCATGGTCCATCGGAGTTCTTCAGAGGCGATAAGCAAGGCCGTTTCAGTGCTGTGAGCCTTTCTGAAACCATACTGGGAGGCGTCCAGCAGATTATTGCTGTCGATACAGGCCATCAGTTCATTATTTAATGTTTTTGCCAGTAGTTTGGCAAGGAATGGGAGTCTAGAGATGGGCCTATAACTACTGGGTTCCTAGGGGTCAAGATTGCTTTTTTTCAGTATGGGCAAGATGGATGCCATCTTCCATTCAGTGTGAATATGTCCTGTACTGAGCACTTTGTTGAGGATTTGTGTAAGTTGTACTTCAAAGACCCTCGGAGCTAAATGTATAATTTTTGGGGGGGGGCAGGGGTCTAGTGGGGTCCCTGATTTGCATGCTGTTATAAATTTCAGAACCTGCTCTTTGTTTAGGGGAGAGAACCTGTCAAAGATTGTATAGGAATCATTCCCAGTTGGTGTGGAGTCTTCATTATGATTTGATATAAAGGAATCGAAGACCTCTGTGACTTTACTTTGAAAGAAACTGGCAAGGGTGTCGCAGAAGGTTTTATTTGCTGTGCCATCATTTTTTGTTCTCATTTTAGATAATTTAGTTATTGTACTAAAAAGTTGTTTGGCTGAATTTTCAGCCAAAAGAATTTTTTCGGTAAAATCTTTTGTTTTCTCCCTATGTATCAGGATTTTATATTCGGCGATGGCTTTTTTGTGGGTCAATCTATCAAGAGGATCATATTTGGATCTCCACATTTGTTCTAGTTTCCTACATAGTATTGTAAATAGCAATGCAGGCAACTGAACATTCATTTTATTTCACCAGCATAATAAAAAGCAACACACCATAACCATACAATCACCCCCTAAAAAACATCTCACTGATAAGGCTTTTACACTTCCTTAGGCCTTGAAAGACTTCAAAGAAGTTAGCTTAAACACATCCTCCCAGCTGTAGAGCATTAGCTCCAACTATGGGAGAGTGGATTTAAAATTCATCTCACAGTGGGAAAGGTGACCCAGATGATGACCTGGAAAGGAAAAGCATGCCGAGTTATGGGCAAAAATGTGTTTTGAATAAAGGGCCCCACAAAGCAATATGGGACGAGATTCCCTAGTGCAGTGAATATTATAGTATCTGCTCCCTTGCTGAGCCGAGGGAGTCGCAGTAAAGATTTCCTTTTGTTTTATTTTCTTTCTGTGGCGTTGCTGCTAGTTTCCCTTTTTTAAATGGGCGCGCAAAAAAAGCATTTGTTTGTCAAGTTGACAAAGAAATGCTTTTTTTGTAAAAGTGCCCCATGACGTGACTTCACGATAATGTCGGCCGCGCCCCGTTCTTTACACGAGCTGCGTCTAGAGAAAGGGTGCGGCCGCCATTTTAAAATTAAAAAAAGAAAGTGTTGCAAGAGAGCTTGTCCTGCCTGCCCATTTAGCAAAATAGTGATGTAGGCCATAATTAAAACCTACAGAGTAACAACACATGTAACGGGGCGTGTCATCATGGGAGGTTACAAATTGAGACAAAGCGGTACTAAGGAGGGGCTACTAAGCCTATTGACCAATGAAAAGCCCTAGTTTCCAAAGGACAGTCGCACAAGCCAATGAAAAATAGTAGCGGAGCTTCAGGTCCATACCACAATACAGCATGCTTTGCAGAGCAGCGCATGCACTGCCCAGGCTCGACCTAAAAAGGCCGAAAGGGAGAAAGACGGGAATACGGTCACCAAAGGAGAAAGCAAGGATGAAAAAGAACCTTCTGTAATGAGGTAAAGGAACAGGAAGTGTGGGGGGGGGGGTGGAGAAAGAGGCTTGAGGTAGAATCAAGACCAGGCAGCCTTTCTGTTTGGCAATCCCAGCTTTCAGCACTGTCAGCTGCAGACACCTTTGGAAAAACTTAAAGCCTCTGCACATGTTTATTTATTAACAAATTAAGCACTAGAAGTATTCCCGAGGTCTTCTATTTCACAAGTTCAACCTGACTGAAATTATGATGGCTCTTGCATTCAGGAGAGATACTTTAAAAGCCAGAGGTAGCGTTAGCAAGTTTATGTAAGGATAAAGACCAGCAACTGTGTGGAGGATGCATCGTGCCCAAAGATTGTCTTGGTAACAACCCGTGGGAGGAACGATTGAATTAGCATTTTGAAATAAGCTTACGCCTTGCACAGTAAAAAATGCCTTAGTGAAGAAGTGTGTGGGCTTTGTGGCAACAATGGATTTGTAAATCTCTGCCGAAATCTCCATTAAAGAGAATTGTGGCCCAAGCTGTAAATGTACCTCTTTTTCGTGTACTTTAAAATGTAAATTTTTGTACTTTTGTATCCAAAGCCACAGTCTTCTAGAAAACAAACTAACAAGTTGCCTGGAATCTGTTAATGCTTTACTTCCATTATTAGAGCTGTATGCATGCTCACGGTCGGCTATTGAGACCGTAGCCTAGCCCAAAGGTCGTAAATTGGAGAATTTCCAGTTGGTGGTTACTACAAAATAGCTATACCTTCCCAGTACTTACTCAGTTGTATCAACTCACTGTCTGCCACTGTGTGTGGAATGGATTTGAAATCTTTGAACAAGCAAATGTATCACAAAATGTGGTTTCTGCACATCAGTGGTGGCTCCTCCATTGAGAGCAGAGCAGCCCCGCCCCACTGCTTTTAGCAGTGGAATTGAAGAAAAAATAAAATGATAATAACTGGACGTTATCATTTTATTTGTTCCTGCGTCTTTGCGGGGCTGGGTTGCTCTACTCTCAGAGCAGGGGAAGGAGTGGTGGCACTCTGTAAAGTGTGCATGACTGTTTGACCAGCCCTCTTGGGCCGGCCAAACAGTCATGTGCACTTTGCATGTACTCCATCCAGGCTGCATTACAGCCGGCATGGAGAGCATGTCCAGGCCCCCATTCCCCATCTGAGTGCCGAACCACAGTGCTCCGACCAATCACAACGCTGCACTGCAGGACTGGTTTTCCTCTAGCAAGACTGCGGGCTTCTGATTTGTGATGCAGTTTGATACAGATTATGCAGGTAATTCGAGTATGCTCATTATTGTTGCCTGCCTGTTGAAAAGAGTCGTAAAGCACTGATTGCTTATGTGCGGCAGGTAAACTGCATTGCAGTTTAATGGCGCATAGTAATGCTGCCTTCCAATTTGAAAAGCAGAGTACGGTTGGCGGCCTCCACGTCCAGGCTGAACCTTCAACCTTCCCGCCCAAGGTCATGCCTCCTTCCGGCTCAGGTGATTGATGCCCGCAAGCAAGGGCGGACCTACCTTTGTATCAATGCTCCAGGCGGCTTTTTTTGTAGCTTGGATTTGGTACCATCCAAGCTGAAGTCTGAGTAATGGCCACTGAGTATTTTCTTCCTTTCGGCTTCACCGTGTGCCTTTTTTTAGCAAGGGTGCTGCATGGTGTGTAGCTTATTATGGAGAATATTTCTAGTTTTCTGACTGCCACGTGTATGCTTTTGTGTTGTCTTCTGTCATTCTAGCATTTCAGATTCCTTTCTGCGGACCTACCTGAATGAAAGACTAACAGGGCATTTGCTTGCTAAAACGTTCGTTCCGAGGTCACCTAATGCATGTGATTTGGACGTATTTGAATGAATCGGCACTTTGAGTTAAGAGAAAAGAGTGCACTAAATGTTCATGCACACTGGTAAAAAGTTGAATGTTCATATGACAGATCAGCGACAGTATCATTGGATGACTGAAACTGTCAGAAAGAAGAGCTTAAAACTGATGTCAGCTACAGGGATTTTGGGTAATATGCAGTTTGTGGTGAAAAACTTCTCAGCGTTGGAGCTGTCGATCTTTACGTGTTTGATATCAGGAGGGCAGTTGTTGAGCAATGGGAAACTAGCTATTGTCCCTTCGGAACCATTAGATTTGTTATTTGACTTATAAACTCTAGGCCTGTTCAATGACACATTAGATCTGAAGACAGACCGGCCAGCGGCACTGCCCATTAGGGAGTACACCTCTCGCTTGTTAAACATGACCACACCATGCAGTTTCGCATTTGGTTTTGTTTTAGTTTATAAATATGTCGCCACGTGCTGTTTCCACCAAATCCACAATTTTCCCTGTCCACCCAGTTTCTCACTGTCACATAAATCAATATGACATGACCGCTAAAATGTCTCTTGTGCCAATCCATCTGCCTTCGCCTTTATTTTTCCATTGCTTGTATCCTTCCTACATTATTTCTCCCTCTGCATTCATTTCCTTTCCTTATTCTTTGGTTCCTATGCTGCCTTAGCCCTTTTAGTCCTCCTTCCTTTTCCCCATCCTTTCCTGGTTCCTTCTCCCATCTGCCCCCTTCATCTTCCTCTCCCTTCTTCCTTGTCAGTCAGAAATGGTTATTGTACGAAGGTGGGGTATTATGTGGTGATGCTGGTTAGTCTTCATCATGCAATAAATATTCTCATAATACCCCAAAGGTAGTCCTTGGATTCACAATAATAAATCCTTAGCTCAGTCCTGGTAGAGTGGCAAAGAGCAGTCCGGCTTTACTAGAGAAACACGTGTTAAGCATTTCAGAATACCAACATGGACCATAAGTAATTGACATGACTCGAAAGAATCAGACACCAATTTATAAAAATAAAGCAGATTTTTATATAAATTTAGACACCAAATGAATGTGATCAGATACATATGACCTGACTTATGGATTTTAGAAGAATACATAAATCACAGCAAATCAGTACTGCCTAACTTTTGCATTGCAGTCAATGGGAAAAAGTGGCAATCGGTCACTTAAAGGTCGAGTTGCATGCAACCCAAGGAGGGTATCGGTGATGCGGGTCCCAGCACCATGCCATGACAGTCAGTTCAATTGTACCTGGCTAGAGAAGCCTGGGTGCAGAGTTGTCCTTTCTGCCTTTGGTGCTAAAGCGGGAGAGCTGTTTCTACCGCTTACACTGTGCTGGTGGGGAACAGGGTGCAAAAAGTTAACGGAGCCACTGCGGATGTCATATGAAAGTATGACGGAGTTCCCCCGAGGTGCAGCATGGAGTAAAGGGGGTGGTTGCCGAACTTTCGACCAGTAAGCCTTGGCAGCAGTAAGCACAGTAGAAAGTTATTTCAACGTCCGGAGGTCCTGAGGAACACGGTAGCCTCATGAAACTTAGTTGAGGTCAGGACTACGTTTCCCACAATGCACTGGACCATCTACTTCTGGGCAATCCCTCGGAGGGGGCCCGATGGCCAGCGATTCTTCAGATCCAATATGCTGTTTTTACCTGCGGTTGCAGGAGACTCGTGTTCTTAGTCCAGGGGAGTCTGGTGATACCATGGGCAAAGGGGTCCCTCTGTCTGGGGAAACCGAACTTTGGTACTGGGCGAGCCGCGCTCGTGTAGATCCAAGAAAGGTTGTCTCGGGTGCAGAGTATCGCGCCTTTGGTTTGTGCAGCTCCTGTTGTCGCAGACACCTGTCTCTTCTTTTGTCCTTGTAAGTCCGATCAGAATTGAGGTTCTGGTGTCGGGGGTATCCCTTAAATCCTATATTTAGGAGCGCTAAGGTTGTGGGTACAAGTTGCCAATGGGCTAGTAAGCCCCAACAGCTAATCTGCCCCTGCGATGACCACATCCGAGGGTTGTAAGTCACCTTTTCTACCCAGAACCCACTATTCTGCCACTTTTAAAACTGGCTGAACTCTTCCTGAGCTGTACAGACCTGGTAGCCCACCCTAGAGGTGTGGCTAGCCTTCTGGGGGGGTATACACCTCCTGAATACTTAATTTTCCCCTCTAACTGGGTGCAGATGTGCCTGGGAGAATGGGGATGGCTGTTTCCTCCTTTGAGGCAGCCTGGTTGCATATCACAAGTGGTGCAGCCTTTGAAGCTCACCGCCTTGATGTGCCACTTCACAAGCCAGCCTGTCAGGGAGGGAGGTGTGACCTCCTTCCCATCCAGGCTATTGTTTCTTATTCCTGGGAGAGTTACACCACCTGGCAGGGGTCAGATTACTGTCTTGGCGGCAGCAAGTGCGGGCTGGCAGCCAGAGCACAGGAAAGGCTGGGGCAACCAGGTGGGCAACCTCTAAGGTAGCCGCTTGGGTGCATTCCCCATCGTCCTTGACACGGGATTCGTGTCAAGAGTGATGAGGCACGTTGTTTGATGCCAAACACAACATATTTAGGCGATACCATAGTGGAGCTGCCAACATCGGGTTTGCCCAGGTGCCAGCCCATGTTATCCTATAGACAGTTTACACTTGGTGTCCTTTAATGTTAAAGGCCACTATAGGGACGTATAAGCTTGCACTTACATTTCCACACCTTTAATATAATGCACCCTGCCTCCTGGGCTCAGGAGGCCTACCTTAGGAGTGACTGGCATATATTAAAAATAGTACAGTGATTTTGCCTCACATGGTGAAGCAAAGTAGAGTTTGAGCCGTTTACTCTGCCCCTGCAGTCTTCAATGGCAGGACTGCTCAGTATTTTAGTTGGGTCACTCAGGGTGGCACTGCAGTACTTCAGGCCCCGGTGACCTCTTTAACACACATGGCCCTGTGTACCACTGGTACCATATACTAGCGACTTCTAAGGGGGTTAAAGTCCTTTGCCATTTGAGGTTACCAATTCGCACATATCCATTTTAGGGAGAGAGCACTAGGGGCCTGGTTAGCTGGCTTCAGTGCACTGCCAGTCAAAAACCAGCATCTAGTAGTCCAAATGGGGGCAAAAAGTTGGAGGAATCTGCAAAAAAGCCTGGTTTCTTACAGTTATGATTGAGTATCCAGCCTTAAAACTTGGCTTACATTTTTAGGTCGAGCCTAGCGGCAGCGCGCATGTGCTGCTCGCTCTGCGAGGCATGCTGTACTTAGAGTATGCACTGGAAGCCCCGCCCACTCTCCACCCATATTTGTCATTGGCTTGTGTCATTGTCCTTCGTAAATGCTGGCTTCCGATTCGTAAATAGGCTGGTTAGTCCCTCTTTGGTACTGCCTTGTCTGCATTTGTTACCGCCCATAACGACTGGACCTTTTACTTTGCTTGTTACACGGTCTGCTTTATCTAGTGGGTGAGCACTATTTTGTTTATTGACACTGATGGGGACAATGGCGGCCGCTTTTCTTATAGAGCGCTATGCCACTCTAACTTGCATACTGAGCTTGGCGCCCGCTTCAGGAACACTGTTTCATTTTTTTTTTTTTTTACTTTAATAATGAGCGCGGCGCCTGTTTTAGAGACACAGCGCACTTTTTAAAAAAAATTTTAAAAACTTTAATAGTGAGCGCGGCGCCTGCTTCACGGACACTGCGCTCTGCAATACAATAGATATTGCTTTTGCGAGTTTTTGAACTATTGGTATTGTAAATGACAATGCCTTTTAATATTATAAAAGGCATTGCCATTTACAATGCCAATAGCTCAAAAACTCGCAATTGCAAGACCTATTGCATTGTAAATGCTTGTTTAAGAGTGGTCCGAGTCCTCCCACACATTATCTGTACACAGAGGTCCTTTTACAGTGAACTGCAATAATGGTGCGTCTTCCACTTATGTCCACCTCTAGCAACCAGTCAACAGACTACGAGCTAATTTTTTTTCGGATTTTTTAATGTGCATACATCTTTTCATATTGTTTTACCTTTTCCTTGCTGAAGTGGTGCATAATGTAAAATGTCAAGGCGGGACATGTTTGCCGGGTGAGACAAATCCGCTTCTGACCAGTGTCTGTGTACCCCTGGTATTTGATATGAGAGGCTGTCAGACATCATGCTAGGGGACGGTTTTTTGTGGACCAAGCGCAGTTATATATTTGACATCGTTGCTCGAGGGAACCTACCAGTGATGTAGGAATTCGAAGCTCAATGGCTGCCTGAGGTAGAAAGCCCGCTCCCGTGCACAAATGTTACCTGCTATTTTTGGCGCCGTTGACCCACTGACAGCGCCGTTGGCACGTTTCTTGCCAGCTCCAGGTCTATAAATAGAGCACGTTATGCGTGGGTCGTGGGCTTCTGTGCAGGCTCGGCTGGCTTGCCGTTCTTTCATAGCACTTGTGAAGGCTAGCACGCATGGAGTCTGCATGCTGCTCCTCTTTAATCTGGCCTTTGGAGGGACGCAGGCAGAAACACTGCAGCAGGGGCAGTGGCACCAGACCAGTGATCTGAGGGGCCTAATGCACCGCCGTTTTGACTGTCTTTTGCAATCCAGCCACGGTGGTCCTATCTTCCACAGCTGCATTTTGACACATGGCACCCTCCACCAATGCGCTTGCATGAGGAGTCCGGTCTCTTTCTCGTTTTAACATTCGCCACTGAAAAGGTCACAGCAGAGGCTTTGGCCCCTGTTACCGGGAGGGTTATCACAATAGGGTCAATAAATGCACTTTTTTTAGGCGTTTGCTTTTACCTTTACGGCAGGATGCGCGTGCTTGCATGATCACTTAACGCGAGATCCAGGCAGCAATAAAGATGCACTCTGGGGACAATGCCTAATTAGATTTTTACATCGGCTGCATTGTCTGCTTTTAAGTAGGCAATTCAAGGTCTCAGCCCTGTGCTTCTTGTTAACCAAGGCTCCCGGGAACACCTTTGCATGTTCAAGCCTTTGTAGGTCAGCGGGAGGGTGTGAATAATTTTGATGTGGAACATTCATCGCTTGGCTGTTCCACAGCCACAAAGGCCTTTAAAACTAGGACGCTGGCTGCGCCATGTTAATCATACTGAATGTTGCCTCTTATTGCCATTGAATGTCATTGTGGTGTGCGACAAAACTATATTGGTTGCAAATCTTTTGTAGGCAATGGATGCCTTTATAGCGTAATTGCTGTTTTTTTTTCCCCTGCGTAGTGCAAATCGCTCAGTGGTACGTCGTATTTCAGTGTTGCTCCTCAGCAGAATATATTTTTTTGCACTGGGAAAGATGATGCGCTTGATGTGGCGTGAAGATTCCAGACAGAAGCACAGTACAAACTGCATAGCTGTGAACGGACATAAAAGCTTCAATCATTAAGTTTTCTCCCCTTCCCCTATGACGCGAGTTGAGAACCCTGGTACATCCACGAAAACAGGAAACAATTCGGAGTGTGACACACTGGTTTAAGGGAGGGATGGGATCCCAACCCGGCACAGTTGATTAGTTTGGCAGTTGTATGAACACTGAGCGTTTCCAGCTTTTAAGTTGGTTTTGTTTATTAATTATACTTTGTAGAATGTATCTATGAAAAGGACAATGTAAATAAAAATAGTCTATTAAAGGGTAATTTAAAAAAAAAAAAAAAACTTGAATTTCTCAAACCACAGTATCTTGGCCAGCCCCTGAATTTCCTTGACATACGCCAAAACTGGTGAGGGAGCAGACTGCATGGCATGCTAGCACACACTCCTCTAGTGCATTGTGGTAAATGCAGTGCATGATAGCACTCACTTTAGTTGAGAAACTTTAGTGTTCACTGTTAGAAATTGGGTTTCTCGTTGGCAGAGGTATGCACCGTGTCCAAGCAGGAACCACAATCCTATTCCGGGGAAGTCACAACACACCCTAAATTATCCTGTGCTCACCCTCTGGTGGCTTGGCACAGAGCAGGCAGGCTTAACTTAAGAGGCAACATGTGAAGTATTTGTGCAACACTTCAAGCAGTAACACATTGAAAACACCACAAAAAGGACTCCACACCAGGTTAGATAACTAGAGATTAATTTTCTAACCAAAACAAGACAAAAACGACAAAAATCCAACAAGTAGAAGTCGAGATGTGAATTTTGAAATAATAAATGCAAAATTGCGCTTGGAGGCAATAAGCGGTTAAATGGGTTATCTGGCTGAGCTGGACCAGGGCAAAGTCAAAAGTTGAGGCCAGCGCCAATGGGGCACGGGCCAGATACAGGGACCCACTTGAGCCAGCTGAACCAAAGTATCTCGATCCGGGTTTGCGTAGACGTCATAGAAGATGCAGGGTGCTGCCAAAGCAATGTGTCTGTGTCCAGCCCTGTAGTGGGTGAGATGTATAGAGATTCTTCACGCGATGACAGCGATACGTCGGTTGAGAGTGCGAGGCGCCAGTTCTGAAGGTGAGGCATGGCTACTGTTTCCGCAGCAGGCGATGCTGGTTCAGAGTGCGATGCGTCGACTCCGTTCCATGCTTTGACGAGGATGCAACTGTTCCGATCCATGCAAAGGTGAAGATGCGCCGGTTCCGACGAGGATGCGTTCTGGTTGTAGACGCACCTTAGGCCTCACTTTCCAGGTTCCAGGACTGAGGTGGCACCACTTGGCAGGGTAGACTTGCAGCTTGTAGAGTCCAAATGCAGGTAGTTGAAGTTTTTGATATGCCTGAGACTTAAAACAGGAGACAAGCCCTTGGAGTCACTCTGGGTTCATGTGATGCAGGTCCAGTCCTTATCACCCAGGCAGGAGAACAGCAGGCAGCAGGGCAGCTCAGCAAGGCAAAAGCACAGCAAGGCAAGAGTCCAGCAAAGCAGCAGTCAACCAGAGTGGCAGTCTTTACAGCAGCACTGCAGTTCTACCTGGCAGAGTGGTCACAGGTCCTGAAGCGTATGTAGTCATGGTGTCAGAGGTCCAGTACATATAGCCAGTTGAGCGATCAATACCCTTTTTAGGTCTCTTATGAACTTTGCCAGGAAGGTTGCCATCTTAGGATCTATCTCGGGCGTTAGGGCAACCTTCCCCTCCAAATTGGGGCGGGGGCACTCCGCCCGAAGGCGATTGCGAGCGTCCTTGTCCATTGGCTTGTGCAGACGGCTCGCCACATACTGGGCCACTTGATCCCCGGGAATCCAGTCCGTAGACCTAGGGTGGACAATGTCGTCCGGATCCAACATATCAGAGGCCCCCCCCCTGAGGCAGGAGTGGCCGTCGGGAGCCAAGACCTAGAGGAGCCCGCTTCCTCGTCCGTGTCCCCGGGGGAATCACCATTATCAAAGGGGTCTGGGGAAGCAGTGCGCGGAGGCGTAGGGGCGCAGTCCGCGGGGGGGGGGCGCAGGGTCAGCCTGCGGGGGCACCTGCGCCAAGAAAGCCTGCTTCAAACGGGCGAAAGCATCTACATCCACCCCTTGAGGGCTTGGTTTCCTAGCAGGGAGAGAACCAGTAGGTTGAGGCGCAGGAGGGTACTTGGGGGTAGTTGGCGCTGGAGCAGCCCACTTGGCACACACTTTCGCTATCTGCGCTGACAGGCGTTGCTCCAACGGCTCCATGGCTTAGTTGACAGCCCTGTAGATGGAGTCATCCACCGCCTGGTAAAAATCATCGTCCCAGGGGGGGGTACGCCAAGGGATCCTCCTCCTGGTACTGATCTTGCCCCGACTGCATGGTCTTAGGTAAGTATATCGCCGTAAGGCACTCAGGAGCACAGGCAGCTTGGTGCTGAAAGCACAACTTTAAAGGCACTACAGGCGCTCTTATAACAGGCTGGGAGGGAGCCCAGACAAATAAGGGTGGCCAAGGGCACACAATTAACTGGCAGAGACCAAGGGACACACCAGCCCTCAGATCACAGGGCAGCCACCCGGAACAGTGTCCCACAGGCACCACAAGGCATGGTGCAATTACGACCCCGCAGGGTGTTCAAGGATACCTTACAGACCCTCAGAGGGCGTTCAAAATGAAAATCTGCGCAATACAGACCCCCAAAGGGCGTAAACCAGGTGGCAGGAGGCAAGGCTGAGCTCGCACAGGGCAGTGCTCGTCAGGACTCTAATGCTAGTGCCTGACTCGCGCTGCCCATAGAGAGTGCACAACGCCCACTGGCGGCGGGAGGACCACACCGCACCTCGCAGGGAAGCAGTCGCGTAAGGTACGTTTAAAACGTCCCGTGACTGAAAGGGAATCTGTGCAAAACAGAAAATATACAAAGCGCCAGCAAACGCCACCAAGAATAGCCAGGTAACAACCCCCCATAACAGGAGAAGAATGAAAAAATGACTTATCTGCTGCTGAGTAGCGAAGAAAAAGGAAGAGGAAACAGCGTGTAGGGACTAGGCTGGCTGGCTGGAGTGCGGACAGCGAGGATGAACTCCTGTTGAGACTTTTGCTTTCCCTATTGTTCATGGGAAATGTAGTTGGTTATGGTGTTTTTTAAAAATGTGCTGCTGTGAAAATAAAGCGAAGGAAGAAGGCATAATCTGAGCCTCCGGTCCTGACATAGAATTACACTTAAAAGATGTACTAAGGTAATCCCAATGCTACCCTATGGGAGAGATAGGCCTTGCAGTAGTGAAATAACAAAATTGGGAGTTTTCACTACCAAGACATGCAAAACTTTAAAGTATATGTTCTGCCTTTTACATACATTGCACCCTGCCCTGCCCAATAGGTCTACGCCTTTGGTACCTTCTAAGCCTTTAGCCATGAATCACATTATCCTGGGTGCTGTGCCTCCAGGGATTGAAGAGCTATACAAATACTACACACTTGGTCATGCAGTGTGATTCAGGAATACATGCTTGCTTCAGGAAACATTTATGGACACATGAAGCAGCCAGGGCTAATGCACTTTTTTTTTTAAGTGCATTAGCGCTGTATGCATCAGAATCCTTTTTCTGATTATTATTATTTTTAGTCATGCTGGCCAAAAAACAAACCTGTATACCACTTTTATCATGAGTCTAAACTGACTAGACAAATCGCAGCCTCACCATCAAGTGCATTAACCACCAGAGTTATTTATGATGCCGTTGTAATTATCTCCTAAAAAATGTCATGCATACAAAGATTTCTGCAGCCAAGCTATTCTGCTTTCACCTCAGCCTGTCATTTAAAGACCGCCCATACCAGCTTGGCTCCAGGTGCGACAGCACAGGTCGCATCGACCTAACGTAAAGCCAGCACTGAGTACTAAAGAGTTCTATCACCATTGTGCAGAAACATCTTGTACTAGTTTTCAAATTCAGTACCCAAGAATTTGAGGGAACTCATTTTGCTTTCGGTTTCCAACTTCTTCGTTGCTTTCCGCCAAAACACACCGAAATGCGTCAAGATAATCTGTCCTACTTTGGCTACTGCCACCTACTGATTACAGATGGATGTCCGTCATGCCAGACTGCACTGAACCAGTAGGGAGGATAAGAACGAAAGTGAAAGTTTGGCAGTCATTTTCTGTTCGTACGACAACTGGACAGAGGCGGACGACTGCAGCACAATAGGAAATAGTAGGACATTGTACAGAAAGCAATAGGCATCTAGAAAAGGAGCAAAGGGAAGTAACCTGTAGAAAGGTCAAGTGGGGCAGGGCAGTAAAGTGTCCCTTTAAAAAAGCAAAGCCTGCCATAGTTTCGGGGCGACATCGCAAACTAAAGTAACGCAGTGACAGCGGCTGTCAGGAGGAGGAGCGAGCGGTAGTGTTCCAGCCAAAAACACATGTTAAAAAAGAGTGCGGCGCAGGTATGAAATAGCCTGAAGCAAGATGACCCATGTAAGAGGGTCAGTCGCCATTGGCGTGACAAACGCACCCGAAGGAGGGACAAATGGCACCATTCACCAAACAAAAGAAAAGTAGTTGCAAAGGCACAGGAAGGAACTGATTAAAAGTGGTGGGCGTAGTCAAGCTCCTCATACAGAATACAGCATGCCTCTTAGAGCAGCGCATGTGTGCTAACTCTAGGCTCGACCTAAAAAGGGAAGTTTTAGGCCTGGCAAGAGGTTTATCTTGCAAACACAAGGAGATGATGGACGGAGTGCTGAAACTTTTTAGACACTCACCCCCAGTCACAGATCTGGGTTGAATCCATCATCGTTCTTTAGCTCACTTCGCCACCCTAGTTCAGACACAGCTATATGCAAATCAGTTCGGGCTGGACTGTTCCCATGAGGCACGGTCAAGCAGGGCTTTAAGTGGGATGAAAAAACTGGGGGGGGGGGGTGTCTCAAAGGGGCGTGGTCAATGTAATTAAGGGCGTGGCTTAAAAACATATAAGCTAAAAATCTGTGCTTAGCATAGTGCGCCGCCCGACTTGTATCTTGCTGTTTCTGTCATTGCATCCAGATACATGATACGACAAGTAACATCATACTTGCAACAAGTCAGGACTATTGGCTTTGTCAATGGTTGTTAGTTGCATAAGTTAAATAAGCAGTAACTATGGCTTGTTGTATATAATATTGAAAAAGCTTCCAATTAAAGCCCTGGTGACACCACGACATTGTTCCTGCTCCTGAGTTTTAAAAGAGAAGGAAAATCCAGAGAGAAAATAACTCTTTAAAGGATTTCCCTTCCCCCACAACACTCACCTGGCATGACGTTATGTCATGCCATAACTTCTTCACTAGTGAGAAGTGAGCAGTGTGAGCACGCGCACATCCATGTACCTGCTGTCACTGCAGTCCGGAAACAAACGGACCGCCTGTGCCAGGGCAGACAACGGAGCCCGATAGAGACCTGTTTCGAGGCCCCCTTTAAAAAACTGTCGGTGCTCAGCACCGGTGAGACCCGGCCCACTTAAAGCCCTGGGGTCAAGACTGATTTGCATATAGCTGTGTCTGAACTGGGGTGGCAAAGTGAGCTAAAGAACGATGATGGATTCAACCCAGATCTGTGACTGGGGGTGAGTGTCTGAAAAGTTTCAGCGCTCTGTCCATCATCTCCTTGTGTTTGGTTTGTTCACCCTAAGTTGGCAGGGTATGCCCAGACGTGGGTCCCTTGCTCGCTTTGCTACTGAATTCAAGCTAGCCTGGCTGATGAGGGCTTTTAGCCCGAAACCGGTCCCAGGATGCTTGTTTCCGGTCCAGGGAAGAACTGGCTTGGCAGTTCGGTTCGGGCTGGACTGTTCCCATGAGGCACAGGATCAAGATGGATTTGCATATAGCTGTGTCTGAACTGGGGTGGCGAAGTGAGCTAAAGAACGATGATGGATTCAACCCAGATCTGTGACTGGGGGTGAGTGTCTGAAAAGTTTCAGCGCTCCGTCCATCTCCTTGTGTTTGTTTTGAAGAGAGTGTCAGTTTAAAGTTGCACATACAGACTCTGCAGTGGCAGGCTTGAGTCGTGGTTAGAGGGCTACTTAAGTGGGTGGCACAAGGAGTGCAGCAGGCCCTGCATTTAACAGTATTTAATTTACAGGCCTGGGGCACATGTAGTGAATTTTACTTGGGTCTTATAAGTAAATTAAATATGCCAGTTGGGGGTGAAGCCAATGTTGCCATGTTTAGGGGAAAGAGCACAAGCACTTTACCACTGCTGACCAGTGCTAAAGTGTGAAGAGTCTTAAAACCAGCAAAAACGAGGTCAGAAAAGGGAGTGAGGCAGGCAGAAAGTTGAAAGACCACCCTAAGGCGGTCGTGTCTAACATCACCATTGTTGGTGCAGCCTATGCTGTGTATCTCGAAGTTCACAGCTTAGGATATTTGTCAGTTTGTAGTTCAACCTCAGCCCATGCTATTAAAGATAGTGGAGTTGTCGCACTAAACCTTTTTTTTTTTTTTTTTTTATGACAAAGTCTTGTTTGTTGAAAGTGTGACATGGAGAATATGAATGGTCAGTTAATTGATAGATTCCGTTTGCTTAGAGGCAGGCATGCTAGTTGATGGTCCTGATTTAAAGGCATGCCTCCCCCCAGAGTCTACACTTTAATGTTTCTGGGTTTTGCCTGTTTTCTCTCAGTGATCTAGTTGGCTACACACAACATCCTGGGTGATTTCCAATTTTGGAGGAAAATTTGTTTAGCATTTACCAGATTTCTCGTATGCAACATTTGGGGGTTCAACTTAGGAGCAATTAAGTGCGGTCAAAGAAGGTCTACATTTGTTGGTGTTAATTTTGGTAGAACCTTTCTCCACCAAGACAGAACAGATTAACATAGCATAAGCATATGCCCATTTCTAGCATTAACATTATTGCATCTCTTGCAATGACAGTCTTTTAGACGTAGTTTATGGAGTATTTTGTGGAATCCTTAACTTTGTCTCGATTTCTTCCCAAAGTAATTGTACCCCTTTCCTCCCAAACTGGACTTCTTGTCCACAATGCCTGCCTTGGGCGGTCTGTACACATCCAATATTGGAATGTCTCCATTTGTCTCCCTTCTGTCCATCTTGGACTGCTTGCTGACTTGTAATCATGGGGGTGAGAGCACAAACACATAACTGAACCTCATCTGAAGTAGAGCCAGACAGCTGGACACCTTCTAGAAACTTCTACAGCCGCCTCCATGTCTGGATTTTGAAGGTTGAACTTTGTGAATAAGTGCTCAACTTGTATTACCCAGTGTCTTAATGGAATGCCAGCCAGAAGAGAATGACTGTGTGTTTGCCATGGTTAGCTGAGCCATTGGTACCACTCTGTTCACTGTGTGCAACCGTCTCCGTTCCAAAGAAGTGAGTTGGGAATTTAAGTGCAACAAATGCTTTTACAGTAATCATTAGAAAGAAAATACCATGGTGTATTATCTCAACACTGAAAGAGCAGAGTGGGCCAGGAAGTCTATGAGGCTATGTTATCTCTGTAAATCTAGGTATTACCTCGTATCCTTGTAAACATGAAAAGACTTACCTTGCATCTATACTTTTCTCATTGAACGCTGGTTTGGATTGGAAACATTCTTGTACCACACTCCATAACTAATGACGCTTTGGATTGCAATATGTACAGATTTGTGCCAGTGGTACAATAGGGAACCAAACCTGCAGATTTCAGTTGGCAGATTGGCGTGATTTGCCATATTGAATCAATGAGGTGTAATTATTAGTCTTTTTCAGATGTGCAGGCAAATGGTTTGTTGGCTTTAAAGACCGCTACGTCAGATCATTAGGGTTCTTCAATAAACCAGGGTAGCTATACTGGTCTTGCCAAAGTTTAGACTGTCATTTGGATGACCTTTCCGCTGACATTCAACCCACCACATTTTCAGCTCAAGAAATGATTTATCATGCATCAGTGCCCACAACGGAAAGCTCTTAGAACTGACTCTTGTCATGCTCTTGCTGCATCTGCATAAGACTTGCCTCACATCTTGTCTCTAAATCCGTTTCCAGCTGCCCGATCTATGTGAACTGCTGAGTGGCTACCTGTGTGTGCGCTCCTCTCCCCCGCCCTTCTGTTCTCCCTATCTTCTGTTTGTGGCCCTTTCTCCTATTCTGTGCCCATACCTGCTTTGATCAGTGCCCCTCCCACCTGCATCTGCTTGTGCCCCACCTGTTTCTACCTCCTCCTGACTCTGAAAGACTATCTATCTGTGTCTCCATTTTGCCCGCTTCAGTCGGTGCTCCCTCTCTCCCTCATTTGTTTTCTCATTCGTCCATTACATATCTGTGTCATTTTCTTTGTTTGTAAGGAAGGCTGTGACCTAAACCCATTGTAGGATTATTGGATAAAGAGAAACTGCGACCATCCACAGTTCAGAGTTTATCCAGTACCATGAGAACTTTCTCACTTTTGTTCACACTGCATGCAAATGTATAATGATCACATGTGCTGTTTGTCATTTAAATGCATAGTGTGCCTCCTGGCTTGCCCTAGAGCAGTGGTTCTTACTCTGTGGTCTAAGGAACCCTGGGGCCAACAAGTCTTACTCATGGGGTACGCAACTGCTTAGAAAATGAAATAATCACTGATAAAACGAGCATTTCAATCACGCTAAACCAAGTTGCCGGACCAACTGGCAGGAATATCTATAGCCTGGTAATCTGTCAGCAGCACTTAGGAGATCATTATTCGAATCATTTAGGTCATAGTCTGGAGTAGAGAAAGGAATGAAACCCAAACACGCTAGCCAACAAGGAGCTTTGCATGCGTGTGTCACTACAATAAATACCTGAGACCTGAGGGGCGCACTCGAAAGCCTCATGAGGTACTTCACAGCCAGCACTTTTACCTGCTATACCTCATAAATCTCTAATAATCCGGGCACATAGACTGCGCCACTGGACGTGACATGATTTAAAGGCACTTTATTTTTTCCAGTTTCAACAGTAAAAAAATAAATACTTCAAAAACAAAAGTCCCTGGACGATGAGGAACTTTGCTCAATTATGTTAATACAGGATGCTTTCATTTCCTTTTGGGCACCTGACTTCATATCATTTATAGAGTTACTACTAAATCGCAGCGGGCTTCATGTATTAAATAAAGTCACTACAGAAATGCAGATGGTGTTTAATTCAATACTTTAATTTGCTGCGGACTTAAATGGCGTAACATTTGTACACTAAAATTTATAAATGAACAGCCCGATTGGACACCTGGTGCCCCAGCTGACAGATGGTGCCACTGCTATTGGGAGATATAAAGCTCCACTTGCCGAAGTACAATTGGGAGCGGAGACGTGACCCGGTATTCTCATCAGTGGTGCCTCTGTCCCGGCATGTAGAAAGTTTCTATTATCCTCTGAGGGTTGGTGATGGCAAGAAGGTCGGAATGAGTGGTGAATGCAGGATTCCCGACGAGGCTGCAAACTGCTAGTATATGCCTCAGTGCAACAGTCTTGGATGTATAGATCAGGCGCAGGCTAATACCCACTTCCTTGCCCTTTGGCCACAACACCAGCTACAGCCTCAGTGTGCTCACGTAAAAGTGGTCAGAGAGAAACTGTAACTGCGCTCTGCCACCATATTCTCAGCAGCAGTAACTGTGAAATACCAAAACCTGGCTGCTACAGCGTAGAGATTGAAAGAGGACAACAGGTCAGCATTGGCTTGCGAAGAAGCGGCCGCCCTTTTGGAATAGCAGTTATATCCTGGTCTTTTAATAACCATTAGCTTATCTGTTTTTTTTTTTCTTCAATATCATTTATAAGAATTTTATATTATACTATGCTACTTTCTGAGGTTTTTTTTCTCCCAAAGGTGCATTAATTTTTTTAGTATCCACCCCCACTACACGTATATATTCCCTCGAATATGAATAAATCTATTATATCATAAAACTTAGTGTATTTCAGTTAGAATACCACTGTCTCATTGTTTCACCTCTGAAGTTTACTATTCAAAATGGATGCCTAGTTTCCATTCATAGCAGAGATTCTGCTACTGCTGCTGTACTTTTGGGCTGAACTGCGCTCTTAGTCAATTCGTACCTCGCATGCGTCAACACCTATCAGGGTTGCGGAGTCTACGACTCATGTATGACAGGATTTTGCACAGATGCTGCTGCACAAATGAACACCAGCCCTTCCTCTTACAATGCCACATAATTGAGGAATAGAAAGGACCACACCACACAGAAGCCCACGAGGAAAAGAGAAACAACCGCAAGAACAGTATATCAATCTTTGAAGTAACCTGGACCTCATCTATGAAACAGTGACATTTCCAGTTCTGCTTACCTTGTAGGTTTTTTCTGTGAAGCGGACCATTGAGGCATCGGCCACCAGTAGGGTCTGCACAAGGCGGGCTTCGGACACGAACCTCCAATAGCTCTGGTAAAGTACGCGCAAGAGTCAAACAAACAAAAAAAAATCAAGTGTAGCAGATGTCCCATTAGGATTGGAGACGAGTAGAAGGGGGGTTGCGTCTTGTGCCTTTTGCATTCGGGCTGGAGGTTTTAAAAAGTAGTCCCAAAACAATGCCCTACAATGACCACTGCGTATGTTCGACAGTAGATGGGGCAGTCCCTCGGGCAGGGCTAAAAACCGGAAGAGGCATGACCTATGTATGCCTTTGGCAAAAGGGGAGACCGTAAAATGGAGCGACAATGGTTGCAGCCTATGGGCAGGCTGAAGCCAACGATGTAGATACACCATGTCTCGGTTCGAGACAGCACATGTGCGCCGTCTTAAAGCTGAGACCTAAAAAGTATATATAAATAAAGAAGCAAAATGTAAGATTGTAAATTGTATAACATTCTGTAAATGTGAATGAATTTGAAATTGAAGGCTAAAAAGGAAGTTGCTATTATCAGATTGATTGAGAGCAGTGCTAGTGCATCAAACAGAATATAGTATGGACAATGAGTGGACTCAATTGAATTTATAAAAGCTCCAACCTTCTCAACAAAATTAAAATGTTGATTTTATTTTTCTATTTGCTTCTTATTTAAATAAAATATTTCATTGTTTGTTTGATGAATGCTTGTTTTTTTTTTGGGGGGGGGGGGTGTTGTATTATTTTGTGGTTTAGATCTTTGAGAACAACTCTGGCCGGGGTCCGCGGCTTCCAATAATGACTCAGTGGGGGTCCCCGGATTCTAGTAATTACTCAGTGGGAGTCGCTGGGTTCCAATAATGACTCAGTGGGGGGCCACAGAAGTCGAAAAGTTAAGGACCGCTGCCCTAGAGCATTGTTGTACAGTTAGCTTGCAATTTATGATTTCTCTAGAATGAGGCTTGTAGTAGTGGAATGGAACCTTCGAAAAATTTACCCAGTTTACTGATGCAGAAGCTAAGCATTTTTCTGCATTGTGAAAGAATGATGACTTTAATTAAATCCAGCCAGGCTGCAAAGTGTGTGAAAAAATATTTTCCCACATGATAACCTTTTTTCCAGCTTTTCACTGTGCAATGAAGAACAGTAAGCAATTTCTGTTAAGTATACCTTGCGTAGAACCATTTGCTCAGTTTTGCATGAGTATATGTATAGATTTGTTGCTAAAGTCCTGATTCTCACAGGCAAGTGAGGAAGAGTGGCATTTTTCCATAAAATTTGTACAGCTTCCCAAAAAAGTTGCAACTTCGAACACCCCGTCCAGAAAATGTGTTGGTTTGTATCAGTTGTACATCATTCTTTAGATTCACTTTTATTTTTATTTTTTCAATTTGCGACTCTAGCTGTACTCCACATCTATATATGTTGCTCTTCGTGGAGAGCTGGCATTTGTAGCGTCATTGCAGGGAGATTAACTGTCTATAAAGCTTGTGCCAACCAGGTTTGTGCTCCAGGCTCCTCTTTTGCCCACTGATGAGAAGGGCAGAGTTAGCCTCCCGAAGGTCCACTTTATTCAGTTTTGCCGTTGAAGCGGATCTCAACCCTATTCCAGCTGAAACGTTATTGCTCGTAAACTGCATGTCATGTAGAGAAACTAGCATGAAAAACAAATAATGGCCTACAAGATGATGTAGCTTGTGTTGCACAGACCCATCTCTCGTACTTATAAGAAAATCTTGCTCTCTGCGACCCTGGGGCATGCTTGCTCTCTAGAATGAGGAGGGGTGTTGCAGGGTAAAGTACATCTCGCATTATCGACTGCTACTTACTGATTTTGCAGATAAAATACTTTTCTGCATGTGGTTTACACAGCATTAAAAGATGTTTCCTTGACGGCCAACCTGAGCCACGGCTGAGACAGGCAAGGTACTGGGTTACACTGCACATTATCATTCATTTCAGAGGTTCACTTCGTTAAAGGGCCATTCCGGTATTTTGGTTTAGTGGTTGAGCTTCGAATATAGTGTGTTGAATGGGAGAGGAATCATACAAAGGGAGAAAATAAGAGTGGGATGCGGGAGGCCTCCCAGGCCACTTTTCACATTTCTTTTTTTTTCTGTAGTAAAATCCAGGTCACTGATGAGGTCCACGTTGTTGTCCAGTACTGCCTCTTACTGTGTAGTACCCCAACCCAGTTATTCAACCTGATTAGTTACAGTGGTTCTATTAACAGTAGGTTTCTGGTCATCCCAGACTTTGTGGGGGAAGGGTCCAGAGACTCAATTGATCTTAACGTTTTGCATCCGTTTCTAAGCTTGTGAATGAAAGTTTGGTTCCAGCACAAGGTTGGCGATAGTGTAGGCGTTCATTGATTTAATAACTCTCCATTGCTACATGAATTTTGGGTCCACGTGGGCCCCTTACTGGAGGTACTGACCGCTCTCAGAGGTATTTCCCTATTTCGGCCTCCTTAGAAAGTCCATTTCCCCACTCTCTTTCAACAGTGTGTGTGCTGGAAAGTTTGCAGGTACCGCCAACAGAACAACGTCTGGATGACCGGTTTCCCGCGGTTTTGATGGAAGCAGCGTGTTCTATTTTGTACAATTTGACACAAAGCTAACGAAGCACAGCACACTGCCGCCATTTACAGAACGCCGGCGCTGCGACGCTAGCGTGATTAATTCAGTCGGACAAGTAGCGTTGAACTTGTGAATGGCTCATTACGGGACGCTTGAGTAATTCGCTCGGGTAGAAACAACATCCTTTGTTGTGGCTTAACAGGGTGCTCCACATACTGCAGTGAGTGGCCAGATTTCGCTCAAGTGCACATTGTTTTGTTGGAGGACAGTCACGAATGGTACAGAGGAGGCTGGGAGCGGGGGAGGGTGGCGCGAGAGGAGGCGAGAACAACAGTGCTGTGTGCTGAGCTGCAGTCTCTGAGCATCTTTGCAGTTAGTGGGATGTGTTGTAGAGTCGTGTGGAGGGGAGGAGATGTATGCTTACCGCACCTTAAGCAAGGGTGGTGCGCCATTACTGGGGCATTGCCGGAAATTGTTAAGATACACCGCAGTCACCCAAATGTTTTTGAGAACTGCTTTCAGGAGTACCTTTTGGGATCTCATTTGTGGGTATGACGAACTAAAATATGGCACGTTGAATGAATTTGGATCGTTTCCTATTCGCCACAGTTTTACCGCGACAGCCATGCCTGCCCCTCCTCCACAACCCTGACATACAACTCCATAACAAGTTATCCGTGCACGCCGATATAAGTGACTTTTCCTTTATCTTTCCAAGAAAAAGACTCTGGCCAGAGTGCAGCTCAAGAAAGCTTTCATGCTGCGAGGGACCTTTCTTCCATGTTCGGGTCAAGTCGTAAGAACTGCACGTTCAGAACACTGTGGCAGCAGGCACCCCTGCCGCCTTATGAGTTTAGTTGTCCTCCCAATACATGTGTACGTCTCTGAGATTTAGCCAGGAACTCGGGAGTTCTTTTACGCAGTGGATTATTTCAGTTTGATGGTAGGATTCTAGTGAACATGTTATTTATTGGGTGTGTCTTTGCTTTTTGCCTCTGCTTTCTCGAACTGATCCCTGAAGTTGGCAATCTGCCTTGTTCTGTGCTGCTAAGGCACCCTGCAGCCTCCTGGGTTCACTTCCAGGTAAACGCTCTATGAAAGCTTTAAGAAATGCCGTTGTACCTAGTTTTATGCAATTTTTTTTTTTTTAGGTTATGAGCAATTATTTTTTCTTAAGCAAAATATGCAATCCCTGTTGCGTTTTTTCTTGAAGAATGGGCAGGAATACAAACAGCTGTATTTGTACTAACGTGTGTGACCAGTTACAGATATCTATATAGAATGGAACCGGTTAGGAACTCGATGCAGTACATTTGGCTGCTGTTCTGTGAACTTCTTAACTTGGAGCACCTTTCACTGCTGGCCCCAGCCAGTGCTGGCCACTGAGGGGACCTTTTGACACGCACGCAACATTCTAAAAGAGATTGACTTTTTTTGCGATCTTTACTGAGGATAAAGTACAGTTTTATAGGTATTGTCTGCTCATGTAGTAATGATTGTTGGAACATCCCTTCATTGAAACCAGTTTGATGATCAAAGGAAGGATTTATCCTGCAGGACCAAAGAAGGAGAGTCTGTAAGTCAGTGTTGAGTGAGCAGTAGCAGTTCTGTATGATATGGATGAGCTGTCTGTTGCATGTTGTCTGCATCACGCTAAGACAACTCTCCTACAGAACACTCATCTAGTAAAGAAGGCACCTCAGCAACGGAAATGCATCATAGCCAGTTTGTTTATATTTACTTCCTGATAAATGTTATTTTATGCCATTTTTGAGCCACTAATTTAAGCATGGGAGGCAGCAAAGTACTGTACAAGTGTAGTGGTAGCCTTAGAGCAGAATGGATTAACATGTTATGACCGTGAGAGCTACAAGGTGGGGCAGGTATTGTGGGGAGATGCAGGTAAGGTAGTAAGGCATGGGCTTGTTTGTAAGTTTGACAGTGCTGACGTCTCCTTTGGGTTGATTGTTGTTTTCTTTAGACTGATGTGCCCTGTAGATGTGCCTTGGACATAAATATTTTCAGGTCTTCCAAATTTCAGAAAAATCGGGCCCTTCTGAATGCGATGAGCAGTGTGTTGGAGTCTGTGGGTCACAGCTTGGAAAGTCTGCGCAAAGTATCCATCTTTGTGACAGTGGGCAAAGGCACTTTAGATGTTCCATGGCTAGGCTACTTGTGGCAGTCCATCTGTCGAGTTAACCTTGTGTCTGTGTAGAATCGCAGTTTTAGGTCTGGCATAACAGCGCTGCTTTTACCTGACATATTGTTACCTGTTCTTTAAAATATGTAATGTGAGTTTTGGATCCGCCCACAGTAGTATAGCTCTCTCACTTTGTGCTAGGTTGTTTGGTGTATCATTCTAGTTCTTATGTAGTGCTTAAATTGCAATCCACAAGGAACTAATTTCGGCCTCTAAAGAGCTCAGAATCATAATAAACTAATTACGTCAAAGATTAATTTTACACAGCCTTTTTTTGTGTGCATTTTTTCCGCAGCATAAAGCTTTTTTATCGTGCAATCAAAACTCTAAATTCAAGCCAGACCTCTTGGCTTTGCCAACGCCTGTTTGTTTTGTCTGATTGAAAAGACCTTTCAAATTATGTATTTTGCAATAAAATATCTGGGTGTGCTCATCCTTTTAAAACCACCTATATAGTTGCACTGCAAGAGGGTGCCTGTGCTTCATTCAGTAGGCTGATAACCAGAAACTTCAAATAAAATTTATTTTTTGTTACTAGCACTTAAATTAAGCATTTTCAAGCCTACAGAATTACATTTGAATAATTTATAGACCATGCAGATGTGTGCAATCTATAGTAAACACACAAATGGTGATAGGAAGAATTCTTGCAAACTGTCTTAACCACTAATAATTGCTCTGGGTAGCATTTCAAGACATTGTTTTTAGCTAACTACTATTCTAGACAGAGGCCCAGTGTATGCAAATCATTGCTGACCGTGTCCCTCACGGGGACAGTCCATCCTGAACTGCCAGGCATGGCAGTTTGGGATGACTGCTCCCATAAGCAGGCTGGGTCAGTACTGATTTGCATAAGGCACAGTGGGTGGGAAATGATGTGCTGGAATGCTACCCAGATCAAATGCCAGTGCTTTCGACTATTTGCAATATTTCTTCCCCTCACCTTTTGTGTGTTGAGTACAATCTATATGAAACATTATGACCTTCTGTGGGAGTCAATAAAACCATATGTTACATTAGAAATACATTTTTTAGAAAAAAAAGTTCGTAGCAAATGTAAGTCTTTCAGGTAGAGACAAAATATCTGTAAAATAAATAGCACTTTTCAGCTCTGGGAACCCCCCTAATTTGAAATGACGGTAGAAGGGGTGACGGCGCTTGTCAGTTATATTTAATCGTGTTAAAGCAAGGCTGCAAGAGGGTATGTTTTGCAGATGTTACCACCAGTTCCAGCTTTTGCAAGCCTCAGAATCAGCCAAATTGACATTTTCACTGACCCGTTCAAGGGGCATTATGCACATTCACTGGATAATGTGCAGCATAATGTGTTGGGAAAAAAAACGTCCTTATGCAAGCAATATACTAACCTTGTTTCCTCATCCTTTCTAGTATCTGTCAGCACTTTAGTAAAAACTTTAAATTGTGTTCTTTTCAGGGCAAGTTCACATCTTAATGGTTGAGGATATGCAGAGCGCCTCAGATAAAGGAACTTTTTCCAAATGACTGTCGATGTGCTCCTATGTTTGCTAGTATTTCATTGGCAGGCAGTCTGCTCCATAAAGTAAAATTGCTGAAATTTTACTTGCATATGCCTTATTAAATGAACCAATGTCCCGCTTTTAAAACCTTTGTAATCTTAATAGTATGTAAAGAGCAGGATATATTTGCAGAAAACTGCATACAAAGACAATTTTACTAGCTGGCAATCTCTAAAGGAATACTCGGCAGCATCCATGACCTATTTGACTTGGGACAAGGTATCTGAAATTATAAATTTAATAGTATCAGTCCGCATAGTCGGAATCCCCTTAGTCCTCATTTGACCTGCATGCTACAGTTCACTAAGTCTGATGCAGTGAAACACTCCTTGAACTCGGCATATGCTTGCATGGGCACAGTGCACTTTTCTTCCAGATGAATCAAGATTGTTCGATGGGAATCTGATTATGCTATGCTGATCAACACAGTACTTCAGCAAAGACTCAAAGGCGTCAGAAAATGTTACCATTAACTCAAGTAGAGTAATGAAACAATAACTCTGGATTCAAGCCAGTGCTCATTTTGTAAGTGGGCGCTACTGTGCCACCCTTTGAGGAATTTGGTACTGTTCGACAAGTAATCAGACATAGTGCGGCGATCGGGGTTTCATTTAATTAGATATTTGGATTCAGGCGAGTCCTTGGGCAGATAAGTCATTTGTTCTATGAATTGCATTTGTATTTTTATAATTATCCTCCGGATGGTTTTCCAAACCAATATCGCGTGCTAATTTTAGATGGTAGATAAGGCTAGCACTACTGTTGGCACTTTAAAGGTTCTTAACTGAGGGAGGAGTGCAATTTCTGCTATTCTTGGTTCTTGTGGTCCAGCGTATCAGCCCCGGAAGCTCCTTTCTTAAGGTTGTTTTAGGTGATCAACAGAGTAAAATTACCATCCCTTCACAAGCTGACGATTCCATTTCGCAGGTGGGCTGAAAATATTTAAAATTGCCTTCTCGGAGCTGTCTCTTTTGGGAATGGCAGGGAGTCCAGCGCGTCATAGTTTGCTTGTACATGGCCTGAAGAAAGGAAAAATGCGCTGTTGGCGCAGCTGTTCTGAATAAAGTGCATAAAGTCGAGGTCGATGACGTTGCCCACGTCTCAGCCTGGCCTCTTAGCAGCCACGTGACTAAGTTTGCAACGTTGTCAAGGCTGCATGGGCCGCTTTACTTTGTTTACAGCCTCTCTGTGGACAGTAACATGTTTTTTTTTTTTAAATCACAACTTTGATCAATCTACTATTTACAATGCCTCTCCAAGACTGACACACTCTGCTATGATGCTACTGTTATTTATTGGCATTTTGCTAATTTATTGGCATTTATCACTACAACGATGTTGGATTTTTTTTGTAGTCCAGCATAGCTAAATGATATTTTGTAATTACCTGCGTCATATGTAAACACTTGTGGTCCTATTTTGGCCTGGGTTGACAGCCAGCTGTCAAACAAATGCTTCCTTACAATATATATTTGGATTCAGTTTTGGCACTTCCAATTTCAACCATTGCTTTTTTTGTTTACCAGCTCTATCCAGTCTTTGGCCTGAGGCTTTGTCAGTTGCACCTTGGCTCACTGTCAGTAGCATTTCTCTCATCCATGCTTTTGACAGTTACGGTGCGTCTTTACACCGCCATTTTAGTGGTAGAATTGAACTACATGAGGGACTACTTTAAAACTACAAGCTTGTGTTTTGCTCTTACTAGCACTGTCCATCCCCTCTTTCCTGTGTTCTTAACTTTTTGTATCTCTTTCCTGTCACCCTTATCTCATTCCTCATTCTTTATCCTTTGTGCTCCTCATTTTAGGATCTCCTTTCCCCCCACATGTTCTCAAACGGTGCCCCGCTCTTCGCTCCCTGCGTCGTCTGTTTTCTTTCTTCCTTTTTTCTTTTTGTAGAAACAAGAGGATCTGTATATTGAACACTCACTTTCCTTCAATACAGTTCTCTTCTTTGTTTGTATGTCAAAGTATGGTGATGGTGTCTGTTATCCTTTCGTTCAATGTTCTAGAAACTAAGCAAATGCTATAACTAAAGTTCCCTTGCTCTCCAAGCTTTATTGGACAGAGAAACAAACAGGGCTGTACTGAAGGCAAGGGAGCCATCTATATAGGTCTTAGTTTTGTTTCTAAAATAGGTCTGTCTGAAGTATACTTGAGGAGCATGTCTTAGCACAACAAATATAGGCCTATTGGCTTTACCAGTGCATATTAAATCTTGACATGAGGCACTAATGAAACGAGACACCATGTATCAGAATCATTGTTGTTATTGTCACCTCCAAAAATATTTCATCAACTAAGCAAAAATAAATGTGCAGCATTTCTGGAACCTAGGCAAAAGTTGAATGTTGATATTTTAGTTGATTAGTAGTATTTGGTAACTAGTATTGGTAAAGCCATTTAGGTCTTGTCTGGGAGACCGTGGTGCAGAGATATTAGCCTTGCCAATGGTTGTTTGTTTTTGCCATTTTTTAAGGCAAAAACGTTCTTGTATGGTTGCAAGTGCCGGTATGACTTAAAAAAAAAAAAAATAATAATAATAAAAAGCACTCCAAGATGGCTGTTCGTGTGTGCAAAAATGTGCACGCTTGGACGGCTATCTTTGAGTGTTTTTTTTTCTCTTCTTTATCACCATTCAAAGAACAGCCGTCCACTGCAGAAATAGCAGCCGGTGGCCTGAGCGCCTGCAAAGAAGTGGCTCAGGGAAGCACAAAGAGAAAAGGGAGCGAATCAAAGCCTCTGACTGCTGAGAGAGCGAGGTGGAAGACTGAGTGAGGAAACCAGCATTGGCCAAGCCAATAGGTCTTCCCTGTGCAAGAGGTATTGGCTTAGCCAATGTGTTTTAGCCATGTTGTACAGCAGCATGGCGGCTGTTCAGCACGGCTAAATGTTAGTGGCGTAGAATGGCGTGGAGTAGCCTAGAGTATCGTATGGTAGTGCACTGCCATTAGACAATACATTTTCAATAGAAATTACCATTACATTTGCAGATACATATAGTTTTACTGATAAAACTATACAGCGAATAATCAATGTCACCTAGTGTATTGATTTGTTTTGATTGTATTAAAACATTGCTTTCCACCACACTTAAAAATTCCCAAAAAATGTGCTTCAATTGTGCTTTCCTAATTTTGATATATTTTGAAATAATTGTACAGTTCATTTACTGGCATTTAAATTGTGTTGTGTGCTAGAAAAAAATTACATCCTACAGCCTTTCCTTTCACACCCCCAGGATTCAGCAAGATTGTCTCATATATCCTCTCACTTTACAATCCAAGAAAGGAAAGTTAATACCAACCTCCCTCAGAAGACCAAGCCTAACATTTGACCTATGTCGTTGAATACATAGCAAATGTGACCAGATAAAAACTACATTTAAAGGCATGTTTATTGCTCACTCTCTTCTGAACTCCAGCATGATTATTTTGAGGATCCTTCAGCAGCCCCACTCATCTGCTTCCAGTGCCTATGGCATGGGTGTGAAATTGAGGAAGAGAATTGTTTAAGTGTGCTATTGGTAAAGAGTACTGACCAAAATAAACCAGCTCATAGACACAACCTTGTTCCTCACGGGCATGCGAGATTGATGAACTGGTAGTGGCAGAGAAATAGAATGGACACATTTATAAAGCAGAACAATAATTTGTGTAATGTGTAGTTAACTGTAATTAACAAACAAAATTTAGCACAACTTAAATTTCGGATTTCTTGTAGTAGAATTATGTGCATCAATTTTCAGACCGCATCTTCACACTATTTCTAGGAAAGAATATATATTAATTTTACTTGAGCGACACTAAACTCACCCTTCTTACTGTGCAAAACTTTAAAATGCACCACCTAAAAGATTTAGAGCATTTGTGACGAAAAATGTTTGTCCCGAATAGAATATGCATATGGAAGAGAACTTTTTTCTGGTCTGTATTTGCGATCGTACTTGTTGTACATAGGCCATCTTATAGCCATAGCCAGTCGTAAGGGTAAAGATGGTGGCTAAAATAAAGACCAGTTCCTCAAATCTTCTATTAACCTAATCTATCACTTAACAAAGGTCTAGGCTTGGAGAAGTCTGAAACAAAATCTTTCTAGCAAGGATGCTTCTCAGTACTGTATGTAAAAAGTGTCTGATATGATGCATGTGAGCCATACAAGCGTGAATTATAAGTTATAACTAAAATTCCCATATTCCCTGTTTCACTGTTTTTACAGAATAATTAAGTCCGAAAACTTAATATTCACCATCTTGGTTTATTTTTATGTATGTGCAAGCCAGTTTTTGGTTATCAAAGCTGTCAAACATGCCTATCATTTCGACAGCTAGTAGAGGAATAAACTTGCTGCACTTTTTCTTAATAAAGCATAAATAACGGCAAAGGTGAACATCATTTTAAAGCAATGGCAATCTTTGTAGATGATTGTATTTTTGTGGTATATATGGCTGCTTAAAGAAAGATCCTGTGATGTTTTAGCACTAGGAGTTTAAAACGATTGGTTAAATAAATGTCGAAACATTCTTGTTTGTTACTTTTTTCACAAATATGGATAAATGTGTTAAATGAGCAAAAGGTAAACCGAAACTGAAAACAAAACTCAAAGTAGATACCATAAAACCTGGAGCCCTAATTATAATCTGTTTACAAAATTCTAGCAAAACCTAAAATAAGTGCAATTAGAAAACATTAATTCTGCATCATCTTTATTAGCCAGTTTTGTTGTGATCATGTTTTGAGACATTGACAGACTTGGAAGAAATACCCCGCAGCCTCACAAGTGACCCATGTGGTGTCTAAACACCTGGTTTCTGATGGATATGGGGCTGCTTGACTACCTATTTGAGGAGCTTAGCTCCTACTTTGAAACTAATATGGGCAAGGGTTGAAGGGCTGGCACGCTCTGCGCGGCCAGTAAACAGACGATGCAAGGGATTGCTAAGGCTTATTTTAAGCGTAAATATCAAGCCAAGCAGCTGTAAATTGTCAACCTTGAAACCTGCATACTGCAGTGCGAGACTGCAGTGGTGATTCAGGCCACTGAAGCGATCACCCGATAATTGGATCTTGACAGGACCTCCCTTCACCAATTTGTGTCTCAAGAGGCCCGTCAGTGATGGCGAGCCACCTGTCAGCGTGTCTACAAACACAGTGACTAAAACAGTGGCCAAAAGAAATATTGGTTCATGGCTGGTCCCCACCCTTTTAGACAGTGCGGTAACCCTGGTTATCTTAGTTGAGGACATTGCAACCACATTTGCAGATGACTACAAACGTTTCTGTGCCCCCCAGCCTCCCCCCGAGCTTGCCTGTCCTTTATCTGACATTTCTCTCCCTCTTCTGACACGTTCCCTACAGTGAACCCCGGAAGAGCAAATTACTGAGTTCTAGCAGCTATTTGGGACTTAAATACTGAGAAAACCCCGGGCCCAGATGACTCCCTCATCTCCTTAAATTCTACTTGGAGGCCGTTCAGCGGCGATGCTTCCTGCCAGACGACATTGCCACTATTGTAGCCATTTCCAAGATCGCTCAACCATTGCCCTATTGCACGTCCTTTCTACCTATTTCTTTAATTAATGCAGACATTAAAATATACGCTAAGTTTCTGGCGACCAGGTTCTTACCGATCCTTGGTTCCTTGATCCACCCAGATCAATGTGGCTTCATGCCGGGACGTAGCACCAGACACGATATTCACTGATTGCAAGTGGTGTTGGAACATGTGGGGGTGCTCCAGGAGGCAGCAGACTTGTTGCTTCCTGATTTCAAAAAAAAGCCTTTGACAGTCATCTGCGGCTATCTTAATTCGGTACTGAACCAGTTTGGCTTTGGCTCCTGATTTCGGGCTATGGTGGTGCTACTATACTCTCTCTCGAAAGCCCAGGTTATGGTCAGTGTAGTTTTATCCTCCAAGTTCCCGGTCGAACGTTATACCTACCAGGGTTGTCCCCTTTCTCTGCTCCTCTTCGCCCTTGTTATTAAACTATTGGCTCGTTTGATCTGCTGTGATGCTCAGCGGTGAGGTTGGAATTGGTGCAGTGCCACTGATAGTAGGATTGCTTTGTATGCAGACGATGTCCTCCTGTTCCTTTCAGATCTGGCAGGCTCCAGCCCACGAGCCCTCAAGATCCTCTCCCTCTTTGAAGATGCCTTGGGTCTCTGGGTCGATAAAAGCAATTCGCTACTCGTCCCTTTGCAAGGGGGCAATGCATCAATGGACTGGCTGCTTGATATTCCCATCCACTACCTCCGTTTTCAGTATTTAGGGGTATACATATCTCCACACTTCCAGACCTCACTTTGGTGCTTAATCTTACACCCCCCCCCCTCTTGAAGGGGACTAGAATTAGTCTTCTAGCATGGCAGAATCTTCCCCCTTAATGCTCTGGGTAGGGTAGCATTGAGAAAGATGATGATTTTACCCTGTTTCCTCGATTTCTTGCAGTCCTATCCACTCCCAATTCCTGCTGCATGGCTCACCGAGGTTGTGACATTGTTTCGGTCCTTTCTTTGGAACCCACCCCACCCCCCCCCTTAATGAATCGAGCCAAATGTCGCAGTTCGGTGTATGATGGTGGCATTGTAGCGGTAGACATCCGCTTGTACTGCTGGGCCGTTAAATTACTAGTTTTAAACGACTGGCTGACGGGTGGCTGTGATGACCCAGCATACCAACTGGAACGTTCTGTCCTTGGTCTTGACTGAGTCCTGCACCACTTGTGTGGCAGTCCAATTACTCTTGCTCTCCCGGAAGTCACAAGAGTGGTCTTTTTGGCATGGAGGGGTTCACTACAATTTACGGGCTGGGACGGATGCTTAACCTTGCAAACTCCCCTCTGGCGGGAACGTTGGCTGGAGTAGGTGGACCGCTTGGAGAGATTTCGCTGATGAGACTCCATTTTAATAACCATGCTGGGTAATGTGTGGTGGGGATCCCATCTGTACTCGATCACTGACCTTCAAGATCAGTTTACTCTCTCCTGCACTCAGTTCCACAAGTATCTGCCAGCTACATCATGCCCTGCGCCATTACAGCGCCTGCCTGCATGAGGTGCTGGAGTTCAGCCCCCTTGAGGCTTGTTTGTTGATGGGGAGGTTGGTTGGGGGGGGGGGGGGAGTATATCCCAGTTATACCGAGCCCTTTTGTGCAATGCCTCGGAGACACTAGACCTATTAAAACAGAAATGGGAGGGTTGGGCGGGAGAGTTGGAGGAGGTTGATCGGCAGGAGGCCCGCATGGCCCCTAGTGAGCTGGTGATCTTGGCACAGCTCCACCATAGCCAGTTACACTATCTCCACCAAACTTACATGACTCCCTAGCAATTGGGCAATCTGTTACCCTCTTTCACCCTAGATGTGCTCGATGTTACTCCTCAGTCGCAGATTTTTATCACATGGTCTGGCTGTGTCCTGTGATTGCCCGATACTGGATGTGTATAGGTAGTGCCCTCTCGGCAGTTCTGGGTGTCTCGGTTTCATTGACCCTGAAGCTCGCCCTGCTGGGGATACTAGATGACTTTGGGGATACTAGGAGAGACAGAACTTTTGTTCGATTGGTGACTCTGGTGGCAAAGAGGGACATTGCGAGATCTTGGAACCAGCCGCGTCCACCGACGCTGAAACTGTAGCGTACGGGCATGGACTGGTGTGCTAAGCAGGAAGAATCGGTCCGTGTTACCTGTGGATGCATGAAGAAATTCACTAAGTTTTGGGGGCAGTGGTGGGACTACTATGGACTATCAAGTTCCACATTGAGAATGATGTCTTGATTTGTGGTTTGAAAACTGTGCTTGGGTGAGGGTGGACAGGGGCGAGAAAGTGGTGCAGTAATTTGTTTGTTTTGTATTTTGACTTTGTCATCAAAACCAATAACATTTGTTTATACAAAAAAAGAAACGGGCAAAATAAGCAAAAACAACAATGAAAGTTGCATATAAGTGCTACTGTTGTCCTGTTGACCCTTTTTAACCAGACATCGTCACTCCATTTCTACACCTGTATTCTTGGTTGATTCTACCCCCAGCCCAACCAAACCCTGCACTAATCAACCACACTCTTAGTTCAGGAAACAAATCAATGTTCTCATTCATTAAACCACAGTAATGCATCTTTCTGCTAAATAATGAAAATGTGAAGCTTAAACAGTGTTTGACGGCTAATTCCATATGAAAAGAATAAGAGTATGCAGTTTTTTAAAAAGAATTGAGGCCTCTTTCACGTTACTTAACTTAGACTCCTAAAACGCACAGAGCCACTGCGCTCACCCCATGCTTACATATAGCAGACCCAGGACTCATCCTACACTCACATGCCACAAGCGCAGGACAAAGTCACCCTACATTCACTCACCGTGCTCACATTGGCCTCGCAAAGGTATTCACATGATGGCTGGTGACAGCGCTCTCAAACCAGATTTAACAAGCACTGGCAAAGCCAATAGATGCCGCCTATGCGAGGCCTGTTGGCGTTGTAAATGTTTCAAAGATGTTGCACAGCAGCACGAGTTGCTGTGCAACATGGCTCAAAGTATTTAAAAACACAGTGCTATGGCATGGCCAGCGCTGGCCGCCATACCGCTTTTCTATTTACTTTAAGCCATGTTGGACAGCAGTCCGCGCTGCAGTGCGATATCTTTAATAAATAAAAAAGATTAACAAAGCCAAATAGCTCTGTGCGAGCTATTTGGTCGTTAATGTTGTTAAAGATTGCATACAGTAAATAAAATAAAGTGCTTTTGCGCTTTTTGTTCCGGTGGGGTGGGTGGGAAAGTGGGTCAAAAAAGGGCACAAGGGGTTGAAAGGAGGGAAACAACGAAGCCAGGGTAGGAGGGAATACTCTCAAACCATTGTGTTGGGGCATTTCTGAGAAGAGTAGTCTTAAGTGGCCCTTTTTAGGTCGCGCCTGGGCAGCCCATGCACTGGTCTGCGAGACACGCTGTATTTGAGTATGGACTTGAAGCTCCGCCACTCTCCGCCCAGATTTTTCATTGGCTTGTGTCATTGTCCTTTGTAAATGCTGGCTTCTGATTCGTTAATAGTCTTTTTAGTCCCTCCTTAGTACCACCGTGTCTTTATTTGTAACCTCCCATGAGGACTGGCCCGTTTAATTCTGTTGTTAAAAGGTATGTCTTATTTACTCTGTAAGCACTATTTTCTTTAATGAGTTTCTCCTACTGCAGGCACAACGTGCTTTCCTGCAACATTCAGCTCGCCATGCGCGCTTTCACTTTCCAAGTAGCCCGGAACAATGGCGGCTGCTTCTTTGAAATGAAATAGGTCTCGCATTTACAAGAGTTTAAGCTATTGGTATTGTAAATGACAATGCCTTTTATTTATGTGTTAATTATCAAAACAGATAAATAAAAGGCATTGTCATTTACAATGCCAATAGCTTAAACTTTCGCAAATGTGAGACCCATTGTATTGCAAATGCATGTTAAGCGTTATTGCCTGTGTCCAGCTGCCGCTGCAACTTGAAAAAAGGGATGTTGTGCATGTGTGTCTTTGTGTGTAGGGTGGGGTGGGGATTAATGCCTACAGCAGGACCTGCAAAACTGGTACTGGGGTGTTGAATATTAGTTTATCTGCATGCCGTCTTGCATTGATTGGGGTTAGAATATGTTGGGAGTAAAACGATGTGTCCAGCAGTGTGATACAGAACACACAAGCCCTCCTATTGCATTTCAAATAAACATTTTAACAAATTGCTCGGTCGAAGAGTCGTACAGCCACCTAGGGGCCCTTTCTGAAGTGCAGCACTTCCTTAAAAAAAAAAAAGAAAACCACACACACACACACACACACACACACACACACACACACACTCCCCCCCCCGCCCCCGCCTGCTGTAGTAACGAGGTTGCAAAGGGAGGCAAGGAACTGGAAGAGAACGCTCCTGGGGATGAGAAGGACCGAATGTGAAAGGGTTAAAGTCCCACCCCAGAAAGATATCCCTAGAGTGGCAAGGATGTGGCAGTATGACCAGAGCTGCTGACTTTTGACCTGGGGATCCAGGTTTGAGTCTCTACATGGCCTCAACGTCCTGTGATTCAGGGCAAAAATTATCATATGTCCCTGTGCCTATAAAATTGAAATGAGAGTTGAGGATGGGGAAAACTAGGGATGGCGAGGTGGCGGCTGAAATGGGGGTGTATGAAGCAACAGAGATCGGGACGAACAAGAGGGGGAGGAGGTGGTGGGTTAAAAGAATGTGGGCTTGGTTAAAAACAGCAGCAGCGAATAGTGGGTTAAACAAAGAGGGTGGGTTAAAATACGCTAATGCATGTCGAAAAATTAAAAAAAACAAAGTACCTTCAGGAGCCTGTGGCCAGTGGAAGGACACTGGCCACAGGAAGGAGTACCTAGTCTTCATCTGTGGAGCTTGGACAAAGCCTAGAACGAAGCCGGAGGCGGTGCTGACCAATAGGAAGCAAGTGATGTGGGAGCCAACCAATGGTAAGTAATGGGCAGGCTCTGAGCCCCTTATAAGATTTTTTTTTTTTTATTTGCAAGAGGTTTCGCAAACAAAGCGCAAGCGAAACCGGAAAAGGGCGAAACAAAACAGCGAGCAGGAAGTAATAAGATGCAAAGTTGTATCAATAATTATCAGTAAGTCTAACAGCCAGACTAAAATGCAAGTACAGGATCATAGCGAGTAACTGCTCTGTTGCCTCTCTTAGAAACTCTCAGTGGAGAGATAGGAGAGATACTGCTTCTTCCCTATCAACAGTACATGCCTGACCGACATTATCCCTGTTTCCACCGTCCTCATACCAGTTATTACTTTTGAGGTGGCTCCCACCTCAAGACAGAGAAAAGTTATCAAGTAAGTCTGCTGAAAGCCCAAAGGCATAGTTTTCCTGTTTTTTCCTCTTTACATGACTGGAATGAGGAGTATTATGTTGGTATCCTTCTGTCCTTGAATCTCTGACCACGTGCCAGTTATCATTCCTGTACTGGGCACAGGAAGGTCAGAATCACATGACAGGAGAAATAATGACTTCCAAGACATTCAGAGATGGTCCTTGGAGGAATCCTCTTTTTGCTTGTGCCTGGGAATTGATGATGGGTACAATAATTGAAGGTGGACTTGCGACTTTATCGCTTTGTAAAATAAAAGGGACCCTCTTTCTTTTTGAAGAGGCAGTGTCACATGGGTATGAATTTTGAGTCACAACGAGCATTATTGTTTGATACGTGTATAATCGATGAGCTCGATAGGGTCGTTTGGGTGTGGTTCTGCTTTTGATTGAGAACTCCAGCATGGTCTTCTAGGTGTTTATAGGAGCATGCTGAAGTGTTAGGTTACTTTTGTAGAGAGGCTCTACAAGTGATAATTATTTAAAAAGCCGATTTGGAGAATGGGAAGCATGTAAGAAAGATAAAGCATTTAGAGGAGTCTGGGTCCTCTGCATCAAGATTCAGATCTCGTTCTCCTCCTAGTAAGAAGGCAAGGAGGGATAAAAGATGGAGAAGAATCATTTACAGGTAGAATAAGAAGGATAGTTTGAAATCTAGAAACGATGTCCTCCTTACAGCATCCTTCCTATAAAGACAGATGTAAGCTATAGATAATATATAATAATGACACGAGGACTATCACTGATATAGTTTTGTGCAGTCAAACTAACTAGTTAGCAGTTGGATTAGATTGCGAGTGCGATACAACATGTCTTAACAAACAGTTCTCTGGACACTGAAATAGCTCCGAAAGAGTTTGTGTGGTGTAATTTCACCTTTTCAGGTTTAGATAGTGGTTTTGCTTTCACATTAGTTTAAGTAGTTTTTCTCATGTGCTCCAGTGAGTAAATTATGTTGCAGTTGTGTAACCTACATAGGACCAGAGCCTCAATTATTTTATTGTAAATGATTTGAATCTATACAGATAACTTACTACCCTACCTAATGCTGTTTTTGATAACTAACTATAGATTGCTGTGAGAAACCGCTCTATCAAACCAAGCTCCTAAATGAATTGTGCTGGAGATGGAACAGCTTCTAACAACGATCGCCATTGAAGTTTGTTGGAGGGTTGCTGGTTAACAGGATTTTAGTGTTTGTTCCATTCAAATCAAGATGCCTGCCAATCATGAAACACTGATGCTGTGCCAGATTTGAAGGGGCCAATAACGTGAGTACTGGAGGTTTATGGATGGGCCTGACAATAAGTGGATAGGAAGTGATATGAGAGGAAACTCTACCTAATCTCAAAGTTTCTGTTTCGTTTGCAAGTTAGAAGAATGGTCTTTGGAGACTAGCTGTAGGAAATTAAAGGAAGAAACCTGATTAGGTCTTCAGGATGGCTTGTTGCTTCCTTAGTTGTTGGTTTTTTTATTAAAAAAAACACCCTGGGACTGTTTGGCTAGAAGCAGAAAAGGATGAGGTGGAATAGCCAGAGGTGGCATATATATGCACCTTAAGTCTAATTAATTCTCTTGCAAAAATAGAACCTAGGATACCAGTCAAGGAGGTAGTGGCCTGAAAATACGAGCTGATGGTATTTATGCAGTGATTGGTTCTTCCCCAAGAATTCAGATTTCACCTACTTGGTCTTAGCTCATTTTTGCCCCCATTTTTGTACGGGCCATGTATGGAATGTGCACCAACAGTACGACAGTTTTTAATTAAAAAAAAATTATCAGCATCTTCTTAATAGTCTAGTATGTATTTCAGAAGTGCGTAAACCGAATCTTGGTCTAACCTGACACAGCAGTCTGTTGGCATACCTCTTAAATCTGTAAGAATTATTCTGTAGTTCTTTGCATACCCATGCTCCTCTTCGAGCCTCGTATAGAGAGAGCGCTATTTTTTTCGCCAGCGTCATGTAATTAGAAAAATCCATCAAAAAATGTATCAATAAATATACGTTCATATATGCATACATAGGGGGGCTTTTGGTTGGCCGTCTTTATCAATTGATGGGTTAAACTGTCATTCACATTTGTTTAACTTACACATATTACATAAGGCAGTAGTTCGGCTTACTTCAGTAATTGTCTTTACTGCAATGCGAGGGATGGCATTTTTGCCTGATCATATGTGCACATTTGCCTCAAATAAAGTGCTCTTCATTGTCGGGGCTGATGGCAAATACTCTTATCTACTTTGCCAGTGGTTATTTTTTTTTACTTCACAATCTTTATCCTTTAAGTAATTCTTCTGTATTTGAACTATCCTCAGGTTATATTAATTGATGGACATTGAAACTAATGAGAAGTTCTGTGTCTTTTCAAAGTATGCCTCTCTGATAGAAAAACCATGTATACCGTTCTATTAAAATTATAGGTGGCGATTGTTTTTTTTTTTTTTTTTAAATGCTTATATTTATAGCAAGCATATGAACACCACTTTTAGGCAGTGGCATATTTGCTTGTTTATTCGTTTTATTTCTATGATATTTGCTTGCTATAAATACAATTTTTGCATCAGCTTGCCAAGGCCAGACCTATTGGCTTTGCAGGTGCTCCTTAGCATGTGTATAGCCCTATTCAGGTTCTGTTTTGAAGACCTGAAAAAAGTCTGAAGTAGCTAATGTGCAGGTTAAGTAATGTTTTGGGGCATAGTCGCTTGATTGCTGCTCCCAGCCCTTCCTGCCACAGCAGGCTTTGGGTGTAGCCTCTCTTCGCTTGTGACCAGGCTAGTAACCAGTACCATGAAGCTATACTGCAAGCCACCAACACCATGAAGCTACGGCCTGAGTACTTAAGGTTTAACGAGTTTGTCGACTTTCTCCGTCATTGGTTCCGCTAGACTTGGCATTGCTTCCTTGCTATTGCAGAACCGGTCCTCCCCAGTAGAGAAAAGCCAATAAACCTGTAGGCAATGGAAAACCTTTCTCTGTGCACCCAAGAGAAAGGGATTCAGTCCCGGCAAGCGTTGATCACATAGCCTGGCTAATGTTTATCAGAGCAAGACACGAACACCAGAACTGGTGCCAGGTTTTGGATTCTTCTAGTTGGTATAAATATGCCTGTTATTGTGTGCTCCTCAAATAGGCCTTTTCTTATTGACCTGGTGGCGATGGGGTTTGGGTGGAGTTTGAATGTCCAACATTTCACCTCATGCATCCATGTTAGGTTCTACTACGTCAATTGATGTGATTTCTGCACTTGGGCGGGAAGGAGTAGGGGTCTGCTGTCCTATGTGTTGTTTTGCAATCTTTGCTCACTATAGGCCTGGAGTGATCAGTAACTGAGGGCGCGCATCTCGCGTGACTGCAGCTTCTCTAATGCTGGAGGTTTGCCCCTGCGCTTACAGCAGCAGCTGGGAAAGACAACAAGGCGCCTGCAGAAAATAGTAAACCATTACATCAGCCTAACTTCCCACCTTGGAAGTAACATGGTTTCAAACTTTTCGCCACGAATGAGTGATCTTAGTACTTTGTTTCCCAACCGAGCCGATTTTTGGCGGGCGCTAAAGTCCAAGCAATAAATAAAGATGCACAGAAGTCAAATGTCAGGCCTTGTCTTCTGCTGCTTATTTTTTAACATGGGGATTAGTGTTTATAAACTCTTCATACTTTACAGTCTGAGAAAGTAAAGTGAATTATGTGACAACCTTTCTGGGGTACATGATGTGTGAGGAAATGGTGTTGAATATAATTTTTTTCGTAACAGAACACAATGTAAATGCCTGTAAATTAACATTCACATTCAGCAATTAGAAAAGCTACAACGAAGCACATTTTTTTGTAATTGTGAAGTGCGATGTAAACTAAGCTTCGGAACAAATCATGACACTTTACTTGGTGATCCACCAATACTATTATCTGAAACCCGATTTCTACACATTATCAATTATGTGCAGTATAGTTTTATCAGTAAAACTGTTTGTCTGTGGCAATCTAGTGGCCATTTCAATGAAAAATATGCTTTCTGTAAATGATGGTGAGCTACCTACCACACAATACTTACATAAAAAAAGCCCATCTCATCCATTAAAGCAAGGTAGGTCGCAAAGGTCTGTTTTACTATATAAAGTAGGTTGTGCTTCTAAAACATTTGTGAAGCATGGCCTTAGAAGATTCTCGATATGTAGACCCTCAGGGTGCATAGTCATTGTGACTCCAGTGCGTGAGCGACATGACATCATTTGAATTATTTAGTAAACATCACAGTAGTTAGACACTAATTAAAACTTGATTATAACATTATTACTGGAATACAAATTCTTAAATATATTTTTTTTACCCTTCACTCTGAGCTAGTCTTTAAGCTTTCACCCTGCTCCTGAAACAAGTTCTTCCAGATAGGTGTTACTGTTCGAGTGATCCGTGCTCAAACCAACCCTCTCAAGCCATAACGCCAGGAAATCACTTGGTGAAAGTAGCAGCAATACTCGCCACACAGTTAAACATTGCCAGACACTAATATTCCGTACTTACTAGCCAGAGGCAATATGTGGGTATGTATGGTGTTCAGATCTGATCTCCAAGCTACCTGTTTTTCAGAAGTATGTTTCTCTAGCCCACTAGCAGATATCCGTGCACCAGGTATAGAAGGAATAGGGGCGGCACAGATGATTGATGGGGCAGGAAAATGGGCCAAAGTGGTTCACCTGATAAAGGAAATTCAGCAGTGTATTAATCGTGTTAGCCAAGATGACAGGAAGTCGATTGCATGCAGTGAAAGACCACGCGGTTAATCTGAGTTCTAAAGTCTGTAGGTCGACCTGTCCCCACTGATTTACGTAGTGTGTGATTGAGCGAGCAGGTTGATGAAAATAGTGGTAAGTATCTTACCACTATATCAATTCACCTACGTACCTGGCAGAATGTGCGCCCCATCTGTCCTTCCACCGCCCTCACCTATCTCTTACCCCCTGCAATGCTGCTATCCTTCTCTCTTTTGGTCCATGGCAAGCGCTCACTACACCACTCCCGCTTCAGTGTGCCTTGCACTCATTACTGCAGAATTTGAGACCTTGTTGGTCTTTCCATTGCCTGCTATATTTCTGTGGTAGGGATTGAAAACTACAGAAAATCATGATGGGACCTTTTCAGCATTGCATGTCGGCAAAGGATGCAGGGTTGTAAACATAAACCCACATGATGCAGAGGCTGCCTTCGCAAAATGATTGTGAGTGGTCACTACACTGAAGAGTCTGTTAAACGCAGCGGTCGGTCCCACAGGTCTAAATTAGTCAATCTGTGTCCCAAGTTTAAACCAGCATTGGTAAATCCTATCAATCTTGCCTTTATTAGCCAGGCAGAGTTGTTGGCATTGCAAAGTGTTTATCCTGAATTTACTGTCCCAAGGTGTCTGACAGCTATTTTCCGAACAGTTAATAACAAAGTACGAGAAAATAGAATTCCAGAATGGCCATCTGTGAGTTTGCGTGCATCAGTGGCCGACTTGAAATTAATATTCACCTAAAGAAAAAGCTGTCCAAGATGACTGTCTATAAGTATACTTGCACGCTGAAGCAGCAGTAGCCATTTTCAAATGGTGATAAATTAATATATAAAGTCTGCATGGGATGCCATGCGGATTTATTGAAACAAGTGGCCTGATAGCAGTGCGCTGCTGTCGCACCCTCGTAAAATACATTAATAAGAATAAAATAATAATTTAAAAAAAGGAACAGGGGGTGCTGGTAGATCATCTAACAAGAAGGGACTCGAGAATGAGAAGTGAGGAAAATAGGAAACGAGTGGGGTTCAGGGCAGGGTGAGTGGCAGTAATCTCTGACGGAGAGGCAGGAGACAAAAAAGTCCCTTATTTGGTGGAATGCTAGGACTCTTTTGGATGCAGAAGGACACATAAGCAGCCAATTGAATAAGGTCAGAGAACCAATTGCTTCTGTGTTGGCTTTGTGATTGACAATGTCTCATGCCAGTGGCTGGAACAGCATACAGCCAGTAGCTTGAAGTGGGCTTACCCAATACCCACTCGTAAGTATACGTTAATCTAAAGTACGAGATACAACAGGTCTGCTGACGACATGCTACCTGTATGCAAGACCTAAAAATGTTTGACATTCTTTTTACTTTATTGTTCTAAACCATTGTCTAGCAAATGTGTTTTCTTTAGGCAAATTTTAAGACTTGGCTCTGTGTGATTAATTATACATTTGTCTTCAATGGATAAATAAAATAACTGTTTTGGAATTGTTGAAATGCAAAAAATGCAGGTTACAATACCTGGGGAAAAATTGTTTTTTTGTGTGAGGAAAACTCGCAACTCCTCTTTTTAGTAAGAAGGTTCTTCTGTAAAGTTTAAAGTTGTTGGCACCCTAATGGCTTAAGTTGGTTGTGGGAGCAGGAAGCAAGTGATTTTTCGCATTGGTTTGTACCGCAGAAATGTTTAAAGTGTGTACTGTTTATTTCATTTGGACCCATCATGGATTTTTTCAAGTTGAAGTGCAAATTTAGAATCTGAAGGGATAATAGTATAAGTTGAAGCTCACTTTGCCTCTGTTGTTCCCTTTACAGGAAAGCCCCATGGGATTGGCAACTCTGAACGCATCCAGCTTTCGGGAATGTACAACGTTCGGAAAGGGAAGATGCAGCTGCCTGTCAATCGGTGGACGAGGCGCCAGGTCATCCTTTGTGGAACGTGCTTAATTGTGTCATCGGTAAAAGAAAGCCAGTCGGGGAAGATGCACGTTCTGCCACTCATCGGTGGTAAAGTAAGCAGCACTAACTACTTTCCGACTAAAATAAGCAGTTATGATTTCTGAAGAGTACTGGCTGAACAAATCTATAATGTTTGGTCACTCATCCTGTAACTTAATTGGTGTGTCTGTGCCAGGCAGCTGAATTGTGCACTAGAGTCCAAGCTTTCCTTTTATTGTCACTTTGTTGATGGCTTGGCAAAACCCAAGGGTATCCTGCTATTTTCACAAGGAGCAACAAGACTTTGTTGTGTGTCCACATATAAAGTTACTCCATTTGGTTTCATAAACAAGCCACAAAGCATACTCAATTTGTGGGTCATGGATCATTGCGTTCTGACACAGACTTTTAGAGATACCCAACCTAGAATAGTGCAGACCTCCTCTTAGTATCTAGTGCCTCACCGCCACTGTTCCATTGCAAATGTTTCAAGTTCGTCTATCGTGGTAAGGCTATGTGTATGTAGGGTTGGCTAGATATGCACAAGAAGAACTTCGAATTTGTACAGGGCTTTTAATACAAATGGTTTTCAACTGACATTTTATATTAAGTTACTGCCAAAATCTAAGTTGGCCCATTTAACCTTGGTGGGGTGCATTTTTACATTTTAACATTGGTGTTGTAATCCACTGTAATCGCTCTTTTTAGAAGTAAGGCGACAAGTTTGTTTTGCAATTCCTATACACATAAGAAATTAGAAGGTATATGTACTTTTTTTCGGACTTCGATAAAATGAGGCCTTTTCATCTATATTTAAGCAAAGATCTGACTAATTGATTTGGGGACATTTGAGCTTGTTGGATGTTATTCGTTCAAAGAGTCATTATCATGATTTTTTTCCACTGGAAGTTTTGTGTGTTTTGATGTTCAGATGTAATGTTCAGTAGTTCACGTATCTCTGGAAGCCTTGATGTGGTTGCATGGTATCGAAATTTCCTAGGATTTTGGATAACTCTTTACAGCATGTCAGGGCTTCAGTTCCAATGCTTCCTCAAAGCTTTTATCAGCTTCTATTGTGAATCTAGTCATGCAGTTGTAGAATGTAATTCAAATCTTTTTTATTTTGAAATTTAAAAAAACCTGAGATCCGAGTTACCAGACGGCATGATACACAAACTATCTTCCCTACAACCCAAGTGAATATAGAAGTTAAGATTTAAATCCAGTAGTTGCATCTGTTCACTATGCCTCATGCATAACTATTCCAAATCCGGGCATCAGATCAACCTGTACTGTCAAAATGGGGTGGAAAGTAGGACACCAGAAAGTCCACGATAGACAAGTACGCTGAAAACACTTATTTATTAGTAAGTATTATAACATTCCTAAAGCCAAGCAGGAAGAGGTAGGATATGGAGTCCCACCTGCAGTATCTTTAGGGTGCGTTTCTCTTAATTTTCCCCAGATATTACCTGCGTGCAAAAGAGACTGTGAACACAAGGGTTCTAGTATTACGTTCCACTTTCAAATGGACCAGATGACAGATTGAGGCCTTACTCTCAGATTACAAAAAGATTCTCCTTATACATAACCTCTTCAGTTGTGAAAGAATAGAATCCTTGTTTTCTTGTGGTACAACACATTTTTTCTCATCACTGTCCAGTACCACGACTAGGAGACACCGCTAAATTCCACCAACAAGGTACTCATCTTTTAGGTCCCCGAGGAAGCCTCTTGGTCGTAACCTTCCTGTACCTGTCGCGGGCACTAGGCCCAGCCACTCAAGGTAGCATTTTTATCAATACAAGTGAGCGAACACTGGCTGGTAGGAATTTTGTGGATTCCTGCTGATTCCGGAAGTTTGTCACAGAAATGCATGGAAAATTTGCAATTTTAGGCAAAGTCTGAGGCTTGCAGGGAATTGTGGGTAAAGAAAACTCTGTGGGATCCTTGCGGTGAACACCATTTTGGACTTCCCCGAATGTCTAGTTTTCAGACATGTCTGTGTGGTAGGTTTCCCTGGATGGTCGTTGATCCCTGGCTAAAAAAAAAGCGTTACCCCGGCCAAAAAAATGCTGCTACCCCCATTGCCAAATAAGATAATTTTTGTGACAGGAAATGTTGATGTCTCCATATGTATTTTGGGGCCTTTCCCGTTGCGGGCACTAGGCCTACCCACACAAGTGGGGTACCGTTTTTATTGGGAGACTTGGGGGAATGTTAGGTGGTAGGAAATGTGTTTCTCTGCAGATTCCAGAATTTTACATTACAGAAATGCGAGGAAAATGTGTTTTATTTTAAATCGAAATATGAGGTTTGCAAGCGCTTTTTGTTAAGTAGCCCTGGTGAGAACCATGCAAGTCACTCCACCCTGGATTCCCCCAAGTGTATAATTTTCAGGTTTTCTGGGTTCCCCTAGGAGCCAGCTGAAATAGGTCCCAAAATTCACAGCTAGCCACATTGCAAAAAAATATGTTTTTAGATGAAAAATGTGATGTGTCCATGTTGTGTTTCGAGGCCTTTCCTGTCTCGGGCACTAGGCTTATCTACACAAGTAAGATACCATATTTATCAGTAGACTTGGGGGAGTGGTAGGAAATTTGTAGCTTCTCACAGATGCCAGGAATTTTTCTTATAGTTATGTGAAGAAAATACGTGTTTTTAGTCCAACTTTGACGTTTGCAAAGGCTTCTGGGCAGGAAAACCTGGTGGGAGCCACACAAGTCCACCAGCGGTGGATTCCGCTACATGTCTAGTTTTAAAAAATGTACAGGTTTACTAGTTTCCCTAGGTAACGGCTAAACTAGGGCCCAAAATCCACAGCTACCCACATTGCAAAAAGAGGCAGTTTAGTGGAAAAATGTGATGTGCCCATGTTGCATTTTGGGTATTTCCGGTCGCGGGTCCTAGCCACACAAGTAAAGGTACCATTTTTTTTATTGGTAGACCTCCGGGAATCCACAATAGTAGAATATTTGTTATTACCAATTGTATTTCTCTGCATTTGTGGCTTTCAAATGTAAGCCAGTGTGTAGAGAAATTAAGCATTTTGATAAATTCCCTCTGAATCACATGCTAGTATGGGTACACGCAAATTCAGAGATGTACAAATAACCACTGCTCCTAAACTCTGTATCTGGTGTCTATTTCAGAAATACATAGGTTTCATTGATACCCATATTCGCTCTTTATATTTTACCATATGAATTGCTCTATACCCGGTGCACAATGAAAAACAATTGTAAGATGCAATTCAGTTGTTGGCTCTTGGTACCCCGGGTTCTTGGAGAACCTGCAAACCCGCAACCAGAAGGGTCTAGCAGACTTAATGGTATATTGCTTTTGTTAATCAGTCATCGTGACAAGAAGTTACAAATGAAAACATTGTCACAAATGCCTGTTTTTCCTACTCATTTTCAATATTTGTTTTTATTTCAACAGTTAGTTTTTTTGGGGAAAACCACAAGGGATCTACACAAAGGAGCCTTTCCTAAATTCAGAATTCTGTCTACTTTTCAGAAATCTATAGATTTCCAGGATCACTCATGGGTTTCACCCCGGTTTCCACCACAAAATGGAAGTAGGTTGAAAACACAACAATCGGGAAAAATGGACTATCTCTTTGAAAAATGCCAAAACTGTGGTTTAAAAAAAGAGGTTTTTTGATTCCGTTCCTCATGTTACTGAAAAACTGGAAAATGCTGACAGCACAGCAAAACTATGGTTGATGCCATTTTTAGGAAAACCCCCCAAAAAGACAATTTGTGCAGAGCTTTTTTTTCTATTTTTCCCTCAAAAACAAAATTTTAGCTCTATTTTGCCTATTTTCTCGGTTCCCGCCAGGGGAATCTGCAAACCCAAGGTACTTTTAGAATCCCCAGAATGTTGGAAAAAAGGAGGCATATTTGGCGTGGATACCTTATGTGGGTAAAAAACAAACTATCGAGGATTAAGCGCGAACTATCCTAAATTGCCCAAAAAAGGCTTTGCATTCTAGGGGGAAAAAGCCTAGCAGAAACAGTGTTGAAGAAGCTAGAATTGCAGCATAAGATCCACGAAGGTCACGATCATGCTCAGCTAGGAGGGAATACCAGTTGTCGTCCATGTATTAATTCGCCAAGGTTTTTTGCGACCTATCCTTTATAGTGCACCTTGGAGGTTTTGAATTAATTTCTTCTAGGAATGCGGAGTATAGACCTGAAATCACACCCCTGAAAGTGCTCCAGTGTTTTAAGTAGAGATGGATAGGAGATTCTAATAACTGAACAGTAAGTGAGGGTAGTTTCAATTTAAGATTCCCTACAGGTGTGCATCAAGTTGGAATTCAATTTGTAATGATTAAAAAGATTTGACTGTATTGCCCTCAAATAATTGTCCGATGTGAATAATGCCTTTGGTGTTCCAGGGTATCCAGAATATGAGTTGACCACCAATCAAACACAGAATTGTTCCAAATTGGTGCCAGTCCTTTTAACTGCCTAAGCATTGAAGAGGTTTGTGTGTAGTAGACCACACATGATCAGTTTCCCTGAACAGAGGATTCATAGGTTTTGAGGAGGAAGATGTTGTAGAATAAATCTAGCTTGCATCAGAGATGTTTCCTCTCAGATGCTTTTCTATGAGAAGCCAGTCTGTTGTTTCTAGTTCAGAAGAGAAAAAATATGCAAGGCGCTCTAGGTGTTGGGCTAAATCGATGTGGGGAAGTCCAAAGCCATCAGATTGTGGCAGCTTGCAGTTTTCACATTTTAAGAAGGGGGTGATGAGATGTCCAGACATATGTCTTAATTAGTTTGTTCACTTGTAGAATGATTGATTTTGGAAAAGTTAAGGGGAGCAAACAGAATATATAATAAGAGGCGCTGCCACCATCTTAACTGTTTACTCTTTACCACAAAGGGAAAGATGTAATGTGGACCACTTTGAGAAGTTTCTGACTGTTTTGTCTAGTAAAAGTGTGGTATTTATAACAATAGAATCCCCAGACATTTTAATCTGTGAAACCTACTAAATTCAGATGTCAGATCCAAGACCTTTGGGATTGAGGTTTCCAGTTTGGAGAGCAGCAGCAAGACTATATTCGCATAGAGGAGTAATTTATGTTCCCTATATCATAGTGGATTCTAAGGACGTCTGCAGACAGCTGGATGTTTGCTGCCAAGGGTTCCTTGGCTAATAGAAACAACAAAGGCAATAGGGTGCAGTCTTGACGAGTACATCCATGTATGGAAAAGGACTCTGATCTGATGCCATTAGCAGTAACCGATGCTAGTACAGTCACTGAAGCTTTTGCGTAAATTTCTCCTGGAAGCCACACTTCTCAGCTTCTGAAACAAATATGGACGCTCTACCTTGTCAAAGGCCTTTTAAGTATCCTGGGACAGGGTGAGTTCATTGCCTGGGTCATTTCATACTTTCCACATTAGATGGAATGAGATGCACACATGAGCTTCCTGTCCTTTTGTAAGAACGTCTTGATCAGCTTTCCACCCCCAGCACTCCTTCGCCCTCACCACCCCAAGATCCTCCGCTTAGAAGCTCACTCCAATGATGTGTGTGTCTGCTATGCCTCTACTTCCATCTATTTTGGAGTCTTCTCAATTCCAAAATGTTTATTAGGGGTTTTAAGGCACTGAATGACTTTGGCACTGGAAAAACTCTTCCAGGCAGTAAAGCTGTGCCTAGATAACATGAACCTGCTAACCCACATTGGCTGCTGCGGTGACCTAATGCATTTCTGCCAGAGGGGAGATGGAAGGCCCCTTCCACAGGTCTCGGGCCATCAGCCACCCACAAAACAGTACTGCACCTCTGCAGTGTCAGTGGTAGATCTCTGAACGTGCCTTCTATCTCGGGTAAGCTTTATCACAGGGCTGGTGTGAATCTTCACTTTCAACACAACATTGTGGTCACCATCGCAGAGTCTCTTGCACTGGAAATAGTTGTTTCAATGAATTTCTGAGCGCCTCATCTCTTGCAACATAAATTGTTGTTCACAGGAGGCCATCAGCACTCCAATCCTCTGGAGTGGTGGAAGCCCAGTACAAAAGTCTGCAGCATGTGCTAGACCCAGAACTCTACAGCTCGTGCAGCCCCTTTTATGGCTAGACAGGACAGTAGTTGCCATCTAGAGACTTACAGATGATTTAGGAGAGGGGAATGTCCTCCATAACAATGTAGTGCGAGTGTTGTGCACTTCGTTCTGCCCATTCATGAAATGTTGTAGTTGGTAGGGTTAAAACTGGTCAATGTTGTCACATAGTTCCAAAGTCTGTACTACTGTAAACAAAATCAACTTGGGCATTACCTAACCTTTTAGGTGCCTGGCCCAACAGCTTTTTATGAAGTTTGAAAAAACTGTTCTAGAGTATGACATTTTGAAATATTAATTTGGGAGTGGGTTAGCCCACCAAAGTAATATGACCTCTTTCTAGGTCAAAACCCAGCTCACTGAGAACTTAGCTCAACCCTTGGTTATTCCTGCACAAGCAGCAGGCCTTTCTCCATAGAAGTTGTTTGTTTCTAGCAGCACCAAACAACATTAAAGTTTAGAAAAACACAAACTTCCCCCAACCTGTTTGATCGACGATGAAGAATGTAAACGCGCAACATGACCACACAATTAAGAAAATCTAATTGAGGGAACTGGAGACATGATTTTTCCAAGTTTTTATGACAAAAAGCACCAAGAAAAGCTATTTGCCAATAAAAGTTGATGGTTGTGGTTGACCAAGATCCAGACATAATTTCAGGTTTATCTAGATGGGCTGGGAAGGGTTAAAGTGAGGGTAGGGGAGGGTTTTTCCTTGGGGCTTGGTCTTTTTCTGGAAGTTGAACTTCTCCAGCAGACCATGGTAAGATCTGGAGTTGGTGAGGGTTCCTTGAAGACAAATGCGTAGAGTCTGTGCTCTAGATGAAGCCTTGCAGTATGCTGCTAAATGCTCCAAGTTGGACAAAGCTGGATTCCATACCAACTGAGGTCACTCTAATGCTGTGGTGACTTTGCTGCCTTGACTGGTCCCAAGCTCCTTGTTCAGTCTTTGTCAATTATTTGGTTTAATAAAATCTCCAGTAGAGCAAGACAGAATGCTGTAAATGACAAGAGCTCCGCAAGGATGAATATTTCCTTTCAGCAGTCCTGCAGTAGACTTTAACTTTGCTTAAAAAAAGCTTTAAGTGGTACAAATCTAGTAAACCCAGTGTACGCAGGTGAGTGACGTGTGGCAGTGTTATCTTCAATCCGGAGCTTAGGAGAAACTTGCTAAAGTTCAGGTACAACTCATTACTAAAGTCTACCCTTGAGAATATTGCTCCCTGAATAACCATGCACGTGCCTTTTGTGTTGAGGAATGGCAGGGTTTTCTCAAAAAACTGATGCATCTGTGGATCAATGGAATGGTCTTAATCATGCAACACCCATAAATTGCAAACCTTAATGGCCTAAATGGGAGGTGATCCTGATGTAAATGACCACCTGGTGGATGACAAATGGAATGCTGGCCATCTAAAATTCAAACCTGTTTTATCAGAGTTAAGGTTTAAGGGTGTTTCCCGATTTCTCTGTTGCCCCCAATGTCAAACCATTTTGAAATATAGTTATAGAATCCGCTATAGTGCCATCAAGCGGTTGGCAGGTTTGGTATTCTTGGTTTTCTTAAAGCGCGTATTATCAAAGTTTCTGAAAAGAGCTGTCCAAGGAGCAGCATAAGCATCCAAGAGTTTGGGACCGAGGGGCGATCCCCGGGGGACTTTGCAATACTCATCCCTGTTTTGGGGATGGAAAGGGGATAGAACTACTGCTCGGGCACTTCCTGGTAAGACCTGGATCCAGTCTACAGCTAAGGATTTGACTCCCTTGTCATGGAGCCTATAGGTGACCCTTGGATTGAGCAGAGTCAAAATGTGACGCAGCTTCAAGACATTGTAAATGTAAATTTTCTGCGTTTGGGATTAGTTCTACCAGCTTGTTCCTGAAATCATGGTTTCTTGGACTAAGACCTGCGACCCTCGGTCTAGGTCCACTCTCTCCCCACTGCTCCGCTGTGCCGTCTCTTGCCTCCAGACCCCGACCTCCTCCTTGGGAGGTTCGAGGCTGCTGCCCGCTCCTGCGCCTGCTGCCCGCTCCAACTGGGACCAGACTGCCTCCAACCACCGTAACCTTTCTCAGACGCTTTTTTTCTTAATTTTTTCCCTGTTGTGCCACTGTTATTGTGCCCATCTGTGTCTTGCTCTAATTCCACCACTGTTTTTATTTTCTCGTGCCTGCCTGTTCCTTTTGCCTTTCGCCGCTGCTGCCCCTGCGGCCCCTCCCCCCCGGAATTTCCCCTCCGGAATTTCCCCCCAGAATTTCCCCCCGGAATTCCCCTGCTCCCGCCTCCCAGCCTCTCCTCCCTCCCACCTCCCCTACTTAATGGCGGCCGCGCGCAGCGGACGCGCCGCCGGTGCGCTGCCGGCGCGCCAAAGGCAAGCCCGTCCGCGACCCGACCGCGGCCAGCGCCAGGAACCCTGGCCCTCCCACTACCCATCGCTACGACACCACCACCCTCCTCGCACTCAACCCTGGAAGACTTAGAGAATGCCAACAGGCCTCGCCGAACACGACCCACGGCCTGTCCTCCTGCCTCCACTGCCGCCAGACCCTCACCGCCACCCCGGCCTCCAACACCGCCGACGCCAGCACCGGTGACACCCTAAAATGCATCCTCCTCAACGTACGCTCCGTACACAAACACGCCATGGAAATCTGGAACCTACTCGACTCTCTTTCGCCCGACATCGCCTTCTTCACAGAGACCTGGAGCAATGCATCCTCCGCCCCAGACATCAGCACCGCCATCCCAGACAGATAAAAGATCCAGAGGAAAGACCGCCCCAACCACCCAGGAGGGGGCCTCGCCATCGCCCACAAGAGCACCCTCCGCCTCACCACCTCCAGCGAAACCTTCCCCTCCGCCGAACACCTGCACTTCAAGATCCAGACCAACCCCAAAGCCACACTTCGAGGAACCCTCGTCTACAGACGCCCCCGAACACCCTTCGCCTCCACCATCATCGACTTCATCGCACCCCACGCGATCACCTCAACAAACTACATACTCATTGGAGACCTGAACTTCCACCTCGACAACCCCAGAGACCCCAACTCCACTATCCTTCGTGACAACCTCGCCAGCATCGGACTTAAACAACTCGTCAACACACCGACCCACAGAGCAGGACACACCCTCGACCCCATCTTCGCGGCAGGAAACAGCGTCCATTTCAGCCACACAACGCAGCCGCCATTGACCGACCACCACTGCGTACACTTCGCCATCAACAAACCTAAGGCACCCAAACCAGCCCCACGCCCACCACGAAGGAACTGGAGCAAGGTTACCGACGAGCAACTTAACTCCACCCTCAACCGAGACAACCACACCTGGGCACCTGACGCAAACAGCACAAACGACGCAGCCAGAAAACTCCACACCTGGATCTCCAACTGCGCAGATGAGCTCGCCCCGCTACTCAACCCCGACAGACAACGCCCCAGGAAAGCCGCCTGGTTCACAACCGCTCTCCAAGAAGCCAGACGCACCTGCAGACGCCTGGAGAAGAACTGGAGAAACACCAAGACAACCGAAAACCACACCACCTACAAGGACGCCATGACGGACTACCACAACCAGATCAGAGCCACCAAAAGGAACTTCATCCACAACAAAATCCTGGCCAACTCCACCAACTCCAAGGAACTTTTCAGTGTCATTCAAGAATTCACCAACCCACGCAGCGAAGCCACAGACATCACCCCATCCCAAGACCTCTGCGACAAGCTTGGAACCTATTTCCACCTCAAGATCAAAAACCTCTACGACAACTTCATCGACCATCCACCAGGCGCCACAGACGGCCCCCGCCCCCAGAAACACCAGCCAGCCCACCATCTCCAACTGGACACCGATCACGGCCGAAGACACCGCCTCGACCATGAAAAGCATCCACTCGGGGGCCCCCACCGACCCCTGCCCCCTCACATCTACCACAGAGCCGTGGCCGCCATCGCACCCGAACTACAACGCACCATCAACACCACCTTCAAAACAGGCACCTTCCCAGACGACTGGAAGCGCGCAGAAGTCAGACCCCTGCTCAAGAAGCCCACAGCTGACCCCACCGACCTCAAGAACTATCGGCCATCTCGCTCCTCCCCTTCGCAGCCAAAGTTGCAGAGAAAACAGTCAACAGGAAACTGACACGATTCATTGAAGAAAACGCCGTCCTCGACCCGTCCCAATCCGGATTTCGAAGCAACCACAGCACAGAGACCGCCCTACTCGCCGCCACAGACTACATCCGCACCCTCCTGGACCAAGGCCACTCCGCAGCCCTCATCCTACTCTACCTATCAGCGGCCTTCGACACCGTCTCCCATCGCACACTAGTCGTCAGACTACACAACGCAGGCATACAAGGAACAGCCCTGGACTGGATCCGATCATTCCTCACCGGAATAAGCCAAAGGATCAGACTCCCACCCTTCCTCTCCGACCCCACGAAAATCACCTGTGGAGTCCCACAGGGTTCATCACTGAGCCCCACCCTCTTCAACATTTACATGGCCCCTCGCAGCCATCGTCCGACAACACGGCCTCAACATCGTATCCTACGCCGACGACACCCAGCTCATCCTCTCCCTCACCAAAGACCCCACCACTGCCAAACTCAACTTCCAGAAAGGAATGCAAGACGTCGCAGTCTGGATGACCAACAGCTGCCTGAAGCTCAACGCCAAGAAGACAGAAGTCCTCGTCCTCTGTACCACCCCTTCTGCATGGAACAGCACCTGGTGGCAGACTGCCCTCGGAAGCCCACCTACCCCCTCAGACCACGCCAAGAACCTCGGCATCGTACTCGACTCATCACTCTCCATGAACCGACAGGTCAACGCCGTTACCTCCAGCTGCTTCAACACCCTCCGCATCCTCCGCAAGACCTTCAAGTGGATCCCCCCTGAGTCAAGGAAGACAGTCATCCACGCACTAATCACCAGCACCACGCACTCATCACCAGACTGGACTATGGAAACGCACTCTACGCCGGCATCAACAAGTCCCTACTCCGCAAACTCCAGACAGTACAGAACACCGCCGCCAGACTCGTCCTCGGCATCCCCCGACACGAACACATCAGCCAACACCTACGAAGTCTCCACTAGCTCCCTGTGGAGAAAAGAGTCACTTTCAAAATCCTCACTCACGCCTACAAATGCCTACACAACAACGGACCCAAATACCTCAACGACAGAATCAACTTCCACGTACCCAAAAGAAACCTCCGATCTTCCAACCTCGCACTGGCCGAAACCCCACGCATCCACAATGCCAGAGCAGGCGGAAGATCCTTCTCTCACATTGCAGCCAAGACCTGGAACGAGCTACCGGCAGACATCAGACGCGCCCCCTCCCTGAACACCTTCAGGAAGACCCTCAAGACCTGGCTCTTCGGCTAAACAGATCTGCGGACCCCCCTCAGCGCCTTGAGACCCTCACGGGTGAGTAGCGTGCTTACAATTCCCTGATTGATTGGACTGTTTGAATTATTTTATAAATATTTTAAACCATCTGCTTTTGAGATCAATCCAAAAACATTTTTGCTTCTATTACCTAAAACAATCAGGCCAATTCACAGTGACAAGATCGGATTACATCTCTGGCCCTCATTCATAACACCCAACTTTTTGCATTAAAATGTAGTACACCAGTAGAAGCTCTAGTCCGCAATCCTTGGATAAGATAATGGCACGGAGAGGCCACTCCTCAGGTGTAATTGCACTACACAAATAACAGTGACAACTGTTTGATGTGAAATGATTGGGCCATGTAATATAATGTGTAATTGTCCTGCACCATTTTAGCCCCACCCGTTCTAAACGAAGTGAGTACTGTGGTGGTGTCACTTTCCCTCCTTATTTTGGGTGTCTTGTCTTAAAGTTAGAGCACCAAATGTTTCCTCGTTGTTTTTCCAATCTCAAAGTTTAAGAGTTACCCGTTAAATATGAAACTTACTCAGTGATAATCAAGCTAAGCTTGTGAAATTCATAGGCTGATGCATCTTTAAATGCCATGTGTATTTATATTCCTTCCTGAACTTGCAAGAAATCAACCACATCCTGGTGGTCAGATTTCAAGCTTGTTGCTCTAAAGTGAACTTTCTTCCTAGGATGGTTAACTTACTTAACTAGCACCTGATGTTAGCAGCCACACTGCATTTTTCCCAGTCAGTTAGATGGCACCTGTAGGCCATCATGTGCTTCTTCCTTCAAGATCCATTTGAAATAATCAATACTCTGTTTGCTCAGGTGCTTCCTTCTTAAGACCCCATTGTGTGCTTGGTGTATCCAATACATTTATCATCAATTTGATTGGTCTGAAATGAAGATCCTCTGTTTTCCAAGTTGCATATATTCTCGCCCACACACTGTTCTGAGTGAGTGCTGGCAGTGTCTTGTGCAGAGACCGGTGGGATGCATGAAACCTATGATCTTGCTTCTGGTTTTCCTTATTGCATTATTTTAGGTATGAGATGGCTATCTAGCTTGAATGTAGCATTGGTGCACCCGGATGATGCTGGTTCTGTGGCTGTAAATTGCCAATTTTTGTTAACATTACTAGGATCCCTAATTCTTTTTTCATAGTAGGGGGCCTTGTTGTCCTTTTCATGCTGTCTTGAGGAATTACTCCCTCTGTCCGGATTGAGATTTACCACACAGTGCCAGGACATATATGATGTTACCGTACCATCATATCACCACCAGATGAGGTCTAGGATGGGCAAGATCAGCTCCCTCACTTGGTTAGCCTAAAGATTATCTCTGTGCTTGTCGATGTCTCTTTGGGGTCTTAGAAGATCCAATGACCTCTCTGAAAGAATAGATGTAAAACTGGCAATGAAATTAAAGGCTGGCACACCCAATTCTTAAACATAGTTCCTGGTCTCCTGGATGGTTTCTGCAATCTCAGCGAAAGCTTTTGACTTAAATAGATTGTGTTTGAACTGACCATACTAGCTCTTCCTCAGTAAGTTGACTATTTACAGCCCAAACGTTCAACTTCCCTCAATATGAACTTAACATGCAATTTCAATATAAGTACTCACATTTTCATCCTAATTAAGTATGAATGGGTAGTGTCTCTGGTATAGTCAGCACAGTTCTGTTTTCCTTTTTTCTGTCATATTACCATCACTTGTAACATTGGCTTCCTACAGTCTGTATGTGAACTGCAGTCACTGGTTTGAATTCTGATGGCTTAAGCCAGTCTTTCAGCCTTTTGAAGACTAATAAATGTGTAGCTACTTAATTGTATTTTTTTTTTAATTTGCAGGGTTGTATTACAAGATTGCAGTCACTCATATGACCAAGCTATTTCTACTGATGAGGTTCAAAATTATGTTTTTTTTATTGTCTTGTAGGTAGAGGAAGTGAAAAAGCACCAGCACTGTTTAGCTTTCAGCTCTTCAGGACCTCAGAGCCAGACGTATTACATTTGCTTTGACACCTTCACGGAATACTTGAGGTGGCTCCGACAAACGTCAAAGGTAAGGGCTTGAAGTGATGATGAAACTCTCGTTGACCAAATAAAATGACGAACATATAGAGTTTCAAAACAGACAGGAGTAGAAAGTTTAAATGTGTGGATTAATCTTTCCTACAGGACTGACAAGAATGTAACTCTTGATTAAAAAGATCATCTAGATCTATGCATTGTCCTATAAATATTTTCAAAAAGGTGGATTTTACAAATGATACTCCAAACAGGGGTGCCTAAATGTCATTTTCAGCAATAATGTGCATTGTTTTTCCTTTTTGCCATTGCCTCTGTATTAGCTAGTTTTTTCCCGTGGCTTAGAAATCTGATACATGGTTGGTCATCTCAGCCCATCAGCTCAGCATGTGTTGGTTGCTGAAGGAGTCACGGGTTCCTTTAGATGTATTGAAAATTCTAGTGGCGAAGAGAGTCCAGTTTGATATGGCCCAGAGGAAGTTTTAATATCATTTGTCAGCATCTTCAAAATCACGTATGTTAATTTGGTTATCTGGCAAGACTTGGTTGGATTAGCCTGAGTGATCTCTGATGAGAATCAATCAAACAAGGCTTAACTGTCTCACCCCTTCAGTGGTCTTTGAAAAGCAATCACTGTGGTTCATTTGTGTAACTTTATGAGCGAACATTCTAGTGACCACATTCTGTCACTCACTCTGGATGTTTCCCCTGTAGCAGTGTGTCAACCTAGCAGATTTCCAGTTTGGAAACAAAACAAACCTTGTGTTTGCTGTGATCGAAGTTTAATAGCTAATCTGTAATATTTCAGTGCATTAAGATTTCAGGATATAATAGTTAAAATAAACTGCTTGTCTTTTGCCCTTTCTGTAAAATTGAAAAAATAGAAAAGCCTTCAACACATCAGTGTTTGCATCCCAGGGCCCTTTTGTGTTCTTGCCCGGGGCTTGGACGCTTCCCTAACACCCATCTCTCAGAGGGGTATTTCAGTGCCTGATCAATGTCAAGGAGACATTTCCATTTCAAAGTGGCTTTGCCACATGCTGATTATGGGCAACTTTAATCCCTATGCCTGTCATTTATTACTGATGCTGACATGGGGGAGGGTGGAGGGGGGGCAAACTCGTTGGCAGCAGACTAGCCAATCTCTGTTACATGAAACGCCACCAATAGTGAGCCGGCCTTGGTTTTAGCAGTGATTGTGCAGATAGACAACTATTCAAAACTTACTGGTTATCCGCTTGTTTTGCAGTGTGAATCTTTTCTGGATTCACATGCTGTGCATTATTCCACCATCTAGTGGTTGGGTCTGGAATCTTCTCCCCCAAACTTTTGTCCTTCTACTATTTTTTGTTTTGTGGTTGGTGGGTGCAGACATACCTCCATTTGGTGCCCCTAGTGATGTTGTCTTGCTTCCTCCGGAAGCTCCCACCTTTGATAGCTATCTTCAGATTTTTTTTTTTTCCGCCATTGGTCTGGATGCATGCATGAGAATCTCCGACGACTTGAAGAAGAAAGTTAATGAAAATCCGAAAAGAATTGCTGAAATTATACTGGAGCGAAGGAGTCATCAAAGGAAGATACCGGAGAAGTTCTGGGACCAGGACAAGGAATTTTCAGTGACTGATACCGAAAATGCGCTTGCAGGGGGCTCTCTGTAATCTGTGATGGAGAGGACACCATTCCAGTTTTGCAAAAACTGCCACCACAAATTTTCAAAGAAGGACTAGCACCCAGTCTACATCCTCTGCTTGCCACTAGATCACCGTAGCGAAGATTGTTAAAGCTTGTTCAGTGTTTGCCCCATATACTCTGAGGGCAAGACGACAGAACAGCCCACCATACAATGCAGGGCCAACATCACACACCGTCTCTACGAGATTTGGATCTATCCAGGGACGAGGAGGAGAACACCGCCGAAGGTCCAGAAGGGGACCTAGAGGCCAGCATCCAGATCGTGGACGCCGACTGAGAGGGCAAAAAGATGTTGAAATCCGAGGTAAGGGACTCTGTGTCTTAAAGTCTGTAACCTAGACACGAAAATCAGAGTGTAAGGGCTCAAACTGAGCCGTGTCAAAGCACTTGACTGCAAGCATGTACAAAGATGATAATACCCTAGGATCCTTCGGAAAGGCTACCGCAGTGGTAGAGACTCCTGAAGAATCCAAGACTTGGAAAGATGGTCGAGGAAGGGCCGCATCTACGTCGAAACATGAGGTCGAAGACTGAACGACACGGTTCGACGAACACGTCTTCTAAAGATTAATTGACAAAACGAACACATGAAGATCTCGACAACCAACAACAAGAGCCCAAGATTGAAAAGAAGAGAAGACTACTCGAGGTCGAAATGGCCAATATCCTACAAAGGAAGAAAGACTTGGAAAGTCTTTAAAAAAATCCAGAATCCTGAGCAAGTCCTCGAATTCGAAGGAGCAAAGGGACGAAGAACTTGAGGAACTAGAGACACCTCTAACTTCTGAGCCTCAAGGAGACCAAGAACAAGAAATATTCGAAGAGGAGGAGAAAGAACAAGATTTTCAGGGTTCTGAGGTTTCAGAATACCAGGTGATAGATTGGCAAGATCTGGAAACAGACTCACCAGTAGAAGGGTAGACACATACCCTTCAAGACCATCACTACCTGATGATATTGGTATAGATAATTAGGTAATAAAGAAGGCAGAAGAGAGATATGGAGTACAGCTGGAAGAAAAATAACAAGCATGCTTTCTACTGTAAACTCCCCTGCCTACACAGTCAAGGAGCCAATTTTAACCAATGCTCCCAAGTGCCTTAGATCATGGAAAGGGTGTCTTCAAAGACCCAGCTTACATGTAAGGCAGCCTCTCCTGTGGCAGAGAAGAAGTACAAACATTCTTCTAAGGACCCAAGTTATATCAAAGGAACTGTCCCAGCAGATTCAATTATTGCATCTACAGCCAGGAAAAGAGCCAATGTCCCAAGCACCACAGGACCTCCTCCAGATAAGGAGAGCAAAAGAATGGACCTCATAGGACGAAAGGTGAAAAGTTTGCAACTGAATGACGCATTGCAAACTGCAATACACTGCTAAATTGCCATGCCTACCAATATTGTAAAAAATAGGGGAGCCGATGAAACATCTCCCAGAGCAGTACCAAAGGAAGGTAGCACACCTGGTGGAGGATGGTATAAACATTGCCAACACCTGTTCAAAATTGGCATTGGATGCAGCAGAAACGTCAGGAAGGCAGATGATGAGTATCACAGAGACGCCATGCCTGGCTTAGAATCTCTGGTTTTAAGCCTGAGGTGCAAACTAATATACTTTATGCACCCTTCAATGGAGAACAGCTATTCGGGAGTGCAGTGGACGAGACCCTGAATCCATTGAAAAGGGATAATGGGACTGCAAAGTCAACTGGGGCTCTGCTGTTCAGAGGAAACATGCGCAGGGGATCAATACAGTCACAAAGACTTACAGGAAGGGGTTTCTTCCAGGCAGAAACATCTCACCAAAAATGCAGTCATTTCAGGACAGTCCTTTTGTGGACGTCCACGCGGAAGAGGACAACCACAGAGCAAGCAAGTGACTCTTCAGTGTTCACAAACGACACTCAACTAACCTCCAAGAGTGCTTCAAGTTTTCAAATACAAGAGCTCCTACACTCAACACCAGTAGGAGGCAGATTTAGGAATTTCTTCCAGGCGTGGAAAAATATCACCACAGACAAATGGGTTGTAAAACTAATGCAATGTGGATATTGCACAGAATTAATCAAAGTACCTCCAAGCAAAGGTCCAAGAAGAAAGGTACATTCAAAACAAGAAACAGCCCTCCTACTGACGGACGAAGAGGATATGCTGACAAAAGAGGCTAATGAATTAGTGCCAAGACTGGAAAGAAACCAGGGACACTACTCAACATATTTCTTAATACCAAAAGTAGATAGGTCGCTCAGACGAATTCTAGATCTCAGGTTTTTAAACAAATTCATAAGGACTCAAAAGTTCAAGATGACTACAATACAAGAGGTTATACCGCAAATACAACTGGGGGATTATATGGACACAATAGATTTAAGACGCATATTCACACATTCCCATGAATGCAAGTCACAAGAAATTCCTCAGATTTATTGTAAACAAAGAACACCACCAGTTCAAAGTACTGGCCTTTGGAATAAAGTCAGCACCAAGAGTATTTACAAAGTGCCTAGCAACAGTGGCGGCACTCCTGCGGAGGCAGAGAATACACGTCTATTCCTATCTGGACGACTGGCTGGTAAGAGCAGATTCATTCAAAAATGCAAAAAGCACATGCAACAGCTGATAACGATGTTTCAACTGGGTTCTCAATTTGCAGAGAAGTATTCACCCGAACCAGCACAGGAGAAAATATCCTTGGGTGCAAGAATAAATTCAATACAAGGGAAAGTTTTTCCAAGCAAGAAGAGACTAATGGCACTTCTGAAGGAGACACAACTCTACCAGAAGTGGGAAGCTCTGACAGTGAGGACGCTGGGGAAGCTGCTGGGAATGACTGCTTCTTGCATTACGTTAATACCAAGCACAACACTTCACATGAGACCATTTCAGGAATGGTTACAAAATCAGTGGTCACAAGCAACAGGGAGTTGGGAAGATCTGGTGGTTGTCACGTAGAAGATAGAGGAAGAGACAGCGGGTGGAACAGAGCACATATACTGCAAGGAAGAACTTTCACATAGCCAACTTCTACAGTGACGGTGTAGTTTTGCAGCATGAAGAATTTTCTGGATTCACATGCTGTGCATCATTCCGTCATCTAGTGGTTGGGTCCGGAATCTTCTCCTATAAACAGTTTTCCTACTACTATTATTGTGTTTTGTTGTTGGTGGGCATTAACGTACCTCCATTTGGTGCCCCATGTGTTATATTTGTTGAAGCTTGGTTTTGGTTTCACTAGTGCTGTATAGTGTGGTGCTGATGTAACAAGAAAATACTGTTGGAGGATATGGCACTTTGGTTGCAGCTCACTAGGGTAAGAGGTTAATGAAACCGCAGATCAGTAGTTCTGGTCTTGGAACCTGTGTGTTTTGAGATTATCATAAATACGTGCCTTTATAAAGATTATTATTTTTAAATTTTGATTAACAGTTAGCCACTCTACACCAGTTTCTATCACCGCGTGCAGTGTGGTCAAAGTGGAGCACAGTTTGTGATCTGCTAAGTCCATAGAATTTAGTTTCCTGCTTTTGGAACGGCTAGAGAAGCAGTAAAACCTAAGAAACGGTTGTAATCTTAACATGGGGAAATAATGTGTGTACTACTTCTGACCACCTGTGATCGAGAGTTACTGGAAGGTATCATATGCGTACACCTGATGGGTGCATGCTAAAAGGGGCTATTTTATTCCATTCCAATTCATGCATTGACGCCTTTGTTGAGATGGCTAATATGTGGTAGTACTCTGCTACTGCTTGTATAGCAACCCTATTGTCTTTTCCCATTAAAAGTAGAGCACTGCTGGTCGCTTTCAACGCTTTGCACGTGTGCATCATACCTGCTCAGAAGGTAAAGTGCAGGGTGGGTGAAATTCATTGGGCAGTCTCCTCTGCACAGGCTTGCTCGCCCACTGAACTTTAAATATATTAACACAGGTACCCGTTTCACTCTTAATTCAGTATTTGATGTTTCTTTGATGGAAATGCTATTTTTTATTTTTTTTGGCAGGCTAGGTGCGAGGAGAACACGTGCTGGGGGTAGACCTTAATTCCAATGTAAATATATTTGTTCTTTCTAACAGCTGTAGACATTAGGTACATTTGCATGAATTAGAGCTTGGTATAGCAAGAAGTCTAAATATCACACCGCATGACTGCCCAAAATCTTTCAAAGTCAAAAATCCAGTAAGCTTCAGAGCTGGAGCTCCATCTTGTGTGAATGAAGTCGACCGGGCACAAGTAGAGATACACGCGGGTACACAGCGTCTGCCCTTATTTTCACAGGGTGGATGCCGTCCAGCCTGCCAAGCAGGTGAGCACCACAGAAATATTTTGAACTTGTCCCGGTGTCATCTTCAGACACCGGACACGTTCAGCAGCACCTGCACTTTGTCTGCTTTCCAAACCCAACAGCACGCAGCGAGGGGGAGCTTTTTTCTTTCCACCTCCAGCTGAGCTAAAGATAAACGCCTAAGTTAAGGGGCCATCAGGCCTCCTTTTGAGCAGTATCCTGACTGGACGTGACCTGGAACCTCACTCTAAAATGCACATGCAACGAAGGAGAAACAAAAGCACACAGCTTATCACTTCCAACAGAGGTATGCTTTAGACTTGGTTCAGTCCCTGGACTGCATGCACTGCAAGAATGTCAAATGTGTTGGTCTGTCCCAGAATGTACAGAAAAACAATTTAAATGGCACTATTTCAAAGGGGCGGTGCAGGGTAAGGTGGCGGAGATACGGGGAAGATTATTGGCCTACACTTTTCAATTTGGGACTCAATCTCTGGTGCTTGGTTCCATTTACGCCCCTAACTCAGGGCAGGAGCCCTTTCTTCGGGCGACTCTAGCTGATGTACTGGCTCCACAGGGACGCATGACACTAGTGGGGGGGGGACCTCAACATAGTTATGGACTCCGGTATGGATAGGTCCCACGCTACCTATTCGCGGGGGGGGGGGAAACTATCAAGTGAAGGGAGGAGGTGGCTGCGGGAAATGGGCTTGATGGACATTTGGAGGGTGGCACATCCTACATCCCGGCAATACACGTTCTACTCCCATGCCCATAAGTCCCATGCCCGGTTGGACTACTTCCTAGGGACGGGGGAGGTTAATGCAGCAGTGCGGGAGGTAGGTATAGAACCTATGGCCCTCTCGGATCATGATGTCCTCTTAGTCCAGGTCATGTTGAACTCGAACACACACCGGGCTGGTAGCTGGCGCCTCAAGGAAAACATGCTTTACAACACAGAAGTAGAGCAGCAACTCCTTACATGCATTAAAGACTACCTCACTGTAAATGATACACCTGACATTGCTACTACGACGCTGTGGGAGGCCTTGAAAGCGGTGGTACGGGGGGAGCTTATTGGGATAGCGGCGGCACACAACAGGGAGCGCAGAGAGGTGAGAGCCACATTAACATCACAGGTGACGGAGTTAGAACGGATACACAGCAGGACTGGGGCTCCTCGGATTTGGCGACAGCTAAAAGCAGCAAGGGCCCAGCTGGCTGCCCTCGACCTGGACAGGGCGGAATACGCGGCGGTCCGCCTGAAACATTCCTACTATGTAGGGGGCGACCGTACGGGCCGGCTCCTTGCACACCGGTTGAGGGCTCAAAGGCAGAAGGCGCATGTTCCCTCACTCCGGAGCGAGAAAGGGGGGGAGAAATTAGTGGCGACGCGGAGATAGCGCAGGAATTCCGGGACTTTTATCAATCTCTCTATTCCGCGGAGCCTCGACCCAGCTCTGCTGCAACGACATACTTGCAGTCGATGTCTATGTCTGAACTGTCCCCCACTCAGGTGGAATCCCTTGACGCCCCTATTCGGGTAGAAGAGGTCATTACGGCGATCTCGCGCCTGAAACTGCTCAAATCCCCGGGCCCGGATGGATTCTCCTCTCTATTTTATAAGAAGTTCTGCCATACCTTAGCACCGATATTGACCAGGCTTTTTAACTCATTCGGGAGCTCAAACCGGATCCCAGACACCATGCTAGCAGCAGCAATTGTGGTGCTACCCAAACCCGGCAAGGATAGGCAACAATGCGGCGCCTACCGCCCGATCTCCCTACTGAATGTAGACCTTAAGATCTTCATGGGCATTCTTGCGTCGCGCCTGGGTCCCTGTATGCCGTCCTTGATTGAACCTGATCAGGCGGGGTTTATTCAGTCCCGCCAATGTGGCGATAATACGAAACGAATGCTCCACTTGGTGGATAAGGCTCACCAGACGCGAATGGACGCACTTCTGCTTACGATCGACGCGGAAAAAGCGTTCGACCGAGTGGATTGGGGGTTTTTGGGGCAAACCATGGAGAAATTCGGGCCTTGGGAAACGGTTCCGGGAATGGGTGGGCTGCTGCTATACCGGCCCTACGGCTTGCATTAGGGTGAATGGTATTTCTTCGCCACCATTTACTATTGAGCGGGGCACCAGACAGGGCTGCCCGCTGTCGCCACTCTTATTCGCTTTATACATTGAGCCCTTGGCGCAGCGGGTAAGGGATAATCAGACTATCAAAGGGATCCCGTTTGGAGGGGAAACATACCCAATCAGCCTATATGCTGATGATGTGCTGGCGGCCCTGGCGGTGCCTCGAACTTCCCTCCCGGCTTTCATGGCGGAGCTAGACGATTTTAGTCAAGTTTCTGGCTTCCGGGTCAACGTAGGCAAGTCGCAGGCACTACTCCTCGGCTCGGCCGCGCCCCCGGCACAGACTCCGCGGACGGCTGCGGATGCCTGGTTGACGGACATCAGAGTGACAGAGACAATCCCATACCTTGGCCTCGAAGTGGCGGCGACGGTCCAAAGGATGGTCCAGCTGAACTACGACAGGTTGCTGCGTCAAGCAGTAAAGGATCTGGGGGCTTGGAGTAAACACCAATTATCTCTCCTTGGCCGGGTGGCCGCAGTTAAAATGTCACTGTTACCCCGGGCGCTTTATCTGTTTCAAACTCTACCAGCCCAACCCCCTGCGGGTATGCTCACTTTGCTACAGCGACACGTCAATCGATTTGTTTGGGCCGGGAAGAGACCGCGGATGCGCAAGGCCCTTAGCTATATGAAGCCCGAACATGGGGGCCTCGGGATACCTGACCTTCTCACTTACTACAAAGCGGCCCAACTGCGCTATCTGGTGGAATGGGCGAGGCCGGAGTCCGAGAAAAGGTGGCTCTTCCAGGACAGGGCCCTGGCGGGTATTCCCTTGTGGAAGGTCCCCTTCCTTCGGAGGGCGCAGCGGCCGCGTGGATTGCTGGGCTCCCCGATCACCAAATCGGTGTTGGCGGCCTGGGATGGGGTGGCGACCTCCAGGCACCTCACGACCTTTCCTTCCCCATTGACCCCCTTATTTGGTAACAGCGATTTTACTCCCGGGCTACCCGACAGTGCGTTTCAGGCCTGGCGAGACGCCTCATGTCGCTCGGTGGGTCATCTATTTGACCGTACGGGGGTGATCCCGTTCCACCAACTGAAGCAAGAATACGGGATTCCGGACACTGATAGATTGGGGTATATGCAGGTGAGACACTGGGTCCTTCAGCCTGAAGTGCGTGAACAGGGCAGTCGCAAATTGACCAAGTATGAGAAATGGTTGATCACAAAAGCGGCAGATAAGGGATTAATCTCCGACCTGTATGGTATGCTCCGAGGTGGCCCGAGCTCGCAGGCAACCCCAAGCCAACGGAGGTGGGGACTGGAATTGGGTGGTGATTTGTCTGCAAAAGACTGGGAGGGCATTTACTACCGAGCGAAGCACACAGCCCGAAATGTCGCTAGCATCGAGACCGCTATGAAGATAGCGACCTATTGGTATCTCACCCGGTGCACCTCCACAGGGGTAACCCCAGCGGAGCCCCACATGCTGGCGGGGATGCGATAATGAGGGTACCTTACTACATATCCTATGGGAATGCCCTATGGTGTCCGCTTACTGGTCAAGAATCTTGGACGAGGTAGACGACCTGTTCGATACTGAAATCCCGAGGCTCCCGGTGTATGTGGTCCTGGGTCTCCCCAACCCCGTTACATTCCCTCTGAAAAGCAGGAAGGGGAAACAGATGGGGTTGGCATTGGGGGCAGCCCTACAGAACAGCCTGACGCATTGGGGACGGCTACTCCCCCTCTTATGTGGGTTGGCTCCACCGCATTTGGCATATCATTGGGATGGAACGCATATCAGCTACATTGAGTGGCTCGGCGGCATCGTTTCAAAAGCTGTGGAAACCTTTCCTGACACTACTCTTCGCAGAATTTAATGAAATCACACAACCCAAATACCTCAGGGTGCTACGATTACCCGACTTTGGGGTGGATCAGACGCAGGCCTCCAGCGGATGAAGGGGCTTCATGGAGCGGGGGACATGTATGGGTCACTTAGGGGTGGACGGATATCGGACGGGGTTCCTGGGGGTTTTCCTGGGGGTAGGGGGGGATTTCAGTTCTTGGTTGCCACACAAACGCTTTTTCTTGCAATGTGCACCTTCCTGGCCTCGGCAGGGAACACAATGTATGACTCTCTTTTTAAGCATTATATCCCTGTCATGTCGCTGAAATGGTATTGCACACTATTGCTTTGGTTAATGGTATGTTTTTTGTTTCTTTTGAAACTACTAATAAAAACATTTAAACATAAATAGCACTATTTCTTTTATAACACTACTCATCCCAATGCAGGGTGCCAGAGCGCTTTACGTAACATACACATTGTATATTGACAATAAATCATATAAGTATGTAAATGAACGTGCAGGATGTGTTGCATAACACAGTGAGGGTTTCAAGGTGTAGAAGTTGCGTGTCCTTCATAGCCCACTGTTATATTAGAAGGATTACATTTCTTGACCTGCATGTAACAAAGGGATCTTTGTGTTGAAAGCAGTAACCAACTTACCCATATACATAAAATAAAAATCTGTCATCTGGATGTTACATGATGTGCTTTGCAGGAGACACATTAACCTTCTATACTACTTTGATTCATATCTAGGACAACACAAAACACATCTCTCCAGCAAAATCATTACCGTCCAAACTTATCTTGCCATTATTACTATTACAATGCTCTTAAATGTACTCCTGATATAGCTGATAAACATGTGTGAGGTCTTAATATCTGATGTCACTCTTGTGATGTCACTTCCTGTGATGCCACATGCGATGTCACGCTTCGTGACGTGATGCGCTGTGATGGCACGCACCATGTCACTTGCTTACCGACTAGCTTGGTTTGTACCCCCACTTCCTTTTACAAGACTTGCGCCCTGGAAGTCAGAGCAAACAGCTGGAGCCACGCAGCCAGCCCTCCATTGCATCTCAGTCCTCCAGCAGTGCAAAGTTTTTGAGTGAGAGTCCGTGAAACCACCTTTCCTGGCTCTTCTTAACATCCAGTATCGGGATGCAGATATTGTAAAGTTTGCACGGTTGCCAACCTTTTTACAGTAGCAAAAAAGCGAATGGGTGAATGAATGAATGAATTAAGTAATTAATGGGGATTGCTAACGCCATTCCAAAACACGTGAAACCTCTTGAAGGGGGCCTAACTGGCCACATACGGCGTTGTATACCGATGTTTAGAAAGTGTGCACCATTTTATGCGAGGCGCTGTCTCAGGAAGTGCAAATCGTGTGGGAGATAGTCTTGACCTAGATAATGCTGTGGAAATAGTGGGTGCGTGCGCGTGCTGGTAATTAAAGGCTCTGCTTGTGACATACCTTATCTGTTTTCTACAGCTATTCTTTATCTTATTTCCCTCTTACTGGCATATAAACGTAGTTGTACGCTCTCCTAGCATAATACAGTGGCCTGTTTCATTAAGCATGTTTTTAAAGGCAGTCAACTCAATATTGCATTTTTATTACATTAATCAGCCCACAGCCTTCCGCAGACCGAACAGTCTGGCTTCTGCGCAGGCAGATGATTTCGGATGACTGTCCCCTACCTCCTCGTTGTCCTTGACCTGTCAACTACATTTTACGGTCAGTCGTTGGACTCTTTTCAATGCCTGCATAGGCCTCATTAAAGCAGACCTTAACACTATTACTGCGCTACTAGTCAAAGCAGTATTTTCTGATTAATTCATTCAAATGTCTTTTTCCTATCAAGTAGCGTCCACTAGGATTTCTTTCCTGTCTCCATGATCATCCTTCTTAATAGGCAGCCTCTAGTGGCCCTGCTGTTTGATCAGAACAGTATGATGGTGACATGCATACCTCACGGTGCTAATCCTAACTTCTCTCCTGCGTCTAAGACTTTGCTTTAAATAATCTACTTACCGTTGTCTGTTTTGTGTTGAACGTGTGCGCATTAACGTCCTCAAGCGGTCTCATTTTCTTTTAATAACTCTCCCGTAATTTCGCGGTGTCCAGAGTTCAATTTTACCTTAAAGTAGTCCATTGAGATTTTCAAATGTTTCTGGATTGAAAAAGTGTCGTATATCAATAGTTGTTCAACATTAAGGCATTGCACATGATGAATATATTTTTGTAGTTTTCTGTTGGCACCAAACGACCATTTTACCTTCTTCCCCAAAATGTGTTTTACAATCCACAGCTTATTGACTTGTCTGCTCTGTTTCAGAACTGGCTTCCGAGCCAGCCACTTGGAAGATTGTTCTGATTCCTTGTGTGCAGTTGTCGACTTTAGCATCGTCCACCATAGTCTTGAAGCACTTGTCGATGCTTTCTAATTCTTCTGTCTTGTGGACAGCTGTCTGTCTGTGGACTGACTCCAAGCAATATCATCTTCTTTGTAGTACTTGACATGTGATTAATATTGGTTCCCGCCAAAATCTTCATCTAGATTACAAATGTTGCATGACATAATGGCATCATGATGGAACAAAATAAACCAGGATAGTGCAGTGAAACAAAGACGAAGGAGATTGTGTAGACATTACGTACTGTAATTTTAATGCTCTGAGGTATAATTTTTGTGGCTCCATATAGAGTATGATGGGTGGAATTTGGTAGTAGATTGTAATCCATTCTATCACAGGCAAAGCCTGGGCGGCTACCATTGTTATGTGGACTGTTAGCGTGTAAAGTAGCATGCAGGGTTTCATAGCACTTAAAACCAGCAGTGGCATTACACTCTAAAAGACCCATCGAAAACGACTCAACGCTGTATTGTGTTTTTACATGAAAAATGTTGCTCGAGTCTAACATTTGTCTGTGGATTAAGGTACTGATGAAGATGGAATTTTGAATGATTATCCTTACGGGTCAAATGTTGAGCAGTTAAGGTGATACAGTGTGTGTGCATGGCGGTTAAGACGAGTTGGCCTCATGTTTTCCAGTAAATTCATAATCTAAATACATGCATATAATCTATGTTCACATTTGGCTTCTGCCCTCTACAGCACGGGTCAGTAAGTCAACCCACATCATCCAATGGCTGTCTTGAATTATGATTGACAGTGGTTGTCAAATAACATGTGAACAGCCACCTGAAAAGGAGTGCACTTAAGTTATAGTGCTGGCACTAATAAAATATATAAATCAAAAATGCTCGCCTAACATGTCTAGATTTACTTGTTTCGTCAATGTTGGGTGCTTACCGTGTTTAAATCCATCTACCGTCCTGCCACACTTAAAATTCCTCTTGTTTAAGTTTTGATATATTTGGGAAAGCATTCTACTATTCTGCTCAAGCAGGTCTGTGTGTGTTTGAGTAAGTATTTGCAAATGCTGACACACAGATACCAAAACGTTTGTTTTGCTCTTTTCCTACTGCAAAAAAGGGGCCGAAGATAGGCCTAGTATTTTAATGTTAATGTTTTGCCTCAAGCTATGTTTTCTTGTTTTAATTTAGCACCAGAATTTATTGCGGTTCTACTAGAAGACCTGTGCATCACCATTTCGGTGCTCATCATAGCTTTCCGAGCAGTTGTCAATTTCATGAAAATGGTTATAGGTTGGCAGGCCAAATTCAACCCATGGGGGCATTTTCCCCGGCGTCTTGCACCCCCCATTCAGCCTGCAGTTTGGTCCTAGTCATCCAGGCACTTCCCAGAACCTTTGCCAGGCTACTTGGGACTTTTTCAGCCCACCACTTCTAAGGGAGTGTTTTTTAGGTTGAGCCTGGGCAGCGCATGCGCTGCTCTGCGGCATGCTGTATTGGAGTATGGAATAGAAGCTCCGCCCATATTTGTTATTGACTTGTCATTGTCCTTGGTATAAATGCTGGCTTCTGATTCATTAACAGGCTTGTTAGCCCCTCCTTAGTACCTCCTTGTCTTTATTTGTAACCTTCCATGAGGACTGGCCCTTTTACTTCGGTTGTTACACGGTACGTCTTTCTTAGTCTGTAAGCACTATTTTCTTTAATGAGTTTCTCCTACGGTAGACACGACATGCTTTCCTGCAACATTCAGCGTGCCATGCGCGCTTTCACTTTCCGAGCAGCGGGGACAATGGCGGCCCCTTCTTTGAATAGGTCTTGCATTTACAAGAGTTTGAGCTGTTGCCATTGTAAATGACATGCCTTTTATTTATGTGTTAATTAGCAAAACAGATAAATAAAAGGCATTGTCATTTACAATGCCAATAGCTTAAACTCTCGCAAATGCGAGACCTGTTGAATTGCAAATGCTTGTTTTTTTTTTTTTGGTTTTTTTTCCAGCTCAAGAACAGGTGGTAGTGCCCAAGTTAGCAATTTTCTTTGTACTAGGGGAAAACGGGGAATGTTGTAGGTTTGTCACCTTTGCCGCCTGTAAAGAGACACTTTTACCCGGCTGTGGAATTCTGCAAAGCTCAAAGTCCGACAACTCGCTTGACCCAGGTTCCTTCCCCAGCTCTTCAGAATCCTTATTTTATTTATTTTCTTGCTGAAATGTCAGCGGGAGGTGGGAAGGGTGAGGCTGAAGAATTGCAGAAGCACGATTGCCCTCCACAGGCTTATTCACGACTTACATTACTGGTGCAGCCAGATCTCGAGACTTGGTGGTTAGAAGCTAATTCCATGACTGCTTTTCCCACACAGGGTTTCAAAGTCGAGGCACTCGGTCGCTGAAGTGCTTCTTTGTTGGTAATCGAGGACCTTTCACACACTACCTTTTTGTAAATCTAATTTCCGAAACAAAAATGTTAGCCAATAGGCTACGAGCTAACAAGCTGGGCATCTGCCGTAAAACTTGTACTAAAAACCACTGTCTAACTCATGCTTGTGCTCTCTTGTAATCTAGAGACTGCGAAATCATGTTGCTTTACTTATGTAACACTTGGTTTTAGTACACCCATGCACTGCATGACCTTGCATTGCTTCCAAAATAAGAGTCCTGATTTTTTGATGAGCGCTCAGTTCTAGGAAGGAGCAGAGGTATTTGGTTAGCAGGCTTGCATGGCATAAGCAGAACGATTGTAGGTCATTGGTCATGAAAGGTCAATTATTTGCAGCCCAGTCAGATTTTATTGTTTCATTTTAAATGTATTGTTGTCGTTTGAACAATTTGTCACTGGGAACATTCACCCGTCCATCGAGAAATTTGTGTAGCCCATTGATTAGAGTTAATATATTAGTCTTTGATTGATTGACTAGTGGAACTGTCTCTTCAAATGCTTGTTAAATTACTAAGTTGGGAAACGGAAGGACATAGGTGCACACTAGGCTAACAAATCAGATTAGCCTGGCAGTGTTGTGCAATGAACCACCGACTGTCGGGCTTTGTACACCTAAACAAAGCACACAGTTGACATTGATGTTAAGGGGATGTTTTTATTTTCTCCTTAGTTGCACCTTCGAACTTAGTAGTATTTATACGAGTCAAACTGCCTTTGAGGTCTGATGTTAGCAGAGACCTGTTTAATAAAAATAAAAAAAAAACACTAAAAAACACCAAAATAAAATTTCTTCAGGGGTCTTGTAGTCTGCCTTCTTCATCCATTGGTCTGTTTTAGTGTTCACATTTTGCTTCCTCCTACCACAGCATAGGGCAGTAGGTCAGCACACTTAAGCTATTATTTTACCTGTGTGCATCAGCGTCAATAGTTGACTCCTTCAGTGCAAGCGTCTAGTGGGTCAATGTCTATATTTTTTAACATATTATTTTTCCCGGTTACACTATTTTATTTTGTGAGTGCTGGGCAAGCTCCCTGGACACTGCCGCATGCTAGATCTTGCAGTGCGCCACATCTCGCATGGGCACTGCAAGCCACGCCCATCTTTAAGTGCACTTTAAAACCATTCAGAGAGCTGTCTGCGTGCACATGTGCACGCCCACCTGGGCTGCCATCTTTGAATATTTTGTACCAGCCCACACCATCTATATATATTTCGGTCGTTTTTAGGTCTCGCCTGAGCCAGCGCGCATGCGCTGCTCTGGCGAGACTTTTAGTAAGCGGGTTTTGGAAGTGCAAACAGTGGCTTTTGCTGGTGACTAGCCTGCGTTCATGCGAGCGTGCACGCGCGATCAGGCGCCATATGGCTTGCCTCGCCATCTGGACGCTCGCGTGAACGCTAGCTGGTCGCCAGCAAAAGCCACTGTTTGCACTTACAAAACCCGCGATTACTTTCACTTTCACGGCCGCGCGGCCAATGCTTGTTGCTCGCGCTTCTTGTTTTCCTAGCAGCGACCCACTTGATTGCATCAGAGCCCTGCGCTTGTCTTTCATTGTGCCTGTGCTTGGCAATTCCTACGGACACACACGCATGGCCGCCCCTCCCCCTTCTAGCCAGCTTCTTTAAGTTGCAGGACGTCCCTCGCCTCCCTAAATAGCTCGAGCTTAGCTCTCACATCCAGGCTTCCTTCCCAATGTACGGTTTAGAAATTCCCATAAGCAGACGAGCAGTTCTCGAGCACGTGTTTCCTCTCTTACACACATTACACACAAACTCTCAAACACAGTGACAGAGATTTTCCCAAACTGTGACACACTCTGACACTAATTCTCACACATGATTCCCTCGGACACCAGCTCTCTCTCACACACACGCACAAATTCTCTCACACACACTCTTAAGTCTCTGATGTCCCCAGGTTCATAGCCCCATCCCTGTGAGTGCGGGCCTCACTAGCCCACGTCGTGTTGGCAGCTCCGCTGCACGTGCGGTCACCGCACAGGCTGTCCCATCTCCACTGCCTTCTCGAGTCTCTCTGCACCCGCCGGTCCCTTCCATCAGCAGCCTCTTGTGTCTGGCTTTCACTCCTTGTCGCGGGTACAGCTTTTCTTTCAACAACCGCTTCTAAAACTCCTATGTCACTTGTTGCCACTTTGTTGCACTTAAAGCGCACACACCCCGCGATGTTGTGGTACAAACCCTGTGCCAGAAGGAGCCTCTGTTCGCATCTGAATCTCTCATCACCGCCGGAGGACCGCTTGTAGTGTCTGTGTTTCACGGAGGATTAAAATGAAATGTAGGTTACGGGAGCTCCGGGTCCGCGTTTATCCCGTCTGCAGCCTCAGCCATACAGCGCAGCGGGGCAGGCAGAGCGGCTTTCGGCGCATTATTTGCACTTTTAGGTCTCGGCCTGCACCAGCGCTTGCGCTGGTCTGGCCGAGACTTTTAGTAAGTGGGTTTTGGAAGTGCAAACACTGGCTTTCGGCTGGCGACAAGCTTGAGTTCACGATGGCGTGCACGCGCAGCTGCCATCTGTTGTTTCCTATCTCTTCCTCATTTCCTCGTCATGGCTCATTAACTCTCTGGACTCTGATGTTTCAATCGCAGCAGCAGCTCACATTACCAACTGAGGGCCCTGGACTACAGTCACATGAAAAACAACAGCGATTAGCATTGAAATGCAAGCTTTTTTTGTCTAGTTAGAAATATTGCTTCGGTGGGTTGATTTCACCTTATATCGCTATTTGTTTTATATTGGGAGTCACAGCCTAATTACCAGTATTTTGGTCTCTCACTGTTTTTTTTAAAATATTTATTCGCGCAAAGCACAAAGCTATATTTAAGGTTACTTTTTCCGCGTCACTTCTTCACTCTATTTAAACTCCACACCCCCACTCTTATTGTCTCTCTCCTTCTCTCTCCCCTCTCTATTTCTCTCTCTACTTAATTAACTCTCCCCTCTCTATCTTTTTTAGCCTTTCATTCTCTCTCACCCCTTTATCTGTTTCTCTTTCAAACTCCTTCATTCACTCTCTCTCCCCTTCTTTCTCTCTCTCTATCCCGCTCCACTCTTTATTCTATGTACACCCTTTCTCTCTCGCTCTTTCTCTCTCACCACCCTCTCTAATTGGGCATTATATCTTCACTCTATCTCCCACTCGGCAACACCACAGCATCACTCAGCGCAACCACAGCATCAATGAGAGCCACCACAGCATCACTCAGCACCACCACAGCATCACTCAGCACCACCACAGCATCACTCAGCACCACCACAGCATCACTCAGCACCACCACTCAGCACCACCACAGCATCTCTCAGCACCACAACAGCACCACTCAGCACCACCACACCACCACTCAACACCACCACAGCATCACTCAGCATCACCACAGCATCACTCAGCACCACCGCAGCATCACTCAGCACCACCGCAGTATCACTCAGCACCACCGCAGTATCACTCAGCACCACCGCAGTATCACTCAGCACCACCGCAGTATCACTCAGCACCACCGCAGTATCACTCAGCACCACCGCAGTATCACTCAGCACCACCGCAGTATCACTCAGCACCACCGCATCACTCAGCACCACCACAGCATCACTCAGCACCACCACAGCATCACTCAGCACCACCACACCACCACAGCATCACTCAGCACCACCACAGCACCACCACAGCATCACTCAGCACCACCACAGCATCACTCAGCACCACCACAGCATCACTCAGCACCACCGCAGCATCACTCAGCACCACCGCAGCATCACTCAGCACCACCGCAGCATCACTCAGCACCACCGCAGCACCACCGCAGTTTCACTCAGCACCACCGCAGTATCACTCAGCACCACCGCAGCATCACTCAGCACCCCCACAGCATCACTCAGCACCCCCACAGCATCATTCAGCACCACCACAGCATCACACAGCACCACCACAGCATCACACAGCACCACCACAGCATCACACAGCACCACCACAGCATCACACAGCACCACCACAGCATCACACAGCACCACCACAGCACCACCGCAGCACCACCGCAGCACCACCACAGCACCACCACAGCACCACCACAGCACCACTCAGCACCACCACAGCATCACTCAGCACCACCACAGCATCACTCAGCACCACCACAGCATCACTCAGCACCACCACAGCATCACTCAGCACCACCACAGCATCACTCAGCACCACCACAGCATCACTCAGCACCACCACAGCATCACTCAGCACCACCACAGCATCACTCTGCACCACCACAGCATCACTCGGCACCACCACAGCATCACTCGGCACCACCACAGCATCACTCGGCACCACCACAGCATCACTCGGCACCACCACAGCATCACTCAGCACCACCACAGCATCACTCAGCACCACCACAGCACCCCACAGCACCACCACAGCACCCCACAGCACCACCACAGCACCCCACAGCACACCTCAGCACCCCACAGCACACCTCAGCACCACCACAGCATCACTCAGCACCACCACAGCATCACTCAGCACCACCACAGCATCACTCAGCACCACCACAGCATCACTCAGCACCACCACAGCATCACTCAGCACCACCACAGCATCACTCAGCACCACCACAGCATCACTCAGCACCACCACAGCATCACTCAGCACCACCACAGCATCACTCAGCACCACCACAGCATCACTCAGCACCACCACAGCATCACTCAGCACCACCACAGCATCACTCAGCACCACCACAGCATCACTCAGCACCACCACAGCATCACTCAGCACCACCACAGCATCACTCAGCACCACCACAGCATCACTCAGCACCACCACAGCATCACTCAGCACCACCACAGCATCACTCAGCACCACCACAGCATCACTCAGCACCACCACAGCATCACTCAGCACCACCACAGCATCACTCAGCACCACCACAGCATCACTCCGCACCACAGCACAACCACATCACCACCACAGCACCACTCAGCACCACCACAGCATCACTCAGCACCACCACAGCATCACTCAGCACCACCACAGCATCACTCAGCACCACCACAGCATCACTCAGCACCACCACAGCATCACTCAGCACCACCACAGCATCACTCGGCACCACCACAGCATCACTCGGCACCACCACAGCATCACTCGGCACCACCACAGCATCACTCGGCACCACCACAGCATCACTCGGCACCACCACAGCATCACTCGGCACCACCACAGCATCACTCGGCACCACCACAGCATCACTCGGCACCACCACAGCATCACTCGGCACCACCACAGCATCACTCGGCACCACCACAGCATCACTCGGCACCACCACAGCATCACTCGGCACCACCACAGCACCACTCGGCACCACCACAGCACCACTCGGCACCACCACAGCACCACTCGGCACCACCACAGCACCACTCGGCACCACCACAGCACCACTCGGCACCACCACAGCACCACTCGGCACCACCACAGCACCACTCGGCACCACCACAGCACCACTCGGCACCACCACAGCACCACTCGGCACCACCACAGCACCACTCGGCACCACCACACCACCACAGCACCACTCGGCACCACCACACCACCACAGCACCACTCGGCACCACCACTCAGCACCACCCGGCACCACCACTCAGCACCACCACTCAGCATCACTCAGCACCAGCACAGCATCACTCAGCACCACTCAGCACCACCACTCAGCACCACTCAGCACCACACAGCACCACCACTCAGCACCACTCAGCACCACCACTCAGCACCACTCAGCACCACCACTCAGCACCACTCAGCACCACCACTCAGCACCACTCAGCACCACCACTCAGCACCACTCAGCACCACCACTCAGCACCACTCAGCACCACCACTCAGCACCACTCAGCACCACCACTCAGCACCACTCAGCACCACCACAGCATCACTCAGCACCACCACAGCATCACTCAGCACCACCACAGCATCACTCAGCACCACCACAGCATCACTCAGCACCACCACAGCATCACTCAGCACCACCACAGCATCACTCAGCACCACCACAGCATCACTCAGCACCACCACAGCATCACTCAGCACCACCACAGCATCACTCAGCACCACCACAGCATCACTCAGCACCACCACAGCATCACTCAGCACCACCACAGCATCACTCAGCACCACCACAGCATCACTCAGCACCACCACAGCATCACTCAGCACCACCACAGCATCACTCAGCACCACCACAGCATCACTCAGCACCACCACAGCATCACTCAGCACCACCACAGCATCACTCTGCACCACCACAGCATCACTCTGCACCACCACAGCATCACTCTGCACCACCACAGCATCACTCTGCACCACCACAGCATCACTCTGCACCACCACAGCACCACCACAGCACCACCACAGCACCACCACAGCACCACCACAGCACCACCTAGCACCACCTCAGCATCACCTCAGCACCACCACAGCATCACTAAGCACCACCTCAACATTAGAATAGGCAGGAAGAAGTTGCCAACATTGCAACGACAAAATAAACGACAAGACCTTTCTTATGTTTATTCTTTTTTAATTGGGTCATTCAGTTGTACATAATGTCGTTTCAGTTATATATAAAGTAACAAAAATGCTTAAGTCTTTTTATTATAACTTTTCAACATGCTGCACAGCAGCCACAATGCTCTTAAAAACATTGGCAAAACCAATAGCTCTGCCTAAACACTTATAAGGCCCCAAAGGCGAGACCTATTGGCTAATAGGTCTCGCCTTTGGGACCGCTATATGTGTTTAACCAGGTGTCAGTTATGCAGCACAATTGTTGCATGGCTAAACACTTATAAGGTCCCAAAGGCGAGACCTATTGGCTATGCCAATGCTTGTTTCACTTTGTTACTGATCCAACTCTGATCAATAGCTAGAAAGGGAAAAATAAGTGGCTGTGGCATTTTGTAGGCGAGCATGTGTGGTGTGTGTGTGTCGGTCTACAAAATGATACAGCTGGTCACTGCAAAAGCCAATGGATCTCAAAGGCAAGACCAATGCTTTGCCAATTCTTGTTGGTTCAGCTCGCTAACTCTTCTTGGTTAATTTGCAGTTATTCGGATCCTTAATGGCACTGCCTCTTGTGTGCACAGGATTGCCCATCAGTTCGGCATACCACCCTCGTGTTGTGTAGATGCTGCTGTAGTCCGCATGCACTTCTTAAAATTGAGACATCCATTTGTTGGCACATTGTACCACAAAGCCTAGAGATGGGACTCTTACTGAGCTTGCATTCAGATATTACTAGCACCTTGATTTTGAGGTGTACGCACTGTCAGGTGTTGGAACCTTACCCCTTCATGAATTCTGCGATCCACCAATTTATCTCCCACTATGTCTTTGGAAGTTCTAGCTAATACTGCTTCAGTCTGGTCTTGAGTAGTCTTCTTTGCTGTTCTTTGAAGGACCTGAATTGCAGAAACCTATTGATTGTCTGAAATTTCAGTCAAACAAGTGCTTTCCTTAACAGAAAAGCAAAAGACATCTCAGTGGAATTTTGCCGTTTGGTATTTGCTGCCGTTTAATATCATTCAACATAATAGAAAGTAGGAAGCTCAAATGACTTAACCCCCAGTGCTTTTTCATATTGTAAATTTGAGGCTAAACCAACTTGCACTGGGCAACATGCACCAATAGGTCAGTTCTGTTACATAGGGCTTACATAGTTTGGCTAAATAAATTGGCCTCAAGGAAAATTGCACTTGTAACATTCGGTTTTCGTGCTCATTCGCTTAATGTCCATCTTTTGACTTCTGACCTTTCCATCTAACCCAGTCTCACACCTTGTCAATCAGCGTCACACGCAACCAACATACTCCTATCCATGTTTTGCAGTCTACCACTACTGCCCAAGCTCAGAGGCTCCAGGAGATCCTTTAGTTTTACCACATGAAATTCGAGCCACAACCTGAGCCAGGCTGCAGTCCTCAGATGCATAGAGCGCCAGTGTATTAAACAAGCATTGGCAAATCCAATGGGTCTCGGCTATGTCCAAGCTACTGGCATTGTCAATGTGAATGTCTTTTAGCCATGTTGTCTAGCAGTGCATCTGCTGTTCAGCATGGCTGAAAATTACTGAAAGCCCAGAATCACAGGATGTTGAGCTGACGCAGAGTCTCTGTGCCCCTCATGTTGAGTTTGTCCTGCCCCTCCTAACACAAAAAAGCACTATGACCTGGCCTGTGCTGGCTGCTTCATAGAATGTTTTCAGGGACTTTCAGCCATGGTGACCAGCAGATGTGCTGCTAGACAGCATGGCTAAAAACAAGCAAATTGACGAGGCCGGTAGCTCGGGCGTTGTTTAGATCTGTTGGCTTTTCTAGTGGTAGTTCGGTGTTGACGTGATCTTGCTGAACAAATGTGGAAGTGATGGTGAGAAACAGTTGAGGAGCTTTGAAGTGAAGCGAGGATATGGTGCAACAGCTGGAGCTGCCGACATGGGAACCAGGTTCGAATCTCTGGGTCGGCTGAACAAATTGTGGTTCTGGGCAAATCACTTGCGCTTCCCCCTGCCTATGACAATGAATGTGTCATTGTATAATGTAACTGATGAGCATTGAAAGTGCTTCAATACCATCGGCTGTGTTAGCACTATGGCAAGATGGAGGGCAGAACAAGTGCTCCAATACCATCTGATCATGCAAAAAAAAAAAAAGCGGCGACGAGGGAAGTAGTAGGGGGACAGGTCATGCAGTGAAGCAAGCGGGGATAAGGGGAATGGTCGTGCAACAACGGGAAAAAAATCTTAATCGAAGCAGGATCAGCCACAAAAACGAATGTCATTGTGCAGTGTAACTGGTGAGCACTTATTTCACTCTGCCACATATCGGACCTGCGGCCGCGAGACGACTCTCCGTACGAACCCGCATCTTCAGGATCCTCGAACGTATATGGACCTGTAGGAGTGTATCTCTCCACTTATATCCTTTGAACCCAGACTGGACCTGAACCTTCTATGTCTGGCTGCAATGGCTATGCCTGAAATCTGATGATCCTGTTTTGTTTATAACTACAGGACTCCGAACCTTGAAATTTATCGGAATTCATCGCTAAATCCATCCGTGTTCCGGCTCCTTTGTTTGGAGTTTTTAATATATTGGTATATCCCAAAGTCCCACGTATATACTGGCTGCCCTGATGATGGTGTGACCCAAATTGGGGTCAGACACCGAAACGCGCGTTGGCGCTGAATGGTCCTGTGCCCCATACCAACCTGTATCTAATCAATCCCCTGTAGGAGGCACTTGCGTGTATACCAATCATTTTTGTATATCTACATAGTAAATTATATTCTTTGGATGTGTGAATTGGTGTGATGACGTGTGGATTGACTGCATGGGTCTGTATGGTATTGTATGATGTGCGGTATGAATGAGTATATGAATGTGGGACTTGATGTATATATGTATTTGATATGTATTTAAATTATGTCTTGTTGTCTTATATTAGGATGAATCCCTTTTTGATATAAACTTATCATTAAATGAATAAAAAAAGTATCAAAACATTTATTTGTTTTTTTGTATGATTATTGTACAATTAATCCGAATGTGTGGGACACACAACTCTGCAAGGCCTACTGACATTATATCGACTATTGAATAGCGCTGTTTATTATCAATGCGGACAGGTCTACTTTGTGTGGATTATAGTTGTATTATTTACCCCGTTTTGACCTGTCCTAAATCTGTTTTTAGGGGTCCCCCTCCTTCTAAGATGGAGGGCAGAACAAGTGCTCCAATACCATCTGATCATGCAAAAAAAAAAAAAGCGGCGACGAGGGAAGTAGTAGGGGGACAGGTCATGCAGTGAAGCAAGCGGGGATAAGGGGAATGGTCGTGCAACAACGGGAAAAAAAATCTTAAACGAAGCCGGATCAGCGACAAAAACGAATGTCATTGTGCAGTGTAACTGGTGAGCACTTAAAGCGCTCCAATACCATTGGTTTGTGTTCGCGCTACAGCAAGAAGGACGATGGAGCGGGCGTTCCAATGCCATCTGATCGTGTAAACGTGTAAAAAAAAAAAAAAAAAAAAAGTGCTTTTCGTGTTTTAGCAACTTTTTAAGAAATGCATTCACTTATGTACATGCACATGCATTTTAGTGGTATGTGTCCAAGGGAGGCGGCCTGACAACACAGGTACTCCTATGGAATGGTTCAAAACAAAGAAAATAAAATTGCTCCGCAAACTGGGAGCAATGTAAGGAAACATGGACTTGGTCTATGCACTATGGGAGGCCCAAACACAAGAAGGGGGCATGACGCCCGCATACCATGACGAATAGCATCAAAGAAAATGAGAGAGACGCTGAAGTTTACCAATGGTAGGATATGGGTGGCCTGTAAGCCCACAGATGGAACACAATACCTCTTCGAGACAGAGCATGCGCTACCTAGCCAGGACCTAAAAAATGGCCTGCTTAAATCTAACACTTGTGTCGCCGTTTTAGTTGAAACTCATCTTGACTGATGAGCTACCAAGTGACCTGGAATTAAAACACTCCAATAAAAAGTCTTTCTAGATCCTTGTACTTCTGTTTCAAAAAGCAGTTCCCTTCACTTGAGCCTTGTTTACTTCTGAGGTGTGAGACTTCACCATCTTTCATTGATCACCTGAATGATCAGTAGAATACATTTCACTGGTATAACAAAAAGTTAAATGCAGAGTACGTCCAGATCTTATCAGTTTGTGCCTTGTTCCCTCTGATATGATGCTGGCATAACCCAAATCTTAATGGACTTTTCGTGTTGGATGAGACCACAGAACTGACATAAGCTTTGCTAATGCTTAACCCTGTTGCGGTCAAGGTTGCTTTCTAACTCCAGCGTGAGAAGTCCCCCAAGACCAGTGTTATTTGAGCATGTCTGAGAGATGCTTCTTTTCAGTGGAATGACAAGTCTTAGGTTAAACACATTTACAGAATAGCAGTCACATTCTGCTATTATCACAGTTTTGTTGCTCACCCGGTTTGTGAAAAGCTTGAAGTAGAAACCATCTGTACTTGACAAAGAATGCCCGCTGTGTCCTATAAAGAAAGCTCTTGCAGATGAATCGTCCACTGAAGAGGCATTGTATCAGTCTACACTGGCCACGTCCGAGTACAAAGAATATCAAATGGCATAGAAGGAAAACAAATCTGATGGTCGCTGAAAGGAGCTGCAGTTACCATTGTAGTGAAGAGCTGCTCTGCGAAAATTTAGAAGGCTCGGTCTGAGTCTGGCTTTGTTCCCTTTATGGTAATCTCTCACCCTCAATACAGAGTGTACGAATTTAGTTTCTACAATTTTTAGTTTCTAGCAATTAGCAGCTGATGTGAGTAGGGAAATAAGTTCATGATGCTGTACTTCAATGTATGGAATATTTTTCTTCCATGACGATAAAGATTAAAATGAAAAATTGATGAGCTTGGGCTAAAAGTAGTTGCTGGAGGCTGGGCAGCATTTGCTGACTGGACACCACCTGCATGGAAAGAGAAGGTAGAGTAACATGTTTGCGCTAGCAGGGTTTAATGTTTCGGCCTTGCTGTGGAAACAGTGTTTGGCACAGCAGCTTTTGAATACATTTCAGACTATTCAAGATAGTTTCGCAGGTCGAAGCAATAGTTTATACCGATCAGTTCTGAAAGCTTAGCACTGAAGGATCAAAATGAATTTGTTGATGAATACCCTGTCTTTTGTGCATCCTCTTCGAATCTCAAAGACCCGAAGGCAGAAAAGTGACCTGAAATGCTTGTATATTCTGACACTGATTTAATTGTGTTCCGCAGTCAAAGTCCTGCTATTTGCATATGTTGAGATGCCACCTACACGCTGTATGCAAATAAATGACAGCAATGTAACAAGAGTTGGGCAATAAACATGTATTTAGTTCTAATTTGGAGAGCTCAGAATAGCTTTTGGTAGCAACTTAATACCATCACTAGGATCCAGGCTATAAACCGGAGCAGGTTCATGCCCAAATTCTGTTAAATCAATGGTGTAGTGTGTGCGCCAACCTAATGCAACACTCCGTCTTAAGAACATGGAAGAGCTGGGCATCTGTGCTATGTAATGTTTGTGTAGCACCCATTCTGCATTGGTATGGCCTTGTGGCACTTTAGGCAGTACTCTCCAGCTCATTCATCCTGGGTAACAAAAGAACAGTGAGATACGCCAGTTATGGAAATCTGTTTAGAGTCTGCCTTTTCAAAAACTAAACCCACACACTACCTTTCACAGTGGAACATGGGACACTATTGTTTACGGAGAACGTGAAGTAGGCCAGTTAACGGTGCACTGTACGTGGAACTTGTTTACAGTTAGTTTGCTGTTCCAGCAGGAGGGTGGAGTGGATGAGCCGGCACAGATTTGCTGATTACTTGTCTCCATGTAGAGATCCACGCCCTAAAGCCGGCACACCCAGGTTCATGGAAGAGTTGGCTCGAGAATCAAAAGTCTGCATGACTTGCGAGACCACTCTGATTTGCAATAGTGGGAGTGACTGCAGCTTAGCATTTGAGCAGTCCTATCTCTGTAGGATTGCAGACATTTTAAAAATAATAATAATAATAATACAAACACTTGTAAAGCGCGACAGCTACCTCAAACAGAGGTGTCCCGGCGCTAAGCGGAAAATAGTACAGCACTGGACCACTCAAGGGCCAAGTCATAGTCCCTCAGTCTTCCTTAAAAAGCCAAGTTTTCACCATTTTCCTAAAAAGGGGCTCCGAATCAATAGTGCGGAGATTGCTCGGCAGAGAGTTCCACAGTTTAGCAGCCCCGAGCGTAAAGGATCTACCACCCATCCGTGCCTTTTTTAAAACGAGGAATACATAGTAGATTTTGGGAATTGGATCTCAAGGTTCTGGATTGTTGGTAACCACGCAATCTGTGTTTCAAGTAGATAGAAATGAATTGTACAATTTTAAAGCTCTCTCTCAATTTCTTATTTAAAGCGCTTTTGCAGATCTCTAGAAAGAGCATGAGTAGTGCTCGCGTGACAAGCTACGCATGAAAGAATGGTGTGCACTTTCTACATGAGGTGCTAGTCCTGAAGTATCGAGTGGTCAAAGTAAGCTTGGCTCAGAACACGTCTTTTGATTGTTTGATTTCACTGCAACTGAAAAGAGATTTCAGGTGAAGGATGCACTGTTATTTAACAATGTTGTTCTTTTGTAGATACTTCCAAGCAGAGATTTCCTTATATTATGAATCATCTGAGATACTAGAGTGGATCTGGAAGGTCTTGAAGTAGCTCCAGCCGGCCAGCTGGTAGCTCTGTCAGACTGGGTCTTGCTTCTGTACATGAGACAGAGTCACGAATAGGAAACACCTCTGTGCACTGAAGCCAGTTCCTCTTTTTACATGTACTTCAAAGTGGATCCGAAGCAGTTTCGATTCAGATTTTAGCACTCTGCAGTGATTTCGCTTCTGAAGAAGCCATATTTTAAATCCAATTGTGTGTGCTGGAAATACAATTACAGACACGCACCCTTATCTGCCTGTGGTGTCTCAGCACCAAACATGTCTCCAAGTGTTATTAGTATTGTCCCCTGATGCATTGAAAATTCACCAGGGAGCAGGAAGCCAAACTTTTTGTAATCGAACATAAGAAGCAGGGTCAGTCCCGACCTAGATCACCCTCGTAAGGTAAGGCAAAGTCAAAAGAAGAGTAAAAAAAGAAGCATAGCATAGGAAAGGTAAATGAGGCTCTTTGACATCTAGTCTCACACTAGGGAAAGGTCGTATTGTCTGCGTTCCAGAGATCTGATGCTGACTTTGCCTTCCTCTTCAGATCCGATGTTAAATCTGGAGCCTACGCACTCCAGTTCCTGGGGTCATCCATCAGCTCCTCAGCAGGGTGCGTTGTTTAAGGAGGGCTTGCTGCAAATCTTCAAATTCACCCTGCCTCCCTCTTTCAAGCCTTCTGGCCCCATTAACCTGGTGGGGGTCTTCAATTGAACTTACGTTGGTAGGTCTTCAACGCCAGCTGACCCTGAATTAAGTCAGCTCGCTCCAACACGAACCCCTAGCTCTGCCTTTACTCCTCTTCTACAGGCATTGCCAGTTGTCCTTCCATTGATTCCGCCTCTGGTGAATCTGGCTTTGGCCTCGAATTCAGACCCATCTTTGGCTAGCGTTCACCCTGTGTTGTGATATATCATTACAAATGAATGCACTTTCAATTGGCGAGGACAGCCCCCGCCTTTGTTCTGGCTCCTCTGCCAGCCGTACATCTGGAAGATAAATGATATCTTTAGGTCAGACTCTGCTATACAAGGGCTTCTACCTGTACGGCATAGCGATGAGGGTGCAGATGACTTGCTAACGCTTATGCTGGTGCTGGTTTATATTTTGACTTGTAATATGTCAGTGGCCTGGATAATCTCCCCAGAGTACATCCTGGATTCTTCTTTGGGGTCCCTAAAAGATTAAAGTGCCTTTTTCACACTTGCGGTTAGGAAAGCAGAAGCAGTTTTGGACATGCCACTCCCCCACTTTACCCAGAAAATAAGGCTAATCTCTTGACCGATCTAGCAACCTGGATTTTGTTTTTACATTAGAGCTTCTGTTTCCATTTAACGAGGTGGGATAAATTGCTTAGATTTTTTTGAGCTGCCTCCACATTCTAGAGTATTGGGTGGAAATATAGGGGTCAGTGCAGTAGGAGACAGTTCTGCAGATACCTCCGAACCACTGTAGCATCTTAGTGGAGAGGATACCGGAGACTGTGTGGGGTTGTAGAAAAGAATCCTTTTAGCTGCTCAGTAGAGTGCTGCTTTGTGCTAAGCAGGTGTTATTAGCACAGTGGTGAGCTTAGATACATCCACTAGTCTCATAGACTCTGGAACATTCAGGGACTGGTGAGTGTCCCATATGGCATCAAGGGACTGGAACATGTGATCTTGAACCTTCGTGTGATGATTTTGGATTATTTTGCCAACGATTATAGGGGACTTGCAAGCTCAAGAAGTGCTGAGAGCTGTGCAGATCGTTTCAATCCAAATACTTTGTATGACTATACGCCTGCATTCTTGCATTGGAACTGTAATAAGGGGAAAGGAAAGGCTGTCCAGAAAGAGAACTTATTGAGATGCATTGTTCCATGCATCAAGCCATGTCCAGAAATATCTTTGTAAAGGTTAAAGTCGCTGCTGCAGGCCAAAGAGTTCCAGCAGTCATTTTTTCCCCTTAAGTTTGCATTATTTTGCAAGAATTAAAGGGAATGAAAGTGAAGTCCTTTATAGAAGTTGTGTTGCAGCACTGGCTAATCTTGCTCTAACTACTAAAAGGATACTTTCTCACAGATAAGACAATGTCCATAAGGAGCCACCAGGGGGTTTGTTAGGTACAAGAAGTAAGTTCCGTTTCTCCATTTGACTTAAAGTCCAAGATGCATTTTCTACCTATAGCTAAAGCGCTTATATATTTTGAAATATATTCATATTTCCTATTTTAAAAATAAAATTGATTTGATAGATTTCTTGCTTGGAAAGAGCTTAGTTTAAAATGATCTGGACAGGTGATTAGAGTATTTTATGCCACAGTCAGTCTACTTATTCCTCCTCAGTGATCGGACCAGCATTTTACTCCGTGAAATCCCCCCTCAGCGAACAGGTCATGGTGAAAGTGTCTCTGCAGAACAAACTAATGCTACTCTCGAATATACAGTGGGGAGGCAGCTCTCCAAACTTCAGATGCTTTTACCTCTTAATTTGACATTTTCATATATGACTTTAACTTTTTGTTTCTGAAACCTGTTCTTGATTATTAGTAGGAGTCTGGGGAGGGGGGCACAATGACAACGGATGGATCTAGGAAAAGCTGGTGTGTATTGAACTGTGCAATGCGTTACGGATGATGAGATTTGAAATTGGTCACGATCAGGCAGTGAAGAGTGAGAAATACAGTGGAAGTCAAGACTCCAATGGCCTCCTCTGTCTCTGGAGAGGAATTGATCAGGTTTTCTTCATTCTCTGATGATTCTAACCCAGCTAATGCTGGTTAGTCCTTACATTCATTCTTCTGTGAAAGTGCTCGTTCTCAGATTGCCGACAGGCCAATATTAATTTCAATGCCTAATGATGATTTTATTTGATAGACTACACATGTTCACCCAATAAGGTTTGTTGTCACTGCAAACAACCATGGTGCTAAATTGAAGTTGTCGAATGTGTCTGTGGGGGGGGGGGGGGACGTTCTACAGCAGACCTGAATAGATGTCTGATAACATGAAGAGGAATTTTGCTCCACAGTCAGAAAGTTCTGCAGCCTTTATGCTAATGGATTACTCCGAGTAACAATCCAGTGCATTGATCTTCTTGCTCGTCTAGTGCATATTAATTTCTGCACAGTTTCTCTGTGAAACTGAGGGAAAGCTTAAGCTTTCTCTGCAAGGAATGCACAGGACTCTGAAGGTTTCCATATCCGTGATCGGGAGCAGTGAAGAGAGCCCAGCCTGGTGGTTGTAGACTCAGTAAAGTGCCCGGCACCAGTGGCCAGCGAGCATTGACATTTTGAACCATTTGGAGTTTGAATCAGGATGTTGTGGGAGACTGGGTTATCCAGTGTCGCACCACAGAAGCGGCATTTATGTAGCCCTCTTTCTTCGAGGGTGCAGATTTACTTGCTTTAGTTTCCACAAAGAAATTATTGGGCGGGGTTTAGTGATTAACAAGTGTTTGAGGGCATTTGTGATTTTGGTGGCACCAGGTTAAATTAAAATTCTGGTTTCTAGATAAAGATACCAATGAACCTGAAGTTAAGTATTGTCTGTTTTACACTTGTATGCTGAAACTGTTGGGTTTTTCGTGCCATTCTCAAACAAATAAAACAAGCATTTGCAATGCAAAAGGTTTCGCATTTACGAGAGTTTGAGCTATTGGCATTGGTAATGACAATGCCTTTTATTTGTGTTGTTTTTAAAACAGATAAATAAGACATTGTCATTTATAATGCCAGTAGCTTAAACTCTCGCAAATGCGAGACCTATTGCATTGCAAATGCGTTCAGCCCCCGTGCTATAAATTTTTTTTTTTTTTTTTTAAAGTTAGGAGAGAGCGTGTCCTGCCTGCAGCAGCAGGCATGACAAAGCTATTTGAGAAAATAGTGCTCGAACGCTGTAATTAAAGCCTACTGAGTAACAACACACGTAACGGGTTATTGCGATGGGAGGTTACAAAATGAGATAAGGCGGTACTAAGGAGGGACTACTAAGCCTATTGACCAACGAACAGCCACAGTTTACAGTGGACAATGACACAAGCCAATGAAAAATATGGGCGGAGTGGGCGGAGCTTCAAGTCCCTACCTGAATACAGCCTGCCCCTTAGAACAGCGCATGCGCTGTCCAGGCTCTACCTAAAAACATAGAATCAGAGGTACATTAAATTGATCTAGTTTTCAGTGTAACCTCTGCAGCCATATCTTTGCCAACTAAAGTACAGACAAATTTAAATTGAATCATTGATACCTATCCCCCTGCTTGCTGCTCGGTCAGTACACCCATGAAGAGAGGGACTATTCATATTTGCTAGTCACTGCTTAGAATTTGGGTCACTTTCCTAGTGAATCACATGTCTCTGCTCTCTTGTTATAACTTTTTCTATGTTCAACTCGAGTTTTATGAACCACGAAAGTTACTGTGCTGGCTTATGCCACTGTCCTAGATTTGGTGTAGTCCTACTTTTTTCTTCATAGACTGTTTAGCAGCATCTGTCTTCTGAGGCAATATGCTCTTTGGCATAGGCATGTTTGTAGCCAGAGGGTATCTAATGGTCTATAATTGTGAACTTAAAGTAAGGGAATCGTGCACAGATGATGTAAATATTTACCTCCGCTATGGAATGGAGTGAGATATAACACTCCCTGCACAAACTCAACATGCCCCTTTCAATATTGTACAATCGGGAAGTATTATATTGTAGAGAAGTGTGTCTGGACCATTGAGTGAACTTTTTTTCCCCCCAGCTTGAGTTTACTAATAAAGTGGAAAAAATCTGATGAATCCTAATAAACATGCTGCGGTCTGGGAATGGGGCTGACCCTGCTTTGTCTTGCGGCCATTGGGACATTGCTATATTTAGATGTATACAGAGTGAACAGGCGTAGAGACCACTACAGTAATCAAAAATTAAAGTAACAAATATGTTAGCAGATGAGGAATAAGTGGTAATAAAAATATTGATTAAAAAATAAACAAAGGTAGAAATTTTGAAGCCACAGGGAATATGGAAGAATTGAAACAGTTTTTATTGGAAATATTGGAAGTGGATATATAACGAAAAAGAAACCTACTCTTCCAATTCAGACCCTTTAGTTTTAAGTTTTCATCCTGAAAGTTATGATGTCTCCGACACCACCTCTCGGACTGTTTGATCCCTGCTCATTGCTTTCAGTTTTTAAAGCTTATAATTAAGCACTTGAAAATATTATTGTACTAAAATCTTTCCCTAATTTTTTCACTGCAGGAAAGAGCATTGAACAGAAGTGCTTTCCTGCATTAAAGAGGAAGCAGTGTCTAGGAAATTGTATTTACTAGAACCATTGTGACTTTCTATCACCCTCATCTAGAAACACCAGTATCCCTCTTTTAGCTGTGTGCCCTTCACCATGGAGTGTTTACTAACCTGTCCATAGTGTTACCATACTCTTGGCATCCATTCAGACTCCTGCGCAGCCATGCTCGTGGTCTCACCTGCCTTCGATCTTACATTACGACCTGTACAGCCTGTCCCATCCTGATTCCATTAATACTTTTCCTACTGCTATCTGTTGATCATTTTTGCTCATTAATTTTCAGTGAGAACATTTCTTAAGAATTCGTATTTGACGAAAGTCACTTCACAGAATACCCACCGTCCATTTGTTGAGCTCGATGTGGCCTACATGTGGTTCCACCTTGAAAGCCAAGCCTCCTGCATCCCTGGACCATGCCTTCCTCGGTCACACGCCACTATTTGCTTTCTGTAGTGCATAAGCAGTAATCATTGCATAGTTTGAGTTGACATAACTGGTATGTATGCGCTTGCTAGGTTTAGTACAGTCCAGTGCTTTAAATGGGCCGGTACTGTCAGGTACTGATTACCTGCACTTTATTTTGAGAGGGAGAGTACCTGTACTTCTCAGCAGTGGTGCAATACTTTTAAGTACAGAGTGCCGGAACTTCTCAGAAACATGCAGGTACTTTGGTATAGGGTACTTACACTTCTCATTTTCCATTTCAAGCACTGTTGCAGTCTGACGTCATGCCCATGGAGTGGAACTCATTAAGGCGCTCTCACCACACTGTGATAATTTGGCTCCTTAAAAAAGCTGTTATTACAAGAGGCACGAGTGTGGCATTTTTGATGGCTGTTGAAATGTTTTCGTTCCTCCTCAATCTCAGTCATCACATTGTCGCCTTCTTGTCGCATGTTTGGGTGGACCATCGAATTGCTCACTTTAAGGAAAGGCGGGGGAGCCGTGTGTTAGTGTAATACTGCCTGCCTGATTGAGTTACAGTGGAAAGTATATTACAGCAATCTACGCTCACTCAGACCTTTATTTCAAACATCAGCGAATGCTGATATGTTCTTGGTTGTGACAATATTTAAATCGGGAACGGGGATGAATTTTTAGTTTTAAAGCTTTTTTCATGTAGGGTTGTTTTTACTTTGTTTAACGTAATTTTACATCAAGTTACTGGTGGAAAATGCCTTGTAATCCTCTAACACACGGGTACTCGTAGTACAGCCCGCGGGCCGCCAGCGGCCCGGCAAGCCTTCCTTGGCGGCCCGCGGACCTTGCAGACATCGTACCTGTTTTTTTTTTTTTTTTTAAAGTGTCAGCAAACACCGCAGCGCGGACTCTGAGAGACTCTGCTCTATGGGGGCTGGGCGATTCTTTAAAAAACCCTTCACTTGTTAATGAGGCTTTGTTGTATTTTACCTCTTCTTAGCGCCCCTGCATCTCCACTCTGAGTGGAGATGCAGGGGCGCTAAGAAGAGGTAAAATACAACAAAGCCTCATTAACAAGTGAATGGTATTTTAAAGACCTGTGAAGTACTCGGGTGCGGCTGTGTGTGTTCCCGGGAAGCTGTCTCAGCCCCGGCTGACACACACGCGGGGTGAGGTGAGAGAGGGTGACAGAGAGAGGGTGACAGAGAGGGGGTGACAGAGACCGAGGGAGACGGAGACCGAGGGAGACGGAGACCCCGTCCGAGGGAGACGGAGACCGAGGGAGACCGAGGGAGACAGATGGAGACAGAGACCGAGGGAGACAGATGGAGACAGATGGAGACAGAGACCGAGGGAGATAGATGGAGACAGATGGAGAGGGAGACCGAGGGAGATGGATGGAGACAGATGGAGACAGATGGAGAGGGAGACAGATGGAGAGGGAGACAGAGAGAGGGAGACAGAGAGAGGGAGACAGAGAGAGGGAGACAGATGGAGGGAGACAGATGGAGGGAGACAGATGGAGGGAGACAGAGAGAGAGGGAGACGGAGAGAGAGGGAGACGGAGAGAGAGGGAGACGGAGAGAGAGGGAGAGGGAGGGAGGGAGAGGGAGGGAGGGAGAGAGAGGGAGGGAGAGGGAGGGAGAGGGAGGGAGAGGGAGGGAGGGAGAGGGAGGGAGACAGACAGGGAGAGGGACAGACAGACAGAGGGAGACAGACAGACAGAGACAGAGGGAGACAGACAGACAGAGACAGAGGGGAGACAGAGGCAGAGGGAGACAGACAGAGGAGACAGACAGGAGACGGAGGGAGGGAGGCAGACAGAGGGAGGGAGACAGACAGAGGGAGGGAGACAGACAGAGGGAGGGAGGCAGACAGAGGGAGGGAGGCAGACAGAGGGAGGGAGGCAGACAGACGGAGGGAGACAGACGGAGGGAGGGAGACAGACGGAGGGAGGGAGACAGACGGAGGGAGGGAGACAGACGGAGGGAGGGAGACAGACGGAGGGAGGGAGACAGACGGAGGGAGGGAGACAGACGGAGGGAGGGAGACAGACGGAGGGAGGGAGACAGACGGAGGGAGGGAGACAGACGGAGGGAAACAGACAGACGGAGGGAAACAGACAGAGAGAGGGAAACAGACAGAGAGAGGGAAACAGACAGAGAGAGGGAAACAGACAGAGAGAGGGAAACAGACAGAGAGAGGGAAACAGACAGAGAGAGGGAAACAGACAGAGAGAGGGAAACAGACAGAGAGAAACAGACAGAGGGAAACAGACAGAGGGAAACAGACAGAGGGAAACAGACAGAGGGAAACAGACAGAGGGAAACAGACAGAGGGAAACAGACAGAGGGAAACAGACAGAGGGAAACAGACAGAGGGAAACAGACAGAGGGAAACAGACAGAGGGAAACAGACAGAGGGAAACAGACAGAGGAAACAGACAGAGGGAAACAGACAGAGGGAAACAGACAGAGGGAAACAGACAGAGGGGAAACAGACAGAGGGAAACAGACAGAGGGGGAAACAGACAGAGGGAAACAGACAGAGGGGAAACAGACAGAGAGGAAACAGACAGAGGGAAACAGACAGAGGGAAACAGACAGAGGAAACAGACAGAGGGAAACAGACAGAGGGAAACAGACAGAGGGAAACAGACAGAGGGAAACAGACAGAGGGAAACAGACGGAGAGAGGGAAACAGACGGAGAGAGGGAAACAGACGGAGAGAGGGAAACAGAGGGAGGGAGGGAGACAGAGGGAGGGAGACAGAGGGAGGGAGACAGAGGGAGGGAGGGAGACAGAGGGAGGGAGGGAGACAGAGGGAGGGAGACAGACAGAGGGAGGGAGACAGACAGAGGGAGGGAGACAGACAGAGGGAGGGAGGGAGACAGACAGAGGGAGGGAGGGAGACAGACAGAGGGAGGGAGGGAGACAGACAGAGGGAGGGAGGGAGACAGACAGAGGAGGGAGGAGACAGACAGAGGAGGGAGACAGACAGAGGGAGGGAGGGAGACAGAGGGAGGGAGGGAGACAGAGGGAGGGAGGGAGACAGAGGGAGGGAGGCAGAGGGAGGGAGGCAGAGGGAGGGAGGGAGGCAGAGGGAGGGAGGGAGACAGAGGGAGGGAGACAGAGGGAGGGAGGGAGGGAGACAGAGAGACGGAGACAGAGAGGCGGAGGGAGGGAGGCGGAGGGAGGGAGGCGGAGGGAGGGAGGCGGAGGGAGGGAGGCGGAGGGAGGGAGACGGAAACAGACAGAGAGGGAAACAGACAGAGAGAGGGAAACAGACAGAGAGAGGGAAACAGACAGAGAGAGGGAAACAGACAGAGAGAGGGAGACAGAGGGAGGGAGGCAGAGGGAGGGAGGGAGGCAGAGGGAGGGAGGGAGGCAGAGGGAGGGAGGGAGACAGACAGAGAGAGGGGGAGGGAGGGAGACAGAGACAGACACAGAGAGAGAGAGAGGGAGAGAGGGAGGGAGGGAGAGACAGACGAACAGAGTGAGTGAGACAGAGTGAGAGAGGGAGGGAGGGGGAGAGAGAGGGAGAGAGGGAGAGAGAGAGAGAGAGATATATATATGTATGTATGTATGTATGTATGTATGTATGCCGGGTCTGGTGGCTCAGTGGACGAAGGCGTCCGCTGCAGGGGCCTGTGTTCAACCTCATGGTCATAGTTGTTTTTTTTGCTCTAGCCCCGCCTCCCTCCCCCACTGACCCCGCCCCCACCGGTGCGGCCCTCGGCCACAAACCACACTGCAAATTTGGCCCCCGAGAGAAAGTTTGTGAGTACCCATGCTCTAACAGAACGAGCAGTCTCAGCAGGATTAAATGCAATCTTCAATGGAATGCGCCATGAATATGGAGTGCAAGAAAATGCAAGCCGCACTTCATCGACGGCAGAAGTATTTTTACATGCATGTACCACATTACAACCTAAATATAGATGAAAGACTCCCGTTTATCTGCGAATTCTTCACTATGAACACTTTCGCAAGTTGTGTTCTGGAATGAATAAATCAAGGCAGTGAACACGTGTCTTTTTTTCTTATTCGAGTATCCAGCAATCAGATTCTCTCAGGTGTTTGTCAAAGTAGTCTTTAAAACAAGACATTGGATTATTGATTAGCTGAAAGTCTTTTGAGTTGGCTTTTCCTTTTATTTTATATCCTAATATTTTGAATAAATGCGTTTTTTTATTATTTCGCTTTACACTCTCTCCCCTTTCCCCCACCATTAGCAGTTTTATATATTTAGTTTGCCTCATCCCTGCTCTGCAATGATAATGGATTGCAAAACAGAGTAATTAATGATTATTGCTGCTGCAGCTTCATCGACCGTGTACATTGTGATTTTTAATGTGTGGGATTTCTTTTTTAAACTGGTGTTATTCTGCAATTTTGAATGACTTTTGAGTTATAATAAAAACAAGGTATAAAGAAGACATACATTATATAAATAACACAGACTTGTACATTCAATACCACATTTTCTATTGACATTATATGGCCCTGGTGTGCAGTTTTATGAACATGATGTATTGTAATTGCAAACTTAATTCTTTTCCCAAAGTTGAACATTATGCTGTTGTGCATTACTTTTTGGAATGAGTTTATTTTTCGAATGCTGTGACCTACCATTGTAATGTTTTTCCTTTTTTTAAGGTGGCTTCACAACGTATTAGTTCAGTAGACCTGTCTTGCTGCAGTCTGGAGCACCTTCCCGCCAACCTGTTCTACAGCCAAGATCTCACTCATCTCAACCTAAAGCAGAACTTCCTGCGGCAGAGTACTACCTCTTCACCCAACGGGGAGCTAGGTGAACTGCAACGGTAAGCTAGATCTCGGCCTCCTGACTCCACATTCTCTTCTGCCGCTTTTCAGAGGATTTGGGTCTATTCTGTGTTTATGATGCACCCAGTCTGCCAGCTGGCATTCAGTTGCTTAACACTACACCCGCATCTAGTCTTGTCTTTTTAACTATTTCAGCTTTTCATACTTAGATTTACGGCCCTGTACCTAAGCTGAGAAATGTGAAACTATAAAGCCAACAACTCTTGTAACATTTGGCTAAAAAGCAATGATTGGTTGAAGGTACCATGTGACAAAGGCATCTTAATAGACCTGCAATAAATATATGCACAAATTAATTGTACCTCATAGAAATCGAAGGTACTACAAAGACATGGTTTTAGAACCTCCGCCACCTTCTGTAGGAACCTAAAGATCTTATTTTGTCTCCCAATTTGTTACACCAGAATAGTTTATTTTACAAATGTACTTAGAGCTGCAGCTGTTGCTTTACAGTGTTTTTCAGATTTTCAGGCAATAAAGGTGACATTGTAACTTAAACAGAAGGTTGCAAAAGTATTAATCCAAAGGAGAAATGGGTGAACAACTTCCATCTTAAAGACGATTAACTGCTTCTCAGTTTTCGTTTGAATTGAGAAAGGTGTACAAGGCCCTCCATTGTGCCAAAATTCGTTCCTGAAGTTTTGTGATCTTTGGATTCGCAAATAGCGGTTCTTCCTTCAGCGGCATCTTTGTTTAAAGCATTGAACTTTGCACTCTGCCCTGCTGGCCAAGAATTGTGTTAATTTTTACTTTAACATAAATGTATCCTTTCTGTGCAAATGTTTCACTCCATTAGTATCAGCTTAATACCTCAATACAACAGCTGTTGAAATGTTGGACTAGTTAACCTTTGCAAATGATCTTCCTCTGGGCATCACCACAAGGACATTTTTTCATTTTAGTAAGTTTTGATTCATTTGAGGAAGAATTTTTTTTGGGTTGAAATCTGCAAGTTAAGCAGCAAGTGGTGACTTTTGTGAGAGATAGGGTAAGCAAACAATTATTCAAATTATGCAGTTATTAAAAAATCTGACATCTCATCCCTCCAGTTCATCTGAAACCAGTAGTTCATTGTTATCTGTAAAATTTCATTTTAGCAGGAACTTCACAAGCATCCATCCATTCACTCAGATCTACCTTAAACTCATTTGCAAGATTAGTTCACTCTGCAGGCAGATTCACCTACATTACCCCAAAATTGCAAAACCTACAATGCTACACATGACAGCCAGAATCGCCATCGTAGCTTGCTGCCATGTGCATACACCCATCAATGAAAACATCTAGTCCTCATCTCCAGGGGATCAAATGGCCTTAGAAGTCATAGCACCCTTCCTACGTTAAAAACAGTACTGCTTAGGAGCAATCTTTGTTCAGGGCCACGGAAGCCTGGAACTCAATACCTCCCAATCTCAAAACACTCACCGTACTCTCAACCTTCCACATGCACCTCAAGGCTCACACATTTTTAGACTATTCCTAGACTGACTCCTATACTGATATTACAGACTCGTTAGTGTAAGGTTTTTGAACCCGATGAAATCAACATTTTGGATTAATTCCTCCCCAACTCTGATTCCTAGTCTAATTCTCACTCTGTTTCTCTAGACTCGTACTGTATTTTTTTTTACTCTGAAATTTATATTGTTTTTAATTTTCTAAATAATTCTTTCCCTGCCTCGATGAAATCCAATTGTTTAACTGTTTTAATGTAAAGCACCTGCGTGCCAACTAGTTTAAATGCACTATATAAATGGACAAACACGTATTCTTCTAACTCGGCGACTGCAGAATCGCATTATTGCAATGACTGCTTGAATGTACAAGTTGCTGTGACCAGTGCGCATGGACATCCTCATCTCTGACAGAACCTTTTTAGTGCATATTACAAGAATAATACGATGAAAGCAAACATCTTTTCCAAAGAATGCGTTTTTTTACTACAAAGCTGCACTTGGTTCTGCTAACAGCCTGTGTTTTTGCTGTTATCTTGAATTACTGACAGACTTGTGAGCTATGTTGACTTGGTCTTAATTAACCGAGAAATAAGGGGGCTCTGTAAGTGAAGTGTTCATCTGACGAACACACAGGTGATCTAGATGAATTGCAGGGTTTACTGTGCACAACTTTTGGTATGGAGTTGTGGCGAGCCACTGGACACAGACAATATAGGGTCCCAAGTAAAAGCTCCTACACCACTGTATCACGGTCTGGTGCAAGATGCAAAGAAAATGATTTGTTGTACCCTATTGTAGCAAAGCAAACAGCATGGTGGTTCTTTGTATTTAAAAAAAAAAATTGTATTGAACTCAAATGCAGGGTTAACAGTCACTGCTGCAGAAGCGGAGTGATGTTTTGGCACACTTTTCTTAAAATTGAAACAGTCATGGACATCCCTGTCCACTTCCGAGCACGGTATGAGACTGTAGATTAGGTTTCAAGTTGCAGGATATAGTCAGATGATGGCATGAGCTTTTAAACCTTTCAGTTGGGCATTACAGGTTTCTAGAAAGCCCAGAACTATGCAAAAAGCACTCTCCGCCCATGTCCCCAAAATCTGTAGCATCCTACTTTATTTTTGGTATTTCTAGAATATGGGCCTAGCCATACAACACAGGCTAATTATAGTTTAACAATCAAGAAAGGTATTAACCAGTAGCAGCTGCGGTACAATGGAACTGTAATGGGAGGAGGAGAGTTGTAAGAAAGTTGTACATGAGGACTTCATGTTGTTGCTCATGTTACCCTACCTTTGAATACTGTGTAAAGGTTATTTCCCTAAAGAGAAGCTTGTCACAGCCTGCAACTGGATTCTGGGGATATGTGAAGGCCGCCTAGAATATTGTGTCCTTTCCCTTTGCTTCTTACTCAACTTTCATCTCAACGAGTTCTTGGTTTTGTACTTTAACTCCTTAGTATGAACTTTTTTTGTAACCAGCTTGTTTCTTCTTGCCTAGTTTGTACGATATGACTTAAAAAATTACTTTGCTTCTGCAATATTTGGTGGTGTTGGTCGACTGCTCTTTGTATGTGGCATTATCCTCCCATTAAGAAATCAAAAGTACGTCTTTTTATAGGCTGCCAAATTGACTATACAGTTTAGTGTAAATGTATGAGAGGCAGTATATAAAACAATTAAATTATACACCTTGTCTAATGCTATTAGAAATACACTTACCTTCCCCACCATAACATATTTTCTGCAAATTGCTCTAACGGAGCCTTTCTGATTGTGTTCAACATATAGAACCTCATCTTTGATGTTCTCTCGCAGCAATGACAACTTTCTTGACATAGCACTCTGTTGCTTCTTGGAGCTAAATCTGTGTTTGTTATGGGACATCTTAAACAGCCTAAATGGAGGGGGTTCGCATAGGGTGGCTTAAAGACACTAAGAAAAAGTGTATATTCTGAGCAGAAAGTATAGTCTTATGTAATTGTAGTAGCCCCTAAGAAAGCAGATAGTTAAACTTCGCAGATCTGTGAAGTTAAGTGATTGTCATTGGATGTAAACCGGATTTTCTTGTCTAATTGTGAAGGACTGTAACACTTTTTTTCTTCATGTGAAGGGACTGCCTTCAAGGCATTTCAGAGTATGTTGGGAAACTTTGCAGCCTTCATGTTTTAGTGATTCTTTCTTGGGAGGTGTAATAGGATGCTCCGCCTCGTATTACACTGTATGTTTTTGTCCCCTGTGTAATGCATGCTGTAAAGGTAATGTTCGGTAACATTTGTTGCTTCGCAAGCCCTCTAGCTCTTTCTGTGGCTATAGGTTACTGCATGATTATTGTTTCACACTGCCTCATTCGGAGCATGCTGCTAAGGTAACCTTTTCAGTAACAAAAATGTTGTTGGCGCCACTATGGAATGCAGCTCTTGGACAGGCCACTTCGTGTCCCCCTACTGCCCAGTCATGTTGAGGAATTTCATATTTTTTGCTTATTTTATATAATCATTTCTCTATTTAGTTCCATAATTCTCCTTAAGCAGCATGGGGTGCTTTAAATTGGGGTAGTGATAAGATTTGAGAAGGTGAGGAGCAATACAAAGCATGACATGTGCCGTAATCTCAATGTTTAGTCGAAGTACTGCATTGGTCACTGAAATCGGTGGTGCGTTGGACTATTTTCATGGAGTGCTAAGTTGTCTTTGCCACAAGTAATCATCTACTTTTAATTTAGATCTTATTCTCCTTGTTGAGTTCTCAGGTTGCTTTGTAAGAGCTCTCTACCTGGAACTTTTGGAATAATCTCTGTGATTGGTAAATGGTCACTATTGTGTGGGAAATGTGTCCTGTTTGGTGAAGAGGCGTGTTCTCCTGCCCTGGCTACTGATGCTCTGTGAAACTGGTATTCTCTTTTATTTGTTTATCCTGGCATCACACTAATCTGGGGACTGCACATAGGCTTCAGAGTACCAACTGTGTGTGAAACTGGCATTCTTTTATTTTTCGTGCTGGCATCACACTAATCTAGCGTGTGCGCTGAGGCCTAGATCTGTTCCTGACAGTGCGAGGTCCTGGATGTGAGCTGTAATACTGCACCTAAGCATTCCTTCATAGTTGTGACTACTGTTCCTCTTTTGGTTGTAATAAAAAAAAAAAAAGTGGTGGTGGCAGTTTACTATGTGATCTATCTGGTGTAAAGGTCTGCTGTTATGTGAAGCCTAGAACCTCTGTCCGAGGGGCTAAGCCGCTGATCTGGAGTTTCAACCTGTACACAGTCATCAGTTGGTCTTGCCACCAGTAACTCTTTAAGAGTCTGGTTGACTATTGTGACCTCTGCCACACTGTCAAGAAGAGTTCTCGCCCACGTCTTGTTGCGAAGAAGAGTTCTGAGCATTTGCGGCAATTTTAGTGGAAATACATGCCACTTTCTTCTTTTTAAACTGTGCTTTTTGTTGTGGAAGTTTATTTTCCATTTTTATAAAGACATCAGAGGAGTATTGTGAGGCATTCATCGGTTTCATATAATCCTCCTGTCTGTGATCGCCCCAGCCCTCTCTCTGAACGCTAGTCTGGAGAGTCCTGCAAGGAACGAGAAGGACGTGTATCAGAATACGGATACCTATCAGGCTGTTTAATTTGATCACGGTTACGTAACTTATAATGGTTCCTGGAAGACTTCGATTGCAGAGGTCTGTGTTTTAGTTCTAGTTATTTGTTTATTTTTATCCCAGCGTTTTCTTATAAGACTCAGGTGCCTGCTTGGTATTATCGGCTTCAGATTTGCTTTTATTTTGTGGCTTATTAGGCCTAGTTCCCAAACTATCTTGACCTATAGAAGTATATGTTTCAGATTATTTTAGGTAGCTCACGTTCCTGATCTATAGCGGAAACTAAAGCGAGCCATTGGCATTTCGTCAAAGATGCTGCTTCCCCTCAAATAATACTTAAAATAATTGAGGCCACTATGGCAAAGTTGCCAATGAGTTTCATCTCCAAATCTAGGGCAGGGACTGCTCCATATTCAGTTTGAATCTGTTTAAGCACCTCAGGAAAAACAGCAATTGAAGGAGTACCATGAGTTATGGTGTAGAAAGAAGCAAATACAGTCCCCCACGTATTACACTCCTCAACTGGGTGAACCATACCAAGTGGAAGACACATAGTGAGCATTCTAAATTTATCTTCAGGTCCTGAATAGGGAGAACCTGCTTCAAGCGGATTTGTTTTTTGTGCAACCCAAAATGCAATCTCATCACGTTTGACTGGGATTTTACCCATAATAGCATTACTGGTAATTGGTCTAATTGCAGGCACAGCTAACTGCACCTGTCCAGCTTGAGGAGCCCTTCCTGGAGCAATAGTAAATGAACGCATAATGTACTGCATCAGACGTCAATACAGTCTAACCAGATGGTTTAAGAGCGCAAGCGTCTCTCACTGTGTTGACGCATTTGCATACAGAAAAGGCGTATAGCCTGCTAAGACTGGCCAGGTCGCCCCTCCATTACTGAGAGGGCCCTGTCTTACATTCTGAGGTGTATGTGGAAGGGCTCCTTGGAACCACTTGTGATATTCCCGATAAGTTAATGGTATTTCAAAAAAACTTGTAAGGTCTATATGCTGCCGGAACAGCAGACTCGTCATATGTGTGAAATGTTTGTCAATTTGTATCAACTGCAGGAAAAGTAACCCAGGAATGTTTTTTACTTGTATTTTTCGCTTCGTGAGCCTCAACCACAAAGGTATCCTCTCCACCGCCATTGGCGAGCCCATATCTATTTAAATGATTTTTTTACTGCTTGCCTGCAGTTAATAGCAATAACCACTGCTTGCGCTGCCATATTACTAAATTAAATGGAATTCAAAGAAAGGAAAGACTATAGGCGATTTTACATTTAAAAGACCAAGCTTGATCAACCTAGAGAAATAAATAGGTGTGTTCTATTAAACTGAGGAGAATAAACCCTTATCACCACAGACTTCTCTGTATAAAGGCAATGAAGGAACTTTGGGCACACTAGAGAATCTACTCAGTAGACCCATTAAATAAGTACCAAACCTAGATCGTTGGTGGCGCCATGTTATACGGTTCCTACAAATTTATTAGGACTGTGTAATAAGATGAGAAAACTTTACAACATAGACACTGAGTCTACTCATATCATTAGTGAATGTTGGTTGGGCTAGCTCACAGTACCACATCTAAATCTCCAGATTTGTAGATGCTGTCGGTAACCTCAAATATGTCCACTCTTCTTCACAAGGAATTTGTGAAAACAGATCTAACCCTTTCGTTTGTCACTTTTGCATGCACAAAGTTTTACAAAGAAAAGCAACAATACTTTTTCAAATGTTTATTGTAAAAGTCTAATCCTTGTAAGTAAAACATTAATTGTGATTATTAGACAGATAAAACATATTGTTATAAGCATTATTAGAATGGTGAAAAACACAAACAATTCAACCTTGTTAATTGTTCCTAATGTTACTCCTGTCTATCGGTTATACTCTTACTCTATCGAGAGCATGATGGAAGTACCCTTCTGCCAGACTCTGTTGATGTGTTGGAATGATCTAACCCCATACCGTGGTATAATGTCTCAGGAAGGCCGTCTCAGTGTATTAAAGAATGCACCCCGTCTCAGTGTGCAAGCCTGCACACATCTTTGCTTGCGCATCTATCTTCCTTTTTAGGATAAATGCCGGGGCCTGCGGGGCTGTATCTCATTCACAGCTCTCTGTAGCATTCATGATCACTCCGGTGTGAAGTGCCTCTCACTGAATTCAAAATGGAGACTATTTATATAATAAAACACTGGCTTCATGTCATTCTGCTAGAGATTCAGAATAACTTTACTTAGACTGGAGAAAAAAAATTGTCCCCTACGAACACATAATAAAGCAAGGACAACGTGTTCTAGTTTGTGTGTCCCTGGAACTAACAGTGCAGGCTACAAAACAACATCTACTAAAAATAAATGTATGCATGGCATTCTCTTGTGTTAGTGAAAAAATTTGCAAACTTCCATCTTAAAAAGATGCTAAGTTAAAAATTAAAACTAAAATGGAGACTAAATATAATCCCTATAACAGCATTCCTTCATAGTAGTGACTACTGTCCATCTTTGGGTGTAATAACAAAAAAAGTGATGATGGCAGTTTACTGTGCTTTGTGAATCTTTATAGTGACCAGACCTTTTTTTTTTTTTAAATCTGCGTCAGTTGGAGTGTGGCCTACAGTGGTCCATCTGGTGTAAAGATCTGTCGTTTTGTGAAACCTAGAACCTTGTGCAGACTTCCCGGGCATTAGCAGATGTGCACCATGACCGTGTGACACATGGACTGTGTTTGTGTCTTAGTACTGAAGACAATAGGATCCATCTTTTGGTTTCCCTGATTATAGTATTGCACAGGATGGAGTGTGAGGATAGCTTCACTAGACAGTGGAAGTGTAGTGCCTGCATTCCTGGGGCTGGAGGGTGGAGATCCAGACAAGGAAGATTTTTTTGCAAGGGGCTGCAGAGTAGTTCTTCCTAAGTACTGCCATTTGGTAGATGATAGGGGTGTGCAGTGGGACTTCATTTTCTATAGTTAAAGGTAAGAAGGCTTCTATCCCAAGTCTGTCCTTTAGTCGGTTTTGGATTACTGCTTCAGCAAAGCTGATGACTGCTATATAAATAGTACCTATAGTTCATTGTCCCCATCTTATGGGTCCTTTTCCTTGGAGACAGCCCCACTACTATCTGCTGTAAGAGGATTTAGTTTACTCAAAAGTGGTGTCTCCAGTACAACATGAGGACACTCGAAAGAGAGCCAACCCAAACTAGCTCTGAAGCTTTGAGGCAGTGGAAAATGCCTGGAAAATGTGTAGAAAAGTGAGATACAAATCAGCCCACTTTTATTCATTCCCTAGTTGTTCATCTTGACCGAGGAAGAGTGCGCACAGCAAATTACTCAAAGAGCTGGTGCGTATGAAAGGCTGGTGTCTGTCAGACAGTCTCCCAGAGATGAGGGGACATCACCTGAAGCCAGCACTTTATACTGGAGGTACTAAAGGTCTGCCTAAAAAGCTGAGACGCCTGCAGCCTCCTGAAAGAGGCAAAGAATGTCCCTGTACCCGAGAAAGGGAGACTGTCCAGGAGGAGAAGCATGTGGGTTCCTAGCAAGGGGAATCCCCCAGAAAGTGACGATCCAAAAGATTGCTGCAAGAGACCTTTGCTGTGAAAGGGTTCCCCCGGCGCCTCTCCACAATTCATGAAGAAAGCTGAATCAAATTTGTGCCAGAAATGTCACCTGGTAGAGGAATGCTGGTAGAACACCTGGTGCCTCTGCTGAGAAGCGAAGAATTAAGTCACTGATGAACGGAGAGCCTGATCTGCCAGGAGCTGCCACTGGCACAAGAAGATTTGGCCTGAAGGCTGCAACTACCTCTGCTGCTGTGCAGACCTGCTTCTCCAAATTTGTCTTGCAACGCCATGTAGAAATGCCGCCATTACTTCCACATAATGAAGAGTATGCACCTTGAAAGTGGGTGGTGCTGATGGCATCTGCTGCATACCTGGAAATGTTGAGAGCATCTTGCAGGCAATCTGTGGGGCTTAGCCAGTGCCCAGGGATGAGACACAAAGGTGCCCAGGCTGATCTTCTGCACCCAGTGTTGACTGTTTTTGATGGTAAAGGAATGATAATATGTTGAACTATTTAACTGAGCTGTGTACTTAAAATAGGGATAGCATTTGATTTAACTGCACCTGAGCCTGTCCCATACTCTTAGGTGTGTGGGGAAGGTAATGTCAGAAATCTTTGCCCTAGCTGGAAGGACGGCGGTAATCTGGAGGAGATTGTAGCGCTTCACTAATGGGAAGCCAACAATATACATGGGATTCTCCCAATAACCCCCGAGAGTATGGGAGGTGAATAGAACAACAGCAAAGTACTCTGCGGGATCGTTTGAAAATCAAAATAATGATTTTTAGGTGCAAAGTATCACAAGGGAAAACTGGAGTGTTTGGAAAATCAATTACCAATGTACCTTTCTACAGAATTTATCGATCCCCTTATTTGGTATACATTATTTGCATAACACCAATTCCTCACTCATATTGTTCAGGTATATTAATTTTAACATAGCATATATACTTTTGAATCTGAAGCAATATAGTGCTGAATACACAAATAACTAAGGAAGCGCACTTGTATATATTGTGGTAAAATTCATATGCTAAAAAAGTTTTCCTTCGGATTCTCGCAAACCGTACAAACCCCTTTAGACTAGTACTCTCCTGACTATACTACACCAACGGTATAGAATGCAGAGCGTCTCACCAAGTGATCAGGATGCTACAGAAAATCCAGAACACAGCTGTGAAACTACTTATAAGACACTATCAGATTGTGAATTTCTCATGCTTTTCAGTCTCTACATTAACTACCTGTGGCTAGATGTAGCACCTTCAAACCAATGTGTTGTAGCCCCGTATGCCATTTGAAGCCTTAAGCAAAAACTCAGTTCTTTCCACCCATCCAGAGTACTTTGTTCCAGCCGTGATCCACTCTTTTCTGTCCCTTTCTTTAACAAACCCCCTGCACCAGAGGGAACTCCTTCTCTCTTCAAACAGCTGAGTTATGGAACTCTCTATTCCTGCAAGAATACCCGAAATTGGCAACCATCTTGAATTATGGAAGGCGTTACAAACCCGTTTGTTCCCACGTATATAAATGCTGTTAGAGTTAACCCCAAGAGTGTAGGCATCTGCATGTGTAAATGAATCTATTCTCGCACTGTTCTGTAAGTACATCATCCTTAAGCTTGGTGTTGCTGCCACACCATGTCTAGAGCATATCCCCACGTCTCCTATATAGGTTAATCTACAACCAACACCATATTTCATCCCTGTCGACTGAACAGTTTGTTCAGTATTGTGATGCAAATTGGAACACTTTGCAACCGGAGCCTGGGGTAGGAAGCACTGTATACACGCTATCTACAGTACATGTGCTTTCTGTAGCAGAGCTGGTTTGCGTGTTGATGGCAGAAGATGTGAGTTTGATCAGGTGGTGATGTGATGTTGAGGGTCAAAGTGTGTGTATCTAAAAAGGAATGGGAGAGGTTGTGACCACAGCTTTAGAGTGCGGGAGTGATGAGGCAGAGCTCGGTTTTCCCATGAACCCGATATGGTGTTGTGTGGGGATGCTGAGAAGTGATGTGGGTCGTCAGTGTGGTCGATGTAATGAAACGTATGTTGTGGGGATGGACCTGAGTGGTGTATGAAGGTGGGCAGTGTTGTCGTGTTGTGAGAAATTCTACAGTAGAGATAGTTATCAAGGAGTAGCTTATGTGGGGAAAATCTACATTAGAAACTGTTACCAAGGAGTGGCTTAATATAGAATTATAGGTGTTGAAAGTGAGGTTTGGCAGGTGAACTGAAGTAGTGGGTTCTGATGGTGTGTAAAAGTGGAGTGAGTTAGAGTAGCATGGTCATATTTTGTAGTGAGGGGTCAATTTTAGTGATCCACGTGGATCCGAAGGTTTGTTGTGTTTTGTAGTGTAGATAGCAGAGTGGAAGACTGACCGTGTCAACTGGTGAGATGATACTGTTGACTGTCTTTTCTTGAATGGGATGAAGATCAGTGAATGGATGGCTTATTGAGATGCAAGGGGGATAGAAGTGGAGCGTTTGGCTTTATTATTGAATGTCAGTGGCATATATGCCAACATTTAGGAACAGAGGAGGGAGACGTGAAATATGCAGGGTATCAATTTCTCTGCATTGAAAATGATGATTTTTCAGGTGAGAACACAGAAATTAAGCAGTTTTTGGCTCAAAATGAGTACAGTGCCTTCATTGCAGACACTCTTGCTTTAGGCTGGACAGTTACAGATATATATATAGGCTCTGGTGAGTCAAGAGAGTCGGGCAAATATGGATTCAGGTCTAGCACCTACAATTTGCATCACACTTATTAACTAGGGGTGGATAAAATCGTTTTTTCCCCAATAATTAGGAGTAGTATGCAGAATACTGTTGGATGACCATCTGCAAGAGTTCTTCCCTCATGTACAAAATTCACGTCCTGCTCAGTATAGATCCATAAAGGGCCGTGGCACACATCCAGGAAAACAGTTATACAAGACTTTATCCTGGGGTCAGGATGCTGCATGCCAATGTTACAGGAAAAGCAGATGAAAAATAAAACTTACTATAAATACTTTAAGCCAAATAATTTGGATATAATCAATATTACTCTAAGCGCAAAGTAATCTCTGGGTGGATTATTAACCCCACTAGATTTTTTCAATCTTCTAGCATGACTTGGAACTGCGTGCGCCAGTGAGGTTCCAAGCAGGAGAATTGCAGTATTACTTGGCACTTGTCCAGTGCACAATCTGCCATTTGTATAGCATTGCAGCACTTCTCGAAAGCATGTTTTGAGAATCCTAAATAAACGGTATATTGACTTTTTAGTCAGATTCTGCTGACATGTGAGATAACAGTCATAAGTACGCACAGAGGGGAAAACCCTACTGTCTAGCTACCCCTTAAAAAATTAATAATGTTTAAAATCTGCCCACGTGGGAAATGCAGGTCCCGTGTGTTTATTTTTAGTGCGTGTGATAGTTAAACCGGTTCACACTAGCGCACATAGTGGTCTGTCACTCTTGGTCTCTTGATTGTTGCGGCCGAGGATAGAAAGTACTTAAGAAAAAACAGAAAACCCTTTCCTTAGACGCGCGGAGATGATGGAAAAGTTAAATGACCCCGAAAATCTGATTAGACGAGGAGAGGATGAAGCGAGCAGTGAAGGGTATAAAAATGAGGTGGCGTGATGGAAGGCCACAGAGCACGAGTGCTTTAATGACACTATAAACGTTAAATGAAAAGAACTGCGCGTAAATCAATATTTCAGACCCTCTGCTTTCTGGCGCGAAGTCCTGCGTGCGACCGGGTCCTTAATAATAATGCATCTGGGGCAGGAGATTCGGATCAGTTCAGCTGCCAGCCTTAATTCCCCATACGACTCACCGCCGACCTCCATAAACTGTGCGGATGCGCACTGAGCCCCTAAGTGGAAATGGTATCAGTCGGACGGAAAAACGTCTTCCTTTCGAGATCTTTTTGCTTGTAAACGCCTGAGCCGCTTTATGGCTTTTTTTTTCGGAGATCCATGTCGCACAAAGAAGGGGAACCTCACAACGTGCAGAGAAACACCGATGAAATGATTGTACCCAGTGGCGGTCGGTGACATATAAAACGGTAGGGTGGTACATACATAGAAACAAACACACTTTATGAAAGTACATTAGATTAAAAATGACAAGAAAGAAAAAATAACAATTTCACTTACCTTATCCTGCACCATGTCCTCGATGCTCTCAGTCCTGGACTCCCGACACTTCCGAGCGCGACGCGACTTCACAGAGCCAACTGCTTTATCCAATCCACACGATGCTCTCATGGTGTGAAGCAGCAAGACTGAAGCGTCTGGATTGGATGGAGCAGGCTGCCTCAGCACTCCAAAAGGCACTGGAAGCCTTCGCCTAAACAGCTTTGGAGAGGTTTGTATTCGCATGTCAGGTTGGCCGTAGTAAGATAGCCGGCCAAACTTACATGCGCACTTCAAACTGAAGTGGCAACTCCTCATTACTACCAATCGGCAGCAAAGACGCACTGCACTGCCCATGCCCCCCCCGCACTCCGTTCGTCCGAGGGTAAAAAATAAAATAGTAATAAAATCATTATTACCATTTTATTTTCCACTTTTTCTTCAGCAGTGTTAGGGGGCGATGCTCCTCGGCTCCCATGGAGGAACCACTGCTGTGTAAACGCCCAAACTTATTGAAAGAAAAGTAAACTGCATTGGCTAGATGGATTTATTGTGGAATGGCCCTCGTTTTACTTGTACCTTTGATATTCCCCTCCTAGCTTTCACCCTTAGTCTGTATTATAGATAGGACACATTGTTCCACTCTGCGTTCAACACACTGTTAAGTGTGTGTGCTCGGCTTAGACCGAGACAGTGCGCCGTACAACAGGAAATGCGTTGTTTCCAGTGCAGGCGTGAACCCATGCATTAGTGAAAGGTCATCTGGTTGAATTGAAGGTGCAGGTCAACATTCCACTGTGCAAAAGGCAACCCGGCCTGCATGCTAAAAGGGGACTCTTAGGGGTTCCTAGCAACTGCTTTCCTCCCTTTAAGGAAATGCCTTCTGGGAGCACACTAACTATGCGTCATCTCTGTGGCGCACAGTCGGTGTGCCTCCTGACAGTCACTTAACCTCTGCATCTGTAATTTGGAGTGAGCGCAAAGAATTCCCTCATTCTAATAGAGCAGTGTCCCCATGCAAATGAGGGAAGGTCCCCTTGAGATCATGCTGGTGTACGTTTAGTGCCAGTGGGATCTGTAGTACAGGAGGGGCTCTACAAGCTTCTGTGGCTCCTTTTATAGTCTCAAAGTGCCTCTGGGACACAAAGAGCAGGTGCATACCCCTGTTGTGACTTAAAGCACTTTATTTTTTATTTGGTCCCAGGGGACGCATTAGATAAATGCCCCGGGGGCACAAAGGGCTTTTGCTCCCGCTTTGCATGCCTGTGGTGCACTTTGGTATTACAGAAGGGGCTGCAGACACTTGTGCGGCCCCTCCTGTAATACAGATAGCGCTGCCGCTCAACAGAGAGCGTTCCCTCATTTGCATTGAGGCATGGCTCCATGCTAATGAGGGAATCACTTTGCCTCTGCGCCCACGCATATTACTGACTTGGGCGCTGATGCAAACATGCCCTTAGGTTGCACTAAAGGTGCATCATAAAAGGTGGTGCACTGTCAGTATGCACCCTGAGGGCTGCTCTCTTGAGGGATGAAAGGGGGCCCCATGGACACCCCAAACATCCCGCTGCAGGTGTCCCTCACTGCGCCCGCTTTCAAGGGGATCTCTAATCCCTTTTGAAAATGCAGGCTGGTTGCAACCTGTACATAGAAACAGAGCAGCTTTTAAACAGCTGCTCTGTATTTCTCTTGAATGCACTGCCCTGGGAGCAACGGGATTTCACAGCTACCCTGAGGGCAGCGCATTCTTCATAATAGGGTTCACTTTCCCTGATTGCACCCAGCGTACCTGCTTAAAGCTGCGCTGTGTGCAAACCGGGTAAGTGTGCCCTTTAAGTAATACGGGCCCTGGTGTTCTGCATCACTTACTCAACCCCACCTGCTTTCTTGCTTCTTATTTTTTTCTTTGCCGTTCTCTAGGTGCCATTTTTTTTACATAAATATCCTATTTTCTTTCCTGCCCCTATCTTCCAGCGATTCCACTTTTACGTTCCGTCCATTTTCCTTAGCGCTATTTCAGCTGACTTATAATTTTAGGAACTATGCTGGCTTATTATCTAGGAAATCGGGCAGTCTGTCAAGGTTCCCCGTGAGCTTTCATATGTTCCGGGATAATGCACTTAATCTTTCAGGGGCCTCACTAAATCACCTGTTTGGTTAGAGCTTAACTATAGTAGTAGCCGTCATTGTTTATTTTTGTATTTTTTTTTTTCAGGGTGATGCTTTCTCATCAATTATAAGGTGTGCCCTCCTTTTTTCTGTGTATGATGAAATCCCTTTTCTGCCACGTTGGTAAGAAATCCTGCTTCTTGTTGTAGGTTCTGTGTAACCTGTGTGACTGATGTGAGCCTTAGACAGGCTGAGTAGCCCGGCCATTTTTCCTAGGTTGATAAAACAAGTACCAATTTTGATAGATAGGTAGGCTGTAAATATGTTTGAGTATAGTTGGAGTTCTTTCTTCCCTATCACACTGGAGAGGTGCTCAGTGAGGCAGCATCTACCAGTGAGTCACAGTGAATACCAAACACTTCCTATGTAATTTCACTATAAATGCAACACTCTTCCAACCAAGCATTCTCGGAGGGTGCAGAATCCTAAATATTTGATAAGGCAACTGTGCACCCCAAAGTGGCATTTGAGAATCTCAAAAGGTAGGTCGCTCCCCCGTCACACAGCTCCGCCTGTGCTGTCCTGCCCGCTGCTGCTGCTGGTAAGCTCGCCCCTCTGCTGCTGCCTCGGTGCCCGATTTGCCTTCTGTTTCCCCTCGTGCCCCCATCTACTGTGCCCGATTTTGCCTTCGGTTTCCCCTCGTGCCCCCATTCTGTGTGCCCGATTTTGCTTTCTGTTTCCCCCCGTGCCCCCATCTCCTGTGCCCGATTTTGCCTTCTGTTTCCCCCGTGCCCCCATCTACTGTGCCCGATTTTGCCTTCTGTTTCCCCTCGTGCCCCCATTCTGTGTGCCCGATTTTGCCTTCTGTTTCCCCCCGTGCCCCCATTCTGTGTGCCCGATTTTGCTTCGTTTCCCCTCGTGCCCCCATTTTTGTGCCCGAATTTTGCCTTCTCTACCCCCGTTGCCTCTCTCCACTCCCGCCGCTGCGGCCCCGCCCCCCTGACTGCCCATTCGCTGCCCCTGCCTCCCGCCTCCCAGCTGCTCCTCCCTCCCACCTCCCCCATATATGGCGGCCGCTGCGCGGTGAGGAGAGCGACCCTTGACCTTGCCAGGTAGGTCGCTCCCCCGTCACACAGCTCCGCCTGTGCTGTCCTGCCCGCTGCTGCTGCTGGTAAGCTCGCCCCTCTGCTGCTGCCTCGGTGCCCGATTTGCCTTCTGTTTCCCCTCGTGCCCCCATCTACTGTGCCCGATTTTGCCTTCTGTTTCCCCTCGTGCCCCCATTCTGTGTGCCCGATTTTGCCTTCTGTTTCCCCTCGTGCCCCCATTCTGTGTGCCCGATTTTGCTTTGTTTCCCCCCGTGCCCCCATCTCCTGTGCCCGATCTTGCCTTGTTTCCCCCCGTGCCCCCATTCTGTGTGCCCGATTTTGCTTTGTTTCCCCTCGTGCCCCCATTTTTTGTGCCCGATTTTTGCCTTCTGTACCTCCGTTGCCTCTCTCCACTCCCGCCGCTGCGTCCCCTGCAGCCCCGCCCCCCTGACTGCCCATTCGCTGCCCCTGCCTCCCGCCTCCCAGCTGCTCCTCCCTCCCACCTCCCCCATATATGGCGCCCGTCCGCGCCTGGACCGCGCCCAGTGCCAGAACCCCTGGGCCGCGTGCCCCCCGCACCAGCCTCGAGGACCGACGCCGCTACAATGCCACCACACTCCACGCTCTCAACCCGGGACGGACACACAACTGCTTCAAGGCCGCCCCGAAACGCACTCATGGCCCCTTCACCTGCCGGAACTGCAGCTACACCAGCCTCAGAGCCACCGAAGCGCCCGCCAAGAAGGACCTCAACCACCTCCGATGCATCCTACTGAACACCCGCTCCGCACGCAAACACGCCGTCGAGCTCTGGGACCTGCTCGACACATCACCGGACGTCGCCTTCCTGACAGAGACCTGGATGAACGACTCCTCCGCACCCGACATCGCCATAGCCATCCCAGACGGCTATAAGATCACCCGCAGAGACCGCGTCAACGGAGTAGGAGGAGGAATCGCCATCGTCCACAAGAACTCCATCAGGGTCTCGACCAGCACCGACGACCTTCTCCGCACCGCCGAACACATGCACTTCCAGATCCACACGGACCCCAACACCACCCTTAGAGGCACCCTTGTCTACAGACCCCCTGGGCCCCGACCCCAGTTCAGCGACTCCATCGCCGACTTCATCAGCACGCTCGCCCTGACCTCTACCGACTACATCCTCCTCGGAGACCTGAACTTTCACCTGGAGAACAACAACGACAGCAACTCCACCACCCTGATCGCCAACCTCGGACTGAGACACCTCGTCACAACACCGACTCATTCCGCCGGCTACACGCTCGACCCCGTCTTCTCCTCAGGCTCCCACGTCTCCTTCAGCCACACCACGGAACTCCTCTGGACCGACCACCGCTGCATCCACTTCACCTTCCAGAAACCCACCACACACCACCGCACCCAACAGATCACACGCCGCTGCTGGAGCAAAGTCACCGAAGACCAACTACGGGCAAACCTCGCTCTCAGCCCCCCCTCCGACCCATCCAACACCGACGACGCTGCCTGCAACCTCAGACGATGGATAGACGACTGTGCCAACACCCTCGCCCGCTGAAAAACTCACCTACAGCGACACCACCAAAAGAGCCAGCTGGTTCACCCCGGAACTCCTAGCTTCCAAGCGTACCTGCCGGAAACTAGAGAAGAAATGGCACAGTGATAAGACACCGGACAGCCACGCAGCCCACAAAGACGCCATCCGTAACCACCACCACCTCATCAGGTCCGCCAAGAGAATCTCCTTCAAAGACCGCCTCGACAACAACGCACACAACAGCAAGGAGCTCTTCAACATCGTGAAGGAACTCTCCAACCCCAGCTCCAACACCAACGACATCCCGCCGTCGCAAGCCCTGTGCGATTCCCTCGCCACCTTCTTCCACCGCAAGATCGCCGACATACACGACAGCTTCAACACCCAGACAGCCCCTACTAAGATAGATACACCAGACCCGCCGCACACCATCGACCATGACCCCTTGCCAGCGTGAACATCGACAACACCATCAAGACCATGAGCACAATACACTCCGGCTCCCCGTCAGACCCTTTCCCGCACCACATCTTCAACAAAGCCAGCAGCTCCATCGCACCCCACCTGTGCAACGTTATCAATCTCTCCTTCGAGACCGCGACCTTCCCAGAGAGCTGGAAACACGCAGAGATCAACGCCCTACTCAAAAAACCCAAGGCGGACCCGAGAGACCTCAAGAACTTCCGGCACATCTCCCTGCTTCCGTTCCCAGCCAAGGTCATCGAGAAGATCGTCAACAAACAGCTAACCCGATACCTCGAAGAAAACAGCATCCTGGAACCATCCCAATCAGGGTTCCGCAGCAACCACAGCACTGAGACTGCCCTCATCGCCGCCACCGACGACATCAGGACCCTGCTGGACAACGGTGAGACCGCAGCCCTCATCCTGCTGGACCTCTCCGCCGCCTTCGACACTGTCTGCCACTGCACTCTACGCGCACGCCTCCACGACGCAGGGATCCGAGACAAGGCCCTGGAATGGACCACCTCCTTCCTCGACGGCAGAACCCAGAGAGTCCGCCTCCCACCTTTCCGATCCGAAGCCTCCGAGATCATCTGCGGCGTACCCCAGGGATCTTCCCTCAGCCCAACGCTGTTCAACATCTACATGGCCCCGCTCGCACGCATCGCCAGACAGCACGACCTCAACATTATCTCCTACGCCGACGACACTCAACTGATCCTCTCCCTCACCAAGGACCCCTCGCCGCCAAATCCAATCTCCATGAAGGAATGAAGGCCGTCGCCGATTGGATGAAGATCAGCCGACTAAAGCTGAACACGGACAAGACAGAGGTCCTCATCCTCGGCTCCAACCCCTCAGCCTGGGACGACTCCTGGTGGCCAACGACGCTGGGAGCAGCCCCGACACCCACCGACCACGCACGCAACCTGGGAGTCATCCTCGACTCAACGCTCTCCATGACCAAGCAAGTCAACGCAGTCGCCTCCTCCTGCTTCAACACCCTCCGCATGCTTCGCAAGATCTACAGGTGGATCCCGACAGATACAAGAAGAACAGTCACCCAGGCCCTCGTCAGTAGCAGACTCTACTATGGGAACGCCCTCTACGCGGGAGCCCCGGCCAAGCTCATCAAGCGACTGCAACGCATACAAAACGCCTCCGCACGCCTGATCCTCGACGTACCACGCCACAGCCACATCACCCCCCACCTGAGGAACCTGCACTGGCTCCCCGTCAACAGGAGAATCTCCTTCAAACTCCTCATCCACGCACACAAGGCACTCCACAAGACTGGCCCAGCCTACCTCAACAGACGATTCTTCTTCTACGTCCCCAACCGCCAGCTCAGCTCCGCCGACCTCTCCCTCGCCACCGTCCCTCGCATTCGAAGAACAACCACCGGCGGCAGATCCTTCTCACACCTAGCCGCCAAGACCTGGAACACCCTTCCACTAAGCCTACGACAGACCCAAGACCTGCTGACCTTCAGGAGGCTACTCAAGACCTGGCTGTTCGACCAGTAGCAGCACCCCCCCCCCCACCCTTTCTCTCCCCAGCGCCTTGAGACCCTCGCGGGTAAGTAGTGCGCTCTACAAATTCTGTGATTGATTGATACAAAAGCAACAAAACTATAGGAAAAAAGTGTGTTTTAAATGCGGAGTGAACATTCAAATAAAACCCTGTGCATTGTAAGTGATATATTAATTGCTCTGAAAATAGTACAATCCCGGCTCGCATTACACATCAGCCTTTCTTTGCTCCATCATTACCAGAACATGAAGCCGTAATCGTGATCTAGAGGTGTTTGCGTTGTGTACATGTGATGAATGCAGTTTTGAAACTGTGTGCAGTTTCCTCCTTAAGGTTCTTTTCTCTTTTTTTGATACCCCATTTCAGATTAATGCCATGCCAACGAGGCATGTACTGACAACTCTGCATTGTTTACTTATGCAAACCTTGCACTTTCTTATGGGAACCTGGGAAGGACATAAAGCTTACATAAATGTGCGCCTTGTTGGACTAATCCCAGTGAGCTGTGCATGTGCACGCCCGGCTGCCCTAGCCTTGCTCCTGCACCTCCATCTGACCTCTTTTCCTCCTTCCACACGGTTATGGATTAGAACTTGAACCTAGTCATTGTTTTCTGTCTGCGCTCAACAGTGCACTTAACAGTGATTCCTTGGGTGAGTGCAGTGTTTTTTATTCATGGTGTTTCTGTACCAAGGCTGCACAACAAAGAGTTTCAGCAGTTACACAGTCTGTTGAAGTTGGCGCTTGATAACACATTCCCATACAATAGCTGTTTTGCCTTTCCTGGGTTCTTACCAAGATAACATGGTATTGCAGCTAACTACTTTAAAACTAATTTATTTCTGCTTAATCCATCAAAAACACAAAGAAGGGTAGAGGTTCTCCTAATTCCTGGTTTCAGTTTTGATAAAGGTTTGTACATTGTTCCTGTTCCACCATTAGGTGAGCCACGTAACTTTGGAGGTGCTAACAGAGAGTGCCCTCTTCTATTGGTTTGGCATTGTTATGCAGATCTTCTGTTCTTTAGAAGAGACGATTGGGGAACCTGAAATTGCTCTGGGAAATATCCAAGCATTTTCCAATAATAATGGGTGAAATAGCTAATGCATTTTTTTATTAAACAATATCATGGTAGTGTGTTTGGAACAGGTAATTATGAAGTATTTTGTTGATTTCTCAGCCACAAATAGATGGGCTTGTGAGAGTGAAGAGCAGGGTTGTGGTGGTGTATGCGATCCTAGCAAAACCATCCGTACCACCAGCTCTTGTACAATATTGCTAAAATACAGTTCTTCGTAGCCATTGCAAAAGCATTCCCTAAAGTTTCTAACAAGTTAATCTCTCAATAGGAAATATTGAGGTTTATCCTTCTTGCAATTAATATTACTCCTATAACAGCAACCCCGAATTCATGTAGTTCTGGCCTGGATAGAACATCAGAGTAGTATTTTTCATTTTCTAGTGTATGGAATGAGAGTTGCTAGGAATAAGTTATTTTTCCAAATTGTCTTGAGCTGCACTAAATAAGGCCACAGTATGGTCATTTGCTAATAGAGCAAACCGTTGGAATGCATAATACCTTTTTACCTCTTGTTAACATACTTCGTAGAAGTTGGATTGATGTGAGTGTTCATAAAAACTGTAGTGTTTATTGCCAGGACCCCTGGAATTATGCGATTCTGCGGCCACTGGTTTTTTCGCATATTTATGGATTTTCCACTAACACATAATCCATCATCTGCTGCATAATCTGCATATTTTAACAAAAGAAATTGTTCCTAACTCAAACAGATCAAAAGTTACTAAAAACGTGGCTACGTGTGTTTGCGTGCAGTCGAAGGCCTTTTGCGAAAGTTAGGTAACTGGTCATCTTTCAGTTGCTTATTTCTGCATTTGGTTGCTACACTGGTACTAATGAGGTGAAATATTTGACCAGACTGTATTACCATGTGCAAAAATGGCAAAATATTGAAGTAATACTCTATATAAAAAAAAATAAAAAAAAAGTGCTGCATTATGCCGCGTAGTTAGCCTTTTCTTGCCTCATAATTTTGTCAACCTTGCTGCCTAGTAAGGTGCTCCACTGTCTCATTATTCCAGTGGCCCTGTTTATGGCTTGCAAGGAGGAGTTTCAAACATGAATGAGTAAATTGAATGTCTGCATCTCATTGGACCTATTTATGGTTGTTGACCACACTCTCTCATCTCTGAATTATAGTGAACTGTTTTTTCTTCAGAGGGTTTTACGATGTTCTTATCCTTCCAAATGTACCGCTTAGCAAGATTTGAAAGGTTCAATTGTCTCTTCCTTTAAACCCACAAGGCTTCTTCCCCATCAGGTGAATGTTTAAGAACTAGTGAATGACCTTTAGATTTCCCTGATAGATAAACTTGGGCAATATAATTCCATCGCAGTGTTTTTTGCGAGAAGAGAACCTAAGGTATATTGACTGCATTTACCATTCTTTGCTGCATGTCAACATTATTACATTTTAGCTATGTTCAAAGTGCACCTTTCGACCCCTCAAAGCGTCATAAATTGAGGACAATGGAAGGGCCCTTGATCTTTGTCTAAAACGATCAAGATGTCCTCTGACGTATGCAGCAAGTACATGCCCCACGAAATAGTGAAGATCTGCATAAAGTCCTTTAATGAGCATAATAAAATAAACCTCACAGAAGGGTTCTGTGTTGCAACGCTCACAGCGGTTAATTTACTCAAATTGCTAATTACTCGAGCACCGGTTTGTAAGCTGGTCTACTCCCATTCCTGCTTTTGTCATGCTCCTTTGATAATAGTTCTGCCTCGCCACTTGCAAGATTTGTCTGTATGCTCTTTGGTGTACAATCTTATAGTTTTTGCTTAGTCAATGTACTTGGAAAATCTTAAGGATGGTAGGCAGTTCTTCTGGTTTTTGATGTTTTAACAAAGCAGATTGGGAGTCTTGTAGTGCTCTGAGTAATCTTGGTTCACCTAGGATATTAGGTGAAGCCAATTGTGAGCTACAGAAATACAAAAGGTACAGTGAACATACATGTTCCTACTCCATTGAAAACTATATTCTGTCTACACTTTCGTGTGAACATCCACAGCATCCCTGACACACACATCGTACTTTTATTCATAGTTTTATTGATGCACTTTTGAACGCTCTGTTGAAAATTTCAGCTCTGCGAAAAATTGCAAACCATGTTATTTTTCAGTTACATGTATTATGGTTAGCTGAGACCTGGCTGCATAAATGTGCGCTAAATATTCTTGTGTTTTTTAACCTCATGATTTTTTCATATATAGATTTTAGGGGCACAGAAATATGTATAGGTTTGTTGCTAACATTTGCAAATCTTCATTCAAATGGCAGGTAAAAAATCACCTACAGGATTCCTTTGCATACTTGTCTCTTAGATTAACACTCTCTCCTACCAATTCTACCGTGATATTGTATAAAAAAGTATTCACCATTAAAGGTGTGTATTTAAAAAAAAAAAAAAAAAAAAATACTCGCAAGACTAGGCAAAATATATGTGCGCTTCATTGGTACCTGTGGCATTGTTGAAAATGTTGAGGTACAAAAAGTTGTAAATATGATTTCTTTATAGTCAGGTGCTGGCTCTTTCTTTTTATTGCTCAAAGCTATCATAACCCATCCATTCAATTTCTCCAGTTTCGCAAAAACGATCCCCCCCCCCACCAACGCACCACTAGAGTTCGTAACCTTGGACGTAACTTTGGACTTCTTTATGTTTGATGGTTTAATAAGGGGATTATAACAATTTTATTCCTTCCTTTACACTCAACTCCTTTCTCTGATCACATTTCCCCTGCACCCTTGTTTGTACATCCTATCTTTACACTCCACTCACCTCCTACACACAATTTTGTTCTAGCGCCCCGTCATCTTTTCACGTTACGTGTTTTTCTTTTTTGGTTGGTGCTCTTCCTTCGTGTCCTCTAGTTCACTGCCAGCAAATATTTCCGAGACATTGCAAGCTGTCCAGGTTTTTTTTCTAGTACTGCATTGTTTTCTTAGGCAGTATTATTAGGCTATTAGTGTAGTTTTTTATAACCACTTTTCATGACATTGTCTCTACAGCCTTTTTCCTTTTTTTACTCTGTCAGGTTGTTCTAATGTTTGGTTAAGATTTTTCTAGTACAATTTTGTTCAAAATTACGTTATCACTGCCAACCCTATGATAACAGTACTCTTCCATCTGCATGGCGGCTGAGCTTGTGCTTACCATGCATATGTTGGAGTACATAAATCTGTTAAATCTTGAATGTAATGTTTTTATTCTCTTTGTGATTTTAATGTTCACTGCACTCATTCAGTCCCTGTTTGGTTTACTGCCAAAGAAGCCATTTTAGTGACAGCAGTGCACTGTTTACCAGTCATCCACGATCTAATTAGTAATCTAGACTTGTTCATCACTCCCATTGGAATATAAAATTTGGCTCAAACATATTACATCGAACTTATCTGATCATACATTCATTTTTTTCCTCTTACAGTATGGGAATTATTTCTACTAAAGCTTGGCCAAATTTCCAAGGACACTTTTCAAAAATGTTCTGCTGTCCTACTCTTTCCCCCATGAACCATAACTTCTGAGGATTAAAATGCTCAGTCCGTAACCATTATTGAAGTCAGTCAGTAACCATTATTGAAGTCATTGCTCTAATTTTTTTTTAAATCTATGCTGTTTTTTCCCAGTAATGAATATCCTTCAGCAGGAGGTTTGACAAGTGACGTGTGGTATAAATGTTCTGTTTCTTTACATAAACCACTGCCAAACTTAAAAATCAACAATTGAGACAGCACCTGGAAAAGTCCTTAACATTTTGTGCATTACAGACCCTTATGTGAGACATCTCTAGAAAGATATAGCGAATATTCCACTTCGTTTCTTTGACTTGTATTTCCAAGATAATGTAGAAAATTCCTTCTCCCTTCTGGATTGATCGTTTATAACACAAAACATCAGTCCAGTAGAACTAAATTTCTATATTGTCCACCACACATCTTCAAATACCATTGTGAAACTAACAAGCTATTTTGCCTTCTTTGTAAAAACCTAATTTTCTCTAATTGTGTCCAGGTGCTTCAGAAGGCTCAATTGTTCAAGTACAATATTGTTCTGAGGTATTAAAATGGCACCAGTCACTCGTCTCACCAAGAAACTATTTCTCAGTTTAGTGTGCCTCTCTAATTGTAATCCCAGTATTGCCCTGCTATTACTGAGAAAAAATATGGTTTGGGTGGTCGCCTTAATACTGGATAAATTTGGACCTGACCTCCGTGGCGAAGCTGGAGGTTGACATGATGTGGCTTCCAGTCTCCTTGTCGGTTGTTTTTTTAGGCTGATTTTAACCATATAAACCATAGGAAGCTGTTGATCGTAGTGACAATAAAACTGGAAGAACCTTTCAGGTGGTGTGGTGCCCTAGGTTTCCCTTATCCCTGCCACATTGTTTCCAGTCGGTCAGAATTGAGGGTCTAGGATTCTGATTTTGAGAGTAAGTGTCAGTTCCCTCTGTGAGAAGTCTTCTGCTTATGATATCCGAAAGTAATTTTCATATTCCCTCGCTTTCCAAATCCTGCTGGCAACAACTAATCGTACTTTCATGGTACAATCAGAGTAATTCTTATAACCGTAGTATGAAGATGTTCATAGTTACATTTCTGTCTTGGTCAGAAGTGCAGGTCCTAAAATTATGTTGGATTTATGCAATGTTTACTGTCCAATGTATTCACTTGAATATTTTTTAATTGTTACCACCTGTGCCTCAGCATTCATTACAGATTGGTGTCTGGCTTCTGATGTGCTTATGGATTTCAACCTAGTGCACACCGAGCTAAAAGGACTTTGAAGGGCTGTGGGTTTACACCAAAAGAACATAGTCTGAGTAGACTCAGAAATGATGCGTCCTTTTTAAGACCAGGATGCTGGCAACTGTGTGAACGTAAAGCAAATGAGAAGAATTGCAGTTGGAGCAACAATCCAAGTTGATGAAACGAACTGAAGCTCTGCATCCTTCTTAAAGGCAGGGATAGTACGTAGTAATGTGCATTGATGCCAAATTAGCGAGATAGCTATAGGGCCCAAGATTAGCCCCTACAGAGCATTGTAGAGGTCCAGATTTGATCTCTGTTTATTAGGCTCAGAGGCCAAAATTAAGAAGCATTTTCAGCTCAAAGCCAGCACATTTCCTCAATGATGAATCTTTATATGTTAAACTGCTGCCTTCTCAGCATCAAGCAGTGGATAGCAGATCTTTGTTGAAGTTTAATGCTTTAAAATTGTAATTGATTGAGAGCCTCAAGTGTCTACTAACAGTGCATTCCTGAATTAATGAGTTGGCAGTCACGAACCTCTGGCTGCTTCTGCCAAGTTGTCTTTACCCTGCCCATGCTATGGGCCATCGTATTCAACCATTCAAGCAGCATGTATTTGTTTTTCCCTGGCATTTTCCAAGAGTTTGTTTTACCACCTTAAGATTTTCACCTAGCTGCATCAGGCACCAGTAGCTTCACAAATAGTCTTGGATGAGACTGTACATTGATTTTCACACAGGCCATTCGAGAATGCAGCCTGCTTGGTTGTAGATGCTGGGACATTTGCTCACATTTGACCTGTACTCAAAAAATGCCCAAACTCCCTCTGATAGTCTGTCAGATTCAAGTTTGTCTCCCTGTCCTGCAAGATAAAGATTCTTGGGTCTTCTGCCTTTTAGGCTTCTTAAAATATCTCAGCGCAAAGGGTAATTTGTTGTTGAAATAAGAACTCTAGCACTTTATTTTCACATTGTGTAATCTGAACATGGACTAGGTTTTCTATTCTGCTGGTCACAGTAGCTGCTAGTAACCAGTTCATGCCTTTGGACTACCCTGCATTGCTTCGGGGTGGAGTCTTCAAATAATTGACAATGGTTGTTGTGTGATGGCCATTATTAGGGGTTTCCCCGCTCACAGATGGATCCCTCATATCGTATATTATGGCAGGTTAAAATGACCATTTCCGGACATTGTTTCTGTGACAATGCTCTGTAGGCTCATCGGAAAACAGTTTGTGGCTGATGGCTTAATGAGTACTCCTTTATTACTCCTTGATGTACTCCTCAGAGCATTGTTGGATGTATAATGCCTAATCCTTATGGGTTGTTACCTACTGCTCCTGGGTGGACTTCTCTGAGGCTGTACAGTGGTTGGTTGTATAATGCCAATTTCTGTGGGTTACTTCTCTGCTGCCCATGTGTGGACTCTGTAGCATAAAGTAAAATGATGCAAGTTTACACCCCAGGGGTATCCTCTGTCGCCAGTGCACACTTTATGCCCATATTAAATGTTGGTTAATCTGTATAATGTGCACCAATTCAAAGCTCGCTGGTAGCCGCATGCATGCACAATTGCGTCTTTTCTCACATTTTTCTGCAGCTATGTGCAGATGCATCTACACACTTGTTGCAACAGAGTTTAAGCAGTCTGACATTTGCACGAGACCAAAACACTGCACTCATTCACTTTCTACCCATTTTCTACTGATTTCGACTATCCTCTAATGCTAAAAGTGTCCTATCTTTAACTCCTTGCTTCAAGTATGTGCATAGGTGCAGCAACACCTCACGATAAGAGTGCAACTCGTCCTACATGCGACATTAAAAGACTACCAAGATAGGCCACATCAGAGACGCACCTTCCATTCATAGGACTCCTGTGAAGTAGCCTACTACCTATTCGCAAACGACATATGATGCCTCCTTACTGCTACTAAGCACTGTATAAATGGAGCTACAGTGCAATACAATAGCCACAGCCGAATTTCTTTAATTTAATCTTCGAAATCCTTGTTGTGGGAACAATAATTTTGTGTAGGTGCTCCTGACAATGGCAGACATAAAACTTCTTCCAGGGTTGAGGAAAAAATGTGGTTGGAGGCAAAGTGAACCTGCAAACGCTCAGATTTTCGCATGAGCAAATCTACACCTGCATATTTGCTCATGCTAAAATGCAGTTCACAAATATTTTCTAGGAGTACTATTTCTTGGCCTACTTCTGTAAAGTCTTGTGAATTCACAAACGTCTTATATCTGCACTTAACGCAAGGACATGGGTGCACTTTTGAGCCTTTATTTAATAAATGGACCCCTATTTAGGTCTGCTGTTAACCATCACCTTTTGTGTTTATTAAAATTCTGTCTCTCTCTCTCTCTGTCTACCGGCTAGCTTCACTGTGAGTGACAGCATTCTGTTCTTTCACAAGGAGCATATCGACAGTCGTTTTGTTCAGGGCCAGGAACCACTGTAGCAATGTGTGCTTTTTGAGTCCAAAACAGTTTTTGCTTTTTCCAATGTTTGTTATAATGGCAGAGCCTGGCAGCTCCCACACCAATAAGGTTTTACAAAAACCATGCCAAAGCAAGTCACGCATTGACAAAACCAAAAGGCTGACCAACATTTTCAGACCCACTGGCTTTACCAGTGCTTGTTTATTTTGTGTTTCTCATAATCTTATTAAAACTGGTTACACTGATTTTCCATTATGAATATTTTTGGGAAATATTTGCATACATCAACACATTTTACTAAATGATGCAAACAAATTGTACCTAAGCTTGTACAGTAGTTTAGCGAAATGTTTTTGCATTTTTTGGTAACATTTTATTTTGAAAGCAAAGAATCATCAATCTTGCTTTCAAGCTTCTGCAAATATTTGCATCTAATCAGAGCATTCTGGGAGCAGAAAACATAGCCTCATATTGCTAAACATTGAAAACGTGTGTACACGTTTATATACTGGAACCACTGACTGAGCTTACAACATTTACTTGGAGCGCTCATCCTAATAATAAAGGCTTTGCATTAATGAACCATAAATACAAAAATACAAGTTTGATCAGCATTAACACGTGGACACAAATATTACCTTAACTGCAGGCAAAGCCTTTCCCTGATCCATAATGTGGTACTGTAAACTGGCAGCCGAAGGGAGTGTGTTGTAGGGGGTTGGGCCTACTTGTCCCAAGGACAAAATACACATCAAAACTTGTTGCCCTTGACCCCAAACAATATGTCTCGGGCGTCGGGCTATAGGAATTCCACATCCCTGGTGTGTGTGTGTTGTGTGTTGTTGTGTTGCGTTGCGATTAGGTTATTTCACTTACATTTATGTGAAGTCCACTGGGGAAATCTGCCAAACTCTGGTGCATGAACCAGTTATTGACATTCTGGTCATCTTGGATTTTTCATAAATCAGTGGTATGCTGGCTGGCTGCCTGATTGTAACTTGATAGAATGATGAATGCACGCATTGGACAGAGGATGGGTCTGAGACCGATTTTGAAAAGGTAGACGAGTATCAGTCCAAGCTTAATGAATCTCCATTTATCATTAAGTAATATCTCCTTTCAGGTCTGTTTCAAACGTTGCAAGGGCATACTGGCCTTTAAAACAGGTAAAGGTGGCCACTTTTAAATTGCTACATCTCACTTTGTATTTGTTCCTCAAAAATCCTCAGTGTTAGTTCAGTTAATCACTTTACTTGCTTGTGCAAAATTAGGACCAATGTGCTTGGGTCTTGTGAAATGCACAGCAAATTGCACTGAATTACATGCTCACTTCGCTATTTATTGGTGTCAGTTTGCATAAATCTATCCATTCACTTGGAATTGCATACCTATGAAATCATCTGGACTCTGGTTAGCTGCTGCTACTCAAACGCTGTATATCCAGTATGTAGGGGATATCTCTCCTCTTTCTGGGGCAATGGTGCACTGCCAGTGGTCAGAGGACAAGATTCTAAACATTAACTGGGCCGGACTGAAAGCAGTATTCCTCGCCTTGAAATCCTCGACCTGCACTTATTCCTCAAGTGTCACGTGGAAAAATATTTGCTCTCCAGGAAGAATGTTGGATGTGCTTGCTTCTTTGTCTGTGCTGGCTGCCGTCGGGTTTCTGGGAGTGGCTCTTGTGCATTGTTTCATCCACGCTTCTTTTTCATGCTGGGAAATAGATGTGGAGGCAAACACAGTGAGCAGATGACATTGTGCTTTGAGTCAATAAGCACTCATCCGTGCTATCCGCCAATTGATATTCAGTATATGCCTCGCCCACAAAGGACAAGTGTAAGTGTCAGCAGTTTCCATCCTTCGAGGTCGAGGCTCCCACGTAGATAGTTTTTATAATCCTCTGTTAATTGAAAATCCTAGGCATCAGCCCTCTCTTTCTTACCAGTGGTGCCTAAGGTTCTGCGGCACTTCCGGGTCTGTTATAATACACAAAAAAGTATTCTAACCCCAAACAGACTTTATCCACCTAGCCGAGATCAGTGCTATGGGTTTTTCTCAGGAGCCATATTTTGTGTCACAGCAGTGTGACTGTTGTCTCCACTCTTCTCTTCCATTGTGAATTCTAAAAGCCTGCTGCCCGAGGTAGTATTGTCTGGACTTGTGGACCTATTTCATTTAAGCTTGAAAGTCCTCTCTTTAACCTGGAAACAAGCCGTCTGGGTCAAATGAAAAAGGAAGTTGCTCTCATTTAGTTGCTGATCATTGGAGGATAAAATTAATTTCATTACTTGTTCAATTATCAATTTTATGTCCTTAAACTATTATCTGGTGTAAGCAGACAGGCAGTCTCATAGAAATTAATGTTCTGCTTTGGGGGCTTGCAGAAAGTCAGATTTTAGTAAATGGCTTGTGGAGCAATGACCCACTTTCCAGGTCAGATAAACAGGTTGCAGTGAGGGTAACATTTGGTAGCTTGGCTGGTGCGAAAAAAAGCAACCTTAGAATGTTCATGTAGGTAGTATGTAAACAAACCAACATCTCAACAAAGCAGTATGATATAAAGAACTTATGTCACACCAAGTTTACTTGACATTAAAATGGAATGAGAACAGTAAAAAGCAACTCTGTTAGAGTTCAAATGTTTAAATTAAAAAAATGACAAAAATGGAGAAAAGTTTGAAATCAGAAAAAGTTAAAGACGTTAGTTTCTTATAGCTATGCATATTCCTCAACCATTTTGCTTTGGATCACGTAAAATACATACAGAAATATTCAAATGCCATTATAAAGTTTTTAATGGGAAAGAATGTCCTAATCTCTTCAATCAAAATGTAGAGGGAATGATTGCAAGCATCCAGTAACAAAGCGCTGTCTCCTCAGAAACCACCGCAGAGGGTAAGCTGTATGTCCTACATTTTCACAAGCCACCCTCAACCCAGTGCTGTTCTCAAATTGTAACTGCTTAAATTGGAACTGCTTGGGTAAAGCTCGTTCTATTGATGCTCTCAAATCGACCTGTTCCTCTCTGGTGATGTAACAGGAAAGGCCCATCTGCCGCCCTATGAGAGTATCAGGACAGGCTTTCATTGCTGCCTTCAGGAATCGGCACTCCTGGCAAGTTGGAAGGCAAGGACAGGTCAGCGGTTTCCTCTATTCACAGGATCATTCCCAAGCTGCAACTTCTTGGAGCCCAAAGTACTCCAAAAAAGGCAGGAATATCTAGCAGGCATGATATCTCTGTGCAGCGCAATGTAAGCATACACAGCCCCTGTACTCTGCAGGCGTTACAGTGCATTGTAGGCGCAGATAGCCCTTTTACTCCGCAGGTTGTGCAGTGCATAGTAAGCCTACACAGCCCCTCTACTCTGCGCAGGCTGTGCACTGCATTGTAAGCGCACATATCCCCTGTACTCTGCAGACCATGCAGTGCATAGTAATCGTACACAGCCCCTCTACTCTGTGCCGGCCGTGCAGCAAGACTTCAGGGCCTTGTGAGACACCTGTATTACAGAAAAACACCTACTACTTCCCCTCACAAATCCACTACCTGCGATTCTGTCCCTACTCTAAACTCTACTAAACACAAGAAATCAAGAGCACACACCGAACCCAACTAATGCACTAAGAAAAATTACTGACCTACTAACTATTAATCTGTTGGGCTCCAGAGTATAGTGCCACTTGCCACAAAACGCTTCAACGCCTTGTCAGGGGTAGTAAGCGCTAAATAAATAGAATTTGCTATTACAATATCAATGTGTCTCCACATCGGTCAGGAGATTGGCAGATTTCATCTTTGAGCAATGCTTCTCCAACAGAATAATTGGGTTGTGACGGTTCCGGCAGTTCCAATGTATATTTCCCATAATGGGAAAAGGTAATCGGCTGCTTCTTGTGTTTCAAAATCGTAAACAATATGAAAATGCTGTGAAACGTCTTTTAATGGAAACTCCTCCTTTGCCAATGGATTAGGCACATTACTCCATAAAAAACAGTTCTCACACTCACTACACTGTTATGTCATTAATATTGTTTGGGCTTTGTTTTGAGCACTCCAGGTCCCACAGAGAGTACTAAGAATTGCAAATGGTGGACTCTTTCCTAAACTGAATGTCTTCCAAAAGCTGAACTGCCGACCTCTCCCTTCGTCCCTCACGTCAAAAACTGAACTGTTAGATTTAAAAAAACCTCATTGCGTCAGTCACCATAGCAGGCAGCCCTTTTTGTGGCCTCATGGAGGTCCGAAGTACATGCAGGACTCCTACGTGAAAAAAAACTCTCCACAGGGATCATTCACACCTGTTTGCCAGCAAGAGTATACCTGAACGACTCATTCTGCCCTGGCCCAGTCTGTCAAGAATAGCTTTTGCTTTGTATGCATTTTAAAATTGGTCGTATGTGAAGAAACTAGCTTGGCATTCAAGTCACTTTGAAACGTGTGTTTTTCATGACAAAGTGCTCATAGGCTTTTACTATGAAGCTACTGGCTGACAGCAAGTTATATTAAATCTCATATACATGATTCGAACCTAGGTGAATAACATAGTCTTTCCCTAGTCTAAATACAGACTTTAATTTATTTCACTTGTGAACTTGTATATTCTTTTTAGTAGGATCCTGGTGTTTGAACATCCTGTCAGAACCTGTCCCCAGCTGCATGCTGTACTTTAAAACTGAAAGCCTTTAATTTGGCAGAAAGCATGCAGCGGCAAAGCCTGTTTAGCAGGACCTAGTCTACAGGCAAGTTCCAATACAGTAGTTCAAAATGTGAAAACCTTGGAATTTTTCATTAAAAGAGGAGATTTTCTCACAATTGAATGCAAGTCTTTGACAACATCTAAATAGGTCATAAATAGACTTGTTGTTGAATTATTGTTTTTCCTTCTATACGGAAGTGTCAGTAATGGTGGATCTAACCACTAATTGCATTTTTGACCACATATTAGGTGAGGCTCCCAAAGTTTAACGAAACCTTTCACACATTATACAGGGCAGGGGAGGACAGTTGTATGTCGGAACCACACATGCCTTTACAACGTGACCATTACAACGCAACTGCCTTTACTTCACATTTTTTTTTACCAGGCATATACTTTTAACAAGCATGCCGTTGCAACGAAAATGTAAATATTGTGTGTGTAAGTGTGTGTAAGTGTGTGTAAGTGTGTGTAAGTGTGTGTAAGTGTGTGTAAGTGTGTGTAAGTGTGTGTAAGTGTGTGTAAGTGTGTGTAAGTGTGTGTAAGTGTGTGTGTAAGTGTGTGTAAGTGTGTGTGTAAGTGTGTGTGTAAGTGTGTGTAAGTGTGTGTAAGTGTGTGTAAGTGTAAGTAAGTGTGTGTGTGTAAGTAAGTGTGTGTAAGTGTGTGTAAGTGTGTGTAAGTGTGTGTAAGTGTAAGTAAGTGTGTGTGTGTGTGTGTGTGTGTAAGTGTGTAAGTGTGTGTAAGTGTGTGTGTGTGTGTAAGTGTGTGTGTGTGTAAGAGTGTGTGTGTAAGTGTGTGTGTGTGTGTGTAAGTGTGTGTGTGTGAGTGAGTGTAAGTAAGTGTGTGTGTGTGTGTGTAAGTGTGTGTGTGTGTGTGTGTGTGTGTAAGTGTGTGTGTAAGTGTGTGTGTGTGTGTAAGAGTGTGTGTGTGTGTGTGTGTGTGTGTGTGTGTGTGTGTGTGTGTGTGTGTGTGTGTGTGTGTGTGTGTGTGTGTGTGTGTGTGTGTGTGTGTGTGTGTGTGTGTGTGTGTGTGTGTGTGTGTGTGTGTCAGTCAGTCAGTCAGTCAGTCAGTCAGTCAGTCAGTCAGTCATATATTATATATCTACTGGCAGTCGCCAGTAGATAGTTATAGTTCGGACCTATTATCCATAGGAAATCCGCAACATGTTTGGCGTCGTTTGACGAATCATCGTGAAATTTTCAAAACTAGTGGGGCGCTCCGGTCTTGAAAGTTTCGGGGTGATTCATCAAGCGGGGGCCGAGAAAAAAGGGGGGTCCCAAAAAGTGTTTTCTCCATGTTAATTCCCATAGGACATTTTAGCCACGGCTACAGCCCGAACTGCTGAACGGAATTACACCAAATTTGGCAAAAAGGTAGTGCTTGGTTCAGAAAGCACCCTTTTTAAAAATGGTGTAAATCCGTTCAATAGTTGCTGAGAAAATCCAAAATAAAAGTTTCGATATCTATGGCCGCGGTGGATCCGCGCACCCTCCCGATCACGAGCTGCATGCTAATTGGCTGTCATCACTCCAAACCAGGAAGTGTTGGCAGCCATCTTGTCCCTCGGTAGAACCGAGGCACAAGAAAGCAGTGAGAAAAACGCGAAAAGGGGGCCGGGTAGAAACACCCTGACCCCTAGGCCTGCTCAGGGGTCCCACAAGGACTGAAAAAATCGGCAAAACGCGCTGGGTGCGCGGATCCAGCCGATTTATTTATATATATATATATATATATATATATATATATATATATATATATATATATATATATATATATATATATATATATATATATATATATATATATATATAAAAAAAAATAAAAATATCAAAGCGCAGTCTCCCGCGCTTCGATGCTATTTTGCCCCCGGGTGGGCCAAATCCCGGGGGCATGCGGGGGTGGGTTTATGTTTTATCTAAGGCCCCCCCCCCCCAAGCCCCGGGGACAGCCACCCCCCGGGGCTTTAAACAAAAATGGTGCGGGAAGGCTCTCCGCCCTCCCGCAGCCCCAAGGACCGCCACCACCCGGGGCTTCTTTTTTTTTTTTTAATTGAAATAACCTGTGGGGGGGCTCGAGCCCCCCCACACGCCCCGGGGACCGCCACCTCCCCGGGGCACTAACATGTAAATTAGGGGGTCCATTAAGGACCCCCGAGCCCCGGGGACCACCACCTCCCTGGGGCTGTGCATTTGGATGGGAGGGGGGCCGCCCTGCCCCCCTCCTGGAGCCATTGATGGCCCTGGGGACCGCCACCCCTAGGGCCGGCTCCTGCAGTGTCCCGGGTGCTCACCCCGGGACACTGTAGTTTGTAATGACAGGACGGGAGCCTCGCGGCTCCCGTCCTGCCATTACAAACTGCTTGCTTCATTGAAGCGAGAGCAGGGATACCTGCTCTCGCTTCAATGAAGCAAGCAGATTGCTTTTCCACATGGGGAGCTGCAGGTCAGCAGCTCCCAATGTGGAAAAGCAATGCCGGCTCCCGAGGGACGCGGGGAGCCGGCTGGGACCGTGGGGGATTGGGGACCCCCCACACGGTCCCCAACGGAGAGGGCCAGCCCGGGGGATGGGGTCCCCGAGGCAAGTAGTGGCTCGGGAGGGGGCCACGCGGCCCCCTCCCCCAAAAAAAATAATTAAAAAATAAAAATAAAGGCCTGCCCCGGGGATGGGGTCCCCGGGGCAAAAGGAGGAGCCTGAGGAGGGGGCCACGCAGCCCCCTCCTTAAAACAATAATAAAAGAGTGGCCATGCCCCGGGGATAAGGTCCCCGGGGCCGGAATCGGCCACGGGAGGGGGCCACGCGGCCCCCTTCTCGTTTTTTTTTTTTTTTTAAAGAAAGGGGTAAGGCCCTGGGGGATGGGGTCCCCAGGGCCCAAAAAAAGGAAAAAGAAAGGGGGGCCACACAGCCCCCTTCGGAAAAACCCAATTGTGCCGCAGGCCCCGCCCCTTCCTTTACCACTCTGCAAACGCGCCCCTGGCGCGTTTGCAGAGGGGACAATTCCCTTGAATACTGGGGTCCCTGGGGCCAACTAGCCCACCAGGAACCTCCAGTATGCGCTAGGGGCTGCGTTGCAAAGAGGTGTACAGAGGCCACGCCCCTTTTACACCTCTCTGCAACGCAGCTCTGTGGCGCTTACTGGAGGTACCTGGTGGGATAGTTGGACCCCAGGACCCTCAGTATTCAAGGGGACTTAATCCCCCAACTTAAAACGCTCCACGGGCGCGTTTGCACAGTGGTGAAGGGAGGGGGCGGGGCTTCAGGTGACATGTGTGCAAACAGGCCCCGTGGCGCGTTTTAAGATGGGGAATTAAATCCCCTTCAATCCTGAGGGTCCCTGGGGGCCAACTAGCCCACCAGGTACCTCCAGTAAGCGCCACGGAGCTGCGTTGCAGAGTGTTGTAAAAAGGGGCGTGGCCTCTGAACACCTCAGCAACGCAGCTCTCTGGCCCATACTGGAGGTACAGGGTGGGCTAGTTGGACCCCAGGGACCCTCGGGATTGAGGAGGAATTAATTCTCCAACTTAAAACGCGCCACAGGGCGTGTTTGCAGACATGTCACCTCAGGCCCCACCCCCTTCCTTCACCATTGTGCAAATATTCCTCTAAAATCAGCCGAACTACGAATTCCGATTTACTCACCTGTTATCAGGAGAGACCTCAGTGCTGCATCTTTGAGCCCAGTACTGATCCTGAAAAGTAATTCTAACCGTACTTACCAGTAACTTGTATTTCCTTCCAATGGAATCCATTGTCTGGTTTTCCGCAGAAAAGTTTCAAAGTGTCGTTTTTCACAAACTACAAATATTCCTTAAATATAGCCTGTATGACTTAAACGCATTCTTTCAACTGTTTACAGGAGATGCACCAGTGCTGGATACAGGATCCAACACTGAGTAAGAAAAAGTAACGATAACAGTTTTTACCTGCTAAGTGAATTTCCTTCCATAGGATAACATTGGTGATTCTATGAGAAAAAGTTTCTAAGTGTCAACTTTTAAAATACAATAATATTCCTTAAAAATCACGACTGTAACCAAAACGCTTTTACTCAACTGTTTACAGGAGATGTACCAGGACTGAATCTAGGATCCAGTCCTGTGGTTAGAAAAGTAATCCATAAAGTAACTAATTGCATTTAACTAGAAATTCACATTGAGCTGAATGTTGCATTGTTTGAAAATGTGTTGCCCATTGCAACAACTGTAACTACTGTACTTAAGTCTATTGCCTATGTGCAAAGTATTTAAACTAAAGTAATTCATTCTGAGAAAGTATTTTTTGTAATGTATAATGTAATTACAATGTAATTTAAAAATAAAATATGTAAAAGAAATTGTTTCTAAAAATGTAGTAAATCAGTATGAAAAAAATTAATATAAAAATTAATACATTTAAAAATTGTCATTTAAAAACCTTTGAAATTCACTGAAAAAACCGTAGGTTTCAGGCACGTTATAGTTACAAATTAGCATTTTAAAAACCTTTGAAATTCACTGAAAAAACCATAGGTTTCAGACACGTTATAGTTAGAAATTAGCATTTAAAAAACCTTTGAAATTCACTGAAAAAACCATAGGTTTTAGGGACAGTTATAGTTAGTTGGACATTGCACTCGTACAAAACCCGTGAAATTCCCCCGTTATAGTTAGTTCAGCTAACTATAACTCGCGCCCTGCAATGCACTGCTGATGACGTCACATATTACATCACTCATGACATGGTCAGTGACATCACTGATGACATCACTGATGACATCTCAAATGACATCACTGATGACATCATCCACGTGATAATCTGATGCAGCTCCTCACACCCTAATATAACCTTTGATACACCCAATCTAAATTACAGAGTGCCATTCGCAAAACCATAGACACTCCAACACCAATAACTACATACCCACTCACTGATTCTTAGGTCTACACACACACATCCACTCACTCACCCGTACAGTCACTCATACTTATGGTCACTCAGTACAGGACTATCATATGCACTCTTACTCCTATATAGACACTCAAACACCGCCACTGATCCATAGAGGTACTCACACACCTAGTCAGTCATGCAAATAATTAAACACACTGCCATTTACTCACCTATAGAGTTATACACACACCAGCTCACTTAATCATACAAATACTAGCACATTGTTACACTCTTATACAATCACTGATACAAGCACACACTCATCCATACAGCCACTATCACAATCACTCACTCTCGCTTATAGCTATTTATATACTCCAATACACATATATACTGCCTTTCACATATGTAGTTACTCACACATGTACCACTGGGACATACATTCACTCACTAACACACTCTTACACACACTTACCCACCCATACAGTCTATCACAGATGCACTCTTGAAACCATCCACCCAGTGAATCACCCACTCACACATCTATGCACAGTCGCACACACCCCATCCACACAAACACTCAGGCACCCATACAGATACTCATAGAACCAATCAATAACCCATATAGACACTCATGTAGCTATTCGCAAATCCATGCATCCACTTACACACCAACAGACGGATACAGACATTCACACAGTTTAGTCACTAACCCATGCATTCAGTAAGATATGTTTAATCACTCACTTGTAGAGTCAGTCACGCACGTACTAAATCATCCATTCAGACACTTATACACCCACTCATTCTTCAATACGCCTTTCCCTATATATATTAAACATATTTAAACTTTACAGAAACACACAGTCACTGGATGATGTCATCAGTGATGTCATTTGAGATGTCATCAGTGATGTCATCAGTGATGTCACTGACCATGTCATGAGTGATGTAATATGTGACGTCATCAGCAGTGCATTGCGGGCGCGAGTTATAGTTAGCTGAACTAACTATAACTGGGGAATTTCACGGGTTTTGTACGAGTGCAATGTCCAACTAACTATAACTGTCCCTAAAACCTATTGTTTTTTCAGTGAATATATATATATATATATATTACCTACTGGCGGTCGCCAGTAGGTAGTTATAGTTAGGACCTAGTTTCCATAGGAAAAGCGTTTTTTGATTTGCCAATATCTTTGGTGCTGTTTGACGAATGTTCGTGAAATTTTCCAAGAAATAGGGTTGGACTGCTCAGTTTGTGTGTTGAAAGTTTCGGGGTGCTTCGTCAAGCGGGGGCCGAGAAAAAAGGGGGGTCCCAAAGCGCGTTTTCTCCATGTTATTTTCCATAGGAACTTTATTACAGATTACAGCCCGACCTGCTGAACGGAATTACACCAAATTTGGCAAAAAGGTAGGTCTTGGTTTAGAGTGGGCCCTTTTTTTTAAATGGTGTAAATCCGTTCAGTAGTTCCTGAGAAATTTAAAAAAGAAAAATATTGATATCTGAGCACCGAGGAGGAGTCGCAAACTCTCCCGAGCACGAGCTCAATTTTGATTGGCTGCCAACACTCCAAACCAGGAAGTGTTGGCAGCCATCTTGTGACTCGGTAACCGAGTCACAAGAAAAAGGGTGAAACAAAGATAAAAAACATGAAAAGGGGTCAGGGTACAAACACCCTGACCCCCTAGGCCTGCTCAGGGGGTCCCACAAGGACCCTCGGGGCCCAAAAAAAGCATTTAAAAAAAAAACAACAAAAAAAACGGGCGAATTCGCACTGGGGTCACAAATTCGGCAGAGAAAATAAAAAAAACAAAGCACGGACTCCCACGCTTCGTTTTTGAAAGCCCCTGGGTGGGCCAGGTCCCGGGGGCACTCACCAATTAATTTGCGGGGGCCCGCGGGGGCCCCCACAGCCCCAGGGACCGCCACCTCCCCGGGGTTTATTAAATTGAATGCGGGGGGCACGCGGCCCCCCGCAGTCCCGGGGACCGCCACCTCCCCGGGGCTTCTTTAATAAATGCGTGGGGGGTCCCAACCCCCCCACGCTGCCCCGGGGACCGCCACCTCCCCGGGGCTATAAATAATAATTAGTGTGGGGGGCTCAAGCCCCCTCACACTGCCCCAGGGACCACCACCTCCCCAGGGCACTTAATATTCAAATTCGGGGGTCCGTTACAGACCCCCGGGCCCAGGGGACCACTACCTCTGCGGGGCTTTAAATACGTTTGGAGGGGGGCCCCCCTCCTGGAGCCCTCGATGGCCCTGGGGACCGCCAGCCCCCAGGGCCGTCTCCTGCAATGTCCCGGGGTGCCCACCCCCGGGACATTGCTGTTTGCTATGGCAGGGCGGGAGCACACCTCCCGCCTTGCCATAGTTTCCTGCTCTCGCTTCAACGAAGCAAAGCAGGATTGCTTTGAGCAAGGGAGCTGCATGTTAGCAGCTCCCTGCTCAGCAATGCCGGCTCCCGCTGGAGGCGGGGAGCCGGCGGGACCGTGGGGGCATTGGGGCTCCCCCCACGGTCCCCAATGCAAAGGACCGGCCCCAGGGGATGGGGTCCCCGGGGTCAATAATGGCCTCAGGTGGGGCCACGCAGCCCCCTCCTTAAAAATAACAAAATAAATATGTGGCCATGCCCCGGGGGATGGGGTCCCCGGGGCCGAAATTTATAAAAAGGGGTCAGGCCCTGGGGGATGGGGTCCCCAGGGCAAGAAAAATGGTAAAAGAAGGGGGGCCACACAGCCCCCCTTCTAAAAAAATAAAATAAAAAAAAAGCCGACATCTCGCCGGAGTCCCCGCCCCCTCCCTGCAGCACTCTGCAAACGCGCGCCCTGTTGCGTTGTAAGTTGGGGAATTAATTCCCCTTGAATACTGAGGGTCCCTGGGGGCCAACTAGCCCACCAGGTACCTCCAGTATGCGCCACAGAGCTGCGTTGCAGAGAGGTTGTCCGAGACTACAGTGGACATATAAAACGTGAAAATGGGAAAGCAGGAATGTAACACACTTGTCATAAAATGAGATAAGTGAAGAAATCGGTTACAGTAGCTCAGTGGGCTCACTGTGGGGATGTATAATGGTACAACCTAAAAGGATTTAAAAGGAATTAATTGCAGATACAACTAAATGAGGCATCTAATTGGTAGATCTATAATAGCTCATGGTTAGCGAGGCAACCCAGAGTGTTGTTGGATACAAGGGTTCGATCCTGGGGTTGGCCGGGTGAAATTTAAAGTTGTACATTATTATTATTATATATTTTTTTGTGTGTCATAATATTTAACTTTCTCTTCAGTATGCATATAATTTTGTTATATATATATATATTCTTTGAGGGTGGTGTTTCAATTTGTTGTATCATGTGAATGGCAAGTTATAAGTTTAAATGGATGTCTATCTCGAGTAAATGGTGGTAAAAGACCATTGGAATTGGTTTTGATGACAAATGAGATTTAATTCAATGTTATGAGTGGGTATGATAAACATAGGCATTGCGAAAATTCTCTTTTTTAATTGTTTATAAGGAGTGGTTTTGTAAAAAATACGGGATGTTTAAAGGTTTAGAACTATTAATACCAGAATGCACTTGGGCTGTTTACGGACAATGATGTCACATGGGTATATATGGTAGAAATGATGATTGGTTCCGTGTTTTTTGAATCCCCGTGAACAAGATCTCGGCTGAGATCGAAACGCGTAGGGGTGTGCTGACCTTTTTATGACTAAATAAAAGCACCGTGGAACCGCTTTGGAGGCATTGGCATGATTATTATTTTATGAGAGCTATGGAACTGTGAGTGCGGAGAGGATTTCCTTGGGGAAAGTGGTTTGGCAAATGGTAACAGCTTGGTCCAGCTGTACTCAAAACGCACCACCGTAGATGCGCCCAAATGGTCAAACAATGGGACCATGCAGGAAATGATGTGACTTTTTGACCGGGCGAACGCTGGTGAAAACGACTGGATAATTATCTCGGACTCACGGAAAACACAGAAACAAGGTGAAAAGTGCAAGGAACAACCGGAGGGCTGAACCTTTCATCAAGTACCCTTGAAGTAGGTGAGTGAGCGACGCTTTATACATGTGTGCAAAGAACTATATGAAGAAGTGAATCACCAGTTGGACTCGGGGTATAAGCTCTCGGATGGGTAACATTGTAAATAGGGGTAGACTGACCCTGGGAACTGTGTCGTTTACTGAAAACCCAAAGTGAGAGCTTTCCCGAGACGGTTCCGTCACATAAACTACAAGTATCATAGAGAACGCCGATAATAGGGAAGAGTGAAATAACCAGTGTCTCAATCACGGATTGCAAAAGGAGAAAAATATTTTCGTCAGCACAATGGATAAAAGGGAGGCCAAGAGATCAGCAATATTAAGTACATTTTTTGAACAAGACACAACAAAAGCAATGGGAGGTGATACAACTCCTAATACAAGGCTAATGGACACCAAAAATAAGCTGCGCCAGTGGGAAAAATTGTCGAAAAAGGAAATTAATAAATGGTGGGAGATTACATCCCTTAAGAAATATCTAGAGGTACAAAGAGTCCCCCGAGGCCTGAGGATACATCTAATGCCAAACCACCAGGAAACGAGCAATGATTTGCTAAATGAATGGGGAGAATACATTTTGAAATCCTCCTTAGGATTAATGGAAATTTTAATTAAACATATTGAGTTGGCCTTGGAAAAAACGACTGCACAGCTGAGAGAGCTTGAAAAAGAACTTGCAGCAATTGAATTAACACCGGATCAAGTGAAGTTTAAAGAGGAATTGGAGGGATATATCGAAAAACATGAGGAAATTGTTCAACAGAGGAAAAAGACGAAATTCCAACGAGACAAAGAGGACTATTCTGAGGGACGAATTTTTACATATGCAAAAAATATGATAGATTTCAATCACATGAAAAATTGCAGCCAGTTATTACATCCACTGAAAGCCTGTCTTCGTTAACGTCTACAGATGCCAGTGAGGGGGAACAGGAATTGACAATAGCAGCACGCCCCACAAACTCTTTTTAGGGGATATGAGGTTGGCCCTTCAGCAAAAACAATGGGAAAAATCCATGGGGGTTCAAGCGTCCGGAAATCGTGGAAGAGGCAGAGCGCGGGGCCGCGCAAAACAAAACCAACAAGAAGAGGCAAGCGGCTCCACAGAAAAAGAAGAGCGGGGGCTACAACGAGAAGTATGCGACAAAGATGGACCTAAATCCCCCAATGGAAATACAGGAACTCGAAGTAATTAATCTTTCTAAAAAAACTTAACGGAGTCTGAAATAAAACTACTGACACGAGGCTTGAATTTTTGTCCAACTAACACAACGGATTTGGCTCAGGTCAGGATTGATATATATAAATATGTTCGTAAGATTAAGTTGGCAAATGTTTTTACTGCAAATGAGAAAATGGCACAATACAAAAAAAGTATACCTGTTCCGACCATGCAATTAACAGCGAGGGATTCTACAAACTTTGTGACATTAATGGAATTGAGTCAAGACCCTGATGTTCCAACTTCAGAAATAGGGGCACACTGTACACAACTAGGAGCCGGGTTGAGTAGAAAGAAGGCAAATTCGAAATATTACCCACAACTTCCTCAAGGAAATAAAATAGATCTATTTCACGAATTGGTGATAAAAGATTTGTATCAACTCAAATGGTTAAAAAACCCTATAATCTAACAAAACAGGAACAGGAAGCATTGAGCAATTTGAAACAATGTGAAGAAATTGAAATAAAATTGGCAGATAAGGGGGAAACATCATTGTTATGGACAAAGATTTCTATATAGTGGAAGCCCACTCTCAATTAAGGAATAAAGAATACTATGAGAGATTGAAGGAAAATCCAACAAAGAAATTGAAACTGGAATTGGATAAGAAACTGCTATTGTGGAAAAATGACAATCTTCTGGATGATGATGAAATCAAATACTTGACAACGGACCATCCCAGAACGGCAACCATCTATTTCCTGCCAAAAATACACAAACACCCCACTAGACCACCAGGCAGACCTATTATCTCGTCAAAGGGTGCATTATTGGAACCGGTAGCAAATTTTTGGATACCTTTCTCTTGCCATATGTGACCAAACTAACATCTTATCTTCAAGATACTGGGGACCTTTTGCGACATCTACAAGAAACCCCATGGGTCACATCATATCATTTAGTTACAATGGATGTTATATCATTGTATTCTAATATTCGCAATGAGATCGGTTTAGTAGCTATCGAATCCTTTCTTCAAGAGCGAAATATTCAGTTTTCAAATCATAATAAGATGCTGTTGGAGATGATACGGATCTGCCTAAACGAAAATATTTTTATGTTTGGTGAAGAGATCTACCGTCAGGTAAAAGGGACGGCTATGGGTTTTTCGTTTAGCCCTAGCTATGCCTGCCTCACAATGGGGTGGTGGGAGCGCAATATGGCATGGAACACTAATAATGACCTACATGTTAATAAGATTGTCAAATGGCTACGTTATATTGATGATCTGATTATAATTTGGGATGGCTCGAAACAGGAATTTGCTGATTATTTTAACATCCTGAACAATACTCCCACTGATTTAAAATTTACTTACACCATCAGTAACAACAGGGTGGTGTTTCTTGATACTGAGATTTATATCAGTAATAATGAAGTCCATACAACACTACACCGGAAGGCAACTGCCACCAACTCTGTGTTACAGGCAGAGAGTTTTCATAATCCAAGTTGGATCAATAACATCCCATATGGCGAATTTCTCAGGGCACGAAGGATTTGCTCTGAAGATTCGGAATGGCAGAGGAACAGTGAGCAAATTGCAGAAAGATTCAAAAGAAGAAATTACAACAAAAAATTGGTCCTATCATGTAAGCAAAAAACATCAAATCTAACACGCACAGAATTAATTGCAGAAAAACAACTACCCACGAATGTGGAGAATGACTCTCAAAAAATTCGGCTGGTTACTACTTATTCAACAGAAAATAAACAAATTCAACATATTCTTCGCAAGAATTGGAACATACTGAAATCCGATCCAGCAGTGGCTAAAATTGTAGGTGATGGCCCGGAGGTAACGTTCCGTAGAGCCACCAATTTAAAAGACCATCTTGTACATAGTCACTTCAGAAACAAATCTAAACAGACTACATGGTTAAAGGTGACTGGATTTTTCAAATGTACACAATGCAAAGTATGTGCAATAGCTAAAAATACAAAACAAGTTGAGATGGCAAACAAAAAACCTGGGAAATCAAGCAATTTATAAACTGTAAAAGCCAATATGTGATCTATATGGTGGAGTGTCCGTGCCATTTGAGATACGTGGGGAGCACGATTTGTGATTTAAAGAAAAGAATACTTGAACATGTGAGGGCCACAGTAAACCTGGATAGAAGCAATGCCATAGCCAGACATATGGAGAAGGAACATAATGGAAATTGGAAACTAATGACTTTCTTTGCATTGGAACAAGTGGTATTGCAGATAAGAGGCGGTGATCGGGAACGAATTCTACGCCAAAAAGAGTCCCGACACATTTTGAATTTCCGAACTCTGACCCCGTGGGGGTTAAACCAGGACGAAGAGTTACATTCACATCTATGAACAATGGATTCCCTTTCTAGAAAAACACACTTGGACTTTTCTTGTATTTTGTACTTTGTGTCTTGTAATGTTCTCATGAGAATTTCTGAACAGGAGGCCTCCCTTCTTTATGTTTTTAATTTTAAAATTTTTTTAATTGTTATATGATCGCAATGGTACTTCTTATAAGGATGACATTTAACTAATTCCTTGTTTGTTGTTGGTTTAGTAATTTTGCTTAGACAGGCATTGAGTAGAGACAGGCAGCAATGCCTATATAATAAATGATAGGTTTTTCAGGCTCGAAAAGCATAAACAACATCATTCACGCATTAATGTATTTGGTATATACATAGAGGAGTAGCCCCACTGGAGGGACATATAAAACGTGAAAATGGGAAAGCAGGAATGTAACACACTTGTCATAAAATGAGATAAGTGAAGAAATCGGTTACAGTAGCTCAGTGGGCTCACTGTGGGGATGTATAATGGTACAACCTAAAAGGATTTAAAAGGAATTAATTGCAGATACAACTAAATGAGGCATCTAATTGGTAGATCTATAATAGCTCATGGTTAGCGAGGCAACCCAGAGTGTTGTTGGATACAAGGGTTCGATCCTGGGGTTGGCCGGGTGAAATTTAAAGTTGTACATTATTATTATTATATATTTTTTGTGTGTTATAATATTTAACTTTCTCTTCAGTATGCATATAATTTTGTTATATATATATATATATTCTTTGAGGGTGGTGTTTCAATTTGTTGTATCATGTGAATGGCAAGTTATAAGTTTAAATGGATGTCTATCTCGAGTAAATGGTGGTAAAAGACCATTGGAATTGGTTTTGATGACAAATGAGATTTAATTCAATGTTATGAGTGGGTATGATAAACATAGGCATTGCGAAAATTCTCTTTTTAATTGTTTATAAGGAGTGGTTTTGTAAAAAATACGGGATGTTTAAAGGTTTAGAACTATTAATACCAGAATGCACTTGGGCTGTTTACGGACAATGATGTCACATGGGTATATATGGTAGAAATGATGATTGGTTCCGTGTTTTTGAATCCCCGTGAACAAGATCTCGGCTGAGATCGAAACGCGTAGGGGTGTGCTGACCTTTTTATGACTAAATAAAAGCACCGTGGAACCGCTTTGGAGGCATTGGCATGATTATTATTTTATGAGAGCTATGGAACTGTGAGTGCGGAGAGGATTTCCTTGGGGAAAGTGTTTGGCAAATGGTAACAGCTTGGTCCAGCTGTACTCAAAACGCACCACCGTAGATGCGCCCAAATGGTCAAACAATGGGACCATGCAGGAAATGATATATATATATATATATATATATATATTATCTACTGGCGGTCGCCAGTAGATAGTTATAGTTAGGACCTATTTTCCATAGGAAATCCGCGACATTCTATTTGAAATAACTCTTGCGTCGGTTGACGAATCTTCGCGAAATTTTCTAACTTTATGGCCCGCTTCCGCTCCTACCCTGAAAGTCTCAGGGTGATTCGTCAAGCGGGGGCCGAGAAAAAGGGGGGTCCCAAAACGTGTTTTCCCCATTCATTTTCCCATAGGAAACTTTAGACACGGCTACAGCCTGAACTGCTGAACGGAATTACACCAAATTTGGCAAAGAGGTAGTTCTTGGTTCAGAAAGAACCCTTTTGTTAAATGGTGTAAATCCGTTCAGTAGTTGCTGAGAAAATCAAAAGTAAAAGTACATATATATCTATGGGCACGGAGGATCCGCGCACCCTGAGTGCACCCTGCGCGCACCGTCCCGATCACGAGCTGCATGCTAATTGGCTGTCAGCTGGCTGTCAACATTCCGATTCAGGAAATGTTGGCAGCCATTTTGTCCCTCGGTAGAACCGAGGGACAGAAACAAGTGCGCAAAGCGCACAAAGGGGGCAGGGTAGAAACACCCTGACCCCCTAGGTCTGCTCAGGGGGTCCCACAAGGACCCCCTGGGCAGAAAAAAGCATAAAAAAAATAGGCAGGGTGCGCGGATCCTGCCGATTTATATAAAAAAAAAAAAAAAAATCGGGCGGTCTCCCGCGCTTCAAATGTATTTTGCCCCCGGGTGGCCCAAGTCCCGGGTGCATGGTGGGGGGGTTAAATTTATGTATGGGGGCCTCAAAGGGCCTCCCAAGCCCCGGGGACCGCCACCCCCGGGGCTTTCTTTTAAAATGGTGCGGGAGGGCTCTGAGCCTCCCGCAGCCCCAGGGACCACCACCTCCCCGGGGCTTCTTTTTTTTTTTAACTTTTTCCTGTGGGGGATCGAGCCCCCCACACGCCCGGGACCGCCACCTCCCGGGGCACTAACAAATTAAAATGGGGGTCCGTTTTGGACCTCCGAAGCCCCGGGGACCACCACCTCCCGGGGCTTTGCTGATGTGGGGAGGGGGGCCGCGCGGCCCCCCTCCTGGAGCCTGTGGTGGCCCTGGGGACCGCCACCCCCCAGGGCCGGCTCCCGTCCTGTCATTGCAAACTGCTTTGGATATTGGAAGAGAGAGCAGGGAAACCTGCTCTCGCTTCCAATATCCAAAGACAATTGCTTTTCCACACGGGGAGCAGCATGTTAGCTGCTCCCCGTGTGGAAAAGCAATGCCGGCTCCCTTAGGACACGGGGAGCCGTCGGGACTGTGGGGTGTTTGGGGACCCCCCCACAGTCCCCAACCAGAGGCCAGGCCCCGGGGGATGGGGTCCCCGGGCAGTTTTCGGCCAGGGGAGGGGGCCACGCGGCCCCCTTCCAGTTTAATTTTAATTTTAAAAAAAGGGTAAGGCCCTGGGGGATGGGGTCCCCAGGGCCCAAAAATAAGAAAAAGGAAGGGGGGCCACACAGCCCCCCTTCAGGGAAAAAAACAAACCAAGAAAAAAACGATCGGGCCGCAGGCCCCGCCCCCTTCCTTCACCACTCTGCAAACGCGCCCTGGCGCGTTTGCAGATGGGGAGTAATTCCCTTGAATACTGGAGGTCCTGGGGCCAACTAGCCCACCAGGAACCTCCAGTATGCGCCAGGGGCTGCGTTGCAGAGAGGTGTACAGAGGCCACGCCCTTTATACACCTCTCTGCAACGCAGCTCTGTGGCGCTTTTGGAGGTACATGGTGGGCTAGTTGGCCCCCAGGAACCCTCAGGATTCAAGGGGACTTAATCCCCAACTTAAAACGCGCCACGGGGCGCGTTTGCACAGTGGTGAAGGGAGGGGGCGGGGCTTCAGGTGACATGTGTGCAAACAGGCCCCGTGGCGCGTTTTAAGATGGGGAATTAAATCCCCTTCAATCCTGAGGGTCCCTGGGGGCCAACCAGCCCAACCGGTACATCCAGAAAGCGCCACAGAGCTGCAGAAAAGTTTCAAAGTGTCGATTTTCATAAACTACAAATATTCCTTAAAAATCGCCTGTATGACTTAAACGCATTCTTTCAACTGTTTACAGGAGATGCACCAGTGCTGGATCCAGGATCCAACACTGAGTAAGAAAAAGTAACAATAACAGTTTTTACCTGCTAAGTGAATTTCCTTCCATAGGATAACATTGGTGATTCTATGAGAAAAAGTTTCCAAGTGTCAACTTTTAAAATACAATAATATTCCTTAAAAATCACTACTGTAACCAAAACGCTTTTACTCAACTGTTTACAGGAGATGTCACAGGACTGAATCTAGGATCCAGTCCTGTGGTTAGAAAAGTAATCCATAAAGTAACTAATTGCATTTAACTAGAAATTCACATTGAGCTGAATGTTGCATTGTGTTTGAAAATGTGTTGCCCATTGCAACAACTGTAACTACTGTACTTAAAAGTCTATTGCCTATGTGCAAAGTATTTAAACTAAAGTAATTAATTCTGAGAAAGTATTTTTGTAATGTATAATGTAATTACAATGTAATTTAAAAAATAAAATATGTAAAAAAAAAATGTTTCTAAAAATGTAGTAAATCAGTATGAAAAAAATAAATATAACAATTAATACATTTAAAAATTGTCATTTACAAAACCTTTGAAATTCACTGAAAAAAACCATAGGTTTCAGACACGTTATAGTTAGAAATTAGCATTTAAAAACCTTTGAAATTCACTGAAAAAACCATAGGTTTCAGGCACGTTATAGTTAGAAATTTGCATTTAAAAAACCTTAGAAATTCACTGAAAAACCATAAGGTTTTAGGGACAGTTGTAGTTAGTTGGACATTGCACTCGTACAAAACCCGTGAAATTCCCCCGTTATAGTTAGTTCAGGTAACTATAACTCGCGCCCCCGCAATGCACTGCTGATGACGTCACATATTACATCACTCATGACATGGTCAGTGACATCACTGATGACATCTCAAATGACATCTCAAATGACATCACTGATGACATCTCAAATGACATCATCCATGTGAGAATTTAATGCATCTTCTCACACCCTAATATAAGTTTTGAAACACGCACTCTAAATTACAGACTGCCATTCTCAAAACCATACACACTCCAATACCAATAAGTACATACCCACTCACTGATTCTTAGGTCTACACACACACACACATCTACTCACTCACCCGTACAGTCACTCATACTTACAGTCACTCAGTACAGGACTATCATATGCACTCATACACCTATATAAACACTCACACAACGCAACTCATCCATAGAGGTATTCACACACCTAGTCAGTCATTCAAATAATTAATCACACTCCAATTTACTCACCTATACAGTTATACACACCAGCTCACTTACTCATAAAAATACTAGCACATTCTTACGCTCCTATGCAATCACTGATGCAAGCACACTCATCCATATAGCCACTCTCACAATCACACACTCTCACTTATAGCCATTTATATACTCCAACACACATATATACTGCCTTTCACATATGTAGTTACTCACACATGTACCACTGAGATATACATTCAATCACTAACACACCCATACACACACTCACCCACCCATACAGTCCATCACAGACGCACTCTTGAAACCATGCACCCAGTGAATCACCCACTCACACATCTATGCACAGTCTCACACACCCCACCCACACAAACACTGAGGCACCCATACAGATACTCAGAGAACCAATCCATAACCCATATAGACACTCATTTAGCTAGTCAGAAACCCATGCAGTTGCTTACACAACAACAGACAGACGGATACAGACATTCACACAGTTTAGTCACTCACCCATGCATCCAGTAAGATACGTTTAATCACTCACTTATAGACTGTCACGCACCTACTAAATCATCCATTCAGGCGCTTCTACACCCACTCATTCTTCAATACGCCTTTCCCTAAATATATTAAACATATTTAAACTTTACAGAAACACAGTCACTGGATGATGTCATCAGTGATGTCATTTGAGATGTCATCAGTGATGTCATCAGTGAGGTCACTGACCATGTCATGAGTGATGTAATATGTGATGTCATCAGCAGTGCATTGCGGGGGCGCGAGTTATAGTTACCTGAACTAACTATAACTGGGGAATTTCACGGGTTTTGTACGAGTGCAATGTCCAACTAACTATAACTGTCCCTAAAACCTTATGGTTTTTTTAGTGAATTTCTAAGGTTTTTTAAATGCAAATTTCTAACTATAACGTGCCTGAAACCTATGGTTTTTTCAGTGAATTTCAAAGGTTTTTAAATGCTAATTTCTAACTATAACGTGTCTGAAACCTATGGTTTTTTTCAGTGAATATATATATATATATATATATATATATATATATACTCACACACATAAATTATCAAACCCCTAAACTCAACCACCCAATAACCCTAAAAAAATGCCCATGCCACCCAAATACCCTTAACCACCCTAAACATACCCTTGCCATCCAAATACTCGTACCCACCCTCAACGCTAAAAATACCCTTGTCACCCAAATACCTTTACCCACCCTAAAAATACCCTTGCCACCCTAATATCCTTACCCACCCTAAAAATACCCTTCCCACCCAATACCCCCACCCAACCCTAAAAAAATGCCCATAGCTTAAAAAAATACACACACACACACACTCACACTCTCTCACACTCTCTCACTCAGTCTTACCTGCATTATACTTACATTTTCGTTGTAAAGGCAAATGTGGTAAAAATAAAATTGCATGTTAAAGACGTGTGGTAAAGGCATATTGCCCGGTAATTGATGTGTGGTAAAGGTAGTGTGTGGTAATGACTGTTGTAATTGATGTTTCCCGGGAGTACTATTGACTTCCAACCCTTTCCTGCTTATGTGAACAATAGTATTTCACAGACAAAGTGCTGTTCCCTACAGATCATTCATTCCAAAAAAGTTGGGAAGGTTTCGAGCTCTTAGTGGTAAGCCCAAGACAGTTGTGAGAGTCCTACATTGGCTCACTGCCTACTGTGCTTAATTTCACACTGCCCTCTAGAAAATAATCCTATAGGCTTATGTTTTTTTATAGAGGGTCTTTACACATGTTCTTGGAAAACGAAGGCAATTCTATTAGCTTACCAGAGGCACATCCCAGTCTGCAAAATCAGCTGGCGAGTCCCACGTTTCTGCATGTTTTGCGTGGGCGTTGATCAGCGGTGCAGAGATAAAGCATAATTTAACCCGGCAGTCCATCGCCTTTGTGTGGTGCTACTTATATTTGTACTGCCTAAAACATAAAAATATATTGCCGTTGTTGTTCTTTTCCCACAAGTTGAAAATTAAAAGCCGATCGAACGCAAGAATAATTTTATGGTGTCTGCTATACTTTGTTCAATGTCTCTCCTGCTGCCGACTCCCACCCTTTAGCCTCTGTTGAGCAGAGGTTTAATGGTCCATTTTGTTTCAGTGTAAAGCACTGTGGTGCTTGCTGCTAATTCGGCCTGAAATAGGTATATATTAATAGCCTGCCCCTCTTCAATGTTTGAGCACGAATGGCATGGCACAGTGCCTAGAGAGCTCATTGAATGGGAGGGAATGATGGCCAAAAGAGTTACCATCACCTGTGGTCCAGTCTGCACAGAACATGCTATTTCATTTTGAAATAATTTCTGGAACATTATCTGACGTCATTGTAGTTTGATAGTAGTTAACTCAAGTATGTTATGAGAGCCAGCAAACGCCGTGTACCAGAGATTTGATGAAGTCGGCCATTGTGATTAAATTTAATGTCAGTTATGTAATTGTACAGAACAGATTGACGTTTGAGTAGGGATGTGGAGGTGACATTGAGGAAAGTAGTCTAATGCGCACACTAAATATAATTTTTTTCTTCACTGCTTTTCTTATTCTTTGTGTCAGTTAGGTTGCTTGGTATTAATAGCTTCTTAATCTTGCATCTAAACTACTTCACAATTATGTACTAATTATAGAGAGCCCCTCTGTTAGAAGAAGGGTTTTTTCTTTCCACTTTGATGTTTGTTGGAAAACGAGTGTTTTCCTTGGATAACCCTCATCCACCAGGGTTACCCCGTGTTGGCATGCTTCTTCTTCGGGTTCTGCAGAACGGGGTGTGCTACAACCCACGGGTACGTGGGAGCCCTTATAGTTGTTATTATGTGTTTGGATGAAGTGCACCGAAGGAGACACGGGCAGGCGCTAACCCTTAAGCAAGGGAGCAGCCTTGAGGCAAGTGTGACTACAGGCATCCATTCCCCCTTACGGTCTCATGTTGCAATTAAGAGGCAACTAATATTTTATACAAATCTATTGTTATTTTAACACCAATGGTTGCTGTATACATTTATTACATTTATTTTTGACGTATTTGTTTTCTTCCTGACTATTAGGAGATGTAAGAGTGGTACCAGGGAACTCACAATCTTTGGTCCTGAAGAATAGCCTTGGGGTAGGGCTAGAAACATGTCGGCCATCGGAACTAAGGCACATTGTCCTCTTTAAGTTCCATTCGTTTCCCCATATTTTAACCATACCGGATAGAGGTAATAGTAAAGAATCTTTTCCTACTATCCAGGTATTTTTAATTTCCTCCCCCCCCCTCCCACTCACACCTCAACACTTCATCCAAAGACATAGTACCAACTATAAGTGCTCCCACGTACCTGTATGTCGTAGCATGCCCGTTCAGCAGCGGAATGGGAAGAACCCGATGATGAAGTATGCAACCAAGGGGTAACCATGGTGGGTGAGGGTTAGCTAAGGAAAACACATCGTTTTCCAACAAACATCAAAGTGGAAAGAAAAAACCCTTCTTCTAACAGAGGGGCTCTCTATGATTAGTACGTGTTTATTTGGAGGACGAGCCCTCCTGTTTCCTTTTTCCTCCATCTCCCCCCTTTTTTTAAAGTAGTTCACAATTATGACTGACAACACAGTACAAAAGTAGTTTGTGATTGGTGAACATCTTTAACTGATATCTGTATTTGTCTGACAGAAAGACGATCTCGAATTGCCGGTGGATTTTGACATTAATGTGAGCTTTTTCGTTGAATCCTTGAAAGTAAATAGTGGGCATTTCTTAATTAAAATGTTTGCCGTCCCACCTTCTGCTTAGTTTTCACGTGTAACCTGTTAACAAGAGCTCTACTGTGATTGGTTGATGTGTAGCTTATTAGATCTGAAAGCTAGTTTTTAAATGTTCTGTTTTGAAGGTGTGCTCAAAAGGTAGCCAGATGCTTGTTTAGGACCGCTCAAAAATGTTTAGTCTGGTTACTTATCGTGCTGCAATGCAATCTTTTGAGTTCTTTTTACTCCAGCCAAGCCTAACTCGACTTTCAGTCTTCTGAACTGTAATCGATGTTTCCATTTGAGCCACAAGAACTGTCTAGAGGACCGGGCGTCAGTCCAGGGGCTGTCAAAAGTAAGAAAAGGCCATTGCTTTCAGGGACCTTGGAAACAAAGATGGGGAATTGTCAGGGTTAAAAATAAACCAGACCAAACTCGGATATCGTGCCAGTGGTCTCGCTTCCTCTCATCAATCTTGAAATGACTGAGCTTGTTCTCTCATCGACTCTATTAATCCTTTTTCTTGGTCTCGGCAGCTTGTTGGTGCACCTTCCTTCCAGTAAGGCAAACAGAGCAGGAGATTTTAACATTCTATTAATGCCCCTTTCATACGCATATCTTCAGTTCTTGTGTTTTTTTTTGTTTCTGTGGAAAGAGCACACAGACGTAGTACTTCTTGTTGGGAAAAGCCAAACATACAGTACGAGATGTACAGAGTTTATTAGAAGGATGGAAGGTGAGGCCCAGAGCATTGAATGTGGTTCAGTGATATGTGTTCCTGTAGCACCCGCTTGGTCCCACAGCATCCGTAAAACACAGCGCATAGATGTGTCAACTTGGCTGTTCATGGGCATTCTTGAGCTGTGGAAACTGTATGTGACCTACTTGTATTGTAGCAAAAGCAATATCATTTCCTCTGAAGGCTCATGGTTCTGTATGTGTGTATTCCTGAAGTGGGTTGAGTACTAAACAGGGTGCCAATGATCCATAGCGCACACTGGCACTAAGCACCTTTTAGTCCAGATTCAAAGCTTTGCCATGTTGGAAGGTGCATAATGATTAAGAGTCAATGGTAACATGATCTGGAACCTCTTGAAGAGTTTGCTTGATTTTTATATACTCGGAATGGATTTCAAAGTGAATTTATTTTCGGTTTCTCTTGAACAGTTCATTCTATTGACTACGACTTTGCTTACTTCACATCCTCTGTAATAAGACTAGAGGCATATTACCCATTACAGTCCCAATAAAATGAGTTCTTCTCCCCATTCACAAAAAAGTGTCCGTTGTGATGTGACCATGCTTTACTTCTGGTCAAGACTCGTTCTACAAAGTGTTTCTGTTAATAAAAGATAATGCTAAAATAGAAATTATTCTTTTGATTTAATTAAGAGGAAAGTAGTCTTCTGATATTTGATTGATGGGGATAAATGGGTGTACAGGTACTTAATTTTTTTTAATGTAATGGGATAAAATTAGTAATTGCCTACTGTCCTGTGAGTGGATGCATTGAGTTCAGAAGAGAGATGGCAGGGAAACTGGCAAGTTTGAGTGGTTGGAAGTTATGTACTTAGTAGGTTGTAACTGTTAAGGTAACCTGGTGATCCACATCTGCTGTATGTACTGCCTATTGGGCAGTTCCTGTGTTGCATAGGAAACAAGTTCCTTGGTGAGAAGCCATTGAATCTGCTCACAGTTGAGACAGGACATGGCCATAGTGTATTTGATCCTGTTGTGAGAGTTCTATTGCACAGTGGTTAATTATTCCAGTAGGTTTTTCATTGTAGCTAGCTTGTCTACCTTTTTGAGCAGACAGAACCAGAAATGTGCCATTGCCTGTTGGGCTTCAATTTGCAAAGACCCAGTGACTCTATAAATTTTGGATGCAATTTTAAAGATCACATGTTCTTTAGTGATCAAAAAATCAGTTCCCATAAGTTGCCTAGACCTGAATGTGAACAATTTTGTTTTTAAAGTACAGTATAAGAACAGTCAATGCACTGGTGTCGGGTCCAAAATCTATTACAATAACATCCTGCATAGGATTTCCGTGATGTGCTTTCCATTTTAGGTTTCGCCTGCACAGCGCTTGCGCTGTGTTTGAGAAATCTATTGTTTTTAATATAAACTTAAAAGGGACTTAAATCCTGCCTTCTCTTTCCTAGCTTCTCATTGGTTCCTGTGCGTGCCACTTACCTTTCCTCCATTTATATTGGCTGTAGCATATTTTTCTGCATTTACCAATGCTTGTTCCTCGCCTGCTTCTCTTATCAGTTTCCCGCCGTCGAAATACTGTTAACATCCACTTTGGTGGAACTATATTTTCATAAAGTTTTGCCTTTTACTCTTGCAGCATATTTATATAACAATTTATCACCCGGAGAGATTCAGTGATTTGCATAGAATCGCAGGATGTTGCTCGACGCCTCAAAGACTCGAACCGGGATCCCCAGCTCTCGAGTCAGCAGCTCTGGGCACTGTGCCACATCCCCTCCACTCCTGTGTTCTGTCAGGGAGCTCTTTCCTTCTGCCGGACGATGATTGATAAAAACAGCTCTTTAATCATTACATAGGCGACACCAATGCATTACGAATGCTTGTTAATTCAGTGGTTGCAACAACCTTAATCGGTGCCCACCACTTGAATGCTCTTTGGATGAACTCTTAAAGTTAACTTATGACTGTAGAAATTGCTAGCACATTACTGTCGGAGTAAATTTACTTTTTCATTTTCATGATGATCCTAATATCGTGCTTTTTAATAGAATCACAGTGCGTGTCTGTACTTGACCTTTGCACTTCCTGCTAGATTTCAGGCCCACCCCGTTTTTTAAGGTATTACTAGTTTTTTGCCCTAAGCTGCAAACTCATGGCAGCACTTTTTCCAATTCAAAATGTATTACTTTTCAACCCTTCCTAAAAATACTTGGGAAATTTATAACTTTACCCAAAATATTCCAGGACTGGAGTTAGAATAGTAAATGTAACCTTCCAGTGCGTGCCACACCCACTGCTGCCCTGAGGGCGCAGTTCAGGGCAAGAAACGCGAACAAGCGTTTTTTTAAGCCGTTTTGTGCCATGCTGACATTTCTCCACCCATCCCTGCCCCCTTATACTTCTGGTGTCAATTTGGCAAATTACCAGTTTAGCGTGGTTGAAGAAAATGTAAACAAACTGTCCTGCAGACTTCCGGCACATTTAATTGAGAGATGGTAGCCAAACGTAAGTTGGAAGATCTTTAAGTTTGGGTTCAAGAGCACATACTTTGAAGCAAGGGTGGGTTCTTTGTATAATGTCACCGTAGAGTTACTCACATCTTCTGGAATCCTTTCCTTTTGTACAAGCTTCAATGACTCCTCTTGCTGTTCGATCATTACAGCACAACATGATCTTGGCATCCATTTCTCTTCCCAATGAAGCACGGCTGTATTGTTAGGACAAAATGCCATTGTGTGTTGTATTTGTCTTTGCTGCTCCAGACAGTAAAGGACTAGGCATAGAGGGACATGCATATGAATTCTACAACACAAAATACTTATTTACGAATCGGGCACATTTGTTGAGTTCTCGGATTTTCAATGGCCGTCTATTTAAAGCATCTTTTTAACCTGCCATTGTGTTCTACTTACAGTGCTTTAGCAGCATTTATAAAGCTACATGATGCATTACTGCTTGACTTCTGTCACGCTTCTTTATAGAAAAGCTGGGTTTAATGTAGCTGTAATAAATGGGCAAGTTATTGACCCTCTCTTCTTTCACCCTGCTCTTGATTCTTCAATTTAAAGCTTCCTCCTCTACACTACCTATTGGCATCACAAACAAAATCAGTCTATGTTGGTGGTGGCATTTTCCTGGATTTTTGCCCTCAAGTCTTTTCTATGTGCTTGACTTTTTTTTTTTTGCCTAGGTGTTTTCAAGCCCTCTTTTTAGGTATAGGTTTTGACCGACCAGCTGTCAAACATACCTGTTGCTAACAGTACACACAGACAGGGCTTTGAGTCCGCCCCTTTCAGCCATTGGCTCAAAACCTTTTGCCAATCCTGTCTTGGTTCAGCCTATTGGAGTATTCATCTCTCACCTGATGCACTTTGCTGTTTGAGAGTTTGCTTCTGCCTTCACTTTAGTGCGTGCATTGGACTGCATGAAGGACTACTTTACAACTATAGCCACCTGTCCACTCCTGAAGGTTCCACTGTGCGTCTCGCTCTAATGTCCCAACGCTGCTTGGTTAGCACATTGCACCCAAACGGCATTTCCAATGTTTGTTCAAACGTATTATGGTGTGTGACTCTCCGAGCTAGGGCTATAGTGTGCGTCCCATTTCTTGTCCTGGTCTTGTAGGTGTCAGTATGTCTAAAATGAATATGAACTTTATAAAGGTATTTTTTTCCCCATGTGTGTGCGTTTGAATTGTACGTTTTCATCAGTCTTACTTAATATTGTTATCTGATCCTCTCACTCAGTCACTTGGAAAATGCTTCTTAGGCAGTACACTTGCGCACATGGACTAGTCCATCAAAATAATCTGCACTTATACGTACTGTGCATCTTTCACTGCAGTCAAAATATGGAAACCTGCTGCTTCCTCCACAGCCTTCCCTGCACGGTGGCGAGTGGGAGCAGGCATAAATGCAACAGGGACACCAGTGTGTGATGGTGATTGACAAGAGGTACACAGCACACACTGAAAATTAGATAGCCTCATTGCCTTTCTGTTAATTCATGAAGAAGAAAAAGGATTAAGAGATGAGCCAGAAGAGCTTTGCTAAATTTATGAAACTTGTGATAAGTGAGCGATACGAGTTTTGAGGACAGCACTCTGAAGCGAGGCCTGGCTGGTGCCCATGGGTGGCACTAGAAAAATTGGCGACTGCAGATCAGTGGCTAATATGGAAGGGACCTCTTTATTCTTTACTGGAAAGCAGGCAAGCTCCTGACCAGTCATGCACACCTGGACAAAGAGGACCGACTTAATGTTTTTTCAAATTGAACTGGGATCCATTTAAGTTGTACAGAATTTAGGATTTTGTTTGATTTTTCTGGGTTTTGTTTCCTATTGTCCACCCAAAGTGTAATTATCCTCCCACCCCCTCCGCAAGCTTAGTAGTGAGCTCGGTGAGTTGAGGTAGGTGTCGGTGGGCGCACATGAAAATGCTTTCCTTATCATTTACTAAAAAGATTTACCAGGTAGTTTATACATAACTTTAAAATCAAAAACACTCTCGTTCCATCTGTTAGGCACAACCCTATAAACATTACCATGTCTCTTTCTGATGTACCGCTTTTATCAAATACTAAATTGCTTCCAGTGAACTGCACCACTGCCATCAGTATGATTGGGAACAAGATCTAAATATCTTCAATAATGGCATATGTACGTTGCAGCAGCATACGTGCACCAGTTTCCAAAGTGGCACAGCAAAACCTGCACCATCGGTTTCCTCCTGGAATCACTAACCCACTGAAATGGTCCTGTGCCATTCTCGACAAAAAGGAAATGTGACCCCTAGGCCTGAGAGTAATTACTTTTGGGTCAGATTGCGGAGTTTAGGCCCCATGTTCACAGGAGCATGAACGATTATGGCGGTCTAACAGGTATAGGCTGGTGGTCTAGATTTCATAGTCAAGCTGACACATTTTCTTTATCACTGCAAGCAGTCCTGTATATTAGTAATGTGGCGGTGGCAAGAGGACTGTGGTGTTTGGAACAAGTCTGTATTCTTGGTTGTCCGTCATTTATAATAGGAATACTGCTTTGTGTGGGTGATAAATGTTATCACCGCACCTCTCCTGACACTTTTGCTTCCTGGACCAGCGTGGATTATAACACGGTTTTCTGCTAAACTGTAATGTGTACTTATCCTGGCCGTGCCAAAACTCACTTTTTTAATGTATTTGTATCGTTCACAGGTTCACAAAGCTGAAGAGCCTCAACCTGTCCAATAACCACCTGGGAGACTTTCCTTTTGCAATCTGCAGTATCCCAACGTTGACGGAACTCAACGTGTCCTGTAATGGTCTGAAAACCCTTCCTGCAGCCGTCAAAGAGATGAGTAGGTGGGTGTTCCCTTAACTGTGGTGAGGATCCGTCAAATCCCTATTAAATTATTGGGGCCAACTGGTGCAAATGTGCAGTATGGCAATCACTCAAGTTGGGGGGTGTGAGTGCCAAAACTATTTAATTTCTAAAAGTTTCACTGCGAATTTATACAGGTTTGTGGGAGAAAATATTTGGCAATTTTATTATTTTTGCCAATCCTGGTTACTTTTTTCCTCTGCTGCATATGGATGAAGGAGCAGTAATGTACACAATGCAGTGTTCTCAGTGTAGTTTCCCATACTGAATAGTTACTTAATTCTGTTTACTGGACTACTGTTAAGTATAAATAAAAATTTACACGAATAAAAGCCTTACATTTCAAATTGATAAATGCAATTCATTACAATAATGTACATTCGTTTGAGTGTGTCCTTTTAAATACTTCCCCACTGTTAATGCTACAACTGGCTCTAGAAAAGCAAACAAAAAACTGTGTGCTTGGAACAGCTCACTGATGCCACAGTTCCTAGGTACAGGATGAAAATGAACATTTCTAGATTTCTCAAACAGTGGACACATGAGTAACGGATGGAAGAGGTTATCATATGCTCAAGGTTGCAGTTCCATTTTCCCAAGAAAGACCAGTGCAATTCTTTTTAGAGGCAAATCTAAGCTCGGAGTTGGACGTAAGTGGGGATTAAGCGTCCATCTCGAGTGAGAAGTTCTATCTGGGGAAGTTTTTGAGCTGCACTAGATTTTTACTGCCTACATATTTCCGATCAACTGTAAATTAGTGTGGGTTATAGAACATTTTAACTGTTGAGTAATTTTCAGGGCCACTGGAACTATGTGACTATGCGGCCACAGCTTTTTTCTCATAATTATGGATTTGTCGCATTTGCCACATAATCCATCATCTGCTGCATAATTAGCAGATTCGAACAAAAATATTTTTGTTTCTAGCTCAGGCGGATCAAAAGTTACGAAAAATGTGGTGACACTTGTTGCTGTGCAGTGGAAGGCACTTTGCAAAGGTTGACTGTTCATATTTTACTTGCATATGGCTGTATTTGAGTATTTAATTAGTACTAATAAGGTGAAACCTTTGTCCAGACAGTGTTAACATGTATAAGAATGACAGAATAAGAAACTGATACTATCACAAAATGTGCCGCATTATGCTACATGATTTGCACTTACTTGCTGCATAATTTAGTACTCTCTGACACATAATTTGGTCCTCCCTTGCCGCACAATTCCAGTGGGCCTGGAAATTATTTTAAATTGAATCATCCTTGCCTCTGCCTCCTGTAGCCCCCCTCACTATATTTCTGAAGCAGGCTATTTAATTTGATATGATCAATAAGACCAGTGAGCCTTTCTTTCTTGTCTCCGACAAAAATATAAACCAGGAATTCATCGAGGTTGATCATTTAAAATTTTAATTTTATTGACACATCAGCTTCAGTATTAAAGTAGCGTTAGCCTAATTCCAAACCCAGGGACTAACTTGGAAACACTCTGTGCTAGACACAAGACTGATTTCCACCACGTGCTCTCTAATTTACTGTTCTTCTGTGCGTCCTCAATAGTAATCACGGGGCACCCAGTACAAAATGAGTGGGCCACTTTGCAGTTAAAAGCTCTCATGCATGCGCTTGGCCTCCATAAATGTGGTTAAATATTGACGGTGTGCTCCTTGTGAAACTTTCAGAAACTACCTGAAGAGCCAGGTAACCCTAACTGATTTCTTTCCAAAGCTACCTGTTTGTTTTTACCGATGTCAAGTTAAAGTCTGTATGATTTTCAAGAGCTTTCGATGCAGTTTACTTGTGCAGTTAACATACAAACAAATGCTTCATCTTTGCGAGGGGAAGTGAGGATCTTTCTTTCCTCAATACAGCTGGTAGACAAGAGTGAAATAGCGAAAGTAACAAAGGTGCACGCGGGCACCCTTGTTTTAGTCTCTTAAATTTTTTTATTTCTTGTGAGAGTGCTGGAGTTAAATTGCACATGTGCCCATTTCAATCAACTAAATTAAATGTTTTTAATGAATACAAAAGACATTCAGATATGTTAAAATTAGCAAAAAGGATGACAAAGCACAGTGTCAAATGCATACATAAGGTCCATAGGCAAGAATACAGCGTGTGTCTAGGGATAAGAGATTTGACCATTCTTTAGGCTTTAAGAGTAGAAATTTGTTGGAAAATGTTTTTCAATCTATCTGGTAACGAAATGAAGCCAGTAAGAGGATGCCTCATTTTTTCAGTCTCTACAGACAGGTTCAGCTTTCTGTTGCAGACAGCATTGTATAAAATAATCCACAGAATAACCCTTGCTCATGGAAAGCTGTTTTTTCTTGACAGTCTCAGTTCTCTTCTTTTATTGGCTGACCTCCTTTTTCTGTGTTTGTCCATCGCCTGCAGCATTGGTTTTGATTGGCTGTCAAGTAGCCTTCCACTGCTGTCATCTTGGAACTACTTGTTGTATTTTTTAATGTCATTACTTGTTTAGCACGCCATGGGAGTGCATGTCCTGGTTCTCAGAGAACCCTTCTCTTTACTTTCACCCTCCTGATGCTTCTCAGAGGCGTGCCGGACGGGGGCTTGGTGATAACCTCTCTCCCTCCTGATGCTTGGAGGCAGTGCTCCAGGTGGATGGTGGTGTCCTGGATGTCCTCTTCTATGCTCTCCACGATTTTACAAGTAACAGAAATTTGTTTTAATAGTGAATGCAATAGTGATAAAAAATAAACCATAACATTTCCCATCATTAGTGATTTCTGCTCCGCCAGATCAGTCCTTTTTAGCCCAAGACGACTTCATCTTATTTTCATGACCATGTTATGATTAGTGCTTTCATTCTCTTATCATTGTGTTTGCAAAATAGATGGACAATAAAGGAAATGGCTGCTTCCATGCCCCTGGAGTTGCTGACTGTCCTTATAACTAGGAAAATCCTCCTGATCGATAGCTATATAGTATAACTGCCATGCAGTGTTCCTTAAAATAAACAGGTGCTGAGCAAGAGTTTTATTTTGTAAGTGGCCATTTAGAATGCACACATGTTTCTTTAAATAAATGGATTCTTTTGACCCATGGACAAGCTTTGAATTGAAAAAAATAGCTGACAAAGTACAAAAGGCAGTTTCTTGTCTCTTCTTGCTTGACTGGTGGTAAGTTTTCCATTGTCCGTGCCTATAGATTCCATCCAATTAGTATCTCTGCTAACTGAAACTAGGTTTGCACAATTTGTAAATCAGTCTAAGGATTTTTAAGTCTTACTAGATTAATTATATACTCAACACAGGAGGAAGATTGACATTTGTCACCACTTTAATTGCCCTGGATCCAGAAAATATTGCCATACTGATGACCTTCACCAGCCCTGGGCTCTTCGTTGCAGATTCCTACTCCATCGACGCCAGAAGAGGAGGTCCAATTGTTCTCTCTGATGCAGACTCAACACTGGTCCAGCTTTAATCTAAGTCTCATCCGATTCAAGCCAAGGCGCCTCTTCCCCCCACTTGATTTGCTGCCCCCAAAAGGGAATAATATACTTTACATTCCCTTTTTGGGACAGACTCGGGCAATGACTAACTTGGGTAATGAGTTTGCTCAACCCTACCAGGTTGATAATTGGTACAAGGACCTACAGGAGGCTAGTGGTCTCGATACCTCCCCTGAAATGTGTATCCTCCTACCCCTTGGACCTGCCACAGAGGAATCTGCTTCCTGCACCAGGGTGAGGTGTACTCTGGTTGAAGTCTTTGACCTCCAGCTCCCCACCATGGAGATTAAGACCAGTGTCTTGAGGCAAGTCCTTCAACCGTGACAGACATCTTTTGAGCCCCTCCTCCCATTTGAAGAGGCGCTGACAGATACCTAATTGGGGACGTGGGCCAAACCTTGCTCTGCTCCTCCCTGTCAATCGACTAATTGCTATGCGCCATCGCCATGCTGCAGGTGACCCTGATTTTCTTTCACAGCACCCTTCTCCTGACAGCCTGGTGGTGCAGGCTACCACGAGTCGTTAATAATCCTAATACCTTCTGTACCACTCCCCCTGATAGAGGATCCAAATGAGTGGAAACATTTGGCAAATGTTTTTATCCACCAGTCTGGCCCTCAGATCTGCTAACACCAGTTGCTTTTTGGGCCAGTATTCTCACACCCTTTGGGATTCGGTGGCACAAGTTCTCCCTGGTGTACCCTAAGACCTTCCGCCTTTTCTTGGTCAGGCAATTCAAGATGGCTGGAATGCGGCCAAGTTCAGGATTCGTTGTGGCTTAGACACCACCGATTCCATTGGGCGAGCTAATGGCACTACGGTTGCCATTCGCTGCCATGGTTGTCTGCGATCGACTGAGCTCTCTGGCGATGTCCAGTCCTCCCTGATGGACAGGCCCTTTGATGAGACTCGCCTGTTCGTGGACAAGGCTGATTTTGCTTTGAAACATTTAAGGAGAGCAGGGCTACTGCACACACTTTGGGCCTTTGCTCTTCCACCTCGACACCGCAACATTTCCATCGCTCCTTTTGTTGTTTTGGCTGTGGTGCCTCCATACTGACAGCCTGTCCAGCCTCCACAGGACACCCAGCAGTTTTGCAGTCAAGGCCGTGGAGCCCACCGCCCCTGTGGCCAAGTTCAATGTGCTGCTCAGTCTGCCCCACCCCAATATAGCCCACCTGGCAAACCTCTTTAGGTTTCCCTTAAATTAGCACAGACACCCAGTGGGAGAACAAATTCACAGATTCTACCGTAGCTGGCAGGCATTGCCTTATTACAGGTGGGTTCTGCAGAATGTTCTCAGGCGCTATGCTTTACTCCTCCTTTCTTCCCCGCTGCACCTTCCACTGACCCCCCACCCCCCTCCCCCATAGACTCCATTGTGACTGGAAGTTCAAGCCTTTTTGGCCTAAGGGGCTGTCGAAAGGGTGCCTATGCCAGAAGTATGTTAAGGTTGCTGTTCCCGCTACTTTCTCTGTGCCCAAAAATGGAGACCCCCGGCCTATTTTAGACCTGTGCCTTCTCAATGCCTTCTCCTGGAAAGAAATTCAGACTGCCCACATTGAACCAGGTCTGGTCTGCCTTCAACCCTGTAGACCGGATTGCAACGTTAGACCTGCAGGATGCCTATTTCAATATACCCCGTACTGCTGGCCCACTGGCATTACCTGCGGTTGGTGGTGGGACAGGAGCATTTTTAGTTTGCTGTGTTCCCTTTCGGTCTCGCCAATGCCCTTTGAAAGTTCACGAAGGCGATGGTGGCAGCACACCTCCAGAGATTGGGGTGCCAGTCTTCCCCTATCGCGACAACTGACTGTTGAAGGTGGGCTCGTCCATGGCAGTTGATAGATGTCTCAAGACTATGGCAAATGCCCTGTCTTCTTTGTGTTTCAGTATCAACGTGCTGAAGTCACACCTGAATCCTCTGATGCTCCCTTTCATTGGAGTCATTCTGGACACTGTTCAGTTTTGTACCTTTTCCATGGGGAAAAAGAGTCCAGGACATTCAGTGTATCATCCCCATCTTTTTGCCTTTGTCTTGGATTTCATTGTGGTTGACTGATGCTGCTTGGACTGATGGCCTCCTGCATCCTGCTGTTTGAACATGCTCGATGGCATATGCGGACTCTGCAGTAGGTTCTGAAGTCTCAGTGGGCCAACATCAAAGGGACCTCTCCGACCACATTTAGATTTTGGAGGAGTCTGCAAAGTATCTGCAGAGATGGTTGCTGAACCGCAATTTGGCCTTCGGCAGTCCCCTCTCCCTTCGGCTTTCAGAACAGACAGTGGTGACCAATGCGTCTCTTCTGGGTTGGGGTGGCCACTTGGGAGAGGTGGAGATCAGTGGCCGTTGGCCTTCGGCAGAGTCCTGGTTCCATATCAGCCTTCTGGAGCTGAGGGCCATCTGCTTGACGCTCAAGTGTAGGTTGGCTCAGGTTCTCGAGGACAACACTACCACTATGTGGTACTGCAGCATACAGAGCAGGGTGAGGCCACAAACCCTGTGCCAGGCGGCCTTGCCCCTCTGGAAGGGCCTGGACCACCAAAGAATTTTCCTGGAGGTGAACCACCTGACAGTATCATTGAATGCCAGGGCAGATGAACTTAGCCATCGGTGCCTTGTGTATCATACGTGTTAGTTACAGATGGAGGTGGCAAGAGGTCTCTTCCACGAATGGCTAGATCTGTTTGCCACCACCAAGAATGCGCAATGTCAGCAGTTCGCGCATTGGAGTCTCCAAGGTGTCTCTTGCTCAGAAATGCATTCCGCCTTGCGTGGAACTCTGAACTCAAGTATACCTTTCCACCGATACCACTCCTGCCTGAGTTCTCAAGATCAGGATTGGCCGGGCCCACGTCATCCTAGTGGCTGTGGATTGGGCAGGGTAAGTTTGGTATCCTGAACTTCTAGGCTTGAACATATGTTCTCTGGTCAGACAGCCCACCCCGGAGAACCTGCTGTTGCAGCAACATTGCAGGGTTCTACACCTGAGCCTTGGCAATCTCCATCTTCATGCTTGGAGATTTAGCGGTGACAGCTGAACGCCTTTGACTTTCCTCCAGAGATAGTGTTAGCTTGGCAGCGTGGCGTTCCTCGATGAAAAATGTATATGTCTGTTGTTGGGACAAACTTATGGTTTGATGCAACACACACACCAGATTGATCCCCTCCAGGCACAATTATCTGATCTCTTGTTTGTTTTATATGTTGTTCTTCAAGGTTTTGCTTTGGGCATGGTAAAAGGTTATCTTTCTGCCTTTTCATGGTTGTTCGATCAGCCTTCCTCGCTTAAGTCACCAGTTGTGATGCAGTTTTTGAAAGGGCTTCAACACGTTTCCCCCTTGTCCTTTTGTGATGTCCCAGTGGGACCTAAATCTAGTCCATACTAACTTGAGGTTTACTCAAACCGCTTCACATCTTCCCCTTATGGCTCCTTACTATCAAGACTGTTTTTCATCGCCATCACCTCAACACAGGTGTCAGTAAGGTTCCGGCTCTGTTTTAATGCGCCATATACCACCTTCTTCCCAGACAAACTGGTTCTGCGGACTCTGACATATTTTCTGCCTAAAGTTGTGACACTGTCCACATTGGTCAAACCATCACTCTGCCGGTGTTCTATGCTTTGCCTCACCCCTCTAAGGATTAAGAGAGACCCATTATTTCGACCCCAAGACAGCGCTGAGCTTCGACATAGATCGTACCAAAGCACACCAGGTGGACAATGAGCTCTTTGTGGGGTTCACTGGTGCAAAAAAAGACAAAGCTGTGCGGAAGATAATCAACTCCTGCTGCACCGTGCTCTACATAGCAATATGCTACGCATTGTCCAAAAAGCATCCTCTGGAAGGACTGCATGCTCAATCTACCTGGGCCAAAGCGGCTACCATTGCGCTGGCATGCAAAGTCCCTGTCCTAGACATATGCCGGGCTGCTACGTGGACGTTCCTCCATGTGATCACGCAGCACTATTGTTTGGACAGTTAGGTGTGCCGAGGAGGGCATTTTACCTGCTTGGTGCTGCAAGACTTTCTGGTTTGAATCCATTCACAGACTGCCTCCAATAGGTACTGCTTTGGTATCTGTTCAGAAAGTGAGGAATGTGCAGTTAGAAGTCTCTATCAGAAGAGCAAGTTACTTATTCAGTAATGCTTCTTCTGGTAAACTTGTAAAGACTATCTAGCCACAGATTCCTCACCCATCTTCCCCGTTTTGTGATTGGACTCTTCCATTAATAAGATCCCAAGTCTAAGGCTCTGCACACTACTCACAATCAATTCTCTCTTGGGTCTCTCCGTCTGAGGGCGCCTACATGGGCCCTAGACATCATTTCCAGAGCGGAATGGCATCATTGTGGAGCAGGGTGGCACCAGCTGATAACGTGCCAGGGTACTACTGAAAAGTTTCCAGATCCAGTCTAACTCTTGGGGAATATTCAAAATGTGAGGAATCTAGATGTCTCAAAGAAGCAGCAGGCTGTTTCCAACAGACAAATCTCCTGGAAATGTAATATATCACAACTGTTAATTTCATAAGGGATTTGAAATTCCGACTAAAAGCTGCCTTGTATTTTCACCTCCACCCGTGTTTGACTTTAGGAATAGTTGGAAAAGCCTCCTGATGCAATCTATGTGGGACTCTTCTCATAATTCTTGTGGGCTTGTTCGTCTTATGTAAGCAAGGCAGTCCTCAATTTCGTTATCGAATGGGGCTATCTACAACAAATATGAATTATACTGAAAAACGCCTTTGTGTTAGCCTGTTTGGGAGCGATCGAAATTTGTGCCCCACCCCTGCTTTACAGTGCGTTCTGTCTTGACAGGAAGTCCTATTTCAAAACTGCACATACAGATTCAGGGGGACAGTATTAAGAGAAGGCCCAGATAATTATCTTGTTTTCAAAATCCGATTGTCAAAAAGCTCAATCTAAAGAGAACTTGCTTTAAATCTTCCTTTCCTTCCTGCCCAGTAGAGTTGGACACAATGGTAGCGAGGCAAATGGGTTTTCAATAGGTTGACTTCAAAGTGCTTTTATTACAAGATACACTTCTATGTGATTGATGCTTGGAGTAGGAAAGAAAAAGGTTGTGCTTAATTTACTTTCAACGAAATTCTTAGAAAGAGTAACAAGGTTAACGTTTAGATCCAAGTTATCTTCCAAAGAATGTGCCTTCTAGAACTGAAAACAATCTTAATGAGTCAGTCGTCAGCTTGTGGTCCGTGCCATCCTTACAAATGCCTGAACAGTAAGGTTGTCCACAATCCGTTATATGGCAGTCTTAATGCCACTGACGTGTTTTTTTGTTTTTGTTTTTACTCTAGCGAAAACTTAACTGTTTTGTCTTTGAACGAGTCCGGGCTCTGTTAGGCTCATCTGCCATTTAAGGTTTTAACCCTCTTTGTTTTGAATAAGATGATAAAAATCTTGTATTACCCGCCAGCAATCCCTTCCCAGCACACCTTCGGATGTCATGTTGCACTCTACTATGCCTTTGTTCTTTTCTAAAAGGCAGAGGACCTATGTGCAAATTTCCTTTGTAGTTCTCGATCATTAAGTAATGTGTATGGTTTCCTGCCCTGTCTACTGAACTGTTAGTACTAAAGATCTTTACCCTGTTGTGCTTTGGGTTCTCCATCTTTGCAAGCTGATATTCTTGCTCGTGGTCAAAATGTGGCTCGATCTGGCTTTAAAGCATACAGCACTTGCTCCTAGCCCACTTTAAGCAAGCCAAGTCTGCACTTGTTCTTGTTTGTTTCTCTAACTTTGAGCACTTTTACTTTTCAGTGCCCATTTTGCATCGATTGAGTCACAAACAAGCTACAGAAGACAAAATCAGTTGATTAACTTATCTAGTTAGGGCTTCAGCTATTAGAGAAACAGGAGACATTGCATCAAGATACTTCCTAAGCTACAGATTTCTCCAATTGGTCAACTGTTCTCTCTCTCCCCAGTGGGCATAGTCCATAGCGGTACTTTTGCATTGGTTAAAGCTGTCTATTGTATAGAGGAAAGGGTATTTTTTTTTTTAAGTGGGAGCGAAATTGTGGGTAGGAGCGCAGTGTTTTTGTTTCCTGATGAGGCCTGTTTTTTCATAGGTTAGGTTCTCCTGACATATTTGTATTCTTTGAAGGAAACGTCAATGCTGCCTGTATAAGTTCTGGTCTGCTTACAGGTCAGTCTCTTGAGCATGGAGGCACTAAAGTTTGTTTCTTGTTCTAGAAGATCCATGAATCACCCTCTGTCGCTCATAAACATTGATTTCTGTCAGTCAGGGAGCCTAGGGCTGTCAAAATGATAATATCCTTGGACACTGTGCAGTTTCTCTTTAATAATCATGAATTTAAGGAGGTGTTGTAGTTGTTTGATAGTACCATCTGATCGTATACCCCTGCTTCTTCAAAAAGGTTATTGTAAAAGTGTGATGGACCGTTTAGAGTCAACTGTAAATTTTGTAGGAACTTGTCTAAGATTGAAAAATCCTGTAATGCTCGCTACATAATCTTAGTTGAATGATGGATGCTTTACTCTTTAGTCAATTTTGTTTGTAGCCGCACACCACTATGCTTGTGATCGGAACTTATAGCAGGTTTATGGTCTTCATTGTGGTACTGCTGGAGGAAAGAGATAAAACGATTTGCTTAGAGCTCCTCTTTTTTCCAGATCATATCTGACCTGTATCAGGGGTTCCGATAACCTTTTACTCTCCTCCCTTAACTCGTTTCTTTTCTTTGTGTCTCGAAATGCATTAACCTAATAATTTGGCAATTAACATAGAAACTTTAACTTTGGCATGGATGCCTTTTTCGTCTACACTCCTCACTTCTGAACTAGAGCAGGGACATGGCTCAAGGCGGTAGGAACCAGAGGGTAAAGTCTCTGTGACTTTCTGATGTGAATTCTTCCAATGTCCTGATACATCCTTTGCATAAATATAAGTGCCACAATGTATCACTTCAGTTCCTCCAAGTTGTTAATCATTTGGAACAGGAACCAAAATCTACAACACTTAGCAGTGTGAATGAAGTCTGCCCTATAGTGTTCAATCTAATATTTAAGAAGGTATTGGTTATCCCATTTGCCTGAGGGAGCTAGGGATGCCAGCCAAGGACAGACCCAGGATGCTGGTACTACCAATGTGCATGGAGCAGCGTGTGGTGGAGGGGTGTTTAATGTAAAATGAAAACAATTGAGCTTAATCAAATTTCATTTTCAGTATTTGAGACGTCCGGTTGTCTGTCCCTGCTTGGAACCTGTTCTCAGTGCGTCAGTCTAGAACTTAATGCTGATTGTTTTGTTTGGTGTAGTGAGGTTGAATCTCCTTCATTAACTTGCCATGTGTTAGGCCTTTGAGGTGGGAGCAGCTGTGCTAGGGAGTATGTATCTACCTTGCTTTGAGTCACGTTTACTGGTTATCTATGAAACACGCTCTCAACCACCACATCTCCCACTTTCTTCTTTTTCCTATGGGTTAAGTGACTGAATTTGCTTTAATAGACTAACATTGAGGGTGGTCTGTAAAAGCAAATACGGGCCTTGTCCTTCGAGTAGAATGGCACTAGAGCTTTCTAAATGCATCTCACAGGTGCAGCCGCAGCTTGAGGTAAGGTACTTTCTTAGGGCACCATTAAGGTAAGCAATGTACATTGTATTGCTGCTTTTCTATTCTTAATAGTGCATGAGATTATGATGTTTGGGAAAACTGGGTCATTTCGCACTGCTGCATGGTTGATGGCTCCAGCTTTGACTAATGTGAAGGCTGAGCATACCATAATCGCCGCGTCCTTGTAAGCTGTAGTTTGAACTGAATCATTGAAAGTCCTTTGCTTTAAACAGTAACTTGATTTGGTTTTCTCCGCAGGCACAGTTTGGTGGAATGCCTTTGTCTGCACTGTTTGGGAAGTAAATTCACACAGGGTACCAATGCGAATTGCAAATGTTGTGCCAAATATTGCATCTTACTTCTTGCTCGAGGTGCCATAGTCAGTAATCTTGTTGCCCTTTTCCATTCTGTGAGCCTTGTGTATGATTGCCTGTTTAACTGCTGCCGTTGGCGCGGGAGGTTGCTGCCCACAGCTATTGTATTCCTTTTGCCTTCATCCGCCGCTTTCTTTTCTTGCAGTTTGCAGACATTTCTGCTAGATGGAAATTGCCTAGAGACGCTTCCGGAAGAACTTGAGGCTATGCATCAGCTCAGTTACTTGGGCCTTTCTTTTAACGAGTTCACAGACGTCCCAATGGTGCTGGAGAACCTGATTTCCATGGACAAACTATGCATGGCTGGGAACTCTATGGACACGCTCCGGCTCCAATCCTTGAGGAGAATGCCACACATTAAACACGTGGATTTAAGGTACGCTTTTACATGGCTAAAGCCTCGGGTCTCTCAAGACCTTTCACCTTAGCTTTACTGTTAACATGGTGGCATATTTAGTGTCATTGCTGGGTAAAAGAATTTGATGGAGTGCACATTCCATATTTCATATTCCATATTTCTAGAGATGCTTAAAGCTTCACTAAATCCAGAAATGATGTTTTAAGATTGTTGCTTCTGATGGTGACAGAACTTGGATGTGTTTATCCGTACTGGTTTATTGAGCATTATTTTTCTCGGTCTTCTCAGTTCAATATATTTTTCAGTTTGTTGAACGTTGAAGAACCTAATGAACAGATTCACGACGTAACTGTTATTTTTAATACCACGTTGAGGATTGAGGAAGCAAATATTTGCCTTGAAATAAGCAGAAACGGCAAGTAACCACCATGCCAAGTTCTTTTGCTGATTCCCGTTGAGTACAAGTGGCAAACTCTGAAGTTTGCTACCTTTTACTCTTTTCTACAATGGCTGTGTTGTCTTGGTGTGATGCAGACGCAGTCCAAGATTTGAAAGGCAGATTACATACTTGGGTATTTGTAACATGCAAGAAAAACTGGCACCAGAAGGCTAGGCTAGACTAGACTAGACTTCTGTCTTAATTTCTCTTGACATCGGGTATCCGCAAATGAGTACGTTTCTGTATAATTTTCTATTTCATTGCTGGCTCATTTACATTGAGCCCATTAATTGCATTCTTTAGTTGTCTGGTGCCTCTGCACAGAGGGATACCTCATATCCTTCTTTTTTTTGCCTTTCTCTACTCAAACACCAGTATCCCACATTTCTGTGGTTTTTTTTAGGTTGTAAATTAGCCAAGACCTTTTGATTTTACTAAAATTATGTATATCATATGCTTACATGAACTTTAAGTTAGCCCTCTACCTCCATTGGTCTGTCTTCATTGATCTCTCCTCCTTTCATTCTTGCGTATCCAATAAACTTTCTTGTGTCCCTTGTGACACCCTCACCTGTCTGTCCTGCCTCCCTTCACTTACTCACTCCCCCCTCACCAACTTTCTTTCATTTGCCACTGTTGCAGCTTCCAGCCCTTCCTAGGTTTTGCACACCAGCTGACACAGAAACAAGATTTGCTGACGCTGCTCTTTACTATATATACAGTGCAAGTCCTGTCTGTGTTCTGCTTTTTATATGCTTTGGGCTGGTGCCACGGTTCTCCCTTCCTTGTCCTCAACTGGTTTGAAAAACAATTATCCTTTTTGACAAAGTAACATATTTTCCTTGTTCACATTTTAAAACGTATATGCTAGTTTTAAATCCACTTTTCATTTATATATTGCTTATTTGTGCATTTGAGTTAATGATCCTGTAACAACAAAGTAGTCAAAAGGAGATGGCTTTGATGCCATTAGGTGACTAGATGCCTCCACCCATGATGGCAGGTACAGTACAGAATAATACAAGGTTCACAGAGGGGGAGAGTACACCTCTATTTAAATAAGAACTATTTCTTGAGTTGGTGATAAATAATTGAAAACATTAATAAGGTAGATAGTGGTGAAACTAGCTTAGCTTTACAGGAGACTGAGTGTAGTGAGAGATCGCGGGTAGGGTGGGGCTGGCATGGGGAGAAGGAGAATGCAAAGAAACTGATGAAGTTAAGATGTAGATGAGATATTTATTGCTGTCCTTTTAATTGTAAATTACTCCCAAAACATTGTGTGGGGCAATATGGAAGAACTAGGTGTAAATCTACCAGTAAATGGCAATACTTTCCGGGACTACGACACAGGTGGAAGGCAGAGTGGCTGTTGTGCAGTAGAATGCTCAGACATTGCAGCGTCCTGGTCTACATAGCACAAACCATGAGCACAAAGCCGAGGATGCGGACGGCTATTTAAGGAGTAATCCCAGAATAGTGATTTTGTTGGAGAGACTGAAGGGAAGCAACACTGAGAATTGTTTAGAAACTTGGATGAAGTCGTTTATAGTATTGGAAGGCCCCATTTTTCTTAGTGGTAGAAACTGCACACTACTCCTGTTGTGAAAATTCCACAAGGAATAATTTTGAAGGCAAGAAATCACAATGGTTTTTATTTACGATAAATCAATAGTATTAACCTAAAAAATAACTAATGATGGTCTAATTTGATCTAATGGCACTTATTTGTGTTTCAGTGATGTACAGCCAGTACATAAATGAGTCCAGTCATTTGTTAAGGCTAATGGGAGTACAAATGAAACACATTCTTGCTGTGATGAAACTAGGTGTATTATATGGTGTGGTTGTGTAACCTCACTGTGTAAGACACTAGCAACCCCTTTAGGACCAGTCAAGGTTTGTTTGTTGAACCGTAGCTCAACCCTAGGTTGCTGTGGCTCTGAGCAGTCAGACTTATATAAAGGAGCAAATGTAAAGCATTTAAACAGCACCGACACAATTGATGAAAAAAATGACACTTAAGAAATCTGACTCCAATTTATAAAAATAGAGTGGATTTTTATTTAGTTTTAGACACCCAAACGAAAAAGATCCACTGGAGGGTTCTGGAGGTACTGTATTTACAAGGTATAGTAAATAGCAGCTTTTTACTTAACCACCAACAAGCATTGGCAAGTTCAACGAATTTCAAGAAGAATTTGCGTATCAACACAGTTACTCAGTTACTTTAGTCGGCCAACTCCAGCAGGGAGGCAGTTGGGAGGGGGGGACCAGCAAGGTCCACAGAAACAGTTACCTCATTGAGAAAAGCAGTCTTCAGTTCAAGCGTCAGTGGCTCCTTGCTATTGACTTCGGAGTGGTCCCAATGCAAGGGTCACAGGATGCTAAAGATGCTGTGCGGTTGGGGGTCTTCTGGGGCTACTCCTCGGTCCACGGGCTTGGTGAGGCAATCTTGGCCACAGGGGTCGGATTCCCCAAAGTCCTCTCGAGCCTGGAGGAAGTCCATTCACCCAGTACAGCAGTTTCATTGGTGGTTGCCTTTTGGGCGATCTAGCTGCATTCCAATGACCCCCCCTGGGTCCAGCAGACTCGGGGGCATCATTTGAGCATCTGGTCCTGGTCCCTTGGGCTGCATGGCAGCGATGAGCAGCGATCCAGGAATCTAGGCCACCAACTCGCCCCAGCAGGCTTCTTCCGCTGTTGTGGCCCTGTGTTGCAGATAGTTCAGCCAACTGACCCTTGGAGTATCTTGCTTTGGCTGGGCTCAGGAGTCAACTTCTCCACGAGCAGAACTCAGAAGGCACAGTCCTTTTCTTTGCTAGCCACCAGGGGCAGTCCATGTTGATGCAGCCTCTCTCTGTTCAGTCCTCTTCTCCAGTCCGAGATCTGAGTTCTGGGTGACAGGGGTCCTTTTTTATGCCCAGAAAATCCCACTCCGAGGAGCTCGTGGTCACTAACCAATGGGCTACCCTTCCTGATGACTACTTCCAGTGAAGCGTGCCATCTGGCTTTCCGAGAAGGTTCCATTCTGCCTACTCCCAGCATGGCAGAACCTCTCTCCCGGTGTGCAAAGCTCCCTAGCCCAAATCAGATGTGGCTAAAAAGGGGTCTACTTGCCCCTGAAAATTCTGTTTGACATCTGGCTTCCCCTGTCTGTCCCTAGTGTGAGCCTGTCTGCCCAAAGAATAGAGCAGCCCCTCTCCCAAGTGTTTGCCATTTGCCCTTCAGAAGCAACTTTCCCTTTGAAGCTCGCCTTTTGGGCCAACTCCCATGTGACTTCCTGCCAGTCTTCTGTTGTGTCCTTTCCTGAAAGTTATTTACACGTCTCCCAGGAGGGCAGAAAGCGGTCTAGGGGACAGACCCCATTTGCAATCATGAATTGGCACAGGAAACTTTGAGCAACAAAGTGGCATTATTTTAAAAATTGCACACCATAACATGTTGCATTAATTTTTACTTCAGCACCAAGTCGGGCTTAATGTAACTAGTTGTTTGATACCTTACAGTGCTAACTTCAGGTGTCCCAGTCAGGTTTTAACAGGGCTGAGGTGTCAACCTGCACTCTGCACTTGCCAATGGGCTACTAGCCTTTTCCTCAGTAAAAATGACAATTACAAGTTTTTACTGTTGCTTTCTAATATACAGCACCCTGCATTTGGTCTCAATAGTCCTACCTTAGGAGGGTGACTTATATGTATATTATAAAGGGAGGATTGGGCTTTGCCATTGTTATAAATGGCAACGTTGAGTTAGCAGTTTAAAACTGCTCTTCCAGTCCGCAGTGGCAGTGCTTAATTTGAGCTGGTGGTTTCCGGCCCTTGATTGTTGACACCAGCGCTTGGACAGTCTGCCGCAAGGTGGAGCTGTTTGGCTAATTTAGAACAGTCCAGTATTGATTCAATATACATTAAAAGTGACTATTACCTGCCACCCAAGCCAGCCATTCTTATAGCTTTAGGGGCCTGGAATAGTTCAAATTGTCACCCTTGTAGGAGTGTGATGGTTAGTAGTTGTGGTGTTACTATCATTGGCAGCATGGCAAGGCCAGTGTGTGGTGCAAGCTACAGTGGTCTCCTGGTCAGAGCCCTGGCACTTATTTTTTTTTTTTTTTTTACAAATTGAACAATGTTGGGAGCCATGTTTTACCTTTGTCACACCCAGTGTGGCACAAACAGTGCTGCAGTACCTGGGGAGACCATCTACTTACAGGTCCGGAGTACCACATACTAGGAACTTACAAGTAAATTAGTTTATGCCAATTGGGTAGAAGCCAATCAAGCATACGTATTTTAATGTCAAGGCACTGATACTGAGGTCTTGTTCGCAGGCCTCAGTGCACTCTGAGTCGGAAAAAAGCAGCATCAGTCCAAAACGTTAGGGGTGACCATACAAAGTGAGACATTTCCTTACACTTGCCCAGAAGATCATGTAATGTCTCCTTTGGGGCCTTTGGATTGGGTAGGATTGAAAGCTGGTGAGCTAAGATATCCAAGGATTGACCTGGGGTTGCTCAAGGAGGGGTCAGTTGGGATCTCATAAAAGTAATCTTCGAGGGTTAAGACTAAGAGGGGAATGAAAAGACAATGCAGGAAGAGAGATGGTGTTATTTAGTGTCTAGAAAAATATTTAGCTGTAATAAATGCATGTGAACCAAAGCAGGTCTGGAAGGATGATAATCATGAAGTGCAAAATAGCATTTAATATTTCAGAAGAATGTTTCATGAAGGTATAGCTGGTGATCTTCATGGTCAGACCCTCACAATTAAGTTTATTCTTCTTTACAAAATATTAGGGCTACCAAATTTGTATAGTCTTGGTTTAGGTTACAATGTTGAGGTACCTCTGTGTAAGAAACCAATTGAGATGGGGCCGAACAAACGAAGTTACAGTAGTGTGGGTAAAAGTGAATTTGTATCCCAAGGTCCGGTAAGAACTATGTGTGGGAGAGATGTATATTTACCCATACTCACTGTTGTGTATATTGTTTGAGGCGAAGATGAAGAAGTGCCGTGGTGTTGCCATTTGACACTGTAATCTGAGATTCCTTATTTCAAAAAGACTTTTCTTCTGAGAACCGAATGTCCATTCTGAGGAAGACCACGTATACTTAAATACCTGCAGAAATTTCAAGACTAGGAGGAGAATGATTGAGGAGAGGAGTATTAGTAAACACTATGAACTTATACTTTGGAATCTTGAAAAGGGCCCAGGAGGAGGTAAAGCCTTAGACTACAGACGTCAGTAGGTGTTATAATTAGACGTCCTGGAAAGGGTGAGGAAGCTTGAGGAGGCAGGAAGAGTTTGAACATAGACTAACAGTAATTCAGTAAACACTAAGGCCCTCAATACCAGCAGCCCGGTTAATTGTGATACGTGCACTTACTGCAGTTACCGCACATATCGCAATTATGGGCTTTGTGATAAATAACGGCAGGCCACACCTGCCGATATTTATCGGGGAAGGTAGTGGAAATTCCAAATATTTTACTGGAACATGTGAATATTGGTGCAGTAAGGACCAAATTCTGAATGTTATTTCTCAAAATGTCATAAAAGGATGGTATTTATTACACCCAGTAAACTCCGATTCAGCAGAGTCATATTTTGCAGGTGAAATAAATATCACATTTACCGGGCTGCTCCTAGTGAGGGCCTTAAATGGAAAATAGGTTACAAAATTGTTTTAAGCAGCTATAGATATCAGTGAGTGAGCTTAATAAGGAGGTTTTTATTTATGTTAGAAGTCATAAGAGTAAACCTGGATATATTGGAAGCAGAGGTAACAAGGGTAGGAATAGAGCAAACAATTGCAAAATGCAATCCGAGAAAGTCAGGAAGGTCTCTGTTGCAGTGAGTTTTCAGTGCAGTATTTATAGAATGTGAATGATGTTGCATGAAGGCAGAGAAATTGCAACTAGAGGGTAGTTAATTGTAAGAGATCCACAATAGGCCTTAAAAGTCAGTACTCTCAAACAACCAAGCTACTACCTCAAGGCACCTCCAACTGGTCAATTTCTTTTGTTAAAATGTTGGAGGAGGTCCTAGCATAAACCTTAACTCATCTGCTTCTGTATGTAGAGATTAATGTGAAGTACTCTGACCAATGTGGCTTTACCTCCAAAAGATCTATCCGACTAATTTTAAGAAAGCTTCAGAATTCTCTTGCGCTGGGAGGACCATAAAGCCAGACACACAGAGGTGGTAGTTTGACATGAAAGAGGAATTTCTGTGTCCTGTACAACTAGAACCAGATTCTAGAAAGGGTGTATCATGGATGCTCCAGCTGGAAAATGATGCAAGACAACACCCCCCTCTGTGCACTCAACGCTTTTGCCTAATCAGCACTGCTACAACTATAGCATTCACATCTCTGAAGTTAAAGGATATGAGTGATATATTAAGAAGGCACTTAAATGTTGGCCTCAGTTGTGTTCCTAGTTGAGGAGAAAGAATTCTAAACCTGGTCATTGCTCATTGATGGTAGCAAACTTATAAAATATTTTGCAATACAAATTAGGTGCAAAAAGGTTTCTGAAACTTTGTTGAGCTTATCCCAAACGTCATTAATTGTTTAAAGTGTTAACCGAAATCCCTCATGTCCTGAGTTGAGGTGTCTTCTGTACAATAACTCTCCCAGGATAATTTTTTCTTTTTTTCGGAAAATGGTGTTTGAGGATATACCTTTCTCTCCCCAGACCGGCTGAGACTTCCCCAGATTGACCCATAGCACTTAATATTTGAAATAACAGTTCACCCTTCCCCTATATCATAGTTGTTTGTGTTAATGGTTCTAGTCTTCTCTCCTTATGGTCCTCCCTTAATAGTCATCAAACACTCAAAGTTCTCTGCTTTTCTATAAAAGGGTAATAAAAACAAAAGGAAGGAGGGTAAAAAATAAACCTTATAAACTACATGCCAGGGGAGCTACAGTTAAGGCTAAGTAAATTGCTAGACTATCCTGATCCATAAGGTTAGCTTGTGTGTAAATGGTAAGCTACCAACTCCAACTGGGTGTCTGAGAGCCCTGGGTATAAACAAGTTCTTTTTGTAAGCAAAAGCAGAAATGCACTGTGTGTTACCTGAGAGTGTGAGCTGTGTGTGTAGTGAGCGCAATTGTATTTTTCTTCCACTTTTTTTTAAAGACTTGAAATGCATTAAAGGAATTAATGGTAGAAAAACATCTTTATTTGGGTAATGATTTGGTAGTGTATAAAAACTATAAAACTATTTTTTACCAAGGTCTGTTTTATTTCACTAAGAATGAACAGAATAAAGGAATTATTGGTGGATGGTACCGATGCCCTGCCTCATGTGACCCACTTGGATGTTCGGGACAACGAGCTCAATGAGCTGGATGCAACAGCAATGGACAGTCTTGAAGTGCTCCACTGTGAGAGGAATAGACTACCTTCTCTGAAGATCAGCGGATGTTCTCTAAAAGCTCTTTATGCCTCTTCCAACGGTAAGATCTTGTCCCACATGAACTATACCTTTCTGAAACAGTGTGCTGAAAATTTCAAAAATGTAAAATGTGTAGAAGTACTGCAGACCTGAAGATGGGAAGATGCAGACCGGGAGATACAAAATCGCTTTTAGCAATCTTCATACACACAGTTTTATATAAATTCAGTTTGTTTAAAATGACGAAAGATGTGGCTGACACAACCAGACCTATCAAAATGAATAATTAAGGTTTCAAAGTCAGTCTTACTAGTTCTCTGTGGAATGACTGCTATTTTCCGTAGTGTATTTCCTTTTGCAATTCCAATCTTTTTTGCTTACTGTTAGCTCCTCATTTCCTTATAATGAATGACTTGTGAATTGAGGTAGTTGTGAATATTCTGTAGTGACAGACACCAGGTTGATCTTTTGCTCAGATAGCAACAGTTTTCTCTCAGCTAAGCATTGTGTTGTATTCCTAACTTTTATTGCTCCAGCTTTATGGGTTCCTCCTGATTCATGAAACTGGGCAAATCCCAATATAAATATGGCCTTCTGCTGGAACTAGGGTGTTTTTCCCTGTCTGCCATTGCTAGATACATACTGTGCTGGAAATTACTATCCTACTTTAAATACCCTTATTACACTACTTTAAACCTATTTCCACAACAGCTGATCATAAACCTAATTTACCTGCCTTGTGGAGGTGCATTTCAGTAATCAAAATGCATGTGGGGCATCAAATGCAATTGGGAATCTAACCTACTTTATAGGCCACAGAGTAATTTAACTTGTGGGGCTGCCAGAAGATCATAACCACTAACTTTTAGAGTAGTGCTGTCAGTTTTTCGTATGTAAGCATGGGTTCTTAGTGGATCTTCTACTCTCAAAAGCCACTTTCAGAATTTTTCATCCAGAAGATGCTGAACCATTTTAGGCCTATGCATGCTTATTCTGTCTAACTATCAACAATGCCTGTCATACTGACCCAGATTCTCCTTTCTATCCAGCCAGGCATCTGTGCATTTTTATTCGATGTAGGTTACACAATTTCCAAGGTACTGTTGATGGTTATAATTTGTTTGGTAGCCTTTTGAAGTTTGACTGTATGATTGTATAAAGGATAAACCTTCTTTTGTTTCAAAGGATTATCCAGAAACATTTTATTTTTAAACGGGTACTTGCCATCCTGTATGAATACCCAGTATGTCTAAGGACTTTTCTCCCCTTGATGCAAAAAATGTAAACGATGTTTGGTAACATTCTTTGTTTTTGCTTGTGAGGCCCTCTACATTGAGTGTTTAGGGCATGCTGACTTATTTGGGAGTAAAGTTACCTCAAATCAAACCAGCAACCATACTGGCCGATTCCGACTGCCACATAGCCCCTTTCAGATAAGCTGCCCATCACCTTCCATTTGATGGAAGAGGACATTCATCCAACTGGTCAGTCATGAAATACTTTTCTGCTTTGCACTTTTACATGACACCAGTATTTTGCTACTGGTGATTATTATGTTTGCGGCATGTGTGGCTGTAGATACACATGCTTTGCATACTCCTCCCATCTAGTGTGGAGTATGGATGTGTGCAAGTTGTTGTTCTTCGAAGAAGTCTTTCGTGTCACGAGGTAAAGTGACTCCTCCTCTTGGTGATAACGCGCATGGGCATCGAGTCCATTGTTAGATTGTTTCTTTCTGCCGTCTGGTTCGGACGTGTGCTACTGTACTCCTGTTCGAGACTGTTTCACACTCCTTTTGGTTCGAAGTCTACCTTTACTGTCGTGGATATAGTTATCGAACAGTTCCCAGCTTTACGTTTTGAAAATCTGGAAAACTTTTGCCCATTGGATTGATGCGCTCCAACCGCGGATTTCGGGCTATCTTTCTATCTTGTCGGCTTCATCATAGAATGCCCTGCTGATGGAACGGACTCAGTTCCGTTTCTGCCTGAGGCGCCACGCTAAGTACCCGCAGATCGACCTTCATCATGTTTGCAACCTGTGCTTGTCTCCCGATCACAGGGAAGAAGACTGTGAGGCCTGTCAATCAGATTGATAGAAGAAAACCTTACGAGAACGAAGGGCACATCACAGGGAGATGCAGTCTAGGGAGATAGACGAAACACCCAACATCTTCAGTCAATAGGATGTCGAAGAGGAGGAACTCCAAGAGACCTCTGCAGCCGAAGAAGAGGTGTTTTCCGTAGAAGATTCTAGCTCCGACTCCGAATTAAAGGTCGACACCCAGATGCAGGACCTTCCACCGGGTCAGCGTACCGGGAGTACGAATGTCCCCGTACTGCCACCGAAAAACATTCGGCCTGACAAAACAAAAGCTCCTGGGCCACCACTTCCAGCAGGCCAAGGTCGGCACTGAACATCTGCAACGGATGGCCCGCCCTCGGGGTCGGCACCGAAACCATGGCTGAAGTCATCGGCTTTCGCATAGATCCGACCCTCTTCATCTTTGTCTCCGACCACTTTCGACATAGAAACCCCTTTCGGCACCGAAACTTTCGACATCGAAATCGGCTTCCAGTACCCTAGCCTAACCAATCCTTCAGACAATGCAGAAACTGCTTGATCCACGCCAAAAAAAGGTGCACATACTGCCTCAGACTGGCTGCATCTTGGCATGTACCGAATCGGATGCACAGGAGTACTCTCCTACAGAAGTGACACGTTCAGACTACACACGCCAAGTGCTACATACTAGGCAGTGGGTGTTTATGAGAATGACTGTGTTTTCCTACTTTGCATGACAACAACATCATTCATCGCTTGATATGCCCTGATGAAGTCTGCTGTTACTGTACCGGCAAAAGACGAAACACGTGTTGGTAAGGGCAGAATGGATTAATGGAAGTACAATAAAGAACACATGTTGAAACCGCTACCTCCGCTATTGATTTCCTGATTGCTCGGAGAATCTTCTCTTACTTTTCAAATCTTTCCAGCTGAGGAAGACTTGGTGGCTCTTCCTCCTCCTAGCAGCTCCGGACACTTTGAATATTTATACACATAAAGGACTAATCCTAAAACACTGTGCTGTGTGTGCGCCAACATTGCCCAGCCACCACACTTATAACTTTTACACAAGTGGGATTAGTCTATCCCAATGCAGTAAGGATTCAAAATTCCAGACTATGCTACCACAACTTCAAACCAGTCAACAACTAACATTAAAAACAGTTATGCGTCTGCTAGGTATGATGGCCTCATGCATCGCCATAGTGCCACATGCACAATTGGACATGCGTCCTCTGCAAGAATGTCTAGCACACCAGTGGTCTCAGTCACAGGGTCAGTTACAAGATCTAGTGTTGCTAGACAGTCGCACTCATCGCTCCCTGCAGTGATGGAGCACACAAAACCTGTTTAAAGGGCGGGCATTCCTCGACCATGTTACACAAATCATTCTCACAGCGAACTCATCCCTCACAGGATGGAGTGCTGACCTACAAGATCTCACAGTTCAGGATCTCTGGGACACCAAACACCAGGGTCTCCACACCAACTACCTCGAGCTTCAAGCTGTTCTCCTAGCATTGAAAGTGTTCCTACCTCACCTGATAGGCAATTTTGTCTTAGTCCGGATGGACAATATGACACAGGTACTATATACAAAAACAGGGGGGAACTCACTCTTTACAGTTATCACGCCTATCTCAGACCCTTTGGCGTTGGGTAATACAACACAATGCCCGTTAGCTGAACACTTACCAGGAACATGCAACGACTTTGCCGACCTTCTTCAGCAGGATGCGACAATAAGTCCATGAGTGGGAACTCCACCCCCAAGTCCTCCTCCCATACTTCCACAAGTGGGGTTTTCTACAGATAGACCTGTTTGCAACCGCAGACAAAGCAAAATGTCCAAACTTCGATTCCAGGGTCCAACACCCACTATCCAAGGCCAATGCTTTATGGATGAACTGGTCAGGGATATTTGCCTATGCTTTTCCGCCTCTCTCTCTCTTCCGTTTCTGGTTTGGAGGCTCAGGCAAACGTCTTACCCTCATTCAAGTAGCTCTCACTTGGGCTTGTAAACCATGGTTCACCACACTTCTAGAACTCTCTGTAGTTCTCCACGAGAAGCTTCACCTCAATCCGGACCTTCTCACTTAGAACCATGGAGAAATCAGGTATCCAAATCCAGAGGAACTCAACCTTTCAATTTGGCTCCTGAGGTCATAGAATTTGGTTACCTAAATCTCCCACCTGAATGTATGACCATTCTTAAAGAAGCCTGTAGGCCTACAACTAGAGCATGCTATGCAGCTAAATGGAAAATACTTGTCTTTTACTGCCATGATAAGCACATTGATCCATTTAATGCAGCTGTTCAAAACATTGTTTGCTACCTTCTAGCTGCAGTGGCTGCCTGTCTACAAAACAGGCAACACTTATCTTTCAAAGTGCCAGTTATTAAGGCCTTTATGGAAGGCCTTGGAGTAATTCCACCTGCACCCACATGGAATCCCAGGATTGTTCTCACCAGGCTTATGGGTCCACCATTTGACCCCCTACATAATTGTCCCCTCCAATTTCTCTCTTGGAATGTCGCTTTTTTAATTTCCTTTACTTCACTTAGGCGTGTCTAACCTTAGAAGAACCTTTCTTCCAGCTACACAGGGATAGGTTGGTCTTTCCAAATGTGTTTTCCCCGTTCCACCTTAACCACTCAGTTGAGTTACCCGTTTTCTTTCCTCAACCAGAATCAGTTGTTGAAAGAGCTCTTCATACACTAGATGTTAAAAGGGCTCTAATGTATTACATTGACAGAACCAAAGATTTCCGTAAAACCAAACACCATTGTTGCTTTTTCGCCCCATCACGTAAAGCTCGTATCTAAATCAGGCATTTCTAGATGGATAATTAAATGTATTCAGACCTGTTACGTCAAGGCTAAAAGGACTTTACCTACACCACCAGATTACACTCTACTCTTAAAATAGGGCCTTCTATGGCTTTCCTGTGCAATATCCCAATAGCTGACAAATATGAGGTAGCTACAAGGTCTGCACCATATACTTTCACTAAACATTATTGTGTGGATGTTCTAGCACGCCAATAAGCTAATGTAGTTCAGGTAGTGCTACATACACTTTTACAAACAACTGCAATACCCACAGGACAGTCACCACTTTTGGAAGGTACTGCTTTACAGTCTATGCAAAGGATGTGTATCCTCAGCCACACATGCCACAAACTGATTGTTACTTACCCAGCAAGCATCCTTTCTTGGCATGTCGTACTGTAGATTCACATGCGCCCACCCTCCTCCCCAGACACCTATGGCTGTTGCAGTTCCTTTTTTACCATTTCTTATGCATGGACATCTCTTTACTGATACTTATTCACTCGCGATTCTCACCCGCCTTCTGAGAAAACAATCTAACAATGGAGTCGATGCCCATGCGTGTCCTCGGACCCTCCCCCTCTGCATGGGACAACTCCTGGTGGCCCACCGACCTCTGCAGCCCACCCCCACGGACCACGCCTGAAACCTCGGCATTGTACTCGACTCCTCCCTCTCCATGACCCGACAGGTCAACGCCATCGCCACCAACTGCTTCAACACCCTCCGCACCCTCCGAAAGACCTTCAAATGGATCCCCCCCGAATCAAGGAAGACAGTCACCCACGCACTCATAACCAGCAGACTGGACTACGGAAACGCCCTCTGCGCCGGGATCAACAAGCCTCTGCTCCGCAAACTCCAGACCATACAGAACACCACAGCCAGACTCGTCCTCCGCATCCCTCGACGCAAATACATCACCCAGCACCTGCGTAACCTCCACTGGCTCCCCGTCGAGAGAAGAGTAGCTTTCAAGATACTCACCCACACCTACAAATGCCTCCACAACACCGGACCCCAATATCTCAACAACAGAATCTCCTTCCACGTACCCAAGAGGAACGTCCGATCCGCCGACCTCGCCCTCACCGAACCCCGGCAGAGCAAGAACGGGTGGAAGAACCTTCTCCTACATCGCGGCCAAGACCTGGAACGAGCTGCCGACCGACATCAGATGTGCCCCCACCCTGCACATCTTCAGGAAGACCCTCAAGACCTGGCTCTTCGACTGACCGGAGCTGCCCCCCCTCCTCCCCCACCCCCCAACGCCTTGAGACCCTCACGGATGAGTAGCGCACTTAAAACTTCCCTGATTGATTATCACCAAGAGGAGGAGTTACTTTACCTCGTGACTTGAAAGACTTCTTTGAAGAAAAACAACTTTCATACATCCGGACCCAACACTAGATGGCAGGAGTATGCAAAGCATGTGAATCTACAGCACTACATGCCAATAACAGATGCTTACAGGGTAAGAAACATAATCTTTTCCTGGTGAGGTTGGATATTTTTTAGACCAGTCCTGAGCCTTAAGATAATAATACATGGAAACGCTTAAGAGCGCCTTTCTTGATATTAAAGGTGCTTGACGCAAATAGTATTGACAAGTCCTCAGAGCCATGTATGTTAGGTTTGTGCACTGACGGGTTCGGTTGTACCTAGAACGTGAGAAGTCAGTGAGGGAGGATGGGGTGGCTGTCTGATTTAAAGCTGCTCTTGCAACGACTCTTTGAAGATGGCTTTGAGTTAACAAATGGATTGCTGTTTAAATGGACCGGTTTTCTTTTTTGCTATAATGATGCTGTTTTTTAGGGTGGTGTTTCCAGCTAGGTATATTGTTCTGTCTTATTTTGTCTAATTGGGTTGATTTCTCTTTTTATTTTAGTAGGAGAACATGATTCCCCCCGCCCCCCCAAGTTAACGTTCCAGAATCACGCACAATTGCAGGGATATTTTATCTTTTATTAATTCATAGAAAATACCCATGGGGAAGAATTAGGATTACAAGTAACTTTTTCTTGTCAATATTAAAGCTCATGGTCCTGTCATGTTTACTAAAAACAACTTCAACAGTTTGGAGAGGCATGTACATTTGTAGAGATAACCAGGAGTTTTGGCACTGAACTGAGACACAAGCAGGCCGATACTCGCACTTGCTCGCATTCTCATATTCTCACACTTTCTCACTCAGTCACACACATATGCACAGACTCTTAAAGTCCCAGATGTTAGTCCCCATCTTCCCATTTACCTCCAACGTGGGGGGACAAATGTTGGTGCCTCTGCAGCTCGCAGTGCGTTACCTCCCTGCACTGCAACACTTCATCCTTAAGTGCAGGCAACAATAGCTGCAGCAGATGGGGGGAGAAGGAGGCACTAGACTTCAGTAGGCACTAGACCTTAGCAGGGTTCAGGAGGCAGAGCTTGACTGCTGACACACGACATCCTGAGCCCTGCTGAGACAGCGCACTGACAAGGAAGAGGCTGGGACAGAGGCAAATGAATCGAGGATGGGCATGCCTGGAAAGGCTGTAGAGTAGACGTCCGGGGAGAGAACGGGCGGGGCCATAATGATGTGACATCAGTCGCACGTTGCAATAAGCATGCCATGTATGCTTGGAATTAGGATGGCTCAGTAAGACCAGCAACCATGCCACTTTGAATTTTTTTTAAATGCCTGTGGCACATCGCACCTGCGAGGGACTTGGAGTCCTGGTCCCTAAAAATAACTCCAGTGCTGCCCACCAGCACACATTAAGTACTGGCTTCAAAGGTTGGCCTTTTAATGTGTAAAAAGTCCGGATGCAAAAGGAGCCGGTGTTTTTTTTTCTTTTTCCTTGCACACCGCTTTTGGTTTGTACTTGCCAGAAATATAGTACTTAAGGTCATAGAAGGTCTAAGTTTAACTAACTGTATTGTGCTTTATGAATTCTAAGTTTGTGCTTTGTTTAGATCATAATGCAATATTGTACTGTGTCTAGGTCTGTGTACCTCGCGGAAATACACATGATGACACATCGGTACATTTATTACGTGTGCATGCGCTGTTGAGGCTGCTTCTGTGGATGACTGTTCAATTAATGTGGTGCCCCAAAATGTGTTTGTAACTATAAAACTCAATAAAGAACTATTTAAAAATGCTATATTGAACTGGTAACAGCACCTTGATTTTGAGTAATATATTCCGCGTCCTTCAAATTGGTCATGTTTGTAAAGTGATTACTAGACCTGCTACCTGAACTGTGGCTTTTTACTGGTTGTGAAGGAAATAGCAAAATTTTAATTTGTTCATACACAAAGGTCAGTAAAAACAGAAATTTACAACATTAAATAAGACAATGATTAAAATATTCATGTTAAAGGTAATTATTTTTTCAGTACAATAAAATTAAACACACTTTATTACCAGGCTCCTCAAAAATAAGCTATTCAAGTAGCCTCTTTGCCTGACTGCAGGGCGAATAAATAGTCATAAGTCATCTGCACCGTTCTATGTGCTTGCTTGAATAAAGGATCGGGATATTTCTTTATTAAATCCAAAGCTATTGGTCAAAGTAAAATAATATGAGATGGCGCGTAAGGTTTTCTGCCCATACAATCTAGTTTGGGAAAAGTAGCATTTTTGCATTTTTTGCATTTGAAACAAAATTAAAACCCTGCACAGTGTTGGACTTGGAGTCCTAAGCAAATACTTTTCCTGCATCAAATAACCTTATTTTAAAAAGTAAATCAAGGAGCACTTTTCTTTGTAAAGTCTCTTTATTCATGGAAAGAAAACTTGATCAGCTTCTCCTTCAGATTTTTCTTAGATACTACTATCTGCTCATTTTGCAGCAAAAAATAAGGTTCATACTTAATTCATACTTAATAAATAGATTAGGCTTTTCCCATTGGTCTGCTGATAGGTACTTGATTCACTTAGATTCAAGTCTTTCCATCTTTTAGCAGCAAAAGAGTTCATATCGTCCCTCTTTATTGAGACTATATATTTTATACCCTGAACTTAACATTGTTTTTGTAATGAGGGCAGCCAGAGTTCTAGGTGAAGTGCTACCAGTAAAGGACAGGTTGAATGCCATTCTGAGTGCTTTACTTAGGTTGTGGTGATCTTGATGAAGCATAATGTTCGAGGCATATGAGCTGTAGATCATATGCTTTAGCATAGATCGCCATCTGGTGTTGGGTCCGGATGTTTGCACTTTGTTTTTGTTCGAAGAAGTCTTTGTAGTCACAAGGTAGGTGACTCCTCCTTTCGGTGATAGTGCGCATGGGCATCAACTCCATCCCCAGATTGTTTTTTCCCCGCCATCGGGTTCGGATGTGTATTGCTGCGCTCCGGTTTGGTATCGTTTTCGAACCCCTTCGACGCGCAATCCTCTACGGTATTGTTTATCGATCGCGGTTTCCCATTCCACGCGCTTCGTACAAATCCTGAAAACCTTTGATCAGGAACTTCGAGGCGGGCCGTCGGGCCTACCCGTGCCGACCACGCCAGCAGTCGATGGAACGGACTCCGTTCAAGCTATGTCCCGGGTGTCGTGCTAAATTTCCACGCACCGACCTGCACGAGGTCTGCAACCTGTGCCTATCCCCGGAACACGAAGAAAAATCCTGCGAAGCGTGTCGATCATTCCGATCGAAAGACCATCCGTGATCGTCGGGCTCGACGCCACGAGATGCAACGCGGCAGCTGCTCCGTTCCGGACATCTTCGGAGAAGATTTGGATTCCCACAGTCCAGCCGCAGAAGCAGAGGAAGAAGAACTAGTCTCCGTGTCCGAAGCTGACTCCGACATGGAAGAAGACCTCGATGTCACTCCGGGTCAACGTACCGTGAGTACAGATCCCCATGTGCCCACTCAACCAAAACCTAAGGCTCCGGTATCACCCTCCGGCTCGGGTAGACACAGAGAAAAAGTTTCAGATGCCCCGCACTCCAGCCCGGCTATGAAACTCAAACACAAGCCTTCAGGCTCGGGCTCGAGCCAGCCCTCTTCCGGTGCCGAACCAACACCTTCGGCACCGAAACATAAGAAGAAACATGTGCCAGTTCCCACACCATCGGCACAGAAGACTCCTTCGATACCGGAAACATCGGAGCCGAAGTCATCTAAACCGAAAGATTCGGAACCAAAACCGTCCAAGCCTAAAGCCTCGGACCCAAAGCACTACACACCTAAAAGCTCGGAGCCGACACCCTCTGCGACAAAAGGTTCGGAGCCGAAACATTCCACTCCGAAAGCTTCAGACCCTAAACCAGCTAAACCGAAGCACTCAGACTCCAAACATTCGGCACCCAAATACACTGAGCCCAGATCTTACGTGCCGAAATCCACTCCTAAGCAAAAAGACTCCTTCCAAGGAACCTCGATCCGAAGACACGTCTTTGGATCCAAAACAAAAAACACTCAGTATTCACCCTGAAACTGGACACCTCCTTGCCACTCTTCCCAAAAAACGGAAGCTGGATCTCTGAGGATTCCCCTATACCTCTAAAGAAAAAGGACATGGGTACTAACCCTTCTCCCCCTTACATACCTTCCTCTCTTCCCTCTCCTCCCTTTATCCCTCAGTTATTCATTACACCATCAAATTCACCTCCACCTCTGCCACAGGACGAAGATTATAGGGACGGGGATGAGGATGACTATCAGGATAACCGCAAGACATACCACAGGACACTGATCCCTGGGAATATTATATAATAAGGATCCAGATCAACATAATGACCCTGACCTGTATCCCTCCAGACCTTCTCCACCTGATGACAACATTGGCTTTGCGCAACTTATTAATATAGCTGCTCAATACTATGGGGTAGAGCTACATACAGACCCTCTAGAAGAGGATTTCCTGGTAGAAACATTCACACACTCACAAAAGTCTACCAACACTTTGCCCATGCTCAAGGGAATGCTCAAACATACAGACGAAGTATTCAAAGACCCAGTAAGAGCCAGAATACTAACACCTTGAGTGGATAAGAAATATAAGCCCGCTCCTACAGACCCTGCATACATAAACGGCCAGCTGCCTTTAGACTCTCTTGTTGTATCTAACGCCCGCAAGAGAGCTAACTCTCAAACCACAGGCGACGCCCCTCCTCCTGATAAGGAGTCGAAACTTCTTGATGCTTCAGGTAAAAGAGTGGCTTCCCAGGCAGCTAACCATTGGTGTATTGCCAATGCTCAAGCTCTGTTAGCAAGATACGATAGGGCTCACTATGATGAGTTGGAAAAACTCATGCAACATCTTCCAGAAGAGTATAAGACTAAAGCCAACGACCTCATTCAGGAAGGGAAACTGATCACCAACACTTCCATAAAATGTGCACTGGATGCAGCAGACACAGCATCTCGTGCCATTAATACTAGCATATTGTTACGCAGGCACGCCTGGCTTCGAATCTCTGGGTTCAAGCAGGAGGTACAATCCTCCATACTCAATCAGCCCTTTGATAAAGAGCATCTTTTCGGACCAGCAGTAGATACTTCATTAGAAAAAATGAAAAAAGACACCGAAACTGCAAAGTCCATGGGGGCATTACAATTACCATCTAACAGGGGTTCCTTTCGCTGCTCCTTTTATAGAGGCGGCTCAAAAACAGTGTCATCAGAGAATCCCTCCTCCTCGTATAAAGGTAACAACCAATCTAACTCCTCCAGAGGTTATTTTCGAGGAAGCTACAGAGGAAATAATAACAAGGGAAGAAGCAGAGGCAACTCCACCCGCACTTCCCCTGCCAATAAACAGTGACTTCCCTCCACTACCCCCCGATCATTCCACTCCTGTCGGGGGACGTCTCTCACAGTTCCTACCTGTCTGGAATTCCATCACCTCCGACAAGTTGGTATTACAAATTATCCAATATGGTTATTGTCTGAAAATTACCAGCACTCCCCCAACTATCCTTCCAAGGGAGCGTGCAATGTCACCAGACCATCTCACCCTCTTAAAACAAGAGGTTCTCTCTCTGTTAGAAAAACATGCGATAGAACTGGTCCCATTACGTCATCAAGGGACAGGAGTATACTCCCTATACTTTTTGATTCCAATAAAGGACGGCTCTCAGGCCCATACTGGACCTCAGACAGCTAAACCTCTACATTCAATCAGACCACTTCCACATGGTCATCCTCCAACAGGTGCTCCCATTGCTTCAACAAGGCAACTTTCTGTCCACTCTGGACTTAAAGGACGCCTGCTTCCATATTCCCATTCACCCAGCTCACAGGAAATATCTCAGGTTTCTGGTGGACGGGCAACATTACCAATTCAAAGGTCTCCCGTTTGGGGTAACTACAGCACCAAGAGTCTTCACCAAGTGTCTAGCAGTGGTCGCAGCTCATTTAAAAAGACAACACATTCACGTCTTCCCTTACTTGGACGACTGGCTAATAAAAGCTAAGTCACAACACAGCTGCATACACCACACTCACTAAACAGTTCAACTGCTTCACAACTTGGGATTCACTGTCAACCTCACCAAGTCTCATCTCTAACCCTCCAGCACGCAAGCGTACCTAGGAGCCACAATAGACACTTGCAAAGTTCTAGCGTACCCCAACCCCGTCAGAATACGCAACATGCAAACCCTGATATCGCAATTTCAACCACAACACTCAGTACCAGCCCGAGTGTTCATGCAACTGATCGGAATGATGGCTTCTTGCATTCTAATTGTCCCCTACGCAAGACTGCAAATGCGTCCCCTACAGGAATGCTTAGCACGTCGGTGGAACCAGGCTCAAGGTCAGTTAACCTATCTGGTGTTGGTAGACGGCCGCACCCATCGCTCTCTGCAGTGGTGGAATATACAAAACCTTTCCAAAGGGCGGCCATTCGTCAACCCGGTTCCACAGATAGTTGCTCACAGCAGATGCATCGCTCACTGGTTGGGGAGCTCATCTTCAAAAACATACCATTCAGAAAATATGGACCATGCAACAAAAACAACTCCACATAAACCATCTGGAGCTGCTAGCAATTTTTCTAGCATTAAAAGCTTTTCAACTACATCTAGAAGGCAAAGCTGTCCTAGTTCGTACAGACAACATGACAGCAATGTACTACATACAAAAACAGGGGGGGGGACACACACTCTACAGCTTTCACATCTAATATGGAGATGGGCCATACCTCAAAAAATATATCTCCTAGCAGAACATCTTCCAGGAGTAAACCATCACATTGCAGATCTGCTCAGTCGTCAAAGACAACAGATCCACGAATGGGAACTACATCCTCAAGTTCTCCTCTCATTCTTCCAGATGTGGGGCTACCCAGAAATAGATCTGTTCGCCACACACCTCAACGCAAAATGCCCAAACTTCGCGTCCAGGTATCCACACCCATTGTCCAAAGGCAATGCGCTATGGATGAATTGGTTAGGGAAATTTGCTTACGCTTTTCCACCTCTCCCGCTAATTCCATTACTGGTTCGGAAGCTCAAGCAACATTCCCTCACAATGATCCTAGTTGCTCCCACATGGGCTCGACAACCCTGGTTCACCACCCTGTTGGAACTATCAATAGTTCCTCCTCAAAAGCTACACCTGTCCCCCAGGCTCCTCACTCAGAACCATGGAGAGATAAGGCATCCAGATCCCAATCAACTCAACCTTGCGATTTGGCACCTGAAATCATAGAGTTTGGCTACCTTAATCTCCCGCCAGACTGCATGAACGTCATTAAAGAAGCTAGACGCCCTACCACAAGAGCATGCTACGCAGCAAAGTGAAAACTATTTGTAATTTATTGTAATAACAATCAAATCGATCCACTAGATGCTTCAATTCAAAACATAATTTGCTATCTTTTACACCTACAGCGTACTAACTTAGCATATACATCTATACGATTACATCTTGCCACAATAGCGGCTTACCTACAAAACAGACAACACTTGTCTTTGTTTCGTGTACCCGCTATCAAAGATTTTATGGAAGGACTCAAATGAATCATTCCTCCTAGACTTCCACCTTCCCCTGTGTGGAATCTTAATATAGTCCTTATAAGACTTTTGGGGCCCCCTTTTGAACCATACAAGAACCATTTTTACAGATTCACCAAAATAAAGTGGTTCTTAGGACTAACCCAAAATGTTTACCCAAGGTAGTCTCTGCCTTTCATCTCAACCAGTCTGTTGAGTTACCCGTGTTTTTTCCTCAACCAGACTCAGTGGCAGAACGTGCTCTTCACACGTTGGATGTTAAAAGAGCAATACTTTACTACATTGAAAGAACTAAATCTTTTAGGAAAACTAAACAACTTTGTTGCCTTTTCACCACCGCATAAAGGCAATCCCATATCAAAAACAGGTATTGCACTGTTGATAGTTACATGCATTCAAAAATGCTACATTAAAGCTAAACGCACCTTAACAATTCCCCCTAGAGCACACTCAACACGCAAACTAGGGGCTTCTATGGCATTCTTAGTGAACATATAAAGCACTATTGAGTAGATGTTCGCTAAACAACAAGCTAGTGTGGGCCAGGCTGTTTTAAGAACACTATTTCAGACCACTGCAACAGATACAGGTTAGCCACCGCTTGGGAGTAACTGCTACATAGTCTATGCTAAAGCATATGATCTACAGCTCGTATGCCTCGAACGGAAAATGCTACTTAACCAGTAGGCATCTGTTGTTGGCATATAGAGCTGTAGAGCCATATGCGCCCACCCGCCTCCCCGGGTACCTTTATCTGTTGCAGATTTATCTTACTTAGATACACTATACATGGACATCTCTTTCTACTCTTACTAACTCCATCATCACCCTTACGGCAAAACAATCTGGGGATGGAGTCGATGCCCATGCGCACTATCACCGAAAGGAGGAGTCGCCTATCTTGTGACTACTAAGACTTCTTCGACAAAAACAAAGTGCAAACATCCAGACCCAACACCAGATGGCGATCTATGATAAAGCATATGGCTCTACAGCTGTATATGACGAGAACAGATGCCTACTGGGTAAGTAGCATTTTCCTTGCAGTACTTCTCGTACCACCTTGAACTTCTTGAACCTTGTCCCTTACATGCAACAGTATACTTTCTTACCGTTACCACGTCATCAGTATCTAGTCTTTTTAAATACAGACTGAAATATGTCTTTAAAGATGTCAAATTGTCCACTGTTGTCCTATGTAGGTCTGCTGTTCTCTTTGCATTTCCTTACTCTAGTTCTTTAATTCAGATTGGAATATTGACATTGCAAGAATATGAATTGATGGAAAACCTACGTCTGAGCTACTCAATACTTAGATGTCTGTCCCTGCCAGTCCAGAGCTTTAGCAGAAGCAGAACATGATTATATGATACGATCTTCTATTTAACTGTAAAATATGTTCCCATTTTTCAATTTATATTGTTAAAGGAGCATGGGGTCTATGGGGAGAGTTTGTATTGCTTTTCCAAAGTGATGACCTTTATCCTACGGCGAGCCAGCAAAGTTCGTTAGCTGCACACACCCATGCGCCTACATTATATTTTTTGTGAGAAATTTCTCCATGCATCTTACTGGGAATGCAAGCTACTTTTTAGCTTAATCAGTAGTCCTGGGTTTGGCGGTGCACAAGAGAGTTGACATGTTAACTTGGCTGTAAAGGCTCCAGGAATCCAGTTCAAACATGACCATATCCAGTTAATATGGAAAGAACACTTGGTATCTCTTAGACTTGCAGGGTGCGGAATTAAACAAAAGTTGGATCAGATTAATGAAGAGTTGATACGTTTTTCAAAGATGTCTCGCAGTAGTTCTAACTTTTCTAAAGGGGGAACAGGTTTCCTACCTTATTACTTAGTAACCTCTCAGATGTAAAACCCCTACAGTAAAGATTTTTCATTTGCTGTTGCAGCTGTTCCTTGTTTCACAAAGCACGATTTTGTTATAGAGTGTCTTTGAGTGCAATCATATTTAGTAGTGCCGTGTTACTGAAAAATTGCTCAACATCCCTAACGGTTAACAATTGCTTCTTTTTCTACTTTCCTAGAACTTGCTCGGCTAGAAGTTCATCCGTTCCCAAGCTGTCTGACCTTCATGGATATTTCCAGGTAACTAAATATTATCATGCAGAATTGTGCAAGGTGCCAATTTAAGCAAAGGGCCCACTGTGTTACAGTCCCAATGTAGTAATCTTTCTTCCACTCATTTGTAATAATTTTTCTTTAGTTTTGGAGCAAGTACATTGCACTGAACTGACTATTAAACCTTTTCTGAATCTTCAGAAAGAGAAATAGTAGAATATGAACTTGTTAGGTGTATTTTGTTCCTTGCATTTTGCCCAATCTTGCAAATAGTTAGCACAAATGTCACTGCAACTGCATAGCATTTTTCTAGAGGAAGGCGTTATGTTCTCATAAAAGGTTGCCCTTTCCAATAAAGTGTTTCATGCAGCCATGTTATTTTAAAATTCTGAAAGTGAATATCGAATAGCAGTAATAAATGGGTCTTGACATTTAGTCTTTGGTTATCCTAAAATAAAGGACAAGTGCTGACAACTAGAAGGGTGTAGATTGACACCTGTATTTGCAGATAGATATATCCAAAGCCACTGGAATTATGCGATTGTGCTGCGATTTTTGCATTACTGTAGATTTACCGCATTTTCCAGATAATCCATCATCTGCCGCACAATCTGCAGAATTTTTCAGAACAAAAAAAATTGTTTCTAGCGCAAACGGTTCAAAAGTTAATAAAAATGCAGCAACACATGTTGCCACTCAGTGGAAGGCCCTTTGCAAAGCTAGACTGATCACCTTGCTGTTGCTAAAAGCTATATTTGGGTGTTCAACTGGTACTAATGAGGTGTAACCAATACCCATACAGTGTTATAAAGTTTAAAGATGACGAAATAAAGTAATATTACAAAACGTGCCGACTTATACTGCATAACTTGGTTTTTCTTGCTGCATAATTTCGTCTGCCCTGCCGCATAATTTGTCCTTTTCCTGCTGCATAATTCCAGTGGCCCTGGATTTATCCTCTTTTCATGTTATGTTGCACTCTGATCCTGAAACTCATTACCCTTCAAAGTTCTTAGCAGTCCATTTCTCTTAGATCTTGTAATAACTGTCGTTGAGCAGTTTAATTGTCCCAAAGAATATTCTCTTGCTGGAACAGCTTTTTTACTGCCCAGACATTTGGAAACTTTGGACCAGTCAATGAAGGGTTGTCTCTGGGTCTGTAACTCTGAGTGAACAGGGAGAGACTGAGCGATTGTAATTGTGCAGAAGGATCTGAAATTAGTTAGAGGGACTTACCTGTACCCTCGTCTGTGCCCAGAGGGATTCAGCTTTTGCAGTGTTCTACCAAAATGGAGAATTAAAAATGAGTGGCACCAAGCCTGGTTGAGGCTGCAGCTGTTGCTTACTAGAAACATATATCCTACTCATCCACTGTAGCTGATTCCTTCCGCCTAAATCCTGAGTTTCAAGAAACTGTTTGTCTGCATATAGCTCTGTGACCATCATAGATGTGCAATTACTGTTTTTGGTGAATGAACAGAGAGACCGACAACAAAAGGTCTTATGAGAAAGGTAGTCATTTGCGGAATGTAAGATACATTACACTCTGAGTCCTCGTTATGCTCCCTAAGACACCACAGCTTAATACTACTTGAAAGTTATTCATAGTGGAATATTCAGATATCTTTCTCTCATGTTTGAGTGTCTTCAGAGACTTATCAGACTTGTATCCTGGATGTGGGCTTTAACCACAACCCTGTCATTGATGATTGTCAATCTGTATATCAATTGAATATACATCTATCCTTTGCTAGTTGAGAAAATCTGGGATGGAGACCATGGCAGTTGTCCAGTCATTAAAGAACTTTTTCCACTATCAGGGGTTCTCAGACACCCACTGAATGTCGTCCCTAGCCTACTCAAACACTAGTCTAGTGGTGTTGTATTTACCGCTAATGTCGACCTATGCAGCATTAAAACTAATTCAAGCTTATAACTCATTAAATCTCTAAGGAAAGTTCTAGCCATGTGTAGGATGCTGGCTTAGTATATGGTGCACACTTATTTAAGTGGAGCACCTTGCACTTATCCAGACAACCCTTATGGTGACTTTAGTGGTCTTAGACAACCTTAAAAGCTGTCTAAGTGGTAGCTGTGGAGAGCAGCCTTCAGGCTTAGTCCGGAAGGAGTGTGAAGCAGCTTGTTTTACCAGTACTAATCATATACTGTAGTTTAAGTGAAAAAGAACCATACAGTGTAGTTATAAAAATATGTATTTATTATAAACACTCACTAACACATTGCAGTATCTCCTTCTCGGAGATATAATCCCAATACTTCAGTAATAGAACAAGTAAGTAGCACAAATACACAGTAGTCTCCAGGGGTAGACCAATTCATATACTAATAAAGTGGAATGCGACCCACGACCAAAGTCGAGACTGGACCCAGAAGACTTAGAAGAGCCGGGGATCCAAGGAACCACCCAAGGTAAGTACCAAGGAACACCACGAAGGCAGTATGCAGAGTGGAAACTCGACCACGTGCTCAATACAAGTCCATGGGGAAGTCGCAGTTTCAGTTTTCAAGAAGGACTTTTTTCAGAGGGCCCTGAAGAAACCCAGTGGAAGGTGGAAGGTTGGAGAGTCACCCCTCCCGTGGATACCTCGGGAACCAGGATACCTACACCAGGGAAGCTGTGTGCATAGGTGCGAAGTGAGGTCGGGATCAGCCATAGACCACAATGGAGGACTTCAGAAAAGATGCAGCTGGCGAAGAAGTTGAAAGTCTGGTGACATCCAAGGGTGGATTCAGCAAGAGAGGTACCTGCAAGCAGAGGGTACAGTGTCTATGCCACTCAGCAGTGACCAGGAGGCACGGAAGACGAATGCCCACTGATGTCAGTAGATGTAGGAGAGTTGACGGTGACCTTGGCGCTGCAGCTTTGCGGACCAGGCGATGCTGTGGAAGACTAGGAGCCATTCACGAGCTGTCCTACATCGGATGTCAAGAACCAGGGGGTCAGTGTCCGGCAGGAGCACCAACAAGCCTTGGCAGCGGCAACAAACGTGGCAGACAAAAAAGGTGCAGTGTCGAGACCAGCAAGGTCCAAGGGACTCACCATGAGCAGGAACGTCAGAGCAGGCCCCGAGCAAGCATGGGAGCCCACTGGAGGCAAAGAAGACCCTCGAGAGGACCCACAGGCTAGAGGCACAGGAATCGCAAGAGGACCTTGAGCAGCTAACCAATGATGCTGTCCCACGGTGCAGAGGATGTGGTGAGGATGAAGATCTTGGTAGCAAGAGATGCTGGAGACAGGAGCTTCTTGGAGCCTGAAGATCTCTGGAGAAGTCAACAAGCCTTGGCAACGGCAAGTCAATGCGTTGCACAGGGGTACTGCTCCAGCGGTTCCGACGAGGGATACTGACTTCACACTTGCTGAGAATACAGTGCAGGCCTCGAGGGAGTTGTAGAACCACCACCTGTGTTGCTGAGCCTTTCAGAGACCAGTCAGCTTTGTTGCGGTGCCTGCAGATGCAGCGGAGTGACTCCTTCACTCCAAGGGAGATTCCGTCCGGTGTCTTGGATGCCCAGAGGCCTGTAGAAGAACCTGTATGGAGCACAGGCACAGACGATGCAGAAGTCTGGCAGGACGACAAGACCAGGAGCAGCAGGAGTCTTCTAGATGCATTCTCGGTTCCCAAAGCGAAGTCCAATGAAATCCAAAGTGCCCAGACGGTTGAAGATGAAGTGGTTTCGGATCTGAATCTTGTCCCACGATGAATCTGAAGACCCACCCACAGGTAAGCCCTTGTGTACCCTAAGGAAAGGGTTGGGACGATTCAGGGGTCCCTCCCAGAGAAGGGGCTGGACAGTGGGGAGGATACTCCCATGTCCTTTTGTCCAGTTTTGCACCATAGCGGGAGCCAACGGCTCCCTGAACTGGTTCCATCTGAAGTATGCAAGGAGGGCACCAAATGTGTCCTTCAAAGCAGTCTAGTGGCGCTGGCAAGCTCCCCCCACCCCACCCCACCCCAGCACAATACACTAAGTCCTGTCTGGGAGGTGGTCACATCTCCCTGTGACAGGAAACCTATTGTCCTACCTTCCCCTGCTTGAGCTTGGCTCAGCAGCAGGAGGGCAGAATCGTCTCTGTGGTCGGCAGCAGCCCTAGCTTGCTGTCAGACTCTGGAAGACTAGGACCGGGAGCATGGAGGCTTCCCGCAGGAGCCCCACAGTGCATGGAATCATACCTCCGGTGTTGGGGTATGATTTCAACATGTTTGATACCAAACATGCCAGTGTTCGTTACAGCCAGTTTATAGTTGGCCATCTTGTAAGGATGCATGACCACTATATGTATCGTAATGACTGACGTACTTACAACGCCTGGAGAATGGACTCTGGGGATTGTAGGGGTGTCCTGCTCATGCAGGGGCACCCTCACACAACCAAGCACCCGTCCTTCAGGATTGCAAAGGCCTGCTATAGGGGTGACTTGTAGGTTTTAAGTGTAGTGACCTCAGATATAAGAAACCTTAGATCTGTCTTAAGTGGTGCTAGCACCAGCTTACACAGGCTGCAATGGCAGGCTTGTAGTCACAATTTGAGTAGTCTCCCATGGGTGGCATAATACATGCTTCACTTCATGGGAGACCCCTGGTGTACATATGCCCGGGGTACCTTGGTACCATATACTAGGGACTTAAAAAGGTACAACAGTAGCCAATTTGGGGGGTACCCAAGTACTCACCATGGTTCAATTTAGGGAGGAAGCACAGAGACTGGGTTCCTGATTAGCAGGATCCCAGTCAGACTAGTTGGAAAACAGAATGACACCAGCAAAAAGTGGGGGTAACATGTCTTCTGAGCTAACATCTGAGGGAGGGGCTTTCAGAACTGTTCTGGGAAACTTTGCTTTAGACATCTACACAGTGCTCTTGTACAAATTTTACATGTGGTGAAAATCTGAAAGAGACACGTTAGTGACAGATTCCTTACCTTAGAATATCCCCAGGCGTCAGACTGGATCCGGAAAGTTTTTTGCGTAGCAGTACCCTTGCGCGTCGGTAGGCGGTGTCGTGCGGCTCCGCGTCCGTTGTCGGCGTCGTGATCGCCGGGATGACGTCGCGGGCAGTACTTAGACGCCGCCCCTGCGCGCTGACGTCAGTTCTTCTTTTTCCGCGCCAGTAAGCGCAGATCCGGGAAGAGCAGTGCCCTAGTCAATTTTTGACTACATTTTTGGTGAATTTTTCACTGTTTCTTTTCGAGTCTTCATCGACTCCTAGGTGTCGTAGGGTTGCCCGGCTTCAAGCCATGCGACGCCTGTGGTCGAATGATGTCGATCACAGACCCGCATCTAGAGTGTCTCTACTGTCTCGGCCGAGACCACGACACGAAGTCGTGTCCTGACTGCCGGAAACTTCACCCGAAGGCTTTGCGAGAGCGGTCTCGAAAGCTACTCTAGGTCCACCAAGCCCCGGTCCCGTGAGAGGTCGAGGGGCCGGTCGCGGAGCCCCCGCCGGTCGTCGGAGTCCAAGTCTTCGCGCTCCTCGGGTAAGTCGAAGCACAAAAAGTCTAAGAAGCATCATCACTCTAAGACTTCGCCTCGCCGGTCTCGCGACTCGGCTGAGGCCCCTGTCGGCATTGTCCCCGCGGCCCCGGACGTGCCTGTGGAGCCGCCCCCGCATTACCCGTCCTTTCCGGGTTCGGGGCGACTCCGGCCGAAATACAGGAATTCCTGTCGGCCATGACCCGCCTCTTCGGGCCTCAAGGTCCCTCCGGTGCGCCTCGGGCCCTGCGGGCCCTGATGGGGTTGCTCCGGCGTCGCCGCCGACTCCGGTCCCGGCGCCGCCTGTCCCGCCAGCCTTCATCCCGGCCTCGGCTCCGGCCTCGATCCCGGCTCCGGTGGTACCGCAAACTCCATCGACGCCGGTTGACCTAACTCCGCCTCCGCCGATGTCCCCGGTGCCGTTCCGGACGCCGTCCGGGGCTCCGGACGGCGTCGTTCCCCGGTTCTCTCCGGCTCCGGACATGGAGACGGACCGACGTCGCTCAACGCCGGCTCCGGCGACGATGAGACCTTGGGTCCCAAATGTCCCTCCTCCTCCATATTTTGAACCAGAGGAGGACCAGGAGAGCTGGGAGGGGTCGGAAGACCCTCTCACAAAACAGTGTGAGTATGATCAGGACTGGGCTGAGGAACTTGGGGATGCCAGTGGTCTAGACACTTCCCCTGACACTGGCATGCTGTCTCCTCCCGTGGCTACGGAGGAGGGAGCTAATTTCGCAATGGTGTTGCGTAGAGCAGCTGGAGCCTTGCACCTCCAATTGCCTACTGTGGCTGTCAGGACTAATCTCCTGACGGAGGTGCTTCAGCCGGCAGCTTCCTCCACGGAGACTGTGCTGCCGTTTAATGATGCACTGACGTTCTTTTGGGCGCCTGGTCCAAGCCCACCACAGGGGCTCCTGTGGATAGGAACGTGGCCCGACGCCATCGCCCTGCTCCGGGCGACCCCTTGTTTCTCTCCCAACATCCCACCCCGAGAGCTTGGTTGTCCAAGCCTCTGCCTCCCAAACCGCCTTCCCTACCGCCCCTCCGGATAGGGAATCCACTCCCCTGGACCAATTTGGGAAGAAGGCTTTTTCTTCCTCCAGTGCTGGCTTGCGGTCCGTCAACACCGCTTGCCTTTTGGGCCGATATACCCACTCCCTGTGGGATTCGGTGGCGGCTGTTTTGCCACAGTGTTCTGAGTAGGTCCAGACACTGCTTACCCGCGCCATTGCGGAAGGAAGAGATGCGGCTAAATACACCATACGTTGTGGCCTTGATACCGCCGACTCGCTGGGCAGATCGCTTGCAACGACGGTGGCGCTACGTCGCCACGCCTGGCTGAGAACAACTGGTTTCTCGGGTGATGTCCAGAATACACTCATGGACATGCCCTTTGAGTCGGTCTTTTTGGTTCCAAAGCAGACCATGCGCTGGAGCGTTTTAAGGACTCACGGGCTACTGCCAAGTCCCTGGGCCTTTCTGTTGTGCGCCCTCCGCTAACCTCTGCTTTTCGCCCCTTTCGTGGCCACGGAAGAGGCGCCCAGTCACGTCAGCTGCCCAGCCACCGGCCTGCGCAGCAAGCGTCTTCGCGTGGCCGAGGACGTGGATACCGCCGTGGCGGTTCGGGCAACCAGCGTGCGGGTCAGGCCACCACCTCCAACCCGTCTGCGGCCTCCAAGCCCTCCTAGTCCTTCCTTTCAGGTGCACAGCACGCCAGTAGGGGCAGGGTCCGCCATCACCTTCACCACTGGCGTCCCATCACCTCGGACAGGTGGGTCTTGGACATTGTCCGAAGGGGCTACTCCTCCCCTTCGAGACCACCCCCAGCCATGCCACCTCAATTCCACCGCATGTCAGGGGATCACTTGGTGCTTCTGCAGAAGGAAGTCACGGCCCTCTTGGCCATCGAGCATGTTCCGACCCCAGAAGTAGGACGTGGTTGCTACTCCCACTACTTTCTGGTGCCCAAAAAGGACAAGGAGGACATGCGTCCCTATCTTGGACCTCCGGAACGTCAATCGCTTCCTCCGGAAGGAGAAGTTCAAGATGCTCACCCTAGCTCAGGTCTTGACTGCCCTCGACCCTGGAGACTGGTTGGTAGTGTTGGACTTGCAGGACGCTTATTTTCACATCCCCGTCCTGCCGGCCCACCGGCGTTACCTTCGGTTCACGGTAGGCCTCGAGCATTTTCAGTTCACCGTGCTCCCTTTGGCCTTACAAGTGCCCCTCGGGTGTTCACGAAAGTGATGGCGGTGGTCGCAGCTCATCTGCGCCGGGCAGGGGTTCCAGTCTTCCCCTACCTCGACGACTGGCTGCTGAAGGCGGGCTCGTCCCAGGCAGTCGTCTCCCACCTCCAGACTACGGCCGAACTCCTGCACTCGCTGGGGTTCTCCATCAATGTGCCGAAGTCGCATCTGATTCCTTCTCCACAGCTCCTTTTCATCGGAGCAGTTCTGGACACGACGCAGTTTCGGGCCTATCCTCCCGAACGGCGAGTCCGGGATATTCAGGCTATGATTCCGATCTTTCAGCCTTTATCCTGGGTTTCGGCACGGATGACCCTGAGGCTGCTGGGCCTCATGGCCTCCTGCATCCTGCTGGTCGATCATGCCAGATGGCATATGCGGGCTCTGCAGTGGGACCTGAAGTTCCAGTGGGCGCAGCACCAGGGCAACCTGTCCGATCACGTCCAGATCTCGGAGGGGACTGCAAAACAGTTGCAGTGGTGGCTCTCGAACCGGCAATGGGTCATGGGCAGATCCCTCTCCCTTCCCCAGCCAGAGCACACAGTTGTGACGGACGCGTCCCTTCTAGGATGGGGCGGTCACATGGGAGAGGCGGAGATCAGAGGCCTCTGGTCTCCGGCGGAGTCTCGGCTCCATATCAACCTTCTGGAGCTCCGGGCGATCCGACTTGCACTCAAAGCATTCCTTCCCTCTGTCAAAGGGAAGGTAGTGCAGGTGTTCACAGACAACACCACCGCCATGTGGTATTGCAACAAACAAGGCGGGGTGGGGTCGTGGACCCTATGTCAGGAGGCTCTACGCCTCTGGACATGGCTGGAACATCAGGGCATTTTCCTGATGGTTCAACACCTGGCAGGTTCCCTGAATGCCAGGGCGGACGAACTCAGCCGCAGGTGCATGATGGATCACGAATGGCGCAAGGTCTCTTTCTACAGTGGGGAGAGCCTTGGTTAGATCTATTCGCCACCGAAGAGAACGCGCAATGTCATCAGTTCTGCGCGTTGGAATTTCCAAGGCAGCACTCGCTCGGCGACGCTTTTCGTCGCGAGTGGAGTTGCGGTCTGTTGTACGCTTTTCCGCCTATACCACTTCTACCCAGAGTGTTGAAGAAGATTCGGCGCGACCGGGCCCAAGTCATCCTTGTGGCTCCGGACTGGGCTCGAAGAGTTTGGTATCCCGAGCTACTCCGTATGAGCGTCGATCCCCCGATCCGTCTGCCTCTTCGGGAGGATCTTCTGTCGCAGCAGCAGGGGACGGTCCTCCACCCGAACCTGTCCAGCCTCCACCTGCTTGCGTGGAGATTGAGCGGCGGCAGTTGATTCCTTTCGACTTGCCTCCAGAAGTTTGTGATGTGATTCTGGCAGCCAGGCGTCCCTCCACTAAGGTGGTATACGCTTGTAGGTGGAACAAGTTTGTGGCATGGTGCACGGCAAAGGCTGTGAATCCCCTTTCTGCCCCTCTTTCTGAGGTTCTTCTGTTCCTTCTTTCCCTGGCCCAACAGGGTTCTGCCCTGGGTACCATCAAGGGCTATCTTTGTGCCATCTCGGCCTTCCTCAGGCTTCCTGATCAGCCCTCCCTTTTCAAGTCCCCTGTTAACAGGTTTCTAAAAGGCATTACACACCTCTTCCCTCCTGTTCCGTTTGTGATGCCTCAGTGGGACTTGAACTTGGTTCTTACCTTTCTTATGTGCGCTCCTTTTGAGCCTCTACATAACTGTCCTCTTCGTCTTCTGACTCCGAAGACAGCCTTTCTGGTGGCCATCACCTCCGCTCGGCGGGTGAGTGAGCTCCAGGCTCTATCATGCAAACCTCCCTTTCTGTCTGTCCATCCAGACAAGGTTGTTCTTAGGACGCGTCCGTCCTTCTTGCCAAAGGTGGTTACTGCCTTCCACATTGGGCAGACCATCACTTTGCCCACCTTCTTTCCGCCTTCGCATCCTTCCAGAGAGGAAGAGAGGCTCCACCGTCTGGACCCAAAAAGTGCGCTTTCTTTTTATATCAACCGCACACAACACTTCCGGGTGGATGACCAGCTCTTTGTTGGCTACGTGGGCGCCAAAAAAGGTCGGGCGGTGCACAAGAGAACCATCTCCCGCTGGGTAACCTTGTGTATCAAAGCCTGCTACTCTTTGGCTAAGAAGGAGCCTCCTGTTGGGCTGCGTGCCCATTCCACCAGGGCAACGGCTGCTAACACAGCCTTAGGCCGCGGTGTTCCGCTGCAGGATATATGTCAGGCAGCTACGTGGGCCTCGCTGCACACGTATACCAAGCATTACTGCCTTGACAGCCAGGTCCGGAGGGACGGCTTCTTTGGCCGTTCTGTCCTCCGGGACTTCCTTGTCTGATCTTTGTTCGCAGACCCACCACCGGGGTTGGTATTGCTGGGGTATCTATTCTAAGGTAAGGAATCTGTCACTAATGTGTCTTTCAGATGCACAAGTTACTAACTTGTGTAACGATATATCTGTAAGAGACAGTAGTTAGTGACAGATTCCTTACGGCCCCACCCATCCTCCCTGTTCTGCGAACTGATTTCTAGGGTTAAGGACATCCCTTTCAGGGCCCTAGTATTTTTCAGACACCTATGTCAGCTTCTTGCATGGCTCTGCGTTCCTGGCGCGGAAAGTCGTGTACAGAACTGACGTCAGCACGCAGGGGCGGCGTCTAAGTACTGCCCGCGAAGTCATCCCGGCGATCACGACGCCGACGACGGACGCGGAGCCGCACGACGCCGCCTACCGACGCGCAAGGGTACTGCTACGCAAAAAACTTTCCGGATCCAGTCTGACGCCTGGGGATATTCTAAGGTAAGGAATCTGTCACTAACTACTGTCTCTTACAGATATATCGTTACACAAGTTAGTAACTTGTGCTTCAGGTACACCAATGATGAGCGGAGGTTCAGAAAGAGTAAGCCTTTATACTGCTTTTCTACCACTACTGTCTTGGTAATCTAAGAATGTTAATTTTGGCAATTTCCTCTGCTTACTAAATTAGACAAATTTCCATCATGATTCGTTCCATAGGTTGTGTTTACTGGTGTACCACTGGGGTCTTTGATCAGAGATTGGGAGGTTGAATCAATTTATATGGCCTGGTGTCAAAGTCCTTTTTCATGAATTATGATTCCCCTTTGCTGTTCCAAAATAAGGCATCTGTATACAAGACATAATGTGTCCTTGTTCTAAGTGCAGATATGGTGGGCCACATACTCCTTTTCCTTGATGACATTGTGTCATTTTTCGCTAAAATTACAAGAATCTACTAGTGGATCTGACCTCTTTGCTGTATTTGAAGTAGTGCCTCATTGCAGTTAGGGGTTTGCAAGGGTGTGATTACCCTGAGAACACTCCTCCTACTCCTCATACAACTTCCACAGCTTTCAATTATTCACAATTTAGTCACAGTTGGTCTGTGTGCTGTGTATGGTAGCTCCAGCCTGGTGTTTCAGACTTGGTAATAGGCTTCCTGTTACTTGACCAGTCAAGTGTGCATATTTTACCTCCACCTATTTACCTGTTTCTGTTTCCCACTGTTCCTGAACTTGAAGACAACCATGCAAGACACTATCAGACCACAGAACTGAACACAAAGACACGTGTTGATACTTTAGGAAAGAAGCTAAGTCTCCCCATTTTCACTGCTGATGTGCTTTGCCATGTGCTCTTCATCTGTCTCACATTGGTGTGAAAAGGGAGATCTGTGAGAGAACTGTTTGAGAGCAGCCGGCCTGCAGGAGTTGACACATTTTAATGAATTTCTTCAAATACTTTGAGAACCTCTCCTGTAATTGAATCCTATCATTGTTTTGATTGTTGCCAAAGTAATTTAGATCCAAGAGGTTCTGATGAATTTATACTTTTGACTTTTTAGGCAGCGATCTAATCAAACTGATTGAGTTGTATGCTTGGTTGTCCTCTGTATAACGACAAGGTTTGCGTGCCAAACTTGTGTACAGCTTGATTAATAATGGTTGCTTGCTCTAACCCCCATCCCTTAAGCCCTCTGTTAATCTCATGCCATATGATGTGAATGCAATGACAGGCTTCATTATATTAAACTATGCTAGATTTGATGTAAGCAAAATATAAACGGTCATTGTGAAACTAGATCTTTTTAGTACCTCAGACTGAAACGTACCACATTACAACAGGACAGTTTGGCTGCAGATACCTTTACAGTGATCAAAGTGATTTTAAATAAGGTGAATGGCAAGTAATTCTGTGCTTTGGTGGCTTGGTTGGAATCTTCTGGGTAGCCTTGATGTGTGAGATGAGTTAATAAGAGGGCAGCCCACCCCCACTCCTCCTTTGAGGTACAGCGGAGACTGACCATGTCACACTCCTGCCCCTGTGAGACTTAGCCTGGAGTATAGCCCCACTACGAGCGGGCCTGACTGAATAGGGGCATATGGGGTGATGGTCCGTTGATGAGAGCATGGCCCGCAACAAAGAACCTAAGTCCCCTCTCCGTGCCAGGGGAGAATTGACTGCTATATTAAGGTAGTAACACCACTGATGGACAATGCTCCACCTACAATACCTGATAATACTGCCCTTCTGGCTCTCCAGTCTTCTCGAGAGGCCCTGGAGGTGAGAGTGGGTGAGGTGCACTCAAGGGTCTCCCTCCTGCATCAGGATCTCCACAGCGTGGTGGAGAGGGTCAGTTCAGCAGAAACCAGGATCTCTGAGCAGGAGGATGCGGTTCAGGGCCTCTGCAGAGATGTCGCAAAGGCTTGAGCTACTTCTAAGGACATGGTGCAGAGACTGAAAGATGCTGAAAAGCGTGCCCGCTGAAACAATCATAGATTTGTGGGGTTCCCAGAGAAAGGTTGAGGGCCAGAGTGTGGCACGGTTCAAGGGGGGGGGGGGTGCTGCAACATATTTTGCCCTAGGACAAGCTCTTCTCAGTTTTTCCCTCCAAGGCTGATGATCGCTCGCTTCCTGAACTTCCAGGACAGACCCGCGATCCTCACTGAAGTATCCAAAATGGGGGAAGTGCACCATGAGAACTTCAAGATCTTGATTTTCCCAGATTACACCCAGGAAGTTCAACGGGAGAGGCGTACATTCGACTCTGTGAAGGCCAAACTGCGGAGTCTCCAGTTACAATACATATTACTATTCCTCGCTAAGCTGAAAGCCCTATTTCAAGGGAAATTGTGTTTCTTCCAAACACCTGAGGAAGCTTGGGAGTGGTTGGAGGAACGTCCTTGGCTGCAAAGGAGTGGGGGACGAGAACCTGCCCCGCGCCCTATCGCTGAAGAAGGGGCTTGACCCAAAGACAGACAACGGCCTCGAAGGAGTGCAGGGCGTTCACAGAGAAGAGGGGAAGAAGATGGACCATGGCGAGGCAACGACCTGGGGAGGCAACAGGAGGCCTCCTCTAATTCGGAGGGAGACAGGGTGGCACTGACTAAAAAAAGCAAGACGGCCACTCCAGAAAAGGGGTCCACGTACGAATACACAGGTGATGACCAGGGGACTGAGTCCGAGACCCTACACCCCCTGGCGGTCGCCATTGCCAACCTAGAACATGAACCCAAGGTTCGCCCCCCCCCCCCCCCGGACGTCACAGCATCTGGACTGACAGCGGCATCATAATCGTGCTGCTTATGACAAGAAATGGAGCTCTTGAGAAAGATTCTCCTTGCCCCAATATGGACCGCTCAGAGTTGAAGCGGACAACTTTACAATTGCAAGTACAGAACCACCGCGTACAGAGGAGTTTGGTTCAGGTTGCATGACATTGTAGAGTAGTTCTTTGGTTAAGTTATGGGGTTACACACTTGCAGGGTCCATGAGGGGGTGGGGTGGAGGGAGGATAAGACACAAGTTAAACGGTATGAAGTTACCATAGTTCAAGGAGGGAAGGCAGACACGTCGGCCAGCGCCTGGCCTCGACGGGGGCTACATGCAACACACTGACCTGCCGCCAATAGCCTGGCAGTCACCCCATCCCCAGGACTCTTTGCCCCGATCTACAGTCATGATGGGTACTCCAACATTTGACGACCGGGATCTCTCAGTCCTCTCCTGGAATGTGATTGTGAATGTTTTGGGAGACAAAGTCAAGAAAGGCCTGGTGACCCAATACATTAAATGAATAGAACCAGATATGATACTTTTACAGGAGACCCATCTTAAGGGGACACAGTGCAGATTCCTTGGGAGAGGCGCTTGCACCCCGCTTGCACATTCGGGGTACACAACAGAGTCCAGGGGGATGGCCACTCTGTTCAGGAAGAATCCGCCCTTTAGAGTAATGGAACAATGGATAGACCAATCCGGCAGATATGTGTAAGTGAAGGGGTCCTGGGTATGCACAGATGTTACACTGCTCAGTTTATATGTCCCCTTCGTAGCTGGAGGCAGTTGTAGCAGTGTTACCAAAATCGGGCTGTGGTCCCAGTAGTTGTACTTCAAATAGAGCTCTTTCACTATTAAACGTTGGCAACAAGATTTTTGCCAAAATTATAATGCAGTGGCTTCAGCCATTGATTCAAAGATTGGTATGGCCGGAACAATCGAGCTTTATCCTACAAACAGCATTTAATCTACAAACTCTGACTGAGGTGCTGCAGAAAGTGGATCTAATGATCCTCCTCTTGGTCGTATTATTTAACACTTTGAAAGCATTTGATGATTTAGAGTGGGCATATATGGTGAAATATTGAGACGCATGGGACTATGGAAATATTTCCTCAGTGTGATTAATGTGCTGTACACTTATCCATCTGCCCGAGTAAGCGTAAATGGTATAAATCGCTGTAATTCCCCCATAGGTAAGGGCACCCGGCAGGGATGTCCCCAATCTCCCCTCCTATTTACTCTACCGATCAAGCTTTGGCTTTGCCGGCTGTGTCAGGTGTTTTTGCATAGAAGGATCTGTCAGATCAGGGTTTCTACTGGTGTCGCTTAACATGCTCAATACTATTTTTTATGTTCAGAAGCTTGAAGAAAACCTTTCACCAGGACTTATTCCTCTTAATAAATAATATGGCCCCTGTGGGCGAGGAGTACCTGCAGCAATAGAAACCCAAGGGAATTTCGATATCTTAGAGTCTTCAAAACCAGAGATACAGGCGAACCAATTAGTAAGAATTTTGATGTAACATTAGAGGAATTAATAATATGGGTTGGACGGTGGATAAAACTACTCCTGTCAGTTGTGGGTCACATATCTATAATTAAAATAGTGGTCTTGCTAAAGCGTTTATTTGTTAACATCACGATAAAGATCCCCAAGAGAGTACTTGAGACAACTCCTGCAGCTGTTAATTTGGTTGATCTAAGGCAGAGGGCAGTCGCGCATTAAATGGTAGATGCTCAAAAGGCCTATGAAAAAAAGAGGGGTCTGGAATCCCAGACCCGTATTTATATTCTCTGTTTGCTTTGGTGCATCATTCTAAATATTGGTTCTTAGAATCAGTAGCTGACGTGTTAAAGTTGAGAGAAAACTGATTAGATCATACTCTTTCCCAACAATACTGGAGATGGAGTAGGTATAATAGGGTACAGTTTGGGCCTGGTGGGAGATTGCAAAATATATGGGAGTTCCTATATAATTTTCTCTTTTGGGAGAGATAGATAATAACCTACTACTTTCAGCATTATTAGAAAAAAAAAGTCTGTCTGTTAAATAAGCTGAGAATTTAGGTGATGGGCGATTAGTTTCCAGATGGGATAGTTCTCAGTTTAAAGGAGTTTAGGGATATGGTTGGTGTGCCACTGTCAACCCTACATTACCACCAGCTATGACACTAAGCGTGATCTGTGTTCACGGATTTCCTTCTCTGGAAGTGGAAATATTGACTAAATTAATGCAGAGAGGAGAAGCGGACAATACAATTTCCTTTTTGCATGATGAGTTAATCAGCACGGAGGCACTATCGCAATACACCTCTAGGCAGGCATGGAAGATCAAGCTGGGCAAATCCGTATGCAGTAAAGCTGGAAGTACGTCTGTGCACAAGTTAGACATCCAATTCACGTACAGACACAAACTCAAACACTTCAAGATCTTACATTGTTTATACCAGGCTTCTCCAACGAGTAGCTAGTGAGCTACTGGTAGCTCTCTAGCTACTTGTAAGTAGCTCTCCTATGTGCAGCCCAGCCTACTAAATTAGAGTCTTTCGCTTTGTTGAATTAACATACGTATACCAAACTTAAAAAGCATCTGTTCGAAATGAAAATGTGTGTTTTTAGAACTCTTAAGCTTATGTTTGGAGAAAAATGTTTGAATTTCCAAAATATATTTAAAGCTGATATTTGAGTCATAAAACATGTGGAGCTGGGGAGGCTTATTACTCTTACTATAACCATGGTGCCAGGGGCTTTCCTGCTGCAACTCTTACTTATTACCCATCTGTAGGCATTCTAAATAAATAAGGCCTTTTTTGCATTACCACTGGCAACCCTGCCTGATGCACTGAGATGATTACTACTGACAGTGTTGCATAAGGTGACCGCTAATGTAATCTGGCCTGATGTGGTCACTATACAACACTAATAATAATAATAGCTCTGGATGATTTTCATTGAACATAAGTAGCTAATTTTTTCTGAAAAGGCTGAAGACCCCTGATCTATCAATTCAAATGGAGGGTCACTGTTCCTGAGAGAGAAAGACACAGAAGAGAATTGTAGGTTCTAAAAAGGACATTGTGGGCAGTAACCATGACTGTCTCTTGTTGCCTCACACACCCCTAGGGATGTAATGCTTCATCTTCGGGCGGGTGTTCCTCGTTGGGCCGGGGCTGCCCCCGAAGTGTCACTTTAACGGAGATCTTTTAGTTTTATCGCCATTTGAAGAGTGCGAGGGTGTCCAGGTGGGGTGATTTGTGATGGGTGCGACGAAGTGAGTTAAAAACGGAGTAAGGGATGTCACATTAACCTTTAATGTATAGACTCCTCTGCCAGGTTAAAAAAACCTGGTTAGGTTAGTGCTACTTTAACGGTTCTAATGTGCCAAAGTTGCTCTGTGTAACTTGGTGAAGTAAAACATGGGTCTACATGTTTTGCGCTTCTATGGTCTCTGAATGATCTGTGGCGCTTCTTCGAGGCCAAAAGGATAATGAGCCTACCCCACACTTAAATCGTTATGAGCGGTCCCCCCACAAAAAGGGAGGAACCTACTTGTTCATAGTTAAAATGATCGTCCAACCTAATTAAACGGTCTGCTATGCCTCATTGGTCGGGTCTGGGGTTGCGCACAGCTACGAGGTATCTAGTGTCTAGTACGCCAAACCTACCCTCCTCCTCTGCTTGACCCGGGCGAGAGGGTAGGTTTGGCGTACTGGGCGCACTTCCGATATACATCTGATGTTGTGGATTCCAATAAAAAAAAAGACAATAGGAATTAGAGATTTTTATTCCAGAGGAATTGTGAGCCTGCTGACATGTTTATGTCCAGGGGTTTTTGTTTACCATAGGTTTACCACTGCAGAGCAAATTTGATGATTCCTTTCTTGTGTTTCTGCAGGAATCACCTTGAAAGCCTCCCCGAATGGTTATGTGACAGCAAAAAGCTCGAGGTCTTGGATGTTAGCCATAATCAGATATGCGAGCTGCCTGCTGGGTGAGTTTCTCAAGTCCAACTTGCACAATCTGAAACAAAACAAAGACTGTAATGAAAATAAAATTGTTGTTTTCTGAGTTATTTGTTCCAGTAACTGAATCCCTCGTTCTATCAGATTTTTCTTTTTATGTTCTGATCTTTGTGTTGAATTTTTCTCATGCTTGAAATGTCTTCATTTCGAAGGAGAGAAGCTATTTTACTAGCTTTTTAGGTGTTGAGATATTCCAGTAGTTGCAAGTTGAAAACTTTTGCAAAGTGACGCTGGTGCTCATTGCCTCTCACATCCACAGATGAACCAGATAAGACATTGATGAAATGGCGGCAGGACATAGCAAGAACACTGAATTTCTAGTCTTTATCTAATGAGGATTTAAGACTTTAGTGCGCAGCTTCATGAATTGCCTTTTTTGTTGCTGTTAATTGTAACATGTATTCTTAAACTCAGTTGTGATGGTAAATGTTGCACCCTGCAGTAGTATATGGAGATAGGTCTAGGGACGTTTTGCTTCTTTGTTACTGTTTGCATAATGGAAAGGTGCTTTTGTCATATCGTCTATATTATAGAACAAGGAGACCCCACAATTTTCAAGAACCTGGGGTGATGCATTTTTTTAAGGAAAAAAAAACTGGTTCACTAAGGTCAAATGGTCTCAAGAGTGTTAAAAACAGCAAGGGTCTTAGGCAATTTTTTGAGGACCCAACAATACATAATACACAGAAGGCAAGTATAAACACAGGACAGTACTTAACTTTGTAATGCAATTAATGTATTCATTGTATATAATTTGCAGCAATACAAAACTACAAGTTGGTTAGACTCCTTTACGCAGTTATTTATATAATCTTTTAATTTATATAATTGATCTCATCAAATTGAAATGATCATCAGGACAAGGTGTGTGAGCGCCTAGTATTATTGGGGTAGGAGCGCCAATCTACCAAGTAAAATGCATAGTAAAAAGATTAGTGCGGTAAGCCTTTTCATCTTGCGCTGCCGGACTGGCTAGCTTGCTGGAGACTTGTAAAACTTAATGATGAGCATCCGACTAAGGTAATAGGAATTAGGCTTTGAGTGGAAGCTCCGGTGTCTCCGGTTAATATGTGTAGATAATCCGAATAGATCCACTTAGAGGACACTTAGGTGTTGATTCCTGAATATAGAATTAGATCCAAGGGCCCACCCAGGGGGTTGCTGCCAGTGGGGCTAACGACCTATGACTTGAAGAAAGCGCTAAGCAGCAGAATTAATTCCAGTTATCGCCAGTGAATCGGGACGCCGGGTGGCAGCTCTGGTCTCACAGCTCACTGTGCCATGTCGAGCAACGTTTGGATCTTGGATAAGTTCTGTCCAGTACATAGCAGAAAGGAAAGGTTTAAGTTTGCTAGGTCATCTGTCAACGAAAATCAAAAATGTATCTTTTGCCATAGGCAAGATCCAAACGTTGCTCGAAATGACAAAAGCACTTTTGCATTATGCAAACAGTAACAAAATAGACAATCGTTGGGTTGACTGTAGACTTGCGTCCTTATCCGCACTGTAATATCACTAAACTAACCAAATATGCACATTTATAATTGCACCTTCCACCGAGCGCCAGGTGTTTTTCAAGTGACACAGTTAGGTCTGATGTAATCGAGAATGTAGTTGATCCATTTAGGGCTTCATGCATGAGATTAAGGTAGTGGCAGCCGTGGCTGCTATCTGGAGTACTGTTGTGCCAATGGATTATGGACCAACCGACATTAAAACAAAACATCTGGACAGATGAGAGGAGGCGTAGCATTATGGCAGCGCCTGACCTGAAAATAAAGCTAATATGAGTTTTAGGAGCCTTATTATTTTTTTTAATTATTAAATTAATGCAAACCGGATGTTATAGCAGAGTGATATTTCACATTCTAATAGCAGTGGAACACAATTTTAATTTCTATTTTTGAGTTGCTATTGTTTGCCTGTCCACAGGGCTCAACTCGAGTGCTATTCATTCTGAGCAGCTGAGGGTGCGCTGAGTGAGCTGCTGTCCAATTATCTCTTGGAGAGGCTGTGTGGTGGCTATAGACTGCCCCTGAAATTGTTAGATTCTGTTCTAGGAATAGGACAACAGTGGCCCCATTTTTAAGAGGCCGCCAAGCATGTGCAGAGCATTCGTAGCCAAGGCAATTAAGTGCAGTCCTTTTTTTGTTAATCGCATTTGACTGTGCGCTACTTCTTGCTTCAAGTTGCCTGTTCTTGCACTAGTCTGGTCCACAGCAGTCGAAGGATGTGGAATTCACTGTCTCTCTGCTGAAAGGCCCACCAATCTCCTCTGTTGCAAACTTCTAGGATACGCCAGCTGGGAGTCTGAGCAGCAAGCACTACATGAGCATTGTGTGCCAGGGCTTCTGTGTGGCTTGATGGGGCTCCACACCTTTCATGGTCACTTTGCGGCCGATGTTTTACCTGGCTTCTGCTTCAGAAGCTGGGCTCAATAGGTCGTCTGGCCATTTGTGGGCTTTAGAACACCCGATGAAGGAGAGCAGGAGAGTAAGGAAACTGGTATTGTCATCATTGTACAGTTTCAATGTGTGCATTGCAGAGAACCAAGCTGTAGTCAAATCTATGTGGAGGTGATGGCCATACCATGTGTTTGTACGTTATACACGCCCTACAGAACATTTGAGGGACTTGCCCACACCCGACAATGCTGCTGCGTGTCACTGTCTTGGAGAATCTTATGGTGCCGCACACAGAGTTCTGTTGTGTTATTCATGTCATCACCTGAACGCCTGAGTAAATCCACGCCTAACATGAATGGCTCATTGTCTCATCATGTAGCATCTTTGGTGCCCAGTGTAGTGCTTGGTGTCAGTGGTGTGTGATCATGAAAAACTCCAAGATGGGATGAGCAGAGCGGCTGGGTAGCACATTGCAGAGTTTTACATGACTTCACGTTTCCAATGCAGTTTCTGCCTTTCTTGCCCATCGGCAGAGTTGTGTTGTATTGCAAAGTTGTTATCCTTTAGGGAGTTTTAAAAATGGAGATTTCTCTCTTAGTTTAAAAAACGGCTCAATAACACGCACTACAATAAACCTACAAGGAACAGGACAAGTGCATTTTGTAGCTAGCATGTTTTTGTTTAAAAACGCTATTTCCTGAAAAATATAAATGCAACAAAAACGGTCTAGAACAATATTTCGTACATAGAAAAATAAATTAGTCAGAAAAACATAAGATTACATGACCTGGTGTTGGAATTTGGAAATTTGTACTCCGGGAACTGGTAAATTAGGGTTTGAGTAACGTTTGGCACGAAGGGCGGGGTCTGACAGCCAACTTACACATTTATTGTTTAGAAACTGCGTCAAAGAAATCGGCAACAAGGACAAACGTGACATTAAAATTAGTTCTGGCTAGTATAATTAGTCCCAAACACACTGCTTTTTGAAAGGCGTTAAGGCACCTGCTACAGGCCACTCATCTCTTCCCAGCCCAAAAAGCATACTGCATTGCCCTGCCCGCAGACTTGCATAGACGAGGACATGTGTACCGTCCAGTATGTGGCTGCGGCGGTCATCTAAAAGCTTGAGCCACTGCTGCTGCGGTTGATACTGGTTGCTCCCTGCGCTCTCTCTTTCCATGAGGCTGTAGTCTACCACCATCCTGAGCCCGTGATTTAAATGAGCAGGTACTATCCGGTACGGAGGGCTTCCTCCTCTTTAATTTAGAAGGGAGAGAGTACCTGCACTTCTGCAATACATGTAATGGGAGAGTGCTTCACTTCTCTGGAGCAACTAGGTACTGAGGATGTGAGTACCAGCACTTCTAGGTTTCAGTTTAAACCACTGTTCTGAGCTCAGTCTCCATGTACCCGCCTCCTTTCCTTTACAGTGAGCAGAGATGAGCTTGTCCAGAATGGCATCGATGGCTCCCAACAAAGTCTGAAGACTTAGCAGAGCCTTCTCTCTCAGGCTAGAAGCTAGAAGAGCTGCCCTCCCCTCCTCTAAGACGAGAAATCGAGCCCAATTAAATGGGTCTTCATTATTGCCTCCACCACTGCTGGCAGTTTCTTTAAATGACACTGCAGCTATCTCCAGCTGAGAGCAGCAGCCTGCTTCGGTGACAAGTAGTTCAATAAAATACGTTTACAAAGGCCCCAGTAGCAAAATGATTTTTGCTGATGGTGCACACCATTGGCAAAGCGAATAGGTCCAAAAAGCGAGAACTGTTTGCTTTACCAAAGCTTTTTGGCATATTTTATTGATTCTGTTCTCGCTGTATCGTTCACGGGGAAAGCATGCAGATGAGATCAGGCCCTCTGTAAAGATTCCCTGAAGACCAATTTGTAATCTTGAGCGGTCTAAATTGAACAATAATTTATTGTACCATTCAGTGTCTAAAGGGGAAATTCGGTTATTTAGCTCACAGAATGTGCTTGCGCTCTGCTTAGAGACTTCAAGTGGTAAACATATCCAGGGCTTCCCTAACGAGGGCCTCTGAACAGATTGATGCAAAAGAATTGTGTTGCATTTTTTCATGGATTTTGGAATGCACCGACATTTAGTTTCTTTGTTCTGCATAAATGCACACAGAGGTTATATGATAGAACAGTTTGCAGGCAATGGCTCGTAATTTGATGGTTTCTTTGGGTGGTTAATTTGTAACCCAGTCTCGCTTGTGCTGGAGTGCGCAGAGACCCTGCTGTATTGATCTGGGTCTCTGGAGACTTTTACGCACTTCTGTTTTGCCACCTTTTTTAACGATGGTGTAAGGGTTAACATGGATTCTCAAACAAGGTGTTAATTGTGTTGCTCTTCTGGGACTCACTGTACCAAGATGTTAATTGTACTCCTCTTTTCATTTAGGTGGTAAACGAACTCCTCACTCACCATATCAGTTCAAATCATTTTTAGAACTTTTATGTCAAAGGTAGGCTTGTCTGAGTCAGTTTATTTTGATTACATTCATGCTTTATTTAAGATATGTGATGAATTTTCAAAACCTTCTTCTTACTGAGCCGATAGTGTAAGTAAAAATGACCAACTAATTTTAATGGGTTTGTTTCGATTTAAATAGGGCTGCACACTTTTAAGTTGGATTGTAGCATTTGTATATTGCTTACCCATATGTCGGGACCTGAGCGCTTACCCATACGGATCACAAGCTACACATTGTAGGCTGTGTGTTTGGAAGTGAGTTGTCTTTGTTTTGAGCCTGTGTGGGAAGTGTTTTCAAGCCGTACAAGATGACCACGGAAGTGTGGATATTATGTTGTGGGACGCAGCACTTGTTGGCATGATGGATTAATAGGCACACATTCTGTACATTTCTGGTATGTTTGCAGCTATGTTAATTTTTTGTCATTTTAAATGTTCTCAATCTAGTGCCGTATGGTGGTTGATCCAGGAAGTTATCCACTCTGAGTTCTTATAGATCTGGGGGGGGCAACTGGTGTTGAAGAGTGAAGTGATTCAGATATGCCAGGAATACATGGTTTTATGAATCCCTTATTCAGTTGTTATGATGGACGTCAACTTGTGATTTGTCAACATGCTCTGCTATTTTAATCCTATTATCATTGTCACTGCTTATTGCACATGACAGTTTGAGACCTGCAGGGTGGACTATTCTTAATTCCTCCAGTGACCAAGAGTGTAACTGATCTCTTCTGTCACCTGTTTTAGTTGGTTTTGCGTTATTAATTGTATCTGTATCTTTCAGTTACCCGTAGAGTTCAACAGGTCCTTTCATACATTATAAGACTGTCCTAATAATAGGGGAAAAGTAGCATTGTTATATGATGGCAAAGATTAGGTTGAAGCAGGGATTACTGTTTGACAAAAGATACCGTCATTCATCATGTGGTTGGATGTAAGGTGTATACTATTGATCTGTGTTTACGATCCTCCTGGCTCCTAAGTGGATAGCAAGTGCACTCTGTTGCTGTGCAGCTCACCTCTTTAAGAGGACGTTTTGGTACAGCAGTCACCCTTGTGTATGTAGGATGGGCCATTTTAGGAAGGAGGCGAGAGATCCCTGGTCACGTGACTTTGGTGTTTTTGGCCTCCGAGCTCAATGCATGTCAGGTTGTGCGTAAGGAAGGCGACCAGATAGGAAAACGAGCTAAAAAACACCTAGCCTTGCTGCTGGTCTACATCAGCAGGTCACAGTTTATGCCCAAGCATAATTATATTTTAGCAAATAATTTTGGCTTAAATAAAAGCATACAGCCATACACAGGTACTACTCTGAATTTCTTTCCTGCAAATTTCACCACTATGCCCTTAAATAATACCACTTAATTATTTCAAGCACTCTTGCCTTTTACTGTCCTTTCCCTGTCCCCGGGCTCCAAAATGGGTAGCGTAAATACTTTGTTGCCATGTTTGCCTTCTCTTTAAGATGCTGTTGGGCTGTCTATAGAGAAACTTGAAGTTCTCTGGCATGTTCTTATTAACATCATTCAACATTTTCTTAATCGTTAGATAAATGAGGCATTCTTAGAATATTAGCTAAGCCCAAAGACCGCGGGTGGGACAACTGAAAACTATTGCTTTGTGTAGGTGAACTAATTGAAAATAATTGAGGTAAATGCAGGTAGACTCAGACAAACTTCATATGCGTCAAAGTGCACACAGGTGAGCGTTGTTGTACAGCGAAAGTGTTGTCAATGGAAGAACAAATAATTCAATCTGAAACATTGTAAAAATAAACGGACCAGGAAAGCTGGAGGTGACCAGTAATGCACATGAGATAAGTATTAATTAGGGACTGCAAATGTGTGATAAACCCAAATTTTATAACTTCCCCAAAGTGTTGAAAATGTATTAACTGGCCTGTAGATTTCCTGAAAGGATTGACTGGGACATAGTAGGTGGGGCTGCAGCAGACAATCAGGCTAACATTAATCATTGGTGGCACTTCCTGAGGTAGTCTTTTACTGAGTTTCAAGATGGGCTAAGTGGTAGGTCCCTGCAGAATCAGCTTTCAGATGGAATCTTCCCAGCCAGAATCACTCTCCCAGCAGGCAGGCGAACGTGTATGTCTGAATGTGGCAAACCTTTGTCTTCTTTTACCTCTTGTAACAAACGAAGGTGGTCTGATAGCAGCAAGGCTTGTGAGGGTGCAGAAAATCAGAATTCACGAGTTATGAGAGAGGTAGAGAACTTGACATCTAAATGCAGAGGACTAAAGAGTCGTGGGTGAGGGGCATGAAGTCTGCATATTGTTATGGCGTGTGTTCTGCACATACAGCAATGTTGACAATTAAATGCAGTTTATTAGAGCGGCTTTATTTTTAACATTGTCTTGAGAAACCTTGCTAGAAACTTTAACTGTGTATTTTTGCATTTATGAAAACCTGCAAAAAGTTTTTTAATTTCTGCAGAACTTATTTTCCCAAAGATTTAAATTGCGTCTGGTAGGGACTGAGGAGTTCTGTTTCAAAAGCGTAATGGGGATGACCTGAATCAACTAAACCCATTAGTGCTTTAGCAGCATGTTGAATAGAGTATCTAATTTGTATGTGCCAGTTGTCACACCTATCAAGATAGTGTATATACCAGATGTATTAGTATAGCACAGACCGTGTTGCATAGCAGTGGAGTGCTGTACAGAAGCAGGCAGGTATACATGGAGTGAGATTGGGAGAGGGGCGGGAAACACGGTCACCGGGAGAGGGGGTAGAACCAGTGTTGGCTGATAGGGAGCCGCGGGGTGAGGGGGTTAGGGGGGAGGGTGGAAAATTTAAAAAAAGAAAAACTTACCTGCAGTCACGTTGCAGCCGCTTCCTCTCCTGTGTCTAAGGAAGCACCCGGGCTCTCCTAAGCCAATCGCAACGCTGCAATGCAGCGTTTTGATTGGCCTGAGCACCGTGGTTCGGCACTCAGATGGTGACAGGGACCCTGTGCATGTTCCTCACCAGACTGTGCATTACAGCCTGGTGGGGAAGATGCAAAGTGCGCAGGACTGTTTGACCGGCCTAAGAGGGCAGGCCAAACAGTCCTGCGCACTTTGGGAGTGAAAACCACTCATCCCTCTGGCCTGTGGTCTGGCCAGCCCCGCCTCTCCCCGCACCTAGGAACGGAAAAAAAAATGATAACCTTCAATTATCATCATTTTATTTTTCATCTTCACTTCTCTCAAAGCAGTGGGGCGACGCTCATCCGCCTTAGCGGAGGAGCCGCCACTGGGTAGAACACCCAGAATTGTGATTGGTAGGGAGTTTCGTAGAAGGGTCTATTACAGGAATCTGAGCATTGTCATCCCTTGACGTGTTGTTAAAGGACAGCGTCTTAATCTCTTTTCTGAAGTGGCAGATGAATAGTTCTTGACTAACATTACTGGGGATAATTTCAGTGCCTCTGGCATTGCAAGTAAAGGTCTGGCACCTGTCTTTTCCCTTTCCTGTATTTCTTGAATGCAAGTACTGCATGCTGTTGCTACATGTGGTGTGGCCAAAGACATCCTAATTGTAACTCATATGTAGGATGGTGTTCCATTCTTGCCCTACAGCAGATTTTAAAGATGATGCAGGCAAATAAAATATTATTGCACTTAATGACAGGCTTTACTCCTTCCCTAGCGTGTACATTTTATGCTGTCACTTAGGCCCCCTATTGACCAACCCCATTTCAGCTCGTATGCCAATTTTATTGCCTATACCTCATAGTTCTTAGCATGTACTCTCCGTGGTGAAGTACTACACTTTGCTCAATGATCTGCATACCATCACACCCTTGGACATATTGTGGGTGGATGAATCATGGGTGCATCAACCTTTACTTGCCCTCTTCCCACGGTCTATAAAATTCTCATGCATAAGAAGAGTATAGGACTTTGTGTGCGGTGACCTTTTCATCAAATATATTCTGTTGTAGTAAACTAAATATCTGTTCGACTGTTATCTTTGCTTGTTTCTGTTAACATCACTTTAGTTAAATACCGATTGATTCTGATTACAGCTGTTGAGGCTGAAATTTGGCTAAGAGCAAGCATTTCTGGATTTTGAAGCACGCTTTTCTATTCAATTTCCTTATCTCGCTGCATTTGGTATTATAAATCTTTTAGCTACGCAGATACCCCACCAATAATGTTGTTGGCTCTTTTTTATATTGAGGGCTCACATTAAATGTAGAAGTCTCCAAGTACATGAAAAAGTTTGTCGAAAGCGAACTTTACAAAAAAAACACCAACATCTCTCTACTAATTATTATGCATTATGTTTGAAAATTCTCTTATTACATCATCTCTCGGACCACTACGGCCCTTGTCGCAACCACCATTCTTGTTTTTGTGTTGACAAGTCTGGGACTTGTTTAGATAATGTATTTTGCTGCATTAGTACCCCACCTATTACATTTGTTATAGATTTGCCTAGTCCTAGAAGTGGGTGTGCTGCTTTTTGGCTTTATTTTATGATCATTTGAGTTTCTTGATGTGGAAGATGAACTACGTGCTCCAGGTTCGAAACCACACTTGCTTTTCTCCCTGGCTTTGCCTTTAACCTAACCATCCATGGAGCAGAAATGAAAATATCTGTCCAAGAAGATGATTTAACAGCGTTTCTTCCTAATAAGCAAAAGACACCAGTGAAGAGCAATAAACTACTTTTGAATAGAATCCATTAGTAAAGCATCCAAGCAGACTTAAATGAATGGATGACCCATCCATTGTCTTTACATCATTTCTGCATCTCATTACATTTACAGTTGTTTTAATGTTTTTTTTCTGGATTACAAAATTAAATAAAACAAAGGTTTAGAGTCTGGAGTTCCATTTTCTCTTTACCCACACTATTGGAAGTCCTTTTGTTGCTATGTACCAGGAATCCTGGAGTCTACATGGCTCTCTGTATCCATCTACTTGCATTAGAGTCCTCTGCGCAATTTCCACTATTATTGCGCCCATCGTTATTTATCCAATTGTTTAGTTCTACCCAGCTCTTACTTTTGGTCTTAAAGTTATTTTGTTGAAAAAAATAAAAACTATCTTAACCTGACTATATTAGCTTTCCCTTGTCTTATTATGCTTTTTATGTAGTGGTTGATTTGCACGAGAAACTGATAGTGGAACAGTTTAATATCTTCAGAGCTTCATGGCAGTTTATTTCCATAAATCTGATTTTCAACACATTTACGCCTTTGGGACAAACAACTTCTGCATGACAAGGGAAAGTTTTGCGGCACTGTCCTGTTTACTATTTTTGACTTGCTGTCTTTTTTTTTTTTTTCCTCTTGCCACCCCCAATCTGCCATTCGTAGCAGCAGAAGGGGCTTCCAGTCGCGTCTCTACCCGCCCAGCTACTCCGGCGTGCAAGCTTCTCAGAAAATGGTATCCACAGACCTGGGCTGGGCAGCCAGAGGTAGGGCCATATGCCAGAAGTAAGTCTTGGTTGCTATTCCCTCTACTTTATGGTGCCCAAGAAGGACGGAGGCCTTCGTCCTATCCTAGACCTCCACGCTATCAATTTCTTCTACAAGAGGAAGTTTGAAATGCTCACACTTGCTCAGGCCTTGTTTACCCGGGAGACTGGATGGTAGCATTGGATTTGCAGTACTTATATTTCCGCATTCCCTTCCTGCCCTCAGATGTTACCTGCGGTTCACAGTGGGCCACGAGCACTTTCAGTTCGCGGTGCTCTCTTTGGCATTACAGCCCCCCTCTGGTGTTCACCAAGGTGATGGCGGCAGTTGCAGCTCATCTGCGGAGATCAAGGGTGCCAGTCTTCTCCAATCTCGATGACTGTTGAGGTGGGCTCGCCCCAGGCTAACGTCTCCCATCTCCAGACTGCAGCGAAATTCCTGCGTTTGCTGGGGTTTACTATCCACATGCCGAAGTCACACCGGACTCCCTCTCAGACTCTTCCCCTTCATCAGAGCTGTTCTGGACACTGCATTTTCTGGCCTGTCCTTCCCAACTGCGAGGTCAGGTTATTCAGGCTATGTTGCCGATGGTTCAGCCTCTATCCTGAATTTCGGTGAGTCTGACTGAGGTTGTTGGACTTCGTGGTGGAACCTCAAGTTCCAGTGGGCGCAGCATCAAGGATCTCTCTCCAACATGGTCCAGATCTCAGAGGGAACTGCAAAAGATCTGCAGTGGTGGTTAATGAACTATGATTGGAAAAGTGGCAGACCCCTCTCCCTTCCCCAACCAGATCTGACAGTGGTGACAGGTGCGTAACTCCTGGGTTGGGATGGCCATCTGGGAGAGGAGGAGATCAGAGGCCTCTGGACTCCGATGGAATACGGGCTCCACATTAACCTGCTGGAGCTCCCGGCGATTCTGCTGGCATTAAAATCCTTTTTACCCTTCATTAAGTGAAGGATAGTAAAGGTGTTCTTGGACAACACCACCGCCATGTGGTACTGCAACAAACAGGGTAGGGTGGGGTCGTGGACCCTTTGTCAAGAAGCCCTGCGCCTCTGGACGGGACTAGAACGCCAGGGCATATCCCTGGTGTTTCAACACCTTGCGGGCTCTCTGAATGTTAGGGTGGAGGAACTGAGGGGACGATGTCTAGCGGGGCACAAATGGCATCTCCCTCCAGAGGTGGTGCAAGGTCTCTTTGAGCAGTGGGGAGAGCCTTGGTTAGATCTGTTTGCCATAGCCAAGAGTGCGCAATATAAGCAGTTCAGCGCATGGGAATTTCCAAGGAGACTCTAGCTTGGAGATGCTTTTAGTCTCGAGTGGGAGCGCCTTTCCGCCCATACCACTACTGCCCAGAGTTCTTAGAAAGATCGAGAATGACCTGGACCAAGTCATCTTTGTGGCTCCGGACTGGGCTCGAAGAAGTTTGTATCCCGATCTGTTGAGCATGGCCAACAGTCCTCTGATCAGGTTGCCCCTTCTGGAGGATCTTCTGTCGCAGCAGGTGAGGGTTCTCCACCCGAACCTGTCCGCCCTCTGCCTTCTTGCATAGAGATTGAGCGGCGACAGTTGACAGCTTTTGACCTTCTGCCCGAAGCCTATGATGATGTTCTGGCAGTCAGGTGTCCCTCCACCAAAACGGTGTACGGTTGCCATTGGGTTGTTTGTGCCATGGTGTGCAGAAAAGCAGATGAATCACCTTTGTCCTCCCCTTTCTCAGGTTAATCTGTTTATTCTTTCCCTTGTCCAGCAGGGCTCTGCTCTGGGCATGGTAAAAGGTTATCTTTCTGACGTTGTCTTACCATCCATCCCTCTTCAAATCCCCATTTGTACATAGGTTCTTGAAAGGTTTGCAACATATGTTTCCTCCTTCTCCCTTTATCATGTCTCAGTGGGATCCTAATCTCGTACTGGCATGGAAAGTCACAAAAAACCTGACGTCAGAGCGCTGGGTTGGCACCTATATAGGCATTGTGCATATCACTTCCAGCGCGGACGACGCCATACAGAGCAGAACGCCACATACTGGTGTGCAAGGGTACTGCTCAAGAAAAAAAAAATCTGGATCCGGCCTGACACTTGGGAAAATTCTAAGGTAACGAATCTGCAGCTAGATAGTCTCTAAACAAACAAGTTACTTTTGGTAGCGCCTTATCTGGTAAAGTGCCCATTAACTTCTTTTTCCATACTCTTTTATTTCACACCCCTACTGGCTGGTGGTTGTAGGTGGGTGTGTGTTAAGAAAAGAACAATAGATTTTCTTTTTTGGCTGAAAGAACTCAGTATGTCAAAATAGGTGCTTTTTTCACCTTTTTTTTCTCTGAAGTCCCTCATGGAGTAACCTCGTCCACTGATGCTTAAGAATGTTTATAAAGCCTCTTAATTTGATCTAGTGCATATTCCCTGTTGTATTTGTCATATGTAGCAAACATCTCCTCATTTATATTGCATAAGAAGGGCACTGCCCCACTAAAACAACAGTTCCCCTGCCTAATTTAGAAAAGCCTGTGACCTAACAAACTATCTGTCACAGGGCCTCTGGGCCCCCGAGTGGGAAGCCCTCCTTGGGATTGGGCCTTCCGACTCATATATTTCATGTCGTGGGCTGATGTGTGAGACCATTGATCTCTCTGTATTTCAGAATCGAGCACCTGCTTGGACGTTTTTCAGAAATGCCCAAAAAATTTATATGGTGGCTGGCTGGCATTAAGTTTACCTGAAAGTGATCCAGCCACGTTAGCTGGAAGGCTTTACTAAAATGACCCCGGTGAGACAGTGGGGGGTGGGGGTGGGGAAATCTCTTGATTGGATTGGGTGTGCGAGTGCCTCCAGCGGGCTATCTGCTTACCCTAAAATTAGTCCTGAAGGCTAGAGATCGCTCCACTGGCTCCTTGTGAAGGATGTGGCACTTAAAGATTAGTTGGCTGGGATTTAAAGCTCTGACAAATTGTTTTTCCTTAAACTTTACTCTAAAAGGAAATAGTGCTTCTACTCTGTCTCACAACCTTAAGGCGCCTAGTAGGGCCACACTTTTTCCAGCCTTGGCATGCCACCAGTAAGAGAATCACGCAGGTAGTGCGCTATGTTAAGTGCATTAAATCAGTTTCATGAAAAATGTAACACCTGATTGAGTTTTCAGGAGACCCAAACTAAGTTGCACAGTCTAGTCCCATGATTGTTAGAAATCCACAACTTAGTTCAAAGTGGCATCAGAAAGTAGCCATGCGGCCGAGCTGTTCTGCTAATTCCTGATCCTTTATTGTCCACAGTATTATACATTGCATGTTTCTACTTCTTTTACTTGTTTGCATTCCAGGCTTTTTTTTTGGATAACATTTGTTGTGCTGCTCAGCACCTCCGCTGGAAGGCTGGTCCACAGGCTTTAAATTAAGATGGGATGTAGGGTTACAAATGTCTGTGCTCGGACCCCGAGTTAAGGTCCCTATCCTGAATGTGTTCAAATGTGCAATGCCCAAGTGTACATGTCCTTGTAAAGGTCCACATAGAGACAATACAGTCTACTAGAGCTCTACAGTAAAAGTGCTCTTTTGAATTATCCTGCATACCTCCTTGCATTGGATGAGCAACCCCAGTTTTCAGTGCCATGGACCTTGCCCAGTATCTACATAATAAAGTAGACAATACAACAACTTTGGATTTGTTTTATTCATTTGTAAAGCAAGTTGGCAATGTGCCAAAGAATCAGATCTCCCAAGGTGTCATGAGGATCATTAATCGGATTAAGGAGCCACTTTTGCATCATCTGACAACAGCAGTACCATGCTGTCACAGTAGATAGATGGGTGCTGAAGTACCTAGAAAGTAGGAAGCACACTGTGTCTAAATGAATAATCCCCTCCAACATATCACTCCCGGAAAATGAATATGCACCACACATTACTTTCTCAAACAGACAAAGGTGAAGAAGCTTCTTTCGAATCATTTGGTTGATTATTCTCTACCTGCTGATGTTCAGCACCTGGGGTTCAAGCCTTTCTGTGTGTTTCAGGGTTTGTAGTGTGGCCTTTCACGTTTAAAACCGAGCACCTACCACCCTATTGTGTAAGTGAAGGAGTTCACCATAGGCAGAGGCATGTGCTGATTACTTTGACCAGCCACAGGAAGCTTAATCTGGTGGAAGCTGAAGAAAAATGTCTGATAGATAGTAAGTTTCCTCTACTAAACTGGGTTTTGATCAAGCTCAAACTTAATAGTTTTCTTTCTCCTTCAAGCAATATATTTGTATTGCTTACCTAGACAGTTTTATTCAACCTACAGAAATCCTTTTTTCGTATATCTTTTGTTCGAGTTTACGCAGCTCTGCAAACGTCTTTAAGTTTTCAAAGCGGATTATAGGCATTTTATTGTCCGTGAAACTGGACGGAGGCTTTACTGCTTACCTGTTTATTAAACGTTGGAGTGGATTATGTCAGCTACTGCATGCTGGGATTGAAGCAGTGTTTTTGGTTTGAAAGTGGGGGGCTTGGAGGGGAGGTTGGCATATGAACATAGTGGTTCATACCCATAGCAAATGGACACCAAAAGACTCTTTGCAAATACGCAGTTTTCTAAAAGTTCGACCATGAGAATTTCACGATCTTGTGAGTATAAATGGTATTTCACATTTTTTTGGCAGTTCTACCATTATTTAGACTTGGAAGTTGCAAATTGACATCATTTAGATTTTGAAACAATATATTTTACTCATAGAGATGTTGTCCTTTAGCTGCTTTTATTGTGCGATCCTGTAGATTCACATTCACAGATTTTTCCTGTTGGGGTAATGCTCAATACTATTTTGTGCAGTCTTTTGAGATATCCTTTTGTTTTGATTCCAGTCGTGTCGCTATGCTGTGAAAGCTGGTCATCTCTCTGCACCATTTTACTTAGTTTTCAATGTCGCATGCAGATCATTAGGAATAATGTCTTGCTTCAACCACTGAAACACTTAATTGGATTTTACCACCTTCATGTTTTTTTTAGCATTGTCTTTTGTTTGACCTCTTGTTATCTGGTCTCTCTTCTTGAGAGATAGGAGTTGCCATTCCTTATTTGTCCCTTGGTTGGACTAATAGTTGGTCATTTTTCATGGGCATAGCAACAGCGTGCATTTTGCAAGATGTCATAAGTCATAATGATGATTATCTATGAAATAATAATGGTACTCCCATTTCATCTCACCAGCCATTTTTGAGAATCAAAGCCCTGAATGTGCCCTACAGTGGTGACTCCTCAAAATCGGACGTCTCTCTTTAACACTTTAACAACTCAGTTCATTTCTCTTATGATTCCTAAGTGCCACAGACCGGATTGCCACCAGTAAAACATTTGGAATGCCTTTACATGGGTAATGCACAGCAACCATAGCTTTAATACTCCTGGTACCAAATTAACACGAGTCATTAGTGTACCTGATGCTGCACGGTTTATCACTCAAATATAGTCTTTAAATATGTTTTTCAAAGTCTGTCATTTTTCTCCAAACCATCAACTTATGAGTTCTGAAAATACAATTTCATCTCCAGTGCACTTTTTTCAATTTGGGTATACATATGTTAATTCAACCTAGCGAAACTTTCTAGTTTAGTAGGCTGGGGTATGCACAGCAGTGCTACTTACAGGTAGCTGGAGAGCTACCAGTAGCTCACGAGCTACTTGTTAGAGAAGGCTGCATTAGATACTGAGATACAATAAAGATTTGCACAGAAGACCTTAGGAAGCCGTGGAACATATTGCTTTCCAGAATTTGCAGTCCTGATTTCAAATAGATGGTTCCTTTTTCATATCTCATATTTATCTCAACACCTATTATGGGTTTAGTAGCCACAAAAAAGCCAATGAACAGCTTTGGCAGAGGATGAAGGGGCTCTGAAGGTTCCTCCAAGCCATTCAGTCATGTAATCTACCTTTTTTTAAATATATTTTAAACGTCTAAGTAGGGTGGATGGACAAGTAGATGTCAGAAACCTTCATGCTAGGATAGGCCCAGCATTTAATTTCCTGTGACTCAAACAATTTCCATCAAGTACAGGATTGAGGGGATAACTATATTATTTATAATTAATTTTTCCACATACAAGCATTAAAAACCTTTCATCATCTGCATAGTCCCATTTCTGTTTATTTCTGTTGCTTCACGACATCGTACTAATACAGACGTCTTTAACCTTTCTTAGCCCTTAGAGCTTTCATTCCTTTGATTCGATTGGATACTTGCGTTTTTTTCCTAGGGAAATCTAAGATCCCGAGTGGAAAACCATCACTGATATGTGGCTAAGGATATCTCGGCAGGCCGTTTAAAAATGTCTAGCAATAGTAGTCATGAATACTCATCAGCAGTATGTAAGCAGAGCTGTGATATGTGGAACCCCCCCCCCTGTTGCCCCAAAATGCAAAGAGCAAAGTTATGAGCGTGAGCTTGACTGTTCTCAGCTGGGTATGCCTTAATTCCTAGCTTTCATGTATAATTGACAAATAAGGAAATGCAAGTGCAACCATATCAGGCACCTTTTTACATTTCTTAACTTCAAGGAAAATAAGCAGCAGGAGTTTTTTTCTCTCTTAAATTATTCCAAAATATAATGGTTTGTAGCAATGGATTGATATTTATTAATGTATTGTCTTCTGTCATTTCCCACTGTTGTCTAAAAACTGTTTTCAACGTATGCTTGACTATTCTCAATGCCCTTATGCCCAGGTTTATTATGTAATTGGCACATAAGAAAATGGAAGCACAGGAGTTTAGCATCTCACACAATATTACTTTCTGTAAGTAGAAGGAAAAGAAAAAGGGGGGGTTTCTTGGTGAAATCATTCCAGTATAATGCTTTGTAGCTGTAATTGATATTTTTATTGTCTCATCTCATCTTTGGGCATAGTGAAGAAGCATTTCAACATTTAAGGCACAGTGCACCTGGGATGTTTCCTAGGTTTCAATATGAGCTGTACAGTGTGAATTGGGTCGTAATCCAGGAGCATCTCTTGTCCCAGAGTTTATTTTAGGTCCAGTAGCTGAAAACTAGTGCTTTAATGTGATCATTTATGGTATTTTTGCTTCAGCCTACTTAAACAGAAATGATTAGTAAATATAATCTGAAATGTTTGCCATCTTTCCTATAACATTGCTGAGATATAGTATAGGTGGCACTTGTATATTTGCAATGCCTGGTAACTTTGGCTTATATTTTGCTCTTTCTTTCAAGGTTGTTTTGCAGTAGTGGTTTGCGGAAACTGCTTGCAGGCCACAACCAGCTCCAAAGGTTGCCAGAACACCTTGAGCGCACCCAGATTGAGGTCCTGGATCTACAACATAACCACTTGCTGGAACTTCCGGCCAACCTCCTGCTGAAATCTGAGAGGTAAACCACTAGAATTATCTGATAATGTTGTGACTTGTTGAAATTTACATTGTTGAATAGTTAACTGATTGCTGTGAATTTACTGGTATCTAATTAGACACAAAGTACGCTTTGTATGTGTAGCTTACTGTTTTGCGACGCTGACTTTGAAAGAGGGGGTTGCTAGTGTCCATATAAATGCATTTTGTATTTCTTCTCAATGCTAAGTTAACAAGCTAGCTTCATGTTTGTTTTTAGGTACTAATAAATGATTTGTGCAAATCTTTCCACTAATCCTCACTTTTCCATAATAAGTATTTTTTCCTTTAAATGTTAAGTTCAGTTTTGGTGGGAGAGCACTTTTTGCGCCTATTGCGTTTGAGAGGACTGCCACAGGTAATACCACTTCTGTTTTCGACACACAAGTTGAAAAGCTATGTTCTATTTACACCCCTCCCCCATGTTAATAACCTTGCTTGTTTGAGTCCACAGCAAGGCACGTGGCTGCTGCTATTGTCAGATCTGTTTGTATGTGAAGAACATCTCTAAACCTTTTGTTCTGTAGGGTCTTTTTGTCACTTATTGATGTAGGTGTGGTCTCCTCAGTATGTTCAGCATGAAAAAGTCCTCCTCCATAACCCTAGGTGTCTCCAACCAATCCATTGTGAGCTACCAGTAGCTCCCAGACACCTTCAGAGTAGCTTCCAGCCCTAAGTTCATTTCTAAATAAGCACAGGGTCACATTTTCCTTTTTAAGTTAAAGGAAGGCTGTGTTTATTTTACATTATTATCAGGCTGCAGATAGCAGGGCCTGATAATGAGCAGTGGTCAGTCAGATCTTTGACCCAGACTGGGGCTGGGTCACAGATGTGAAGAATTCAAATATTAAGGTATTTACCTCTTAAATAGAAGTCCTTGTCAACTCCGTATTGGAGAATGAGAAACAAATGGTGTTTCTGAATGCTTTTAAATGGGAGAAATTTAAAATGAAAAGTTACCTTAATGATTTAAGGTAACGCTTCATTTTAATTTTCTCCCATTTGTGTCACAATTAAAAAACAGCAGTCCTCTTGCTCCCAGGGGCCAGTAGACACTGTGCCACATATATAACTGACAAATAGTCATTTTTGTTAGGTCGAGCCTAGCGCAGCGCGCATGCGCTGCTCTAGGAGATGACCTTTTGGAATCGCTCTGCACTTTTCTGACACTCGTGCGTCTGGCGGCATCCACCTTGCGGGAGCGAGCAGCGGGCGCGCAGGGCGCCATGTGGTCTGTATCATGTTTCAACAATTAGCGTGGTGGCTTTCATTTTCACGGGCGCGCGTTCATGTTTTATTTGCAATGGCTTGTTTTTGTAGCCTTCCCGCCCTGCTGGTTATCAGGGGCCCATGCTTTGTCTACACAAGGGCTGGGTGAATATTGCTCTATAAACCCGCCGCCCGGGAAAAGACCTGTGAGTTGTTTGCATTTTTTCATTTTGAAACCGCTTTAATCTTCTCCGCGATTTGATTGTTTCAGTTTTGTTCATCATGAGCGCGCTTGTGTGGCTGGTCCTTTGGCTGTACATTTGCACACATATAGTTTAAGCTATTCATATTGTAAACAGATGAAGGATGATTGCCCCCTGTGCACAAAGGATGAGTTATGGGCAACATATCATCTTGCACTGCTGTCAGACCTATCCATTTGTCCATCGCTGTGGCTGCATTCACATGCTGCCATACTTTGAAGTCCCATGTGCGCGGTGCATTCAAACAGTAAATGTCACTTGTAGATTTGTGCAAAATCCCAGTCCCAAAACGTGCGCTCACCTTTACTGCTCTGCTGAGTGACATTTTGAATATCGTCACCTAGAGACACGCAGAGTGTCAGCATTTCTCAAACTAGCATTAAAGTGTCAAGTCGATCGAGTCCTTGTGCATCACAAGCGTGAGAAAATATTTTCAAAATAACGTCAAATAATAATCAATCATGGTTTGCATGGAACCAAAACACTGCACAGAAATGTAAAAGAAAAAAAGTAGCCTTGTTCGATAACTGCTCGTTATTTACCGGATTTGAAACTTATGTTTTTCTTTGACACCAGATGGAACTGCTATATACTCTCCGAACTGCACTAATTCAAATCTTAAAATAAATACAAAAACTGATCAAATACAATGCACGTGTAAAATAAATGCCTTTAGTGACATCGGCTAATGGCACTGATGCGCTTAACATGGGTGCATCGGAATCTGGAATTAGTGCATGGAGAGTGCTTTAATTCTGTCCTGAAGGCGCATGTCCACTGTATAGCATGCACACTCGAACAGGAGACGTGTTTGCTTTTCTATGTGGAAATGCTAAGAGGTTAAACAAGCATTGGCATAGCCAATAGGTCTCGCCTTTGGGACCTTATAAGTGTTTAGTTATCCAGCACAATATCCTTGGTGCAACAACATAAACTGTTGCATGGCTAAACACTTATAAGGTCCCAAAGGCGAGACCTATTGGCTATGCCAATGCTTGTTTTAAATGGGAGGAAAATGTTCCATATTTCGAACATTTTTCTGCACTTTAAATCTATCCCATCCAAAAAAATGGTTGTAGGTTTGTGTTATACATTTAACGATGCCATATATGGTGAAAGGTATATCCTGTGTCACAAGTACATACGACCCAGGCTCTGTCGCCCATACACATATATCCTAGTCATGCACACGCATGTTCATGTATCCCTAAAGACCATGCTCTCACCGACACACATGGCAGCCTTGTCATAGTGACCATAGTCAAAGTATTTTGATCAAACCATAGTATCTGGCTTTATGGACATTAGGCTCAAAATCAATGATGTTGGGTGTGGGGTTGTCGGAAAACAATGCACGCGTTAAGCCTTTAGGAGCTCACAATGATTTTCACTGATTAGAAGTAGCTCTCAATACATTAAAGGTTGGAAACCCCTGCCCTAGAATGTGTCCTTTGTCTTCACAAAGGTCCATTAAACTCCAAATTTGATTGGGGACTGGAGGGTGTAAGGCTAGGTTTGTGTGCTTAAACTGTTGTTCTAGATTCTATTCCACATCCTGACAAGCCACTTCACCCCAGCCAGGCCCTGCTTTTTTCATTCTGTATCTCCAGCATTAATAGCCTTGCAGTCGCTCGATGCATGGTGCTACCTTTTGAGGTCCCTGTTGGTTATGAGCCCCTCTGTCTTCCTATGCCATGGGTGTTTGCTCTTTCAATGCCATGATAATTGACAAAGATGTCCAGTAAGACACCAAGGGTTCACATAAATTCCCTGCCTAGGTTTTCAGGTCTCTGTCCCATTTTGCTTAGGCTTTCTCTTGCCGACTCAAATGGTCAATTGCTTTCTGCTAGGCTCATATACTTTTTTTCATGAAGACAGTGAGAAGAATTAATGCATTGTCGGTTTTGTTCTTGAGGTGGGGCAACGTTGTGTTCCCAGTCCCCTTCCAGGAATGATAAATCCCCTTCATTTGCTCCAGGATGAAATGTGTTCCAGGCTGTGATCTGGATAGGTCCCTGGACAAAGCCTTATTTTATTTTTAACAACTTAAAAAGCACAAAACTTAGCCCAGAGGCGCAGGAGTGCTATACTCGAGCAATACAACAGGAGAAACTTTTTTTGTAGTAAAGTAAAAAGCAGCAAAGACCACATTTCCTAAAAGAAAAAGAAAACAAGTCCAATAGAATGACCATAAAAATAGCAGACTTTAGAGGAAAGAAATGACATATTGTGAGGAGGATAGGCTGGTTTAAAACATGTTTTCAGCTATTTATGAAACTACAACAGAAATGAGGCTAGCCAATTTCCTAAAGGTGTGGGGTTCCAATGGCGTGGGGCTGCAAATGAAAAGAATTGGCCTATATCTAGAATCTAGATTATTTCTTTGGACTCATCATAGATATTTAGCTAGCTGACCAAATTCTTAGGTGTCCCGCTGCTCTCTAGTACTTTAAAAGTGATGCACCAGATTTGAAATGAAATATGAAAATGACAAGGTACCCAAAAAGAACATTGAATAATGTGACCAAAAATACTCCTCCCAGAAATCAAACAAGCTGCAGAATTAGCAACAGAATTACGAAGAAGCTGATAAAAGGCAGGAAGAAGAAAAAGAAAGTCACTGAAACTGCACACCCTAAAGGTCTGAACCACAGAAGGTCTGCAACATGGAGAAACAATGTCATTCTCCTCAAAAGCTGCAAATGGAAAGGACAACCATACCTAGGCTTATCAGTATGAAACAGAAAAAAATGTGAGTGAAGATGGGGGAAAGCCATGACTCAATCGAAGGAGAAAGTAAAGAAAAAGATAAAAATGAACTCTTCTTAAAGCTTTACAAAGTGACGAGACTGCAATTCCTGTATAACACCATTCTAGTCCTACAGGCAGATGTTGCCCATTGTTAACACTATAAGATAGAGTGGTGTATCAATGGTATATTAATAAATCGAAATACCTGTCCCTCACAGCAGGTGCCCCAGTGGTTACATAAGGATCATAAAAAAATAGCTAGGGAGATTTCCCTGGGGGACATCAAGCATTTGTTGACTGGCTAGCTGCTGCTATTTCTTATGGCTGGAAGATTAGATACTTGTAAGAGACTATTTCTTACTTACGGGATTTATATTATTCATGGATCAAAACATCTACACCCTTGTGTGAGATTCCAAAAGTCCTTTTCCAAATCAAGTTTCACCAATAAATGAAGGAATTTCGCCTATGGAGAGGCAACATGTCTTGAGTTTGAAAACTAGCAGAAGTAAAAAGCAAGTATAAAAAGCCCTTCTTAATGAACAAAACGCAGTAAATGCAATGAGTGGGGACAGCCTGTCCCAAGAGTAATTTCATGCTGCCATTTTCTTCAGTACAGTCCTGATGTAACCGTGCATTGGAAGTTCATTTTTATTCTCTTTAAGTGAATGTTCGCCAAAAAAAAGTGCTCTGCTCTTCATCCGCTTCTCATAGTGTGTTTTAGTAGGTCATTTTCTTTGTTGCTTCACCTGATATTTTTGTCTTTATCAAGGATTCGCCTAGACTCTTTCCCGCTCACTTGTCAAAGAAGCCTTGGGAGGTTTTACTTTGACAGGAATTCCTTTCGTGCTGAAAGCCTGTTTGATGGCAGTCGGTGCCTTGATGTGCTTTTCTTTTTTGAAGAATGTATTTTTCCTTGGCATTTAGTTCCTTGTTAGCGGGAGATTTGTGCAATCATTACTGGGCTTACATGGAGCTTCCTGCCTCAGAATTTGGTTCGGGCAGCAGAATGATAAGAGCGGGACCGGCCCTTTTTTTTCTTCTTGCTACTCTGCCCTTGATAGCTCTGGTGGTACATAAATGACCTTCATTCTAGCACACGAAGGTGTAGATCGGTCTCATATGAAACAATCATGTTCTGGTTCTGCAATGATAAGAACATTCTGCGATTGGTTTCATGGTAGATTTTTACTGAGCGTAGCTGTTTTTCTAAATTATGTAGGGCTGTCATTTCCAGGGCAACAAAGGGTGGTATGGAACACCAATTCTTGTTGCCTTCTCTAATGACTAATTTAATTCTAATTGGGCCTCTAATGGATTCCGTTGAAAACTGTACTCTAGGTATAGAAAACAAGATGCAGAGACCTATTCAGTGTTCTTGAAAAGGACAACAAACTCCACAGCTCTTATGACCAGCATTGCATCTTTTGCTTACCCACATTTATATCAAGTGCATAGCACAGCATCCTCCCATATTAGACAGTTTGCCGTGTAGTTGTGAGCTGTCCAGCCAAATCTAATTACTCTTGCTCAGATTGTTAGAAGACCCAAGTTTAGGCCTTTGTTTCAGATGGCCATTGGACATGCCTTAGATATTGAGCAATTGACATTTTAATTGCAAAATCCCACGTTTTGGTATATTTCAGAGTCTATTTGCCAAAATCAATATGGTGCTGCAGCCCTTTTGCGCTAACAAACAAAACCTGTCTCTTGGACCCTCCTTTTGTCTATGATATGCCGGGTTAATATCTTTGGCCTCTGCCAGCAACCACGGTATGCTGTTTATGAAATGGTAGCAAGTTTGTCATATTTCCAACAAGAGAAACAAGTCAAAGCAACATTTAATCTATTCTAATTATTAGATCTTAATGTATGGCCCTTTTGGCAACATGCTTTTTGTGAGGTGGATTCCCATGAGTAAGCCCCCTGTCTTTATTCCTATGTAAATCAGATGAACTGGAAGTTTAGAACTTACAGCTTTTACAGTGCATACGCTCTTCTAATCGACAGCTAGCAAGTAAACAACAGAATTTTTCTGCTGTTCCACTGTGAATTTAAACATTGTTTTCCTTGCAGGATCTGATGCCACATTGTTTTATTCTCTCAGTAGCCCGTGATGGCATCCTCAGAATTTCATTTACTTGTTTTCAAAATGAATTTCTGTTTTTGAACTGTTGTGCTTGAAGTACAGTAGCTTTGTAAATGGGTTTTGTTCAAACATAAGCTGCTTGGAACTCTACCGTGAAAACGTGTCATCGGCACCTCGGATTAGAATTGTATTGTGGCTTTTTCTAGTGTTGGTGCTTGCTTCATTATATCAACAGGGCTAGTTTACTCTACATCTGTTTCCTTTCATTGCCTGCCTTCGTTTTGTCTTTTATTTTGCTATAGTAAATATTTGTGTTATTCTTGTCAAGCATGCAGCGAAGGCACCTCTTTGGCATTGTAAGGAGGCCGATGACTGCTTGTCCACTGGTGCTGTCATCATTTGCCTTGCTTTTGTGTCATGTTTTTTATTAAAAAAAATAGAGCTTGTAGAGGAACTGCATCTGGCATAAGGCCCCTCACTGTGAAAGATGGGCACATGCGGAAACTGAGTATGGAACATTAATCTGTTGAGTTCGGAGTGAAGTAACAGGATTCTGAGAAGGATGGTTAGAGCAGCTGAGAAAGAAGTCCGTCAAGCTCCTTGCTGCTCGATGTGCGATGCTACGACGGTCTCGATCCCAGGATCATTCACAGAGCTTCTTCAAATGCCCGTTGTCACAGTCAAAGTTGTTCGGGTGTTCTTTTAAATCCCACTAACAGAAGATGAGCAAGAAGTCGAAGAGGTCTTTGACTTTACCCAGTCCGTCGAAGTCATCCGACAGGACGAGGTAATGCTGGTATCAGAGGCCTGGCTCTGAGGTTGAACCTACGACTGAGCCGTCTCCGCGCCTTCCTGAATTTCCAGGAGCTGGAGCAACCCGGCCCAACTTTGTGAATTTTGAGGCCATGCTTCTCATATTTGGACAGCCCATCCCTGCTGGAGCGCCTTCTGTCCCCGGGGAGTCTTCGGTATCTGCTGGCTCGGCTGGGGCCTCTACTGGTCTTTCATCTGCAGGTTCGGCCGCAGCACCAGCCAGGCCCCTTGGATCCATGGATGGGATCTGTACCTGTACCGTCGAGCCACCTCGACCTTCTCTGGCTCCACTACCGACGTCCTGGCGCAGCCCACATACTCATCCCTGACACAGAGCTGGATGGACGTTGTCCAAGGCAGACTCCAGCGCCAATTGAAGGCAGACACCCAGGCTGGAGCCTGTGCCCTAACCTTTGAGCGACTTGGGGATGATTGGGAGGGGCCATTAGACCCTGATGAATACTAGCCCCTAGATGTCACCAAGGACACCTGATGTGAGGATCTGGTAGATGCCAGTGGACAGGACTCCTCCCAAGATACTGGCTTGGTTTCTCCTACCGTGGCTACGGAGAAAGGAGCCTCATTTGCTATATTGGTGTGGAAGGCAGCTGAGGGTCTGGACCTTCAGCTACCCACTGTGGCTGTCAAGACGAATGTCTTTACTGAGGTGCTTCAATCGGAAGTCACCATATCTGAACCACTTCAAGGACTTATCCAAGCCCTTCATAGCAGCTCCTGTGAATAGGTTTATTGGCCCCCACCAATGCCCTTCCCCAGGGTGCATCTGTTTCCTCACAACACACCCAGCCCGGAGAGCTTGGTGGTCCAAGCCTCCACTTCAAAGTTAAACCCTGGCACATTCCGTTCCACTACACCGGGCAGGGAATTCAAGACGCTGAATACCTTGGGGAAGATTATGTTCTCTTTCACCAGCCAGACACTGCTGTAGGTGAGCACCTCTTGCCTTTTGGGCTGATACTCCCACTTGCTTTGAGACTCGGATGTGCAGGTGCTGCCAATGGTCTGAGTAGGTCTGAGCCATACTCTCTCAGAGACACGCATGGAAGTCCACCATACATTCTGGGCTGGATACGACCGACTCGCTAGGCAGAGCGGTTTAATTGTCGTTGGGCCTTATGGCGCTACAACTGGCTTTTCTGGGAATGTCCAGGCCTCACTCATGGACATGCCCTTTGATGGCTTCCGTCTCTTCGGAAACTAAACGGATTCAGTGCTGGAGCGCTTCAAGGGCAGCAGGGCTACGGGGCCAGGTCCTTGGGCCTTCTCATGGCCCCTCACAAACCACTGTCCACTGTTTTAGTGGCCACAGAAAGGGTTTCCAGCTATGTCGCCAACTACCCAGCCACCATGGCCAGCAGACTTCCCAGTCTTTGTGTGGCAAGGGACGCGGTAGCCACAGACCTCATGGGTCAGGTAGCCAGAGGTCAGGCCAGTCCACCACCACCCACCTGGTAGCCACAGCTTCCAAGCCCCTTTAGTTTTCCCTCCGACCATCATGGGCACCCAGTGGAAGGTAGGATACGCCATCATCTGCCCCACTGAAGGTCTATAACATCTGACCGCTGGATGCTCCAGACTCCCTCTTTTGACTAACTCTTCACCCATGCCACCTAGTTGCGACAGGCTGACAGAGGACCACATCTCTTTACTCTTCTCCAGCGGGGATTTGCCGTGCTCCCCTTTGACCTTACCAGAGCCCCTCGGGTGTTCACCAAGGGGATGGCGGTGGTCACAACTCATCTGCAGCGATCGGGGGTTTCAGTCTTTCCCTATCTCAACGACTGGCTGTTGAAGACGGACTTGCCCCAGGCGGTCGTCTCCCACCTCGGTGAATCTCCTGTACTTTATAGGGTTCGCTACCAAAGTGCTCAAGTCACACCTGATCCCTTCTCAGACACTCCCTTTCACCCGAGTGGTTCTGGACACTGTGCATTTTCGAGCTTATTCTCCCCAGCGGCGAGTCCAGGATATTAAGGTATGATACTGATGTTTCAGCCACTATCCTGGATTTCGTTGAGACTGACTTGGAGGCTGCTGGGCCTCATGGCCTCCTGCATCCTGCTTGTGATGTATGCCCGTTGGCATATGCGGGCTCTGCAGTGGGACCTGAAGTTCCAGTGGGTGCAGCATCCGGGGAATCTCTCCGGCATGGTCTAGAACTCGGAGGGCACTGCAAAATATCTGCTGTTGTGGCTGATTAACGGTGATAGGGTCAGTGGCAGCCCCCGCTGTCGCAGCACCAGGGGAGGGTTCTTCACCCGAACCGGTCAACGCTCGGCCTTCATGCATGGTGATTGAGCGGTAACCGTTGACGGCTTTTGAGCTTCCGCCCAAAGTCTACAATGTTATTTTGGCAGCTCGATGTCCCTCCACTTAGACTATTTACGCCGGCCATTGGAGCAAGTTTTTGACATGGTGTGCAGACAAACAGATTGACCCTTTATCTGCACCTGTTTCCTAATTTCTTGTGTTTATCGTTACCCTGGCCCAGCAGGGCTCTGCATTAGACACGTTGAAGGCTTATTTGTCTGTTGTCTCTACTTTTCTGCGGCTGCCAGATCAGCCTTCCCTTTTCAAGTCCCCTACTGTAAGTAAGTTCCTGAAAGGCCTTCATCACATATTGCCTCCAGCTGCTTTTGTTATGCCTCAATGGGACCTCGGTTTGATTTATTGATGTGCACTCCCTTTGTCACTTCATAACTGCCCTCTTAAGCTCCTCACCATCAAGATGGCCTTTCTGATGGCAATTACATCTGCCCGGAGGGTACGTGAACTGCAGGCGCTGCCATCTTAGGCTCCATACATTTCCTTTCACCCAGACAAACAGGACCTTCGGACTCGAGCATCCTTGTTGCCGAATAATACAACAGTCTAAAAGTGGCAGGGTTAACTCTGCGCTGAGTCAGTGCAAGGTAGTACAATCAAAATTCTAAAGTTTGCTCCAAGGATAAGTGGAACGGCCACCCAACGTTCCAAGGTTTGGAGATGGAATTCCCAAATAACAATACAAACAAAATCTTAACCTGAGCAAATGTCCATTCCAAAGTAAATTAAGCAGTCCGTAGTTATGGTAATTTCTTTGTTTTATTCCAAAGGCCAGAATTCCAAATGGGTAATATCACAGCCAGTCTGAACGGAATGCAGCCAACACGTGTTTCGTCTCATGGATAATTTCCACCGACTTAATCAGGGCTGCAAAAAATATGGAATATATAAGCAACAACAACCACTATTTCATTCGCCTACTCCCACTAAAGTTAGTGAAGTTGTGAAAAAATGTAGAAAAGTCACAAAAGATCGTGATTTGTGGTTAATCAATCAATCAAAAATTCTTTATTCGGTAACTGTAAAAGTTAACCATAAAAGCTCAATACATAAATCAAAACAATTAAAACACCTTTAAAATTATATAAACACAATGTTGTTAAGATCACATCAGAATTGATTTACGATATTTAAAAACATTTTTTTTAAAAACTAACGGAGGCAATAGTAAATTCATTATCTAACAGTTGCAGGGTCAAGAATGCTGGATGACATTGTCTCATACTAGATCTTTTAGTACAGGGATAATCCATCTCCTTCTCGGGATTGAGTAAAATTTACAGAAAAACAGTATATGTATAGTCGATTGTACAGAAACATCGCACGGGCAATTACTTAGAACTCTCGACCAATCATTTTGTACAGGAAAACTTAAAGATCTGTGTAAAATATTCAGTCTAAAGCGTGTTAGCAAAAACCTTTCATAATCGCCAGTAATTAGTACGATATATGGTTGCATAGATGGAGTCGCCAGGGCCATGTAATGTGCTTGAACCGTTGATTTCTTCAATTCTATTGTGGTTCTGATTTCGCCCAGATGGCGCATACAACTGGCTTTAAGATCTTTCCTGGACACATTACACATGGTATGTGGATCTTTATAGTATTCGGAATGGCCTAATTGAAACAAAAACATTTTAACATATTCTAGCCATCTTATGTGATTGACCCCGTTGATCGCCAATGCGTCTTTCAAGATATGACGATTAAAATCTGTCTCATCTGCGGTCCAGACTCTGTGCCACAGAAGGACTGGCTGAATCTTGATTATATCCTCTAAATATGGCATACCCAGTTCTCGGTGGCATATATAAGTTGAGGTACTGTCTGGAACTGCCAGAAGGGACCTAAAAAACATGTTTTCTGCGGACTGTAATGAGTTTACCCCTGCATAACCCCAGATTCCAGCTCCGTAGGTGGCAATAGCCACACATTTTGCCCTATAAATCTGTAGCAATTCCGCAGGGGAGCGTCTTCCTAATTTTCTACTAAAATTTAATAAGGCAGTCAAAGATTTAATAAATAACAGCCTTCTGGCTTTAATCGCCTGGCTCAATCCAAAAGGAGCTACAGAGGGAAAAAATTCACAGGTCGCCCTCCTCTCAACATATCATTAAATCAAAAAGACCTGTTCATGTAAGGCTCCTCTTCTTGAGGTATATGTATAAGTGGAGGCAGGGATTCCTTCACTGTTTATCTATCACTCCTCACTTAAATTAGAGGTAGTGTCCTACCACTTTACTGCCTAATTTTTCTAAAATCAATCTTTTGCGACTGACAGTCAAAAAACCACATGCCTCCTCTATACATAGGGGTGTATCTTAATTAGTATGAGAAATACACAGGATCCACCTATCTAGGTGTTACCTTTAACAAAAAAGTGTGAAAGGACAAGATGGCACCTCACGTGCGCACCACCAGTCGAGCTTGCTGATTGGTACTCACCAGCTATGCTCACTTTTCTCATCATTGGCCACCATCTTGCCCAAATAATGTGTGTCCCCAAAAATTAGTGCCAAAAATTATAGTGCCAGTTGTAATGTGTATTTCACAATTACCACCAAAAGCATGACCCCGTGAAAATAAAATTGAGATAAGTAGCACGGTTACCAACTTTTATTCTTCACTTGTGCACTTATTCAAATTTTAAAAACCGGCTGCTTTACGCAGACCTTTGCCGCAAACATTTGCACCAAGTTCCTGATTGATCGAATAAAATCCCTAGATAAGAGAAGGTTTTAGTGCGCTCTATTGCCTTTGAGTAAATAAAGAGTATTGGTCTTCTTTTTTGGTCCTGCCCCGCAATTCATTGCAAATGTTTTGGAGCAGTTGACAGTAAGACCCAAGTTTGACAAAGTTAACAAAGACATTGACGACCCTTTGAAGACCAAGCGGTGTGCGGGCCATAAGGACCGCATCATCCGCGTACAGGAGTGCCGGAATGGGGCGAGTCGCTGCTGCTGGTAAATCCTTGCACTCCTGAACCAAGACGGTTTCTAAATCATTTATATATATATTGTAAAAAGGAACGGGGCGAGAATACACCCTTGCCTGACACCTCTCCACTTTAAAGTGCTTAGTGCATTCACCCCCCCTCCCATAGCGAACCCTGGCCCTTGCCCCGGAATACAGCTGCCTTAAAAATGTGACTATTAAAACGTCTACACCCAGCCCCTCTAAAACCGACCACATCTTATCGTGGATAACACAGTCGAATGCCGCTGTTAGGTCGATAAAAGTCAAGTATAACCTTTCCCTTTTTGCCTTGGTGTAGTTATCTAATAAAATATGTAAATTGAGACCCTGTTCTATTGTGTCCAAACCCTTGCGAAAGCTGTAGTGTAAATCGCTATTGTCTGTTCCTCCGCCCAAACCTGTAGCCTATCTAGCAAGACTCGTCCCACAATCTTGACTGTAGAGTCCAACAATGAAATTGGGCGGTAACAGGCTGGGTTTGCCCTGTCACCTTTTTTAAAAATAGGCACAATTATTGAATCATACAAAGTCGATAAAAAGCCTTGTGAACAGCATGCATTAAAAACCTACGTTAAAAGTGGCCCCCATAATGCTAAGTTAGATTTAAAAAGATCTACTGGGATGCCATCAGGCCCTGCAGCCTGCCTCCCCCCCCCCCCCCAAAGACTTAAATTAATGGCCGTATTGACCTCACTAAGAGTAAAGTGTAAAGGCAGGTCTTTGGGTATTGATGAGTGCTCGGTGTCAGCCACATTTGCTAAGGTTCCCTGTTAGTCTGACGGTGGGTTATTATATAACCTTGAGTAATGTAATATCCATTCGTGTTCGGTAATAGCGATCTCTAAAGTTGCTTTGTCGCTTTCAGCCAAAAACTGGGCGTTAACCGCCTTCCAAAAGGCAGAAGGGTCGCGGTTAACCAAAGCGTCACGTAGGGATTGCCAAGCTTCCTCTTTTAAAGCCATCTTTCTTACTTTTAATGCCCTCTTGTATTCGCTTCTTGCCTTTCTAATATTTTCCCGGTTTTTCACTATGGCATGTAGAGTTTTTAAGCTTAGAATAAGCCTTTGTGCAATTATTATCAAACCACCCTTGTTTATGTTTCGCTTTCTTTCTTGCTTTCACGTAAAGTGTTTCTCTGATGAAATTCGAAATAACAGAGACATTTTCTAGGATTTCCTGGTGGGATGACCTCTCATCTAAACAAGATAAAAGCATATCTTTACAATTAGTCACAACTTTACCAATGAATGCCTCCGGGTCCACATTTACCCATTTGAGTGAGTAACCATTTTGTCTACTCAGGATGATGTTGTCCACGGAGTGGATAGAATTACCTCTTGTGTTAAGAATATTGTTATGCACCTCAATGCTAATAGGAAAGTGATTGCTTAATGCAATCTCATGTGTAGTAAAATCCTTGATGCAGGTAGAATATCTACTTGATGCTAATACAAAATCTATAGTTGAAAAGGTGCCTCGGCCGTTAAAAGTGGGTCGGAAAGGGGCCATGGGAGAACATAAATTGTTAGCAAAACCTATGTCGAATGTAAACATGTCATTTAGAAGGTCACCATACGATGTATGGGGGAAGTGGGAGAAACTAGAGCCCTTTTCATACGTTATACCGCAGACCCCTTTATTAGCATACTGACATATGGAAGAATTAAAATCCCCGCCCCAAATAACACAGATCTCTTTAGTTGAACAATATTGTAAGTTGTGCAATTCACCGCCCATTCGTCTCAAAATTCCCTCAATCAGCTCTGGTGAAGCATTATTATAAAAAATTCAATAATACTATACAAAATACTTTGTCTATATGAAGGCTAATAATTTGATAGTACTGGTCTGAAACATTTAATACAATTTTTCCTATGTTCAGAAAAGTTGAGATGTATGTGCAGAGGCCACCTTTAGCTCTACCGTGTGGTGATGAGACTGCTGGAGTGTGGAGGGTTTTATAACCGCTAATGTGGATAGGCCCTTCCGCCCAGGTTTCTTGCAAGCTAAGAATGTCAAACTTGCGCACAAAGTCAAACCACATTATGTTTGTCACCTTGGATTTTAGTCCCGCCACGTTCCAAAACAAGATCTGGCATTTGTCTTTCCTTCCTATGCCATGATTACCCCCCCCCCCTTCCTTTATCCCGGGCCGTTGATATATAGCCAGATTGTGTGGTAGGGGATAAAATAGAGGCAGCCAGGGTATTTGAAACTGTATCATTGGTGGTCATGGCCTCATCATGTGGAAGAATATTTTCATAACTGGCTGGAGTCACCATCGATCTCACTTTAGGAAGAGCCTTCTCTATACCAGGTGTATCAAACTGCGTGGGAACGGGCATTTGTTGTCAATCCACTGACTCGAGATTGGCGAGTGCGTCAAAACGATTATAAGTTGGGAGGTTAAGCCAGTGCCTATGGTGCGTGGTTCCCTATTTATTGGGGCAATGTAAGATGTGGGCTGATAGATGTGGTTAATCACACGTGAAGAGAGTGTAGGGTTCCTATTGTAAAGAATAAAAAGGTATGAATAATCTATAAAAAGAGGTCCAAATTTATCTTCGGGTTTTAAGCCCCTAATACACCTTAAAGTTGTTGTGCCAAGTCCGATTCACCAAAAGTGTGCAGGTGTGAACTGAACACGTTCCAATAAATGACCACAGCCAACAGTTCATCCAGTTATGACTTACAGTCATAATCAAGTACAGTCCTCAGTAGTAAAGCATAGTTTTCGCAAGCACCTAAATAATGGACCCTCCTCTTGTCCTCCTGAAATATACGGTGTGGATTATGTTTTACAGATACACGAATTGCCGACTGTTGGATTGAAAGATAATAAGGAATTATGGGATTAAGTATTGAGATATGGGTATGGATTACTTTATAATAATACCTATGTGTGTTTTGTTCACTATGGTTGTAAATGGTTGTATTGATAATAATTATTATTATTTAGGTGCTTGCGAAAATCTATGCTTTACTACTGAGGACTGAACTTGATTATGACTTATTAGGTAAGTCATAACTGGATGATTTGGTGGCTGTGGTAGTTTATTGGAACGTGTTCAGTTCCCACTTGCGCACTCTTTTGGTGAATCTGACTTGGCACAACAACTTTATACAAAGCCAAGCTGTAAGTTACCAAACACCGGAAAACGTTGCATAAGTCCATTCCCACTTGAAGTTGATGGAGCTTACCTGCTTTCAGAGCTCTTCTTGCAAAAGGTCATTGTTGCAGTCCAAGTCTTCGGTTAAGTCAAAGAGGAAGCAAAAGAAGGCCAAGCTGGACTTGTCCCAGTCTTGCCTCTCTCTTCCTGAGGACATCAAGGTGCTTGCCTATTCTGCAGATTATCCTGATGCATCCCGAATTTCCAGGGCTTGTTTCGTCACAACAGATTAAGGCTTTCAGAAAAGCCATGTTGCGAATCTCTGGCACCCTTCTGGCTCCTTCTGATGCACCTTTGGGCCCCGTGCATCTGCAGAGTCCACCAGTCAAACTACCACTGGTGGATCTGTCCTTGGCGCTGTATGTGCCTCCTGAGCCTGTTTTGGATGCAGCTCCAACTCAAGAACTGACTTCAACCCGGCACCAAGATCAGTGCTGAATCCTACCACATTGACAGTGCCGATAGAAGAGAAGGAGGCCTTTACTATTGTCCTGTCTGACACTGAACCTAATTCGCCTCGACCAAGGTTGCGTCCTGAAACAGTTCTAATGCTCCTGGTCCCAGTTCATTCTGACTGTAATAAAACATTGCCTTTACCTAGGAGCTGCCCTCCAGCACTCTAGCAACTTTTTGGATCCGACTTAAAGTCAACCAGCTTTCAATGATGATGGGGATGAATATCCCACAGTATGATTACCATACTTTCTACTTGGACCTACAAGAGGCCAGTGGGTTGGGTACTTTACTGATGCTAGTTTGGGCCCTCCCCCTTGCCTCTCAATGATAGAGACCACCTCCTTTGCTGTGGTCATCAGATGTGCAGCTCAAGTCCAAGACTTAGTTGTCTCACAGAAGTTTTGAACTTCTGACACTCTAATAGGTACCTGGGCTACACCTCACTCATGCCCACCTGTGGATAGAGGGTTAGCACAACGCCACAGGCCTTCTCCAGGAAATCCTGCTTTTCTGACACAGCACTCAACCCCCTTGAGCCTGGTAGTTCAGGTATTTACCAGTTGATTTACCCTTTGGCTGCTGGTGACATTTGAAATTGATGGGGCGTAAAAGTTTGATATTACTTTAATGTAGTGAGCGACACGGGCAAGCTTAATGGACAAACGTGGATTCCAGGCTGGATCCTCTTCCAAAGAAGAAAACTTGAAGAAAAGATCTGCACATCTTCAACCACCTCTCTATCCTCTTCAGCACCCTCTTTTCACTCTTCCCCAAATGAACTTCCTTGCATCTCCCTCACTTCACCACTTCCAAACATGCACTGCACTCACTCACATTTAAGCAATTTATTTACTTTTGCCCTGTAAATATTTTGCCATCTGTGCACCCGCTTCTCACACATTGTCCCAAAATTGCAATTACAACTGGAATACATGACCATTGTTCTGTGTGCTCTGCAGAGAGGCCATCCCACTGACGGGCACTTTGCTCTGGCTCAGCGTCCGAGCTCTCAATCAAAGCCCCTCATAAACACCTGCACAGTTCAAAGTATGCACAGGAATAAAATACAGAAAGAAACAACACTATTAAATAGCTAACTCTGAGGAAGGCATGATTAAGTAAAACTTGAAATAAGAGAGGAACTAAATTGCGGACATGCATTACCTTAACGTTTTTTAACGCTCATTGTTCGTAAATCAATCCATGTTTTTGGCATTTATGTTTTTAAGGGCCTGAAGATAGGGCCAGTTTTAGTGTCATACAGCAGATAACTGTCTATTGTAAGCACATATCTCTCGCTTTGCGCTTGACTCTGATATTAGGATCAACTTCACAAGGGAACAAGAACCCTGACCTGCTAGTCTTTTGGATCCATTTCGTGGGGGAACAAATGTAGCAGCTCCACTTCGAACGGGGCCAGCGACATGCATCCAGGGCCTGGGGTGTCACAGTGGGGGAGGTTAGTGCGGCGAGGGGTCTCAGCACAATATACATAACAAAAGACATTCTAACACTTACCATTACGGAGGACAAGGCACCAAAACACAGGTGCTTGCATCCGCTCCTATGTGTGACGAATGGGAAAGGGTGGGATCTATACCTGTGAATGACGCACGGCTGCTCTCACGTAGGGACGGAGACTCCAGCGTCCAAAACCATGATGCTGAAAGCGTCACTGGCCTATAATGGATACTGCCATAGACTACAATGGCATTGATTCATTATGAAGGGCTTTAGAACATTGAGCCATGCGTCACAGTTCAGAAAGTTGTTTTACTGCCTGGCTTCTGTCTCCTGCTTCAGAGCGAGGCGGGGAAGGCAGCCTGGGACCGACATCCCAGACTTAAATACATTGATTTGTTTAGAGATATGATCATATCTCTAAATAAATCGATCTATTTAATATTTGTACAAGAATGTGAAGGAAATAATTTCAGGGGGTGCTGTCCCAGAACCCTAATGGAGAATCGCCCCTGGATTTACCCTCACTTCATTTTCTACGGCCCTCCCAGACAAAGTTGAAAAGAATTGAGGCATTTGGGAAACAAATGTTCTCCTTAGCCAGCTTAGCCCTTTGGTATTTCAGCACGGGCTGTTTGCTGACCAGGTATTTCCACATGTTGTGGTGGGGCATGGTTGCCATGAACCTGCCAGCAGTCCCGGGGCAATTCCAAGCCAACCTGACAAACTATTCAAGATGGCTAGGACGCAGCAAAATATGCCATCAGATCAGGATTGGACATTATGAATTGCTTGGGCAAAATAGTTGGGACTAGCGTGGTGCTCCAGTGCCACACATGGATGAGATCCACAAGCTTCTCTGGTGATGGCTAGCTGTCATGTATGGATATGGCCTTTGGCGGGTGTCTCCTATTTAGCGAGAAGGCCAATTCCTCATTACAGCGCTTCAGAGCAATCAGAGCCACAGCCCACCCCTTGGGACTCTCTATGCTGGTGAAGCAGTATCCTCAACAGTTTTGCCTCTTCTGAGGTTTTGCCAGGGGATTAGCATACAGGTAATGCCAAGGCCCAGATCTGGGGATCCAGTAAACAACACCTGGGTTCTCTGGGACTGCGAATCTCCCGATCCCCCACCCCTCTGGCATCTGCTGCCAAGCCGCTTTAGTTTGCCTTTAAGGACATGCGAGCGCCCTGTGCAAGGCAGAATCAGTAATTTCTTCCAGGGGTGGCAGAATATAACATCCGGCAGGTGGGTCCTGCAGATCACTCAACGGGGCTAAGCCCTGCCATTCCTTTCCGACCCTTGCATCTTCTGCCCACATAAGAGCGGCTTTCGGAAGAGCGCCAGTCCATTTTGCTGCAGGAAGTACATACTCTTTTGGAAAAAGGAACCACACCGAGAGTGCTGATCTCATGAATGGGGACCAGATGTTACTCCTACTAACAACTTGTGAAGGAGTATAGTACTTTAGGTTGCCGATTTTCACAGCTCATACTACTATTAAAGTGTTACTAGTTTTTACTCAATTCAGTGGTCCTGCCTTAAGCTTGAGAGATGGGAGGCTAAGCTAGCCACACTTTTCCCTAATGCATGCTGCATCTGCAGAGCCATCTTGCACCAGCCTCATAGACAATCAGCCACACCTGGTCTCTGCCACATTAGTGCAGAGTTGACAGTATGTGTCTTAATTGAATCCCTACCTTAAATTTTGTCTCCCTCAAGCCACTTGAATAAGAAGGTCAGAGGCTGGTCCTTCGGGAGGCAGTTTTATACTTTGATTTTATAGAATCGATTTGCCTGTGTAGAGCCCAGTCATGACAGGCATTTCGCTCTGGTATTGCTTTAATTCCCGCATCCGTTGTCTGAAAAACAAATATTCATATTTTTTAACATCAAAATGTTGCAACTTAAAATAAACAGCCTTCCATTTTTAATTTCCGTGCGCTTGTTTTATTTTTTTTATATTGATTATCAATTTTTAACCTACTACTTTGAGAACGTACATGTTCGTAGCACATGTGGCTGTAGTTACATGCTCTTGACATCTAGTGTTGGACTCTGAGGCAAGTTATTTTTCTTCGAAGAAGTCTTTCCAGTCACAAGGTCTTAGTGACTTCTCTTCTGGATGTAGATGCGCATGGTAACAGACTTTGTTAGATTATTTATCTCTGCCATTGGGTTTGGATGTGATCCAGTGTGCTCCTGGTCTTGACTAGTTCCCTGTTGTGGCCTCAAGCCTGCTGACTACCACTCCTGTTGTGAGAAGAATCTTAGACGCAAACGTTTCACTTGCAGCGCCAGATCAATCGACGAGTGTCCAGGCCCTCCGTGTGCTCCGGACTCCTTTCGGAGAATGAAGACGCTCTTGAGGTAATGGAATGGATACCCTTTAGGGGATGCCCCCAGTGTCACTTACCTCTAAGTATTCCTGCGCCGACGTCCATGCCATGTGTACTTTGTGCCACTTGTCAGACCACGACAAGAGCTGCTGCTACCTCTGTTCGGTGTTCCACAGCAAGAAAACCCTATGACAGGGCAGAGATTGATGGTGGACATAGCTGGCCCAGTCCACTTCAGAGATGCCTGTCCTCTAAGGTGCTGCCGATCGCGTGGGTATTGAAGAAGAGCAAGAGGAGGTGCTAGGTGAGTCGCCTGAGCTCCCTGCCCATCAACCCATCCCCGAGTACATTGACTCTGATGCCTCTGAGTACAGTGAGGAATTCTCCCATAAAGAGGAAGAAGACCCTTGCGGATGCTCCATGTACTTCGGTCGGCTCCGGTCCACGCATGAGTACTGTAATTATCCCTGTCGCCATCACCCTTCGTAAGTGGCCGCATACTGGAGCCAACCACTGCCCCTCTAGGGGAACGGGCATTGAGCCCATTGCCGAAACCACTGCCACCTTCAGGTGCGCCATCACCCTGTAGCGCTGGTTGACACCAAATCAAGGCCTCGAAGCCTAGGAGTGACCCAGCTAAAGCCTTCGATCCTCACCCGGCCCCGGCCTTGAAGGTGCTGACATCCCAGTGGCACCTTCAAAGCCAAAGGCTCCCCAGCTTCAGCCACCCTTGCAGCTGAAGCCATCCTCGCCGCCGAAGCCTGCCACCCTTGATGGTAAGGAATGCCCCATCCCGGAGAAACTTCAGCATGATCTGGCTATGAGACGGGGGAAAATCTACCCATGCACCGGCAAGATGGCAGCATCTGGCAAACTTTTGCCTCTGAAACATAAGCTGACTGCGGAGGATGCCCAGCCATCACATAGGCATAGCACCCCCCTAGAGGCCCAAGGATAAACCCTCTCTTCCTCCTTCACCAACTCCACCTCCCACACCGCCTTTTACCTTATCTATCATACTCTCTCCTCAAAGGTCTCGAAAGTCTTATTCTGACACTGGCAGCCAGGCTCTAATTCGCCAGCTGAGGATTTCACACTTGTCTACCCTGGTGTTTTAGTTTGGGAGGATTGCAACATGGAGCCTCCCACTGACCATGATTTAGAGCACGTCCTTGTCCGGCTCAAACCCTCCAGACGATACTACAATGTTAATCAAAGTGCAGCAGCCTACCATGAAGTGGAGATGTACACTACTCCTAAGTAGAACATCTTCCTAGTATAGATTCTTTTAATGACAAAGTGGTCCGTCCAATATCTCCTGAGGCTCAAGTAGATCATCAATTCTGCTCCTGAAATCTTTAAAGCTGGTCAAACCTCACATGGTCACCCCATGCATTGAGAAAAAAGTACAGACTTACCCCTTCTGTTCTGCTCTACATCGAAGGTCATGTCCCACCCAACTCCTTGGTATTCTTCACCACAAGGAAGAGAGCAGCACGCAAGCCACTTCCCCAGAACCCTCCAGACAGCAAAAGGGCTATCACCAGCAGGGTACAGAGGGTTTACGAGGGCTCAGAGGCAACAGCTCTAAAGGCAGGGGTAGAGGCACTACCAGTAAGGGAACATCTACCTCCAAAAACTAAACTTGCCAAGTACTGCCCAAACCCCCCCCCCCCCCAACACCACCACACAACACCTGTCGGGGGAGACTTTAAGGATTTCTTCCCCATTAGAAGGGTCTTGTCCACAGTCTAGCATGGCTAATGCCTAGAGCTCCTTGCCACCTCACCAAGCATTCCTCCGCACTCGCACCTTGAGCCCCAAACTTCACACGTTGCTCCACAAGAAGGTTCAGGTGCTCCTGTCAAAGCAGGCCATAGAACCAGGGCAGGAGCATCTATTCCCTATATTTACTCATCCCCAAGAAGGTTGAATCCCTCAGATCAATCCTCGACTTCTCTCCTATCAACAGATGCATCCTGCCTGGGCATTTTCACATGGTCACCCTTCATGATGTTATCCCCTTCCTGCAGCATGTCGACTTAATGTCCAACCTCGACTTGAAGGATGTCTTCTTTCACATACCAATTCATCCAGAACGTTGGAGCTATCTCCGCTTCATGTGGTCCACACTACCAGTTCAAAGTACTGCCCCTCGGTGACAGCACACTTAAGTAGAAAGGGATTAAATGTGTTCTCCTACTTCAACGACTGGCTGATCAAGAGTGCAAGCAAACAAGAATGCGAAGCTCACACCCAGGCCACAGATTCCTTCCTTTGCAGCTTAGGGTTCACAGTAAATGCCACAAAGTCCCACTTGAACCTCTTCAGGTTGAACCCTTCCTAGGAGCAATCTTCAATTTTGTAGTCTGAAAAGTCTTCCCCAGCTCACAAACGTTGCAGGTGTTAAAACAAGTGCTGCCTTTTAAGCCAATCCATCAACTTTCAGGTCGCACTGTAATGTGCCTCTTAGGAATGGTGGCTTCATGCATTGCAATAGTGCCCCATGCCAGGCTGCATATGCACCTGCTTCAGGAGTGCCTCTTGAGCCAGTGGTCACAAGCAGAGAGTCCAATTGAGGATCTAGTGTTGGTAAGGGCCAGCACCCATCGCTCTCTGCAGTGATGTAACAGTGATAATTTGTTGCTGGGCTGGTCCTTTGCAGACCCTGTTCCGCAGGTGACCAGCACAAACGCATCCCTATCCAGCCAGCCTACTTAAACAACATGACAGTCCAAGGTCCGTGGCCACCTAATCTGCGGGGTCTCCACATGAAACGCATGGAGCGGTTAGCCATTCAACTAGCTCTGAAGGCATTTCTCCTTCAGATTCATGGCAAGATAGTCCTGCTGCATACCGACAACATGACTGCCATGTTCTGTCTGCAGAAGCAGAGAGGCACTCACTCACCTCGGCTGTCAGCCCCAGCCCAACAGATTTGACATTGGGACATCCCTCACCAGGTTATCTCCTGGCAGAGTACCTATCGGGAGCGAACAATAACTTTGCAGGCTTGCACATCAGAATGCAGCAACAAGCCACGAGTGGGAATTCCACTCACAGGTCCTGCTCCCTTCCACACCCCCAGCCCATGGACAATGCTCCGAATTAATTGGCCAGGGATCTTAGCCTAAGCTTTTCAGGCTCTCCCACTCGTTCCATACTTGGTCAGGAAGCTGAGGCAAACATCCATCACACTCATCTTGGTGGCTCCGACATGGACCAGACAACCATTGTTCTCTACCCTCCCCGAGATGTCCATTGTCCCACATAAGCTCCCCAACAGCCTGGACCTTCTCACTTAAGATCACGCCAGTGTCAGGCACACAACTCCCAGACAGCTCAACCTAGCTATTTGACTCCTGAAGTTATAGAGTTTGTTTACCATGGGTTACTGCAGGAGTGCTAGGACATACTCAAAGGAACCTGTAGACCCACCACATGCACCTGCCTGCTGCTAAGTGGAAATGTTTCATACATTACTGTACCCTAAACAACATTAATCCACTCACCCCAACAGTGTAGGACATTATTTGTTACCTCCTACACCATCAAAGGTCGGGATTGGTTTATACATCAATCAGGCTACCCCTGGGTGCTATTGCTGCATATATGCAGAACAGGGAACACTCTTCTTTCTTCAAAATCCCTGTTATCAAAGTCTTTATGGAGATTCTTAAGCAGGTAATCCAACCTAGCGAACATCCTGCCGCAGTCTGGATCCTTAACATTGTCCTTACCAGACTAATTTGGCCACCCTTCGAGCCCCTGCATTTGCGACCCCTGCAGTTCTTTTAAGTTGCCGTCCTTTTCACAATCACTTCACTCAAAACTCAATAATGAATTGTAGAACCCCACACTTCAGGAACCCTTTTTCCAAGTACACAGGTAAAAAGTGGTTCTCAGAACCAATCCACATTTTTCCCAAGGTAGTCTTTTCTACATCAACAAATTCATTGAGCTCCCAGTCTTCTCCCCACAACCTGACTCAGTAGCTGCAAGAGCACTCCACACGCTTGACGTTTAGCATGCTCTTACGTAGTACATTGACAGGACCAAATCCTTTAACCACAATTTTGTTGCTTTCTCCCAGCCTCAAAGGGCACCCCATTTCAAAGGCAGGGATTGCCAGGTGGATCATTAAATGCATGTCAGCCTGCTATGCTATAGCTAGAACCACCCAACCTTCCCGCCCCAGTCCACACTCTACCCGCAAGCAGGGAGCTACTATGGCCTTCCTGGGGAACATACCCATAGCAGACATCTGTAAAGCTCCACACACTTTTACAAAACATGATTGTGGGACATCCTATCGAGAGGGCAGGCCAGATTTGGGCAAGCTGTTCTCAAGACTTTGTTTTAGACCTCTGCACCATCCACTGGCTAGCCACCACTTAGGGAAGTACTGCTTTTAAGTCTATGCAGAGCATGTGTGCTCTAAAGATTTTTTCAAAGAAAAACAACTTGCAGCATCCAAGCCCAACATTAGGCACAGCAGTCAGTGTTTAAAATCAGCTTTTTTGTCCCATATGGCTTAAAACCCTAGTTTTTCCTTCCTGCTTTTCCTTTATACCACAGCTCTCATTTCCATTGAGTGCTATTGTAAAAGATCTCACACAGTCAATTGCTGTGGTCATTACTTGAGGGTTGATGAGTTTGACCTTTGTCTTCCCAGATTCGTGATTTTATACTTTGATTGGAAAGGCATAAAGCACCATAGAGATTTTTTGTGCAAAATCCTCTTAAGGAGAACCTAATTCTATAAGTTTACGAGAAATAATTATAATTTTTCATCATCATATAAATCTTTATTTCGGCTAAAAACCATAAAACATTTACAATGTTTCAATGAGGCAATAAACTGTTAACCATAATTACATAGTTAATAATACTGAGACCAGCTTGAAATAGACATATAAATAAAATTTAAATCGAAGAACATTTAGGGCATTTTTAGCAAGAACCTAAATACATATGAAATTCAATTAATGAAAAGACACAAGGTGCAAATTTATAACCATTATGAGAACATCCTGCCTTGTAAATTTTTTTCTCATGCTCCAAATACAATGGAGGTATTTTGCCTAACTACAAACAATAAAATCTCTTGTCAGTCTTCAAAATCTTTAATGCAGCGGCATGCTGCTTAACCCCCAGTGTGTGACATACCAGAACAATCCATTTCCTATGAGGCCGCATATATACCGGGCAAACCAACAGTACGAGTTACCTTTTCCTTGGTCACATTACAAGCCACTTAGCATAGGGGGGGAATAAAATATCTTGCATGAAGTTTTTCCCAGATTTCTCACCCCACAAAAAAACGCTGGTATAATTTGTGATGGTGCTTCAGATAGATTGATCTGTTGCAAAGACTGCCATTGCACTTCAGTGTTTCTGAAAATAAGGAAATTGGATTGGTTTCACTTAATGTACGTAACTGTAATTGGAATGGTAATGATTTGATTTAAGTTAAGTTCTGATGAGTCTGACTCAAAATAACCTCCACATTGCTCTATCTAAAGGGAATGTCTTTAAAAAATGTGTGTACTACTCCAACTGCCTAGTGCTGAATTTTTTTACAGTGGAAGATTAATTTATATTTGGTCATTGTCAGTGTTTTTCAGTGATACATTTTTGTTTGCAGTTTGAGATGTTTGAACGTGTCTGCCAATCAACTAGAAGCACTTCCTCCTGCCACCCTTTCTGAAGAGACGAGCAGCATATTGCAAGAGCTGTATTTGACTAATAACAACCTGACTGATAAATGCGTGCCCTTGCTCATTGGTCACATACACCTAAAGATTTTGCATATGGCTTACAACCGCCTGCAGAGCTTCCCAGCAAGGTAAGGACGTTTTATGGTCAGACTTCCTTACACTGAAAGAAAGCTGCGCTTCAGTCATCCTGCTCATGTTGCAAAAGCATTCTCTGCTTCCAGCCTTCTGTACAATGTCTTTGCAGCAGAGCCTCAACGTCTGTGTGACTAGCATTCAGAGGGGCCACTCCTGCCTTTCTGGAAGCAGAGTCTTGTGGTTTCTGAGAACTTAATTTGATAGAAGTGTGAGGTCTTCTCTTTGGGTCCTGCAACAGTCCATGGTTACTGGGTAGTATCCATGATAGCTACAGTATTTTCCCTCTGGAGTACCTGGGCTTTATGTATTATTGGTTCCCAATTAGATGACAAGTTTTCTCTTTCAACACCTATCTCTACAATGGTAGTGCAATGTAACCATCAATGCCCACCCTTAAAATGTGACGGTAGGGTTGGAACTCCAATACAGTATACCGTAGTAAGTACACACTATAATATCAATGTCTTGGAAGAGTTACCACTTGCAAAATGGGATCATATGGGAAATGTACGACTGCCAGAAATAGCCCCAACACTGAAAACCAGAAGGTCCTGGCACCATGTAGGGATGAGATTTGACCCCTAACTTAAAAAAAAAAAAAAATTATAACACAAGGACTAATGGCTGTTGTTAAATGGTTGTGCTAGGTAAATGATCATGTTCGGTGATAGTTATATCAATAATCCCAGTAAACACCCTCAGTCTCGTCAATTATTACTAGGACAGTTAATTTGTACAAGATTGTTGTATGTAAAGCTTTACAATACAGGGGTCTCCAAGCTCCTGTGCAAGTAACAGGCGCTATCTGACCATTTAAGGACCTAGTAGTGACCCCACAATGGTCCTACCTGAATGGTCCTACCTGAATGGTCGTACCTGATGTTCAAGGTGGCAACTGGTAAAGGAGATGTGTTGGTATCTCATGGCTAGTACTTCAAGGGTGTAACAAACTTTGGCATCCTATTTGTTGAGCCATAGCTAGTTGCGGTCAGGCTCTGAAGGTCGAAAGTGACCTCTATGAACTGGGGCCTTGCTCTTTACTGGTTGGCACACTTGAGATGAAAGGCATTCTGGTTTTAGGGTTGGGGTACACGCTGGCCACCTTACCGTGATTCTGGATCCTTTGGGCATAAGGCAGTGGTTGAGTTGAGGGTGGCATTTATGGGTACCTAAAGTGAATGTGGGGAAGTGTATTTTATCTTGGCCTTTCACAAATTCAAGACAACATGCTCTAAGGTATTTTCTCTCAAAGTCTCACCTGTGCATGTCTCATGCAGCTGGTTTTTTGCTTATGCCCAGCTTACAGTATGAACACATATCAGTTGAAATTGTTCGGGGGTGAAGAACAAGATTATTTATCAATCACTTGTTTGTTGGGCAGGTTGAATCAGGATTATGAGATTTTTACCTGAAGTGTTAATGCTTCTTCCAATTCTGAATGACCCCCGCAAAGACACTATCTGCGAGAGTCCTTTGCTATCTAACTAAAACTTTACTCTGGAGTAAAGCACCGACATGGTTGTTGGATGTAGAATGTGGAAGGTCCCATATATAACTTAACACGTGGGAAGCCAACGTAAGTTTAGCAATGTTGGTGTGATCTTACAATTAAGGTTGAAGTAGCATTACTCATAACTTGAATGCAGACGTGTTAGATCCTGGTATACTAATGTCTGATTTACATCACAGTATTCTGAGCAACTATTTCACAATTAGCTTGCACAAACGCTTCAGTAAATTCATTGTCATTAATTTCCATATGTTACAAAAATGTTTCTTTGTTGGAGTGTCAATTTCCATGTTATAAAAAAAATCTTAAATATTTAAGGGAATGTATTAAGAGAATTAAAATCAAGCAAACTTGAATAAATTAGCATTCTTGTTTAGTTTGACAACAGTTGTGGCCATGTATTGAATTCCTTCAGGTAGTAGTGGTCGGTGGAGGAAATCTTGGAGAAAACACATTTGTGCCTCTTCACAACCTGGCATTGGAGTGGCTTGGGCTGCATTTGGAATAGCCAGTCCCTCACTGTGGTGTTAATCCACCAATTTCAGAAATCGAAAAAAAAGCTTCGTGAATAAGCTTGTCTTCAGATTTCTTCGAAAGCTGTCATATTTTTAATATCTCACATCTGGCCATAGCGTGTTCCCGGGTTGTGCACCAGTAACACATATTTTTGCTTCCACCGGTTTTCTGGTTGAATGTTTTTTGCAATCCGATTTGCTTGTGCTTCTTCTCAGACTTTGCTAGCTATGTAACTTCTGTAGTTAGTTAAAGCCAACTCCCTTGCACGTTTTGAAAACTGTACAAAGCTGTTTTCATTTTATTCTTTGTGCCAGAAGTGAAGCTCTTTGAGGGATGAGTTCTTGTGACAGATTTAAACATAGCCTGACTGCTTCCACGGCACCAGTACCCCTAGTAAGCTGCGTGGTTGTCTTAATTTAAGAAAAGGTATGATCCTTAAGCTGGTACTTTTTTAATAAAACTCAAGTTTAATGTGCAAATAAGAATTTTTGTATCAAACCGAATCCAAAGGTTTTAGTGGCTCAGGGCATGGTTGGGGGATCATGCCCATTTCCTCTGGCCACTTAGTGTACCGGTTACCTGTTCAAGCCAGTGAGATTAATGTTACTCTCCTACAACCAAACTTGTTTCACACAGATGAAAATGCAATGTTCGAGGCATGTGAGCTGTAGATCACATGCTTTGCATACTCCTGCCATCTAGTGTTGGGTCCGGATGTTTGCATGTTGTTTTTCTTAGAAGAAGTCTTTTCCAGTCACGAGGTAGGTGACTCCTCATTTCGGTGATAGTGCGCATGGGCATCGACTCCATTGTTAGATTGCTTTTTTCCGCCATCGGGTTCCGACGTGAATTACTGCGCTCCGGTTCGACACCGTTTCTCCGGTTCCTCTCGGTGCGCAATACACTCGCCCTCGACGGTATTGTTTTCGATCGCGTAATTCCATTTACTGAAAAATCCTTCTTTTGATCGGGTAGCTCGTGGAAGGCCTTCTGGCCTACCCGCGTCGGTCCGCTTCGCAGTAGATGGAACGCACTCCATTTAAATTCTGCCCTCGGTGCCATGCGAAGTTTCCGCGCACCGACTCACACGAAGTGTGCAACCTGTGCTTGTCTCCGGAGCACGGAGAACAGGACTGCGACGCGTGTAAGGCTTTCCAATCCAAGAAAACGATTTGCGACCGTCGAGCTCGACGTCGCGACATGCAGAGCCAACACACCGGTTCCATTCCGGACCTCTTCGGAGAAGATTCGGAACAAGAGATCGGAGACGCCATGGGAGCCGAGGAAGAACACGACCCGATCTCCATCTCGGACTATGGCTCCGACGGGGACGAAGGCATCCCGCAAGGGCAGCGTACCGAGAGTACAGATTCTCCATTGCCCCAAAGTCCACCTCAGCCCAAGAAGAAGGCTCCGGTCCAACCCCCGCCTCCGGGCCACGGTCGGCACCAAGACCATGTTTCCGACGCCCCGCCTTCCAGCTCCGAACGGAGCCATTCGAAAACAGGCACGAGCTGAAACCTTCAGAATTGAAGTCACAGTCGGGCTCCGCCCCACCCCCTTCAACACTGAAAACGCCTTCGGATCCAAAATCCTCAGCATCCAAAACACCGGCACCCAAAACACCGGCACCGAAGCCTTCGGCACCGAAACAAAAGGATGTGCCGATTCCACCAAAAGAGCACCATCTAGATGTTCCCCCCCCCTCCTAACCGGATCCGAAACAACTAGAGCTCTATATTCTTCCAACAACTGGACATATTGCCACCAAGGTGACAATAAAACGCAAACCTGAGACTGAAGAGGCCTACCACATTCTTTTAAAAAGGAAAAATGTGGGTACTAACCCTTCTCCTCTTCCATCACCACCTCCTCCTCCGTTTCAACCCTTACTAATTTCACCTGAGAACTCACCACCACATACACCTGATGATCAGGGGGATGGGGACAATGAGCCAACACCTACAGACCCCTGGACAGATTACAACACCAATTCGCCCACAGGGAATGATCCTGATCTGTACCCTACCACGCCTTCTCCACCGGACAACAGTGTAGGATACATAGAACTGTTGGGTAGAGCTGCTAACTACCATGGGGTTCAGTTGCATAAAGAATCCGTGGAAGAGGATTTTCTTTTAGAAACGCTCAGTAGCACTTATTCTCACCCCTAGGGTAGACAAATATAAGCCGGCACCATCAGATCCAGCATACATAAGGTGGCAGTTGCCATTGGATTCATTGGTAGTTTTCAACACACGCAAAAGGTCCAATTCCCAAACCACAAGAGATGCTCCACCCCCCGACAAAGAATCTAAGTTACTAGACGCTTCGGGGAAAAGAGTAGCTTCCCAGGCTGCAAACTTTTGGCTCATCTCCACTACTCAAGCACTTTTAGTTAGGTACGACAGGGCGCATTGGGATGAAATGGAGCAGTTGCTCCAATTTCTACCTGATGAGCACAAGTCCAAAGCGCAAGACCTAGTGCGGGAGGGACAGCTCATATCCAATATTTCAATCAGGTGCGCCCTAGATGCGGCCAGAGCTGTCAACACCAGCTTTCTTTTAAGAAGGCATGCCTGGTTACGCATTTCAGGTTTTAAACCAGAGGTTCAAACTTCTGTCCTGAACACCACCGTTTGATAAGGAACACCTCTTTGGCCCTGTGGTAGATTCATCATTAGAAAAAATGAAGGACACAGAGGTGGCCAAATCTGTGGGAGCCCTCCAATTAACTGCAGGACGTGGTTCCTTCCGGTGCTCCTTCTATCGCGGAGGGTCCAAGAATACTTCCTCAGACACTGCCTCTACCACCTATAAAGGCAACAATCAACCCTCTCCCTCTAAGGGTTTCTTCAGAGGGGGTTACAGAGGCAACAATGGCAAGTGTAGAGGTAGAGGTTCCAACACACGCGCCTCCCCCTCCAATACCGAACAGTGACTTGCCTACAACCCCCCCCCCCCGACCATTTTGCACCTGTCGAGGGGTGTCTTTCACATTTCCTTCCGGTCTGGCAGTCGATAACTACAGACAAATCGGTACTAGAAATTATCCGTTCCAGTTATTGCCTGGAGTTTACCAACAATCCTCCAAACATTCCTCCACATTCACACAAACTGTCACCGGATCACTTACACCGCCTCAAACAAGAAGTTCAGTCTCATTTTAAAAGGGGCTATAGAGTCCGTACTACTACAATACCACGGGTCGGGCGTATACTCCTTTTATTTTCTCATACCCTAAAAGACGGTTCTCTCAGGCCAATCTTGGACCTCAGAGAATTAAACCTTTACATATAGTCAGACCATTTTCACATGGTAACACGTCAACAAGTGCTCCCACTCCTGCATCAGGGCGACTTTGTCTACTCTCGACTTAAAGGACGCCTACTTTCATATTCCAATACATCCTGCTCATCGCAAATTTCTCAGATTTGTGATAGCGGGCCAACATTATCAGTTCAAGGTACTCCCCTTCGGAGTCACCACTGCTCCCAGAGTCTTTACAAAGTGTCTGGCAGTAGTCACTGCTCATCTGAGAAGACATCCCCTACTTGGATGACTGGCTCATCAAAGCCAGTACGTATCCAAAGTGTTTCCAACATACTCACAGGACACTAAAGTTACTGCACCAACTGTGGTTCACAGTCAATGTGTTGAAATTGCTTCTCCAACCAACCAACACTCAAAATTACCTAGAAGCCACTTTTGATACTCAAAAGGCTCTGGCCTTTCCCAATGCAGCCAGAATTCGAAACATTCAGGCTCTAGTTCTCCAGTTTCAGTCCAATCACTCGCTTTCAGCTTGAACGTATATGCATCTACTGGGAATGATGGCATCTTGCATCATGATCGTTCCCCATGCCAGACTTCACATGCGTCCCCTACAGGAATGCTTAGCAAGTTAGTGGAACCAATCGCAGGGTCTGTTAACCGATCTAGTGTTGGTTAGCGGCTCTACTCATCGTGCTCTGCAGTGGTGAAACACACAAAATTTATCAAAAGGACGGCCATTCATAGACCCAGTTCCACAGACCATGCTAACAGCAGACGCGTCCCTCACAGGTTAGGGGGCTCATCATCAACACCACACAGTGCAAGGCCGGTGGAGTCAACAGTAAAAAAACTCTCCACATAAACCAGCTAGAGCTGCTAGCAGTGTTTCTAGCTCTCAAAGCATTTCAGACTCACCTAGTCGGCAAAGCTGTCGTAGTGCTTACCGACAACATGACCGCTATGTATTACATACAAAAACAGGGGGGGGGGGACACACTCTCCGATTGTCGCACTTGGCCCAAGACATTTGGAAGTGGGCCATACACCCAAAACTCTATCTCCTAGCGGAACACCTCCCAGGAGTGAACAATCAGATTGCCGATCTTCTCAGCAGAAAGAGACCGCAAATACACGAATGGGAACTTCACCCTCAAGTTCTCCTCCCATACTTTCAAAGTTGGGGAGTCCCTCAAATAGATCTTTTTGCCACACACCAAAACGCAAAATGGCCAAACTTTGCCTCCAGGTACCCACACCCGCTCTCCAAAGGCAATGCACTATGGATGAACTGGTCAGGGATATTTGTCTACTCTTTTCCGCCTCTCCCACTCATTCTATTAGTGGTTCGGAAACTCAGACAAACATCCCTCACACTGATCATAGTAGCTCCAACATGGGTCCGTCAACCGTGGTTCACAACCCTGTTGGAGCTGTCCCTAGTTCCTCATCAAAAGCTACACCTCACATCCAGTCTCCTCACACAGAGCCATGGAGAAATCAGACACCCAGATCCCAAACAACTGAACCTCGCGAGCTGGCTCCTGAAATCATACTTTGGTTATCTAAATCTCCCACCAGACTGTATGAACATCATCAGAGAGGCTAGAAGGCCTACTACAAGAGCCTGTTATGCAGCTAAATGGAAACATTTTGTTATATATTGCAATAACAAAATCATTCCTCTTGATGCTTCAATACAAAATATCATTTGTTATCTGTTACACTTGCAGCAGTCAGGATTAGCTTACACTTCTATCTGACTACATCTCGCTGCAATAGCTGCGTATTTACAAAATAGGCAACATTTATCGCTTTTCAGAGTGCCAGTAATCAAAGCTTTCATGGAAGGACTTAAGAGTTATACCACCAAGACTTCCACCTGCCCCAGTGTGGAATCTTAACATAGTCCTCACAAGATTAATGGGCCCACCTTATGAACACATGCATAAATGTGAGCCTCAGTTTCTCTCCTGGAAGGCTGCTTTCCTCATTGCAATCACTTCACTGAGGAGAGTGGGTAAACTACAGGCACTAACCATAGAAGAACCTTTTTTCCAACTTCACAGAGACAAAGTGGTTCTTCGTACTAACCCCAAATTTCTACCTAAGGTAGTTTCTGCCTTTCATATCAATCAATCGGTTGAATTACCAGTATTCTTTCCTCAACCTGATTCAGTGGCAGAACGAGCTCAACACACCTTAGATGTCAGAAGAGCCCTTTTATATTACATTAAAAGGATAAAATCATTTTGTAAAACAAAACAACTTTTTGTTGCTTTTGCACCACCACATAATGGCAGTCCCATATCCAAGTCCGGTATTGGCAGGGGGATTGTTAAATGCATTCAAACTTGTTATGCAAAAGCAAAAAGAACTTTAATTATACCCCCTAGAGCGCATTCCACTCGTAAAATAGGGGCTACAAGGGCTTTCTTAGGAAACATCCCCATAGTTGACATTTGTAAAGCTGCAACATGGTCTACACCTCACACATTCACCAAGCACTATTGTGTAGATGTGTTAGCGAGACAACAAGCTAATGTGGGCCAGGCAGTACTTGGAACACTGTTTCAGACAACTCCAACAGTTACAGGTTAGCCACCGCTTTGGGTGAATACTGCTGTATAATCTATGCAAAGCATGTGATCTACAGCTCACATGCCTCGAACGGATAATGTTACTTACCCAGTAAACATCTGTTCTTGGCATGTACAGCTGTAGATTCACATGCGCCCACCCGCCTCCCGGGTACCTGTAACTGTTGCAGTTCTCTATCTTATTTTACATACATACGCATGGACATCTCTATTCTTTACTTACTAACTCCATTCTCGCCCTCTGCGGGAAAACAATGTAACAATGGAGTCGATGCGCACTATCTCAGAAAGGAAGAATCACCTACCTTGTGACTGGAAAAGACTTCTTCGAAGAAAAACAACTTTCAAACATCCGGACCCAACACTAGATGGCAGGAGTATGCAAAGCATGTGAATCTACAGCTGTACATGCCAAGAACAGATGTTTACTGGGTAAGTAACATTATCCTTTTCTGATCTCCATGGTTACCTACATGGATGTGGAGTTCAATATCATCCGCTTACATTTAGTGACATGAGTATTGTTTTTTTGTAAGTGATAGGACCAGAGTATTGTCAAAGATAATTTATAATGCAAAGTTTATGCTCAGTATTGGAAATTGTTAGTTTAAGTTCTTGAAGACACTGTACCAGTACCAGTTGTGATAAGGCATTTTTGTGTCATCTGAGCCAGGCAAAGAATAATGGCAAGACATGACATAATTTTGGTGTGCCTTTTATTTGCAGTATTTGGATCTCACACTTGCATCAGAGCTGCTTCAACATTCATCATCTTGGTTGCCAGCATGACCGTTGACTAAACTAAGTCTTAGAATAAGGATTCACAACTTTTTTCAGTTAATAAGCAATAGTTGTAGGTCACATGAAGTAGTGAGCAACATTGGAGATTCGCTAGTATGCATCCGCATTCAGGGTTGACAATGTATCACAATTTATGATTGTATTACACCTAATCTTATAATTCATCATGCTAGTTTAAATTACTTAAGAATAATTTAAAACCTAAGCCTTTTTATCTTGCTTTTCAATGGGTGTGTGAAATTTGTGTTCCCCAAAATTATTTGGGAAATTTCTTGACTTTGATACACTTTGAAGTGCATGAGTCCATTAATATTGGTCAGAAGATGGTACAGGATAAATACCACTTTAGATGGTGAATTTTTTGTCCAAAAAGTATAGTATAATTGCAAATACTGCATTTGTAGGCACATACCACTTACTGGGCGTTTGGGTGCTTTCCCTGCAAGAAGCCTTTGGGACATTTAATAGCAAGTGGTGCTTTTATAGGTGCACAATGCTAGTAGTAGCAGCTTAAAGAGACCGTTTACAGACTATGGTTCCATGGTAGAGGTAGAGTGAGGCCTGGGACTAATTTTGGTAGCCCAGTGTACACTTGCCTAACTCAAGCAATTCTGACTGCGTACTGCCAAAATAAACATTCAGATGATCAGCACATCCTACTCAAAGATTGCAAGAGTGCATTGAAAAGACGAATAGTGGACTTCTGGGTAAATCCCATTGTCCAGGTAAATCAGTGGTTCCAGAAGGTGACTAAGACACTTTCTGTGTACAGCAATTTCTAGACTGGTTTGTCAGAGTCTCACTGAAAAGATTATTGCTTATGAGGAGCATCATAATTGCAAAGAACCAAAAGCAGTTGACTGTAGACCATAAAACCATACTGGAGATGTCTTGTATTTTCTAATTTTCCATATTGAGCACCCTCAGTTCCAAATGCAGGTCAGTGGTGAAAGGTGTCAGAAGCCAGGAGCCAGTCATGGTATGCAGGAGACACAATGTCATTTTGAGGGACAGCCTTTTGTTTTGGACAACCACAAGAAATCATATTGCTGCAAATCTAGTGGTGTGACACTCCAGCATTCGAGTTGTATTTTTGACCATATGTTGAAGTCTTGAAATAAACCTATATATGACCTGATTTCTCTGGCACCACGTTGTGATTTTTTTTGGCATCCTTGGGAGGTGCTGCATAGCACTGAGTAAGGTCAGAGTTGCCAAAACAGTGACAGTAGCCTCTCTGGCTCTAGGGCCAAGCATGCACACATAATACATTGACTGAATTGAGATCCATATCAGTACCATTGGCCGCTTTCACTGAAGAGGTATTGTGCAATGATAGCAAGCGAAAAATGGTGTTCAAGTGAGGCTTTCCCAATTACAACAAGAAGGTTTTTTTCCGTCATCTAGCACAGTCTGCCAAAAGGTTTAGATCAAGAAGATGTTTGCCTCTGTGGAAATAGTTTATTCACTTTGTGGTGCGATCATGAAGGTTTTGGTGCTTACGTTTTTTCATTTAGGGATATCTGAGTCATTCATCAGTTCTGTTTAACAATTTTTGACTACGTGGTCATCGGGTACGTAAAGAACCAAACATGGTTCTATTTGAAGTTGCTATAAATAATTTAAATCATGGATCAGCTCACTTTTGTTGCAAATGCGAGGTCATACAAAATTGATCAGTACATTTCCAGTCATAGGTTGGTGGATACACCTAGTTCACATCACACATTGTTACTTCAGGACACAACTTTGAGGTGCAATTGTGATCTCGCTCTGCTTCTAGTAAAGGCATGTCCAAATGTTGGGTGGGTTGGGACAGCGTTCACCTCAAATTGAGGCAATGTGTCCCAGATACGAGGTTATAAGCAGCATTTCTAAATGCAGTCAATAACGAAAGTACCGGCTCAAAAAGTGAGTTCTAGAGCAGAATTTAGAAAAACCATGGAGGTTTATTACAAAATTCAAAGGTACAATACCGAAATAGTAAAATGCAGATGCAACAATAGTCTCATTTAAATATATAGAATCATTTCCATGAAGACTCTCAGTAATAGGAACAATGCAGAACAATCGGCAAAATCAATAGTAGACTAAGTTCCAGTTCTGCAGCAAAATCGGTTAGAATTCGGGTAGTATCCCTATTAGAAGGCAAAATTAGTCTTGCTCGCCCCCAAATTCAAGAGTTTATTTAGCCAATTTCTCCATAAGAAAGAATTGAAACGGCAAAGCATGATGCAAGCAAATAATTACATTTTTAACAACTTATCTTAAAGTAATCTGAATCGTAATATAACCCTATCACCTTAGCACTAACCCACTATGTGAGTAATGGTTAGGCACTTCTCACCTAATTTTGTCAGGAGGTTTCGGAACAAACTAGTTACATAAACAACAGTGAACCATTGTGAATGAGTGCAAAGCAGCATGCAAGCGAAAGGTCCTTAAATTGTTACTAAAGCGTCCTCTAGCAGGCTCTCTTTGAAAACCATGTTATTCAGAAATAAGCAAATCTACATCTTGCTGCGCATAGTATCAGGCAGAAATACAAACAGAAATGAACATGATACAGCATCCATTTTGGACATGATGGCTTTGAGGTGTAACTGTGGCCCTGTTAGCCTAAGCCGTAAAAAAAACACTTTAACATGTCTTAGCAAAATTGTTTCAATTGTAATATCTCCATGTCATTATACTCGTGTGAATTCAGGTGTAGGCTAATTGCCCTTCACATGGTTATGAATGCACATTTTAATTTAAATGCATAAAAGCTCTAACAACTTTCTTGGACTTTTGAAATATGAAGTAAGGTGTGGTCTGCCTAAAGTGAAGATATTTTGGTGCAGTACATAGTTATGTCCGGTGCAAAGCTAATGTGTAGAGTGAGTCCTAGGTCATTCATTGCCGCAGCACATGTCTAGTGAATGAAAATTTGCCTAGCATCGTGAAGGTAAGTTTCAATTCTATTAAGGACACGGAGGTGAGGATTATGCTATATCTTTCTATGCTTTATTGTTTAATAAATTTCATAGCAGCCCAAAAGACAAAACTGGAAGAAAAAACATCAACTCCCATGAACCATAGGGAGATCCACAACGTCATAGTCCTTTCACAGTGTCCATGTTCAGCACAAAGTCCCTTCACTCTGTCAGTGCCTCCTCTTTCTTCTCGCGAGTTACGCCAACAGTACATTCACTGGTCCTGTTTTGAACAGCCGTTCCCTAGAAAATAGAGACCGCGTAAGGGTCCGAACTAAAAACTGTGACCACAAGGTTACCAACATTCTGTCATTAAAAACTGAAAAATCACAGGAATGACATTCGTAAATTGTTATTGAAACTCTTGTAACTCATAAACTGGTTCTCCAGTATTGAATCTTTCATAGATTCACATGCTTGTATCTTCCCCGTCGTCATGGTGGGAGTCTCACGGTAAAAGAATAACCATAGCAGTAAAAGAAAAAACTGCATAGAAAAACCATAGGGAAGTGTAGAGTTTGGTAGCTTATCATCATTATGTGGTCTAAATACTGACCAATCAGCTGCCAGCCCTGAGATCACAATCCCCAGCAGAGCCACCATACCTCAGATTTCCAACCGCCGTCGTGTGAGGAGTCTCCCTGAGCTCTGCTCAGTTTTTGGTTACTTGGTGAACTTTTGACCTTTCTACTGTGTTGGACTGAGGTACTGTCTTTTCTATCATTCCTTCACCATGTCTGACAGCTCTAAAAAGAGTCTTTCAGACCTTGCAGATCTTGTGGGAAGGCCAGATTATATTCTGAGGACCCTCACAAAGAATGCTTATACTGCCTTTACACTAAGCACGTCCCCAAGGAGTGCAAACACTGTCGCACCTTCTCGGCTAAAACCCTGAAAGACAGAGAAGCTCGCTTGCTATTATGGCTTCAAAATAAGAAGACCGCATCAGACGACTCTGATGAAGGACCTAAAGGACACTCCTCTAAAAAACATAAGAGGGAGTTGTCTGAGGAAAAGGGTGAGGTGAAGAAACAAAAGACAGATAAATCTAAAGACAAAGAAGTCCTCTTCGTTACCTCATACACCTCTTAAAAAGCCTTCAGTGACAAAGGCTCCGTCGTCGCTCCCGTCGACGAAGACCAGAGGATCTTCTGTCACGACGCCGAAAAAGACGTCGACGACCGCATCGTCGACAGCAGCCGTCTCGAGGACGACGGCTTCGTCGACAACGACGACTGAATCGTCGACGGCACCGTCGACGGCGAGTGCACAAACCTAGTCGACGGCCATGATAATGCCACCGTCGTCGCTCTCGAATTACAAATCGCCGACGACAAGATCAACCATCTCGACAAAGATTTTCTTCGTCGACGGGCTCGTCGACGGACAGGAAAACTTCAGAATTTACCACATGGACCAAGATATCACCACTTCCACCATCCAAACTCCTTGATTTACAGGAGTCAGAGGACGATGGTCCGTGCGGAGCGGCTTATAGTCCCTCGCAACTCCACATTAAAAGCCAGGAGACAGATGAGGAGGAATGCCAGGAAATACAGGAGGATCTGTCATTTAAAGATCGCCCAGTACAAGGCTCCAATAGGTATGAGTCGTTCCAGCAAGCCTATGAATACGATGATGACGAGGACGATAATAATGCCAGGGAAGACGCAATATCCATGCCTATTTCTCTAGTCTCTGACTTAAGACACATGATTAACGACTACTATAGCCGTTTCCCAGAGGCCAATGCCCCTGCTTCCAAAACCACAAATGTGTCACAGCCAGTGGCTCAGGTTCCAGTGATTCCACCTCCACCTCCGGTGCAGAAAGCGTGTACCCCTAAAATAATGATTAGAGATGACTTCGTGGAAAGCGAACACGAAGACCAACCAGAGGAAGGGGAATTACGGCAAGACGACCCGGTGGACGATGAATGGGACCAATATATTATCCCTTCACCACCAACAGCGCCATCTCCGGCAAACTCACCGCCAGAAGACATTGGTGGTTTCCATGACTTAATGGAGAAAGCTTCCAAGAGGTTCGACCTCCCCTTGCCGGTAAAGGAAAATGAGTGTTTCCTCTATGACTTTAAGGAAACTTCAAGAAAATCGATAAAAACAATTCCAATAATCAACCACATCTGGGAAGAAGGGCTGAAAATTATGAAAAATCCGGCCTCGGTGGCAGCCTCAGTTCCTAGGATTGAGAAAAAGTATCGTGCCCCTGAAACATCACCAGCGTGCCTGATCGGTCATCCCCGATCTGAATCAGTAGTGATGCAAGCGGCGCAGAGACGTTCTAAGAACCCGACCTCTACTTTATTCGCTCCTCCGGACAAAGAGGGCAAGAAGATGGATGGCGCAGGAAAGCGCTTTGCTGTGATGGCAGCAGCCTCAATCAAAGCCACAAATGCATTGGCACTTCTCAGCCTATTTAACCGACAGATGTGGTCGGACATCGCTCCACTTTTGTCTCACCTTCCGGATGACAAAAAAGAGGAGGCGGCAATAATCTTGCAAGACGGAGCTAGAGCAGCTGCTGAGTCTATCGACATAGCTATGGACATCTCATCGATAGGATTCAGACAGATGGCCGGAGCGGTAGCACTTCGACGACAAGGGTGGCTGAAGGCTACATCTTTCAGGCCCGAAGTCCAGACAAAAATCGTGGACATGCCCTTTGACGGGGAAAATCTTTTCGGAAAACATATTGATGAGGCGTTGCAAGGAATAAAAGCGGACACAGACACCGCAAAAGCCTTAGGTTCCCTGCAGCAAGGAAGATTTCAGTTTTTTCGTGGAAGAGGTTCAAGAGGACAGTTCCAACAAAGATCCTCCTTTCAATCGAACAGGTACCAACCTTTTCACCAACAGGGGTACCGTCAATTCTCCAACGCCCACCAGTTTTGCTCCACTAACACCTCTTACCAACAGCAGTCTACAAGAAAGCCTACTGCAAGGGGAAAGACACAGGTCTCCAATAGGAGGCAGTGACTATGTCCAGGCGCCGACCACCTCGTCACGCCCCATTCAGATCCATTACCTCTCTCAATATTATCATCATTGGCTGTCAATAACATCGGACAGATGGGTGTTTGATATTATACACCAAGGCCACACCCTGGAGTTTATACAGAAACCTCCAGCTCGACCTCCCATTCTCAGGAAACAAAGCCATCTCTCAGCTCTCAAGTCAGAAATCTTGGCCCTCATTGTGAAAGGAGCATGAGAAGGAGGTTCCACCACAACAACGAGGGAAAGGATTCTACTCGCATTTTTTCCTCATAAGAAAAAAGCAGTCCACCAAATGGAGGCAAGTAATGGATCTCAGAGGCCTGAACAAATATATCAAGAAAATTTCGTTTCGTATGCGGTCGCTTCAAGAGATTCTCCTAATGTTACGCAGAAGAGATTACATGGCATCGTTAGATCTCTTGGATGCTTACTTTCATATTCCAATCCACATCAAACACAGACAGTATCTACGATTCGCAGTGGCGGGGCACCACTACCAATTCAAGGTGTTACCCTTCGGTCTCAGATCCGCGCCGAGGGTATTCACGAAATGCATGGCGCCGGTCGCGGTGCGCTTGAGACAGCAAGGCCACCAGATATAGCCGTATCTGGACGACTGGCTCATAAAAGGCGCATCGTTTCAGGAAGCACAGCAATCCCTGGAATGCTGCATGGATTTGTTCCAAGCTTTAGGGCTAAGAATCAACATGGAAAAGTCTTCCCTCGTTCCAGCGCAGTCGCTTCAGTTCCTAGGAGCAAAATTACAAACTCAGGAAGCAAAAGCGTACCCCTCGGAAGAGCGCACGCAAAAAATAATGGAGCTGACAGCATGATTAAAATCAAAAAGGTTCACTTCAGTAAGAATCTTCAAATCATTGCTAGGAATGATATCTTCATGCATTCCCTTAGTCCCCAATTGTCGATTACGCATGCGGCCGCTGCAAGAACTTCTCGACAAACAATGGGTACAGGCCCTAGGATCCTTCGAGGATCGAATCACCATCAACCCTCAGATCAAAAGTGCACTGTCATGGTGGGGCATCAGGAGCAACTTATCAAAAGGTCTGCTTTTCGAACCCCAATCTCCCAGCTACGTCATGACAACAGACGCCTCATTACAAGGATGGGGAGCACACCTTCAGGAACTGGAAATACAGGGCCGTTGGACAGATCAAGAGGCCCGGTTACACATCAACCTGTTAGAGTTAAAAACGGTGTTCCTGGGTCTGCAAGCCTTCCTTCCCAGGATCCGGAATTCACCTGTTCTAGTCAGAACAGACAGTACAACAACAATGTTTTACTTACTGAAGCAAGGGGGCACAAAATCAAAACTCCTCTCGGCACAAGCCCAAGAGATTTGGAACTGGATGTTACAACACAACATTTCTCTGCAGGTTCAACATGTCCCTGGGGTATACAACAGGAGGGCAGACCGATTAAGCAGATCAGCCTCAATCTGTCACGAATGGGAACTAAATCAAATCCAACTTTTAAGAATATTCAGTTTATGGGGCACACCAACTTTGGACCTTTTTGCAAATCAACACAACAAGAAATGCAAACAATTTACAAGCAGATTCCCTCAAGCGGGGTCTTGGGGAAATGCGCTACACCTCCGTTGGACGGGGATGTTTGCATACGCATTTCCCCCGTTCCCTCTCATACCGAGGATACTACGGAAAATGAGATCGGAACCGTGCCATCTAATCCTAATAGCTTGGCCGAGGCAGTTCTGGTACTCGGAACTCCTTCAGTTGTCTGAGTCCAGAGTGCAGTTCCCATTGATTCACGACCTGATCTCCAAGAGAGAAGGTCAAGTTCTTCATCCGCAGTTGACCTCACTCAATTTGTCAGCCTGGAACCTCATGAGCATGAATTTTATTCCTTAGATCTCCCTCAAGAATGCCGGGATATCTTATCAAACTCTCGAGCAATATCTACCAATAAGACTTGCATTGCAAAATGGAAAAGATTTTGCCATTGGTGTTCTGATCAACATCTGCATCCTTTTCACTCTTCGCCTGATCAGATACTTCCTTACCTGCTACACCTAGCCAAGGCTGGACTCTCTCATGCATCGATAAAAGTACATCTTGCGGCTATATCGAGATACCGCAGAACACCAAATCGTCCATCTCTTTGGTCACAGAGAGTAATAAATGAGTTCCTAAAAGGACTGTTCAGAGTGTTTCCACCCATTAAACGACCATCCATTCCATGGCAACTCAATACAGTCTTGTCACGTCTCATGAAACCCCTGTTCGAACCAATTCACAAAGCTGAGATACAGTTCGTCTCTTGGAAAGTAGCATTATTACTCGCGCTCACTACAGCCAGGAGAGTCAGCGACAACCAGGCGTTCTCTGTCGCGGAACCTTTTCTTCAATTCAGGTCAGACAAAGTCATTCTCAGGACAAACCCTAAATTTGTACCCAAAGTCCCTACGGCTTTTCATCTCAACGAACCAATTGTATTGCCCACATATTTCAAGAACCCATCTTCTGCAGCGGAGAAATCCCTGCACACTTTGGACATCACAAGATGCCTCATTTTATATTAACAAAACCAAATCCTTTCTGCTTTGTGGGGTTTCTTTAGGGCAATAAGCAACTGATGTTCGCCCGGAAGACGAAATTACTGAGTCAGTTCTTCGTACGCTTTGAGGCAACTCACGACACACAATTTTGGGACGTCCGGGAATGCCGGGTATGAGACCGTGCGGATGAGCGACTTGGTGCAATGACCCACCGTGAAAACCACCCCATCAGGGGAAACAACTCTCGCAGTAATGTCCAGGGCTCTCACATCCGAGACTCTCCTGCAGGAGACTCAAGTATAGCAGCATCGCCAGTTTAGCTGAGAGTTCTTTTACAAAAAGGTATTTATTCGGCTGCCAGGACAGAAAGAGGTTCAAGACCAAGTTGACGTCCCACAAGGACAAGTAACGCGGCTCTGGAGGCAAGGAGAGGCGAATACCACGCAGCAATCTACAAATGAAAGGATGCTCCCCCACAGGTGCCCCTTCTACCGAGGCATGACCTGTGGAAATTGTCGATCTAATTGCATTGATTGAGCGGTACGCCAAACCTTCTGCTGCCAGATCAGCCAAGAAATTTAAGATCTGGATGACGTCTGCAACCACAGGATCCAGGTTCCTCCGAAGACATCTTGTCCAGGAGGAACGATAACGTTTGGTGGTGCTGTCTGCCCATGCCTTTGACAAGAAGAGTTCAGCCAGTGGCGATAGTCCTGGAAGCGACCAGCGCTGCCTGAAAGCCGCCACACCATCAGCTGCAGGGAACCCTGAGCAATGAGGTGGTGTGGTACGAGATCCGTATTCAGAAGCAGGTAAGGAAACCAGGGGAGTTGGATTGGAGAATCCCAAGAAAGTTCCAGTAGCACCGGAAACCAAACTTGAGATCTCCACTGCGGAGTCACCATTACCACCTCCGCCTCCTGTTGACGGATCTGGGCCGCCGCTCTCGTGATCATTGAGAACGGGGGGAAGGTGTAACCCTTACCTGACTCCAACCTTGGAGAAATGCATCAGTAGCCTCAGCCAACGGATCCGGTCTCCAACTGAAGAACCCCGTGGCACCTGATGATCGAGGTGCGACGCGAAGAGATTGGCCAAGAACGGACCCCTCAGATCCTACAGCCATTGGAACACCTGCGTGTCCAGCTTCCACAGGCTGGAATCTTGATGGTGCCTCTTGATGGTTGGCCTGGCCTGGAAGATACTCCGCCGTCACCAAGACGTGATGGGCCAGGCAAAAATCCCAAAAGTCTTTCGCCAGGTTCGCCATGGCACGGGAGCGGGAGCCCCTCAGATGATTGACATACCGAACCTCAGAAATGTTGTCCATCTTGAGAAGGAGACAGAACTGAACCTTGTCCCTGGTCCAACAACGGACGGCGAAGAACCCTGCCAGGAGCTCTAGGCAATTGATATGAAGAATTTGTTTGTCTGATGACCAGACTCCTCCAGTGGAAAATTCCCTGCAACGGGCACCCCAACCGGACCTGCTGGCATCGGACTCGATGATCAAATCTGGCACGGAGCCGAAAATCACCCGGCCATTCCATGCTTCCATGTGAGTCAGCCACCAAGCGATTTCTTCCCTCGCTTCCGTGGTGAGTGGCACCAATTGGGTGTACGACAGACCTTTCCGCAGGTGGTGCGCCTTCAGGCGTTGGAGGGCCTGATAATGAAGGGGGCCAGGGGAAATTGCCTGGATGGAAGAGGACAGAAGGCCCACCAGCCGGGCAATTTGCCTGAGCTATGTGCGGGGCTTGAAAAATGGTCTGACGCAACTTGTGGCGGATCTTGGCCATCTTCTGAGACGGAAGACTCAAGGAAGATTGAATCAAATCCACAATGAATCCGAGAAAAGTCACTCTGAGCAGGGATGAGGACCAACTTCGCCTCGTTGATGACGAACCCCAACCCCTGCAGGAGATTCACTGCTTGTTGAAGCTGATTGGTCAAGGACCCTGGGGCACTGCGCCATGAGGAGAATATCGTCCAAATACACGATCATGCGGATGCCCTGGGCCCTGAGAAACTCCACCGCTGGATGGAGCACCTTAGTGAAGCACCATGGTGCTGAGAAAAGACCGAACGGAAGGGAGGTGAACTCGTAGATGCGATCTCTCCAACGGAACTGCAGGCACCGCCGATGAGGACCACCAGCTAGGCGTCTTAGGTCTAACCGCACCATCCAGTCCGATGGTAGTAGAACATCCCGAAGGAGGTGGATCACCTCCATTTTGAATTTGGCGGTACACCAACCACTCGTTGAATTCCCAGAGATTGATAACCGGATGACGTCCGCCATCGGATTTGTCTACCAGGAATATATTGCTCAAGAAGCCATCGCGATGCAGGACCAATTGACAGACGGCTCCTTTGCACAGGAGCGCGGAGACCTCCTCATCGATAAGTTCTGCATCGCAATCCGTGAAACAAATGGGTCGAGGGTGGCATTCCTGCCGAGGGTGATCGTAAAACTTTATATGGAAACCCTGTACGGTTTGCAGGACCCACGCGTCTGAAGTGATGGAAGCCCACGCGGCCGGAAAGGCCGCCAACCGACCCCCAATGCAGACCTGAGCCGAAGGTAAGACACTCACCATTTGAATTGCCGCCTCCGGCGTTGTTCTTGAAGCCTCCCCGACCTCTGAAGCGCTGGCCCCTTGTGGGGTAGAAGTTATTGTAGTTCGTGCTGGTGTTGTATTGACCGCGCCAGGAGCCTTGTCCCTTGGGACGGTTTTGCTGGAACCCACGGCTGACCGAGCGGCCCCTGCCTCGGCCGGCCCCATGGAAAACACGCGGGTTGAAGACTCTCTTTATATTGGACTGCGCCTTATCCAAAGAGGTAAAGGTCGCCACAAACTTGCCGAGCTCTTTAACAAAGGGGTCCCGAGAAGGCCCCCCTGGGCCACTGCACCCGCCTCCGAGGAGGCCAAGTCCCCAAGTTTGGGGTCTAGCTTAAATGGCAACGAGCGACGACGCTTCGTTGACAGTGCGCAGTTTGCGTTGCCCATAAAAATGGTACGCTGGGCCCAGTTGGAAAGCACTTCGGGCGAGATAAGGGATCCAGAAACCTTGGCTTCTTTAGCCATATCCAATATTTTGGTCTTAGGACCAATGGCATCAAGAAGTTTATCCTGGCATGAGCGCCAAGATCTGTCTATGCCCTTACGCGGATCTTCCATATACTTAGCTAAAAAAGTGACAATTTTTGAGTCCAGTTCAGGGGTAAAAGCAACCTTGCCCTCCAGAGTGGGCCGCGGGCACTCAGCTTTAAGGCAGCCTCGGGCCTCCTTTTCAAGGGGCTTGCGGAGGCGTCCGGCGACAAACTTCGCTACCTTGTCGCCAGGAGCCCAAGCAGCGGACCATGGGTGGCCAATCTTATCAGAGTCCAGCATGCCTGAGTTGTTCCCTGGGGCAGAGGGTGGAAGGACCGCAGGGCGCCACGGACGTGAGTGACCCACCTCATCATCTGAATCTCCCGGGGAGTCCTCATCAGGTTCAGGAGAAGCCGGATCAGCGGTCCCAACGGGTTCGGTTGCAGGAAGGGGGGCAGGGGGAGTGGGGGTTACCTTTGCAAGAAAAGCACTCTTGAGGCGCGCAAAGGCGTCCTTTTCAACCCCTTCTTCGCATTTCTTTTTAGGAGCGGGGGCTCGTCCCCCGGGGCAAGATTAGGGGTGGTGGCAGGGGGCTCCGTGCGGGCCTGCGCCAACTTCGCGCACTCCCAAACTATCCTGTCAGACAGGCGCTACTCCATAGGGCCAACCACTTCATGTACCGCTCTATAGATGGAGGAGTCGACAGCATCATAAAATTCATCATCCCATTGCATGTATGCCTGGGATTCCTCCTCCTCAGTACAATCCTGAGCCTCCATAGGTAATTGAAAGGCCAGGCCAATACCTCCCTCACAGAAGGATCTGTGGTAGCACAGGTACGCTAAATAAACAAAGGCTGGGTGACCCAGACCGTGAAAACGTAGATCAGAGGTCCACAATAGGGATGCACGAGTCCCAGCACACAGAAAAAAGCCCTCGGGGTTACTGACCGGGCTCTGCTGTCCGGCCGTGCGCTTAATTGGGCCAAATCACTGTTGTGCACAATACGCCGTCGGGCGTCACCGCGGGACACACTCGCTAGTACAGACCCCCCACCGGGGCGTTGATTTATTACAATTTGCAGGCAATACAGACCTGGATTCACCGGGCGTTCACCGTGACAGCGGGGACAAGGCTCCGGTCTACGCGGCTCCTGCAGCGTGTTCTCTCTGAAGTGAAGAGACGCGCGCAGCAGGAGCCAGCAAGACGGAACAGTACCACCTAGCGGGCTTCAAACGCACCGCTGCAATGATTGGCGCCGGCCGCGCAAGAGCGTTCCCGCGGTCGAGGGATCTGTGGGGAAAAGGAAGTTGCAAATACTATACGCTACAAGCAAATACAACGATAAACTCGCCGGGGGCGCCACGGTATGAGCGCCAAAGCGGGGAGAAACATACAATATTAAATTTGCCAAATAACGAGAAGTCAAAAAAACACACTTAACTGGCTGCGATGCAGGAGGCACTGACAGAGTGAAGGGACTTTGTACTGAACATGGACACTGTGAAAGGACTGACGTTGTGGATCTCCCTATGGTTCATGGGAGTTGATGTTTTTTCTTCGAGTTTTGTTTTTTGTGCTGTTATGAAATTTATTAAACAATAAAGCGAAGAAAGATCTAGCATAATCTGAGCCTCCGGTCCTGACCTAGAATCTCATATCGTGGTGCGGCTGAGCAACCATCATATCGGTCTGGGTTGACTATATCTGTGAATCACTTATTACCAGTAGTAGAGTTTTCATGGTGAAATAGTTTAAGTATCATGCACCAAATTATTGTTTGGATGTGTAATTCAACAATAATGCAGTGGGTTGGTGAAATAGGTTTGTATGATTAGCAGTGTATCACCAGAACAGGACGACCTTGTTTCCCCACAGAGATCGCCATAACATGCAATTGTCAGGAAAGGTCGACTTTTGACTCCAATAATTGTGAACCCCTTCTAAAGCTTTGTTACTGACAACACAAATGTGTTGGTCAATCATGAACTACTGATGTTTGACAGATGTTAAGCAACTGAAGGTGCATATCAGAATTATTACTGCTAGAAAACTCACTGATGGACTTGAGGTCGTAAGATTTTGTGTGGGTGTGAATGCACAAAATGGTAGAAAGCAAACGTTAAAAGCTTGATCAAGGTACGTTGCATAATCCCATTATGTCATTTAATAGGACTTGCCCAGCTTTAGAGCAGTGGTTGACTCCTGTGTACTCTGAAAGAGGTATACCACGTGAAGGGTATGCTAGTGCATGCACTCGAATGTGGCCAATGTGAGGAAAGAGGTCCAGGATGACATTGGTTTTGAAGTGTCTTTGCCCAAAGTTGATGCTGCCAGAGAGCCATAATGATTGCAGTACCTCTTTCTTAGGAGGAAAAAAAAGTGCATCCCGCACTAGTAGCAGTAAAACCCACCGGGAACTCAGTCGATTTTATTAATTTTAGCTGGTCTTTTTCATCAGGTCCCCTTTATTATACCATGTGCGATGGACTAGTCCAGCGAGTCTTGGATGCTTTTTAACCAAGATTCCTTTCAGTGATGTTTCTTTGCTTCTGCCGTTCCTTCTTTCAGTCTACTCGTTCCTGACTGACGTCAGGCTGTTGGGTTTGAGAGATTTCTGAATGTAATTTAACACATTTTCCAAGTTGCATTAACATAAATTATAATGCACTGCTGCCCGCAGGACAAGGTGCAAATTGCATTGAGAATTGTTCATCATTCCATCGTTGTCACTAATCTGTTAAACATCCAGTGCAATGCTGTAATGTGCCATTTACAAATGTGTAGGCTAATAATATTTCACCGGCGTGTCATTCGTAGCGTAGGTCGGCGAGAAAAAGCATTCTCGCTCAGCTGAATGAGAATTGCACAGTACTGAACTTTAGTGAGTAATTTTACACACCATGGTTCTAGTCTAAAACAGTGTTTATATCTTTTAGAAAATCTGACAATATTTTTCCACATCTGTCTTTAGTTTCAATATCTTAATATTCAGGGAGTCGAAAATGGGTGGCAGGATGGTCATGTGACAGCATGATCATGCTAAAACACTTATTTTTAGGTCTGGGGTGAGAGCGATGCTGTCAATTACCTTGTATAGTCAACAGAAGCATTCCAACGTTTTACTGAGAAGGGCTTAGGCTTCTCCCACACGTTGATGGCCTTCCATATAGAATTTAATTGGACAGACTGTTTCTCTACTGGAAGAGTGCTTCTATTGCATTATTTTTGTTGGAAACCTATGTTAAATTAAGCAGGACTCTGGTGGTTGGGGTGGCAAGCCAGTTATCAAGGCTATTGGTCCAATCTAGTTATTGTGAAAAGTTACAATAACATCAGAGGCCTGATATATTAATTGTGAAAAGCATATGTGAAAGTCAGTGGTCATTGAAGGGATGTGCTATTACTCTGTACTCAAGCCTACAGTGAGGTATTTTGTTACATGGAATCTCTGACTTCCCTAGTAGGTAAGGGGATTGATTGGGTGTCATTACCCCATCTGGCAAACTTTGGGAATAGAACATTTGCATTTTGATACTCCTTGTTAGACTTTCTTTGGAGAGATACTGTTTTATTTTGCCAGCTGTAATTTAGTATGAAATTGTAATTTTATGACTGAATGCATGATGGTTGACTTGTCGGAAAGCTTGTGCCTCAATACAGTAGGACTAAGTTTGTTACGGTGGCAAGCCAATTATAAAGCTGTTGGCCTAATTGGTTCTCCGGAAACAGTTGTGTGATGCCACACGTCTGATCTGTTTATTATTAAGTCACAATAAGTGCAGTAGTCCTGATTTATTTATTATGAAATGTGTATGTAAAAGCCTATAGGCTTTTAAGGGTGGATAGTTATTGCACTGTTCAAGCCTGCAGATATGTACTTTGTCACAAGAAATCTCACAAATTACCTTAGTAGGCAGGGATTTTTGTGTTGATTAGGCACCTTGACAAACCCTAGGGAAGGTTTTATTTGTCTGCCTGGATCTTGTGATAAAAAGTCCATTATTGGTCTGTCTGTTTACCTATCTAATTGTCTGTCTTATCTTATCTCATCTCTCTATCTACTTACCTACACAGAGAGGCTTTTTTCAGAACTCCTCTGCTTTTGAATGTGCGCGTGCCATTTGCACTCTGCTTCCATACATGACAACATGCATTCTAAGGGGCAGTGGATCAGTCCTGTTCAGTCATTGGCTCGGTTTCCTGAATGACAGCATTGGTTTTATGATGTGCACATCCACCTGAAAATGAGTGTGCTTCAGTCCCAGGGCTGGTGGGCCAGTCCATTAGTTTTCTATTTTTTCTTTTTACAGGACCCCTTTCATTTCATTCCTTATCCTTTATTCATTTTATTTTTCAGGTCGAGCTTTCAAGATCTCTTGTATATGCTTTAGTATATACTACTTTGTGGTCTTAAAGCCCGCCCACTGCTTTTCATTTGTTTGTTTCAGAGTCTATAAAAATTCCTTGCTTGCTAGTGGTCAGTTCTTCCTCTTTGTCCCTCCTTTTCCTCAGTTGTTCTCTCCCACAGAGCAGTGCCCCAGTACTTGTAGCCTTCCACTTGTCCCATTGTAGCATCTGTTTAAGGACTACTTTTCCCTTTCTCTAAGAGCAATTTACCAGAGTACTTCATGTTTTTAGTTGCTCTGATCCCCAACTTCTGTTTATTTAAACAGGGCTTTAAGTATTGTTATCACCTCACATCTGCTGCGCCCTACTCCCCCATGTGCCTGCAGAGGTACTTAATCTCCCATGTACCGATTCCCTCCTCCCCGACCCGGCTTTTCCCATTTTCCTAGAAAACGTTGGTGTTACCGAATTCACCAGCTCACCGCCCCTTTAATTCCATGTGGTGTCCCCCTGGCCCTTTCCTCCGATTGGCTGATACCTGTGCCTTTAAATCCTGACTTTAGCGCTCCAGCATTGTGATGTGACATCCCCTTTCACCACGACATCCTGCTGTCAGAGCAATTGCATATTGAGTATTTTAGTGTGACAGACACCATGCTCACTTTCATGGACCATTAATCTGCTGTCACCTAAGATCTACAAGACCCAGGTGCCCCATCTAACCCTCTGCCCACCGTGCTTCTGCGCCCACCAAGAGCCGCATGGTTGGTGTTTGTGTGCGCTGATGTCATGGCGCCCCTCCTTGCGCCACTGCTGTCCTCGCTGCCACCATCCTGTACCCGCAGTTGGGTGGCAGATAGTGGGGCTCACCGTCTGCTCTGTGTGTCCATCCTCTGGAGAGCGTTAGGCATTTGTGGCTTTTGGCTGGCTACCTGTTTGCGACCCTTGGTAGGGCCTCTTGTTATCGGCCTCCCTGGCCCGCTCCTTGCTGAAATGGAAGTTGTTGTAGTAACTATCTTCATTTAAAATGCCACCTGCGGTCCACATGAGTTATACTGTAGGTAGCAAAAACAAGTGTGTCGCCACAAAACAGGAGCAGACAACATTTCATAACTTTCTAGAAACTACATGTCCTAGTAAAAGCCATTCTTTTAGAAGAGGACTCTATTGGGATCAGTATACCAGCTTCCTTCATAGATTCTTTCCTCCTAGTTAGTTTACGTGAATTTGCTCTGTCTCCGGGTATTTGTACATTGTAGAGGATGGCTCGTATCACTCAGATTTCAGATTTGAACTGTTAGGATTGCAGATTTTGGGCTAGGGCTACCTTTAGTTTAGTTATATAGTAGTGTGTTTGGGGAGCGGATTATTAGAACATCAAACTTTTGAATTGATGTGCCTTGCCTTATGGGACATGCTAAACCTCAAATCCCCGTCAGCTCTTTGACCAATCCTGTTAGCCAACATTTATATTTAGGTTTGCAGTCAAACCAGGCCGTCTCACAGTCGCTCATGTAAAAGCAGTAACAGGCCCATGTCACTGTGCAATAATAGGGGTGATGCTATTGGGTAATGCACTCCATAGTTCCCATGTAGAGTGAGCAAAGAGGTTTATCAGGTGCGCGCTTTGCCTTTAGAATAGATAGGGTACTGAGTTGAACCCAAACTGCTGTCTGTTGTTTAGTCATGTATTGCCTGATTTGTGCAAAGTGAAACCAAAAAACATGAATGCATTGTGGCTTCCTCGCTTAAATTGTGGTGTTAGGCAAATTAATAATTACATCAAAATTCTTTTTTTCTTCACTATTGCGTATGAAAGCACTTACTGATGTGAGTTCAAACTACCAGTTGTACAGGAATAACACTTTAAATAAGTAATGCAGTGCTATAATGTGTCTATCTGAAAGAGACACGTTAGTGACAGATTCCTTACCTTAGAATATCCCCAGGCATCAGGCTGGATCCGGAAAGTTTTTGCGTAGCAGTACCCTTGCGCGTCAGTAGGCGGCGTCGTGCGGCTCCGCGTCCGTCGTCGGCGTCGTGATCGCCGGGATGACGTCGCGGGCAGTACTTAGACGCCGCCCCTGCGCGCTGACGTCAGTTCTTCTTTTTCCGCGCCAGTAAGCGCAGATCCGGGAAGAGCAGTGCCCTAGTCAATTTTTGACTAACTTTTTTGTGAATTTTTTCACTGTTTCTTTTTCGAGTCTTCACGACTCCTAGGTGTCATAGGGATGCCCGGCTTCAAGCCATGCGGCGCCTGTGGTCGCATGATGTTGATCACGGACCCGCATCTGGAGTGTCTCTTCTGTCTCGGCCGAGACCACGACACGAAGTCGTGCCCTGACTGCCGGAAACTTCACCCGAAGGCTTTGCGAGAGCGGTCTCGAAAGCTACTCGAGGTCCGGCAGTCGGCTACGCGCCGCACCAAGCCCCGGTCCCGGGAGAGGTCGAGGGGCCGGTCGCGGAGTCCCCGCCGGTCGTCGGAGTCCAAGTCTTCGCGCTCCTCGGGTAAGTCGAAGCACAAAAAGTCTAAGAAGCATCATCGCTCTAAGACTTCGCCTCGCCGGTCTCGCGACTCGGCTGAGGCCCCAGTCGGCACCGTCCCCGCGGCCCCGGACATGCCTGTAGAGCCGCCCCCGCATTACCCGTCCTTTCCGGGTTCGGGGGCGACTCCGGCCGAAATACAGGAATTCCTGTCGGCCATGGCCCGCCTCTTCGGGCCTTCAGGTCCCTCCGGTGCGCCTTCGGGCCCCGCGGGCCCTGATGGGGTTGCCCCGGCGTCGCCGTCGACTCCGGTCCCGGCGCCGCCTGTCCCACCAGCCTTCATCCCGGCCTCGGCTCCAGCCCCGGCCTCGATCCCGGCTCCGGTGGTACCGCAATCCCCATCGACGCCGGTTGACCTAACCACGCCTCCGCCGATGTCCCCGGTGCCGTTCCTGACGCCGTCCGGGGCTCCGGACGGCGTCGGTCCCCGGCTCTCTCCGGCTCCGGACATGGAGCCGGACCGACGTCGCTCGACGCCGGCTCCGGCGCCGATGAGACCTTGGGTCCCAAATGTCCCTCCTCCATATTTTGAACAAGAGGAGGACCAGGAGAGCTGGGAGGGGTCTGAGGACCCTCTCACACAACAGTGTGAGTATGATCCGGACTGGGCTGAGGAACTTGGGGATGCCAGTGGTCTAGACACCTCCCCTGACACTGGCATGCTGTCTCCTCCCGTGGCTACGGAGGAGGGAGCTAATTTTGCAACGGTGTTGCGTAGAGCAGCTGGAGCCTTACATCTCCAATTGCCTACTGTGGCCGTCAGGACTAACCTCCTGACAGAAGTGCTTCAGCCGGCGGCTTCCTCCTCGGAGACTGTGCTGCCGTTTAATGATGCACTCACTGACGTTCTTTTGGGTGCCTGGTCCAAACCCACCACAGGGGCTCCTGTGGATAGGAACGTGGCCCGACGCCATCGCCCTGCTCCGGGCGACCCCTTGTTTCTCTCCCAACATCCCACCCCCAAGAGCTTGGTTGTCCAAGCCTCTGCCTCCCAAACAGCCTTCCCTACCGCCCCTCCGGATAGGGAATCCAAACGCCTGGACCAATTTGGGAAGAAGGCTTTTTCTTCCTCCAGTGCTGGCTTGCGGTCCGTGAACACCGCTTGCCTTTTGGGCCGATATACCCACTCCCTGTGGGATTCGGTGGCGGCTGTTTTGCCTCAGTGTTCTGAGGAGGTCCAGACACTGCTTACCCGCGCCATTACGGAAGGGCGAGATGCGGCTAAATACACCATACGTTGTGGCCTTGATACCGCCGACTCGCTGGGCAGATCGCTTGCAACGACGGTGGCGCTACGTCGCCACGCCTGGCTGAGAACAACTGGTTTCTCGGGTGATGTCCGGAATACACTCATGGACATGCCCTTTGATGGAGTCGGTCTTTTTGGTTCAAAGGCAGACCATGCGCTGGAGCGTTTTAAGGACTCACGGGCTACTGCCAAGTCCCTGGGCCTTTCTGTTGTACGCCCTCCGCTCACCTCTGCTTTTCGCCCCTTTCGTGGCCACGGAAGGGGCGCCCAGTCACGTCAGCTGCCCAGCCACCGGCCCGCGCAGCAAGCGTCTTCGCGTGGCCGAGGACGTGGATACCGCCGTGGCGGTTCGCGCAACCAGCGTGCGGGTCAGGCCACCACCTCCAACCCGTCCGCGGCCTCCAAGCCCTCCTAGTCCCTCCTTTCCGGTGCACAGCACGCCAGTAGGGGGCAGGGTCCGCCATCACCTTCACCACTGGCGTCCCATCACCTCGGACAGGTGGGTCTTGGACATTGTCCGAAGGGGCTACTCCCTCCCCTTCGAGACCACCCCCCCAGCCATGCCACCTCAATTCCACCGCATGTCAGGGGATCACTTGGTACTTCTGCAGAAGGAAGTCACGGCCCTCTTGGCCAAGAGGGCCATCGAGCATGTTCCGACCCCAGAAGTAGGACGTGGTTGCTACTCCCACTACTTCCTGGTGCCCAAAAGGGACAAGGAGGACATGCGTCCTATCTTGGACCTCCGGAACGTCAATCGCTTCCTCCGGAAGGAGAAGTTCAAGATGCTCACCCTAGCTCAGGTCTTGACTGCCCTCGACCCTGGAGACTGGTTGGTAGCGTTGGACTTGCAGGACGCTTATTTTCACATCCCCGTCCTGCCGGCCCACCGGCGTTACCTGCGGTTCACGGTAGGCCTCGAGCATTTTCAGTTCACCGTGCTCCCCTTTGGCCTTACAAGTGCCCCTCGGGTGTTCACGAAAGTGATGGCGGTGGTCGCAGCTCATCTGCGCCGGGCAGGGGTTCCAGTCTTCCCCTACCTCGACGACTGGCTGCTGAAGGCGGGCTCGTCCCAGGCAGTCGTCTCCCATCTCCAGACTACGGCCGAACTCCTGCACTCGCTGGGGTTCTCCATCAATGTGCCGAAGTCGCATCTGATTCCTTCTCCACAGCTCCTTTTCATCGGAGCAGTTCTGGACACGACGCAGTTTCGGGCCTATCCTCCCGAACGGCGAGTCCGGGATATTCAGGCTATGATTCCGATCTTTCAGCCTTTATCCTGTGTTTCGGTACGGATGACCCTGAGGCTGCTGGGCCTCATGGCCTCCTGCATCCTGCTGGTCAATCATGCCAGATGGCATATGCGGGCTCTGCAGTGGGACCTGAAGTTCCAGTGGGCGCAGCACCAGGGCAACCTGTCCGATCACGTCCAGATCTCGGAGGGGACTGCAAAACAGTTGCAGTGGTGGCTCTCGAACCAGCAATGGGTCATGGGCAGATCCCTCTCCCTTCCCCAGCCAGAGCACACAGTTGTGACGGACGCGTCCCTTCTGGGATGGGGCGGTCACATGGGAGAGGCGGAGATCAGAGGCCTCTGGTCTCCGGCGGAGTCAGGCTCCATATCAACCTTCTGGAGCTCCGGGCGATCCGACTTGCACTCAAGGCATTTCTTCCCTCTGTCAAAGGGAAGGTAGTGCAGGTGTTCACAGACAACACCACCGCCATGTGGTACTGCAACAAACAGGGCGGGGTGGGGTCGTGGACCCTTTGTCAGGAGGCTCTGCGCCTCTGGACATGGCTGGAACATCAGGGCATGTTCCTAATGGTTCAACACCTGGCCGGTTCCCTGAACGCCAGGGCGGACGAATTCAGCCGCAGGTGCATGATGGATCACGAATGGCGTCTTCACTCGGAAGTGGCGCAAGGACTCTTTCTACAGTGGGGAGAGCCTTGGTTAGATCTATTCGCCACCGAAGAGAACGCGCAATGTCATCAGTTCTGCGCGTTGGAATTTCCAAGGCGGCACTCGCTCGGCGACGCTTTTCGTCGCGAGTGGAGTTGCGGTCTGTTGTACGCCTTTCCGCCTATACCACTTCTACCCAGAGTGTTGAAGAAGATTCGGCACGACCGGGCCCAAGTCATTCTTGTGGCTCCGGACTGGGCTCGAAGAGTTTGGTATCCCGAGCTACTCAGTATGAGCGTAGATCCCCGATCCGTCTGCCTCTTCGGGAGGATCTTCTGTCGCAGCAGCAGGGGACGGTCCTCCACCCGAACCTGTCCAGCCTCCACCTGCTTGCGTGGAGATTGAGCGGCGGCAGTTGATTCCTTTCGACTTGCCTCCCGAAGTTTGTGATGTGATTCTGGCAGCCAGGCGTCCCTCCACTAAGGTGGTTTACGCCTGCAGGTGGAACAAGTTTGTGGCATGGTGCACAGCAAAGGCTGTGAATCCCCTTTCTGCCCCTCTTTCTGAGGTTCTTCTGTTCCTTCTTTCCCTGGCCCAACTGGGTTCTGCCCTGGGTACCATCAAGGGCTATCTTTGTGCCATCTCAGCCTTCCTCAGGCTTCCTGATCAGCCCTCCCTTTTCAAGTCCCCTGTTAACAGGTTTCTAAAAGGCATTACACACCTCTTCCCTCCTGTTCCGTTTGTAATGCCTCAGTGGGACTTGAACTTGGTTCTTACCTTTCTTATGTGCGCTCCCTTTGAGCCTCTACATAACTGTCCTCTTCGTCTTCTCACTCTGAAGACAGCCTTTCTGGTGGCCATCACCTCCGCTCGGCGGGTGAGTGAGCTCCAGGCTCTTTCATGCAAACCTCCCTTTCTGTCGGTCCATCCAGACAAGGTTGTTCTTAGGACGCGTCCGTCCTTCTTGCCAAAGGTGGTTACTGCCTTCCACATTGGGCAGACCATCACTTTGCCCACCTTCTTTCCGCCTCCACATCCTTCCAGAGAGGAAGAGAGGCTCCACCTTCTGGACCCAAAACGTGCGCTTTCTTTTTATATCAACCGCACACAACACTTCCGGGTGGATGACCAGCTCTTTGTTGGCTACGTGGGTGCCAAAAAAGGTCGGGCGGTGCACAAGAGAACCATCTCCCGCTGGGTAACCTTGTGTATCAAAGCCTGCTATTCTTTGGCTAAGAAGGACCCTCCTGTTGGGCTGCGTGCCCATTCCACCAGGGCAACGGCTGCTACCACGGCTTTAGGCCGTGGTGTTCCGCTGCAGGATATCTGTCAGGCAGCTACATGGGCCTCGCTGCACACGTTTACAAAGCATTACTGCCTTGACAGTCAGGTCCGGAGGGACGGCTTCTTTGGCCGTTCTGTCCTCCGGGACTTCCTTGTCTGATCTTTGTTCGCAGACCCACCACCGGGGTTGGTATTGCTGGGGTATCTATTCTAAGGTAAGGAATCTGTCACTAACGTGTCTCTTTAAGATGCACAAGTTACTAACTTGTGTAACGATATATCTGTAAGAGACCGTAGTTAGTGACAGATTCCTTACCGCCCCACCCATCCTCCCCGTTCTGCGAACTGATTTCTAGGGTTAAGGACATCCCTTTCAGGGCCCTAGTATTTTTCAGACACCTATGTCAGCTTCTTGCATGGCTCTGCGTTCCTGGCGCGGAAAGTCGTGTACAGAACGGACGTCAGCGCGCAGGGGCGGCGCCTAAGTACTGCCCGCGACGTCATCCCGGCGATCACGACGCCGACGACGGACGCGGAGCCGCACGACGCCGCCTACTGACGCGCAAAGGTACTGCTACTCAAAAACTTTCCGGATCCAGCCAGACGCCTGGGGATATTCTAAGGTAAGGAATCTGTCACTAACTACTGTCTCTTACAGATATATCGTTACACAAGTTAGTAACTTGTGCATTAGTGTCAAAGCTTCCACGTTAAAGAACAGTAGATGTTGTAGCACCCAGGATAATGTGCTGCATGGCTAAATACTTATAAGGTCCCAAAGGCGAGACCTATTGGCTATGCCAATGCTTGTTTAAAAGAAGTAGTTAAGGGTACATCTGTGTAAATTGTTTTTTTTTTTTATTGCGTGTAAAGCTGTTGTAATTGTTTTTTGTAGTGTTCATATTATTTGATTTCAGTTCTAATAAATTTTATTATTTTAAGAAAGGTTGTCCGGGTTTGTTGTTGAAAGCAACTTTTGGGGCTAATAGAATTGTTTGGCTGGATTAAATAATCTGTGGTAAGTTTTAAGATTTAGCTTGTAGGCTACTTTGTAAAGTTACTCACAGATTTCCTTTAAGTTCGGCTCAACAGCACTGGATATACCGCCAAATCCAGTCTGCAGCGTGAGAATGTTGTGCACTGAGTAATAAACTAAATGTGACTGAGTAGAAGTTTTCTTTTTTTTTAATTATTGAAGTTTTATCCAAAGTGTAAATACAAACAATAGGAACCAGGGTTCCAACCAAGAAACCAGCCAGCATGTCTACAAATTTATACAGGCAGCATCACAGCATGATACATCGGAATGTTACGTGTAGGAGAATACATCAGATGAGTGGCATGCGCAATCGAGGTAGCAATATGTCCATACATATATCACAATCTTTAATATAGTTCATCATAGCACTTAATAACATACACATTATTAGTGGTGACCGAGCATCAGGGTGCAGCCAAACCCGGCATATCAAAGTCACACGTGGGGGGGGATTCTGCAAGCACAAGACACCCTGACCCAGTATCGATAGGCAACGCAGCGCTAGGCAGTCACGCCGGGGCTTGGAATAGGGGAGTCTTGATCCATTTCGCGCCCAATTTAGGAACGGTTCCCATATGTCCCGAGGTCTCGAAGTCGGGGGCATTAGTTCCCAGAATATACCAAGTTGAGTGTGACCATACGTCACATCAGACAGCCAATTCCTGAAACCAGGCACCTTTCTCCTCCCCCACCTGATAGCAACCTGCCGTCTTGCATATAGTAAGAGAAGTGCATGCAATTTCCGTTGTTTTGGCGGTGTGTCTTTCACATAGCCCAAAAGGCCCAATGCTGGGGAGGGAGCGTCCGTTCTGCCAACAATCTGATTAACCGCAGTAAAGATCTCCTGCCAGAATACAAGAAGCATTGGGCAATCCCAGGCAATATGCAAAAAGGATGCCGAGGCATACCCACAACGCCAGCATCTATCATCTTCCCTAAGCTTCATGCGATGTAGGCTAACTGGTGTCCTGTAGTACCTGTGCAAAAATTTAAAATGTATCAGGCGAAGCCGATAGTTTGGGGAAAGGACAGTCAGCTGCCTACAGCAGAATTCCCATTGTTAGTCTGTCAATTGGGGGTCAAGTTCGCTATTCCACTGTAGTAGGGATTTTGGCTGTGTCACCGGGGCTAAATTTTGAATGCTGGTATACAAGCGCGTGACTAGTTTACGCGGGGAGGGGGATTTCAGAATTTGCTCTAAAGCTGGTAGTATTGGGGGGGCCTCAGGAAAACCCACCCAAAGTGAACGACATGCATTTTTCAGCTTGTGATATAAAAACAATTCTGTGAAGGGCGCAACGCGGTCTTCAGTCCCAGCAGGGGGGGGGCCTAAACTCACCGTTCGGATATAGGTCAGCAAACGTGTACAGGTTCATTTCCTTGACCAGGGTTTTACTCACCCCGTCTTCAATACAGGGCAGCATGGGGTTTCGCGCCAACGGCACAGATGGCGCGTACAATATAGGGACCTTAGCTCATTTCCGAAGTGTAGCCCACGCCCATCGCAGGGTGCCTGCCGTGTCCACATCTCCCCCGGGGCGTTTTGATTGCTGGTATAAAGCCACCCCAAGCGGCACAGGGGCCACCGCATCAATTTCCACCGCTACATGAGGCTGATATGGCCCCTGGTGCACCCAGAAGTGGAGAAACTGCGCCTGGGCACATAGAGCGTATAGCTGCATATCCGGGGCGCCCAGCCCACCTTGTCGGAGCGGGAGAGTCAATAGGTCCCATGAAACTCTGGCCTGCCCCCCAGCCCAAACCAGGGACAGCAGTTGCGATCTTAAGCGTGAGAAAAAGTGTTGTGTAAGGGGAATTGGCACGTTAACAAACCGGTATAGAAACTTCGGTAATATGACCATTTTCGTCAGCGCTATCCTCCCAGCAATGGATAGGGGCAATCTGGACCAGAGTGCGACCTTGCCCTCCAGCCACGTGTATGCCCTGCCAAAATTCAAGTTCCAGATCTCCTGCAGGCTTCTGCTTATCCACACCCCTAGATACTTGACAGCCTCAGCCTGCCATCTCAGGGGGAATTCAGATGTCACTATGGGGGTACCCGCCGTCAGTGGGAAAATTACAGATTTCTTCCAATTAATGGAGACCCCCGCCATTCCTCCAAATCTGATAAATTCTCTAAGGACCGGGTCTAGGTTTTCTTCTGGTTTATGAATGTACAGGGTCACATCATTCGCGTACAGCGAAATAATGAGGCTCCGTGTACTAAAACCAATACCCCGTGCTGTGGACTGAGTAGAAGTTGAGTGACATTATCTCTGCAGTTCGGGTTTTGTGCTGTTCCTTCCTCTGGTGATGAACCCACCCGCACCTTTGGTGCAACAGTTTTATCGGAAGAAGCCTGGGAATGCTAGATGGTAGGACTGTTCCTGTTCCCTGTAAAATCCAGATATTTCTGACACTGAAATTCAGTTTTTTACCCAAGTTTGATTGTTGCACTGCACTCTGGGGAAAACAAGCGTTGCCAATACCGATAAGCTATTTACTTTGACAAAGTCTTGTAGCTATGTTGTACAGCAGCGTGGCTGTGCAGCATGGCTAAGAGTAAGTCAGAAAAAAGGGCTACGATGCTGCCAGCCCTGGAGCCCTGTCATAGTGCTTAATTGACCTAAAGTTAAAAACCTTGTGGCCAATCCTATTTTCCCCACTTAATTTGTTTTATTTCAATAATTAGTTTCTTTAGGAAAACATTTGGCAATCTACCCAGATGACACCTAAAAGAATTAATAATTTTGACAAATTTTCAGAAATATAGATTTTTGGGCTCACCCACGTTTATCTCTAGCAAATTGCAAGGATGTGGAAAGCACAAAAATAAGCATTATTGGCCAACACTATATTGGTATGAAAAAGGTGCTAAATCCCCCCCCCATCCCCTCTCTGTTCTCAGATACCATTTGTAGGAAAACACATTTTCTAGCCCAGAACTTAGTGCCCTCCCCCTTTTTTTTTTTTAACTGTATTTTTTTTTCTATTTTCTACCAAATCTCCATGATAAATCCCCAACCCTGGGCATCTTTACAGCCCCCCAACATAAGGGGAAAGGACGCAATATTGGCCTGGATATCATTTGGGGACAAAAAGATTTAAAAGCTTATGTGCAAACTGTCCCAGTTGTCAAAAAAGCACATAGCGCTTAAGGTGAGAGGTGGCTGTCAGCACCAAAAAAGCCATCTCTCGAGGTTGTCTAGGTAGAAACAAACGTATATAATAATTCAAGAACTATTGGGTTATAGCATACACCTGAAATCAGCTTCCTTCCAGATTGAAATTCGTCTCCCACTCACAAGTCCATCAAAACTGTTGTGTTCTTGAAGTCAATCAAAACCGTAAAAATTCTAAGTCAGTATATTATTCAGTGCTCTTGAAATGAATTCTTAGTGTGGTTAGATTTTGCATTTGTGCTATTTGTCCAAGTGAATCCCTTTAACTTCCTTATGTATGTGAGTAATGTTGCAAATGCTCTTGTTAGTGCTTAGGTCATGTGATAGACCAACTGATCATCACTTTCACAAGCCGTCTTTATCCTCAATGGCTTAAATGGGCTGTATGCCGTGGCCTGCACTGGGAAGTCGGCAGTGTTATCATCCAAACAGCCAATTAGGATACTTTTTAGCTCGCAAACTACCAGATGGTGCAGCTGTCTGGTTTGCTAAAGACATCTTGGGGACATTCAGAAAGTTGACAAAGGAATGCATCCCGCCCGTTGCTTACCATTGGCTTTGTGGTTTGTAACTCACATTTTCTGGCTTTCAGTTTGTTGGCTTTAGGCTGTCCAGCTCTAGTTCGTCCCTCTCATTGCCCAAACCTTGTTTACTGTATTCTTCCACAAACTCACTTTCTGCAAACAGGCCGATAAATCTTGTTCTTACCTTATCACATTTGCTGGGCATTCAAAGACTGAGGTAAAATGTCCAGCTGTGTCTTCCAGGAAGCTTGGTGTTTATTTTTCTCTCTCTGACTTCAAAGTGAGAGGATTTATGTGACAATCATGCTGGCTACTGGGAGTCTGCTTGAGGAAGGCTGTACGATGTTGTTTTCTTTTCTACTACACAACAAAATGTAAATGTCTGTAAATTAACTGTGTTGACGTTCAAATCAATACATTGGGTGATGACATTTCCACACTTAATCGTTTGTGCGCTGTACTTTTATCAGTAAAACTGTATGTGAGTGCAAATGTAATGGCAATTCATATTGAAGATGTGTTGTCTGCAATGGCAGTACGCTACCATACCCTGCATATGCCACGTTACCCCACTCTGGAAACCCATAAAGGATTAGTGGTGAATTAGTATGATGAAATATGAAAGTAATTTGAGTGGTGGATATTAGTCAGTTATTTGGAGTGAGAAGGATAGCGGAGGGATAGAAGGGAAAGAAAGGTTTGCATTCAAATAGCGCCTGTTACCCCTGATGGGGTGTTGAAGCGCTTTTCTGGCGAGTAGCAGGCTACTCCGGAACCCATAAAGAATTAGTGTTGAAAATTAGTATAGTGAAATATGAAGTAATTTGAGTGGTGGATATGTTAGTCAGTTATTTGGATTGAGAAGGGTTAGGGAGGGGTAAAAAAGGAAAAAAGGTTTGCATTTATATAGCGCTTGTAACTTTAATGAGGTGTTGAAACGCTTTGTTGGCGAGTAGCACGCTACTCTGTAACCCATAAAGGATTAGTGGTGAATTAGTATAGTGGAATATGGAATTAGAGAAGTGAACATGCTAGTCTGTTATTTTGATTGAAAAGGATAGTGGAGGGATAGAAGAGTGAAGGATTTCTTTTTTTAGGTCATAGCAGTAGGAGGAGGCTTTTGGATGAGTAAAAAGGGTTTTTGGAGGGGAAGAGTCAGAGGGAAGAGTTTAGAAAGGTTTGTTTTGGGGGATCGGGACAGTAAAGGAGGTGTTAGAAGATGCAAGGAGGGGTAGAGTAGGAGAGAGTCAAGAAAGGGTTATTTTGGGGAACATAGTAGTGGTATGGCGTTTGGGATAAATGAGAGAGTGGGTGTAGAGGATATAATGATAGATGTATAGGGTGAGATAGGGTGGTGAATTGGAAAGAGCAGTAGAAAAGTTTGAGATGAGTCCGAAAGTTGGGCTAGAAGATATATTGAGGGAAGTATAGGCTGAGAAATAGGGTAGTGCATTGGAAATGCTAAAATAGAAGAAAGTGATAAATATATAGATCCATAAGTACATTGAAAGTATATAGATGCATAAAGGAGGTAAGTATATGCAGATTAAAGATATTGATAGAGGTAGCGGATGAGAAATAGGGTAGTGCATTGGATATGCTTTTTCAGGAGAAAAGTAACAGACACACAGATCCAAGTACATGGAGGTACAGAGATGCCCAATGGAAGCAAGTACATGTAGACCAAAGAAGATTTTTTTTTTTTATAACCACATAATTATTGTACATGTTTATACAAAGCAATACACGAAGATAGGCACATATCTGTAGTGAAAATCAATGCTTATGTACAGAGGGACAAATACATAGGGTGGGTATTAATGAATGGGAAAATGGGCAGCATTCCTGGCCCTGGTCCCGACCAGTTTCGAACAGGCTCAAACAGGCACTCACCCTTGTCCTCTCCACCCTTAACAGGCTCAAACAGGCACTCACCCTTGTCCTCTCCACCCTTAACAGGCTCAAACAGGCACTCACCCTTGTCCTCTCCACCCTTAGCTGAGACGCCCGGGCTGAGACGCCCTAAGCCTTGGCCGTTTATAGCCCTAGTAGTCAGGTGACCCCTTCAGCCAATGGGAACCCTAGCCCTAACAATATCCAATCACAGCACTAGCCCTAAAATCTAGAACCAATAGGAGACGAGGACTTTGCAGCCAATCTTAGCCCTAGTCCAAGCACCCAATCAGTTTCAAAAACCCTTCATCTCTACGTCCAATAGAGGCCCTAGCCCTACCAGTAGTCTCAACCCTAGTCCAAGCAACCAATGGCATAGGAAGCCCTAGTCCCTACTTCCAATAGAAAGCCTAACCCTACTCTTAGTCCCACACCTAGTCCAGCAACCAATCACACCAGAAGCCCTAATCGCTACTTCCAATTAAAGGCCTAACCCTAGCCCCACCCTAGTCCCAACAACCAATAACACAGGAAGCCCTAGTCCCTACTTCCAATAGAAATACTAACCCTAGCCCCAACCCTACATTGATTGAATCACAGACCCAGAAACCAATCAGAACCCTCAAATACCCAACCAATGAGGACACTAACCCTAATCCAATAGAAACATTAGATACAACCACCAATCAGTGTACACATGTACCAAACAATATCAGACTATATAAGGTCCCAGCTACCTCAGACAAGGTTTGCTGGCCAGGGAGTTGGAAGCTGCTTCTCTATTCAGAAATCTCCTAGGAGACAGACCGGCTCAATCCACACTTTGGACTTCTGCAGGTAAGGCCCCAACAAACTTGTCCTCTATCAACTCTATTTGTGGGAATGAGGGGGGAAAACTACAGAGTTTGGACTGCAAATCCCACAATTCAACAGGTTAAATGGAAGCAGTCACAGGCAGGAAAAAACACAAGTTTAAACACAAAAACATGGGATAAATTATGCAATCATTGGCAGGTTAAAACTACAATTTTAAACTGTAACAACCACAGGCAAAGACAGTTAAAGAAATTTAAAAAGAAAAAAATAAGATGATGCAATCACAGGTAGGGAAAATCGTTTTTAAACTTTTTAGGAAAGAGACAGCACTAGTCTGCCTCCTTACCACTTCCTGGACTCTGCTCACTGCAATCTGGGGCACAGGTAGGCTGCAACTCACAAGATGGAGGAGAATGATTTGGGGTGCACCCAGCAAAGCCTTAAGGGGCCTGGGCAGGTGTGAGGGAGGGCTCAGAGTTGCCTGGGAGCTGAATAGCCAATCCCCAGTCCTAGGTCTGCTGTCCTGGGGGTGGGGACTGGGACTGGGGAGCTGCTCTATTCACAGATCTCATAGGAGACAGACAGGCTCAATCCACACTTTGGTAAGGCCCCAACAAACTTGTCCTCTAACAACACTATTTGTATAAAACTTTACTCCCTCTCCTGGCCAAAAAACGAAGTGCACAGTCCCTATTAATCACAGTTTAAACAGCTTACAGCACATTACTGCTGTCTCAGGAGGGAAGGGGGAGCTGGTCTCACTGACTTGTGTACTGCTCTATGCCAATGCACAGAAGAGAAGTAGAAACCCACCTCCAAAATAAACTGAGTCAGAAATCAATTAAACAACCAAAAAACGTAATATATTGGAAATATCTGTATATTATTTATTTACGTACCTCCGCAAATATAGAAAACTATGATTTAATCATACATATATATGAAAACTCATCTCACCTCCACCAAACAAGCTAAATATCACATTACAAATTTAGGCTCCTCACATACCACTCGTACCTAAACAACACATCCTAACACAATATAAATTTGAAAATCTCCTGTAATAAGCCATACCAGAACAACCCTGTTTTTACTGGATGTAAACTGGAAATATTCCAATGACCATTTTACTTCAAAATATCAATGGACCACATAAATACATTTCCTGGTTCATTAAAACATTTGTTCCTATTATTCAGTGTACTTTTTATACATTCACAAAGAGCATAATTTATAAATCCAATTATTTCTCGTTTTCAGGATGGCTAGGGTGCTGGTGCCGAAGCTCGTTTCGGTGAAAGGTGGTCAGCCAACCATCCACCTTCTTCAGGGTACAAACAGATCAATGTAAATGTAAAATGTAAATCCAGTACTTGTATAGCGCACGAATCACCCCCGAAGGGGTATCTCGGCGCTGGGGGCCGTTGGGAAGATTAAGCGAGCTATTGCCCAGAGTCGCATGGTGCTGGGCAGACCCCTGCCGCCAGAGCCAGGGATAGAACCGTGATCCCCAGCGTCCGTCGCCCTGGCCGCGGCGCCACACCTCTCCCCCAATCAGTGAAATATGCTGATCTAAAATGACAAAAAGACACAATAAATATGTAATCTCTCTTCAAAGTAGATGCCACTACTTCAGTATCAGACAAAACAAAACACCACATGCAACCCATGCTGTAATCCAGTCATGTGACAACCAAAATTACATGTGTGCAAAGAACACAACTAACATATCCCAGCATGCAATACTCAAATCCCAACAACTAAGTGTACAGGTGATCTATAGGCATAATACCACCCAAGTGTATATAAACCCCTTATCTATATCCAGTAGCCCCATCACCATCGTTCAGCTGTTTAAACAAATAATGCACCTGATATCCAAAGAACAGGCTATGAAAACGCAGGAAGTAATATCTTGGATTCTCTGGTAACCAAGCTCAATAAAGGCTTGCAGTGGATGTCCGGAAAATAATTTGTAACTAAAAATGGGAACCAGACCAATAGAAAGAGATTAGCTTCAACCAGAGCATTAAAAAAGCACCCTACTTCCTCTAAAATTCACACCTGTTACCTGTAGAGACTCCTCCTCCTGTTTTTTTGGAAAGGGGTAGTGCTATAGATATATAAGGCCATCGATACAAGGCGCGTAGGTCTAAAGGTAGTAACTCTATTCCAATGCATTCAACGCCACTCTAATCTACTGTGCACCACTGCACTCTACACCACTGCAGGCTAGGCCACTCCACACTGCAACACTCCACTATACACCACTGCACTGTACGCAACTTCACTCGACTCTGAAACAATCCACTCAGCGCCGCTCCACTCAGCGCCGCTCCACTCAGCGCCGCTCCACTCTGCGCCAGTCCACTCTGCGCCAGTCCACTCTGCGCCAGTCCACTCTGCGCCAGTCCACTCTGCGCCAGTCCACTCTGCGCCAGTCCACTCTGCGCCAGTCCACTCTGCGCCAGTCCACTCTGCGCCAGTCCACTCTGCGCCAGTCCACGCCACTCCACGCCGCTCCACTCCGCTCCGCGCCGCTCCGCGCCGCTCCGCTCCGCGCCGCTCCACTCCACTCCGCGCCGCTCCACTCCACTCCGCGCCGCTCCACTCCACTCCGCGCCGCTCCACTCCGCGCCGCTCCACTCTGCGCTGCTCCACTTTGCGCCGCTCCACTCTGCGCCACTGCACTCTGCGCCCTGCACCACTGCACTCTGCACCACTGCACTCTACTCTGAAACAATCTACTCTACACCACTGCACTCTGCACTACTGCACTCTACTCTGAAACTATCTACTCTACACCACTGCACTCTGCACCACTGCACTCTACTCTGAAACTATCTACTCTACACCACTGCACTCTGCACCACTGCACTCTACTCTGAAACTATCTACTCTACACCACTGCACTCTGCACCACTGCACTCTACTCTGAAACTATCTACTCTACACCACTGCACTCTGCACCACTGCACTCTACTCTGAAACAATCTACTCTACACCACTGCACTCTACTCTGAAACAATCTACTCTAAACCACTGCACTCTGCACCACTGCACTCTACTCTGAAACAATCTACTCTAACCATTGCACTCTGCACTCTACTCTGAAACAATCTACTCTATGCCACTCTACTCTATGCCACTCTACTCTATGCCACTCTACTCTATGCCACTCTACTCTGTGGCACTCTACTCTATGCCACTCTACTCTATGCCACTCTACTCTATGCCACTCTACTCTGTGCCACTCTACTCTGTGGCACTCTACTCTATGCCACTCTACTCTATGCCAATCTACTCTATGCCAATCTACTCTGTGGCACTCTACTCTATGCCACTCTACTCTATGCCAATCTACTCTGTGGCACTCCACTCTGCACCACTGCAATCAACACTGCACCACTCTACTGTACACCACTATACTCTAAGCCACTGCGTTCTACCCTGCACCACTATACTCTACCCTGCACCACTCCACTCTACTCTGAAACAATCTACTCTATGCCACTGCACTTTTTGGCACTTAACTTCACTCTACGCCACTGCACTCTACGCGACTGCAGTCTTTGCTATGCCACTGTACTCTAAACCACTGCACTCTACGCCAATGCACTCTCGAACACTTTACTCAAAACCAGTGCACCCTACGCCACTGCACTTTACGCCACTATACTCTACAACATTCTACTCTATGCCACTGCATGCTACATCACTCTACACCATTGCATTCTACGTCACTAAACTCTAGTTCCTTGCACTCTACACCACTCTATTCTACTTTGCACCATTGTACTCTACGTCGCTGCACTCTGCACCACACTACTCTGCACTCTACGACTCTGGACTCCACTCTGACACACTACTCTGCATGACTGCACTCTATGCTACTCCGCTCTACTCCGCATCATCACTCAACTCCACTGCACTCTACTCTCGACTCCAATCTACTCTACTCTCGACCCCACTCCTCTGCACACTACTCTGCATTACTCCACTCTATGCCACTCTACTCTGTGCCATTGCACTGTACACCACTGCAATCTACTCTGCACTGCTTTACTCTATGCCACTGCATTCTACGCTACTCTGCGTCACTGCACTCTACACCAATGCATCCTACACTATTTTTCCCCAAAACAATCCACTCTACACCACTGCACTCTACGCCAATCTACTCTGCACCACTGTACTTTACGCCACTTCACTCTTGGCCACTCTACTACACTCTGCTCTACCACACTCCATTCCATAATTTCCCACTCTATGATGCTCTACTCCATTGAACTCTCCTCTACTCTATTCCACTCCACCCTACTCCACTCTATGCCATTCTACAACATTACTCCACTCTACACAACTCCCTCTATGCCACTCCATGTCACTTTACCCCACTCTATTCTATGATACACTACTCCGCTCAGTGACCATCTACTCTGCTCTACACCACTCTACTCTGCGACACTGTACTCCACACGCAAAACACCCCCAATGCTACTCCACTCTGTTCTACACTACTCCACATCACTGACACTCCACTCTAATGGCACTGTACTCCACTGTACGCCACTCAACCCTACTCCCTTCTACTTTACGACACTACTCTCTCCTCGCCACTCAGCTCCACTGTACGCCACTCCGTAAGACTCCACTCTTCGATGCTCCACTCCATGCCCTTTGCCTTCATCCCATTATCTTTTAGCCGTGCTGAACAGCATCCACTCTGGTGTACGACATTGCTAAAACACATTGGCAATGCCAATTGCTCTTGCATAGGCCAGACATATTGGATTGCCAGTGCTGGTTTATAGTATATTCTGGCTTCCCAGACACTGCGGACAAGCCACTTGCTTGCTGCTCATTTCATCTGTAGTGTGCCACATTCCGCACAACCACTGCATCAATTTATCTTTGTTTTACCGTTTCAAAATGGCTAAAACATTAGATCTAAATGTGGCGACTATACTGGTACTTTAAATCAACAACATACTATGTAAATTACCATTAGAAGATGTGCTATTGCATTGAATATGCCCTCTGTTTATTTATTTTTTTATTAGACAATAAAATCGACATACACATATATTTCATTCATTAAAACAAAGAAGCAAAATAATCTGAGAGGGATCATTACACATTTTTCATCACCATATACTTTTCAATATATTTCACAGAGCTATAATCAGCCGGGGACCAGACAAGAAAAAAAAAAGAAAAACAAGAGACAAGAAAAATATAGGGGAATGACCATAAATCGAGATATATTAACATATAGATTGAAGAGGAAGAAAGGGATTATTGTAGATACTCTACTAACGCCCCCCAGATCTTAATACCTAACCGGCGTTTCTGAGAACCCTTGAGAGCGTAAAGGCTATATTCCAAATTACATATAGAGTAAAGTCTACCCCTCCACATTTCAAAAGATGGTGGCTCTTTCTCTCTCCATAATGATGCTATACATAATCTTGCTATTGCCACAGCTATAAATAAAAAATACCTAAATTCATACATTCCCTGTGAATCTACTGCTTCATCCACCACTCCTAGCATCATCCCAGTGGGTGTAATCTCTATCCGCACCCCTGTCACCTCTGTCAGAAAGATCTCCATCTTACTTATAAATTGTCTCAGATCTGAGCATTCAAAAAACATATGGAGACTATCAGCTTGATCTGATGCACAGCGCGTACATTTACCTTCATTTTGACCCCCCCATCGTGCGATTTTGGCTGGCGTATAATACAGATCATATATAGTCTTATAATGTTGCGCCTTAAGACTAGAGGAGATCGAAAGCTTTTCTGATAATGCTATTGACTGTTGTAAGAGATTCCCGGCCTGATTTAATCTATTATTCCATTTAGAATTTTGTTTTTCAAGATCATCCCCTTGCAGTTCCATAAGATTCTGGTATAAAACACCAATCCTCCCATGTTTCCTAATTGTTTCCAACAACTTACTTTTTATAGCCAAATTTGTTACATCTACTCTCTTTTGTAAATAGTCGCGGATTTGCAAATATTTAAAAAAATCGGTTTTGGGGAGATCATATTCAGATATTAACGAAGCATATGTCTTAACGCCGCTGCAGTCAATTAAATCTCCCAAAGTCATCAGTCCTTTCCGTCTCCATCTAGCCACTACATTATCAGAAAAAATAAGGGGGGTAGTGCTACAGATGAGGTGGGTGTATAATAATTAAGTTTACCAAGCTTCAGATACTTCTGAACCTGTTTCCACACTTTATAAACGGCTTGCAACACCTTAAAACGAGTTTTTTTATAATAGCTAGGCTCCAGATTTAAAAATACATTTCTCTCTGTTCTTGAACCCAATAACTGAAAAATATTCGGGAATTCTTCCACCTTTCCATCTCTTTCCCCAACCAATAGAATACCCATTTGTTGCAACATACATACCAAATAATAGAACATAAAATTCGGAACAGCCCAGCCCCCTCGAGATAGAGGCAAAGTCATATACCTCATTGCTCGCCGGGGTTTGCCTTGTGCCCATAAGAAGCTACCACAGATGGATTGTAACTTTTGAAGTTGTTTCACCGTGAGTTCCAAGGGAACACACCTAAAAAAGTACATCACTTTAGGCAAAATATCCATTTTTAAAACATTGCATCTCCCGACTATCGATAAATGTAAGCTTTCCATTCTATCCAGATCCTTCTTGATTTTCCGCATTAATGGTTCCCAATTTGATAGTAACATTTTATCCAGATTGGCGTTAATACGAATCCCCAAATATGTAGCCTTCTCTGTAACCCTGGAGTCATTACTGCAAACTTGCTCAGTACAAATTATTTGCGTTTTTGTAGTGTTTAATTTAAATCCTGATCCTTCACCAAATTGAGCTGCTAATCGTTCAATCTCTTTAACAGTTTGAATTGGATCCGGCGAGATAACCGCGATGTCATCTGCGTATGCTAGTGTAGTAACCTCCAACCCAGGTCTAGCTATCATATTGTTTAACCTATATTCCAATAGATTCAAAAACGGATTAATATATAGGGCAAATAATAAAGGAGAGCAGGGACACCCTTGTCGGGTACCTCTGGATATTGTAACAAAACTAGACTCCAGTCCCAGCGCACATATTTTTGCCTTGGGTGAATGGTACATAGTCTGTAAAGCTTGTATGAAACCTAGTCCAAAGCCTTGCCATCGCATCGTTGCCCATAAAAACTCCCAAGAGACACGGTCAAATGCTTTCTCCGCATCGAGTAGTACCACACTGCACAGAGCTTTCAAAACGCTAGCAACATCCAGTGTGGCAACTACTCGACTGACGTGATTGACCGTGCCTCTTCCTGGAATAAAGCCATGCTGTCGAGCAGAAACTAAGGGGATTAATACACGGGAAAGTCGTGTTGCCAAAATTTTTGCGTATATCTTCCCATCACAGTTTAAGAGTGAAATGGGTCGATATGATCCCGGCAGTAAAGATGGCTTATCTTTTTTTAAGAAGATAGCTATACTAGCTTCATCCCATGACACTGGGGCATATCCTTTCTGAGCCTCTTGAAAGACCATCAGCATATCTGCTTGTAGCTCAATTAAAAATTTCTTATAGAATTCGAGTGGAATCTTATCAGGCCCGGCAGCTTTCCCTGTTGCTAGTGATCTAACTGCCTCTTCTAATTCTTCCACAGTTATGGGCTTCTCTAAATATTCACTATCATCTGCGCTTAATATTTTCCTATGAGGATCCTTGAAAAATTCTGTAGATGTATCTTGACGTGTACGCTCTTCTGTATATAATTCCTCATAGAAAGCTCGAAAAACTTCGAGGATCTCTACAGATGTTTCTACCGTCTTTCCATTAGCATCTTTAATTGCGGTAATAACATCCTTTATCTCTCTCCTCCTGATTTTCTTAGCCAGGCATTTGCCTGTCATCTCCCCGTACTCATAGCACTCTCTTCTAAATGTTTGATATTTACTAGCATTATCTTTGGCCCATTTCTCGTTAATCTTCGCCTTGCATCGTGCTATCTCGGTTTGTGCCTGAGAGCTATCTAACTTCTCTCTTAAAGTGTGCACTAATGTATATTCTGCTTGCTTAAGATTGTCATACAGTTCCTGGATAAGCTGCCTCTGCTTTTTTGAGCATACAATCCAAAGCTCAAGATTTCACCTCTAAGTGTGGCCTTTAGTGCGTCCCACATAATACAGCTATTGGTTGTTTCGATTTATAGTAAGAAATTCTCTTAGCCATTGTCGTATGTGACTGACAAACTGATCGTCTAACAATAATTTACGATCAAAAGAGAAATTCCCCGGGTTCGGACCACTCCTGGCATTTTAATCGTTAATAATAGTGGGTTATGATCCGAAGTGATTCTCGGGAAAACCTGTAGTTGTGCTTCCGGTAAGAGTGTTTTAGTGACTAAAAAATAATCCAATCTTGCTAGCTTCTGATATGGGCAAGAAAAATAAGTATATCCGGGATCTGGGTGATTTAATCTGGGCCAAGCATCCTCCAACCCATGTTCATATATGATTTGTTGTAGTGCCTTATAAACCTTTGGTTTTCGACCAATATATTTTCCTCCAGAGGGACCCTTAGTTATTTCTTCCAGCTGAATATTAAGATCCCCACAGAATATCAGAGGAGATGCCCAAGAAGCTAATTCCGTATTTAGATATTCTAATATTTGAGCTTCGTCACAATTGGATCCATATACCGAACATATTGTAAACTTTTTATTATCTACAACACATTCAACAATTACCCAGCGCCCATATTTGTCCACCAAATGTTTCCCAACCTTTAAATTATTATTTTTTTAGCCAGGATAGCCACCCCTCTAGACGTAGTCCCTTGTGACGTGCAAGCCAATAGCTCATAACCTAGTTCTGTAAGTACCTTATATTTAGCCCAGGGGATATGGGTCTCCTGGAGACATATCACATCAGGAGACATATTTTTGATTTCCTGCGCTACCCTTTGTCGTTTAGACCTTTCATTAAGGCCCCTGACATTAAAAGAACATATCGAAAACGAGCTCAACATTAACTTTCTTCAAATTTAAAAAAGCACCACCCTCTCTCACAACATACCAAATCATTGCTTCTTGCTTGCATAGCCTCATTTATTGTCTTTTTTATCCCATTTTTAAACCCCTGTGCCCTTCCGGTAGCCACCCACCCCCCTACTGCCCCACCCTTCCCCACCCCTTGGTCTCTTCTGCCAGCAGAGACTCCCCCCTACCCAGCAAACCATGGAGGCTGCAAGACCCAAGTCTTGAGTGATGGAGAACCCTGTCCCAACACTGACCGTCCCCCTCTCCCCCGCCCGCAACTCCCCTGCCATTATACCAATAAATCATTACTCATCAAAAAAAAGACAAAGAATGAAAGAAGGCAAAGAAAAGCATAATCCAGAGCCCGAATTCATGCTAACAATTATATTGCACAAACTGACTGCTAAACTAGCTGCTAAAGTAGCTTCATATTTCAGCTTTCGAATTTAAGGTACAATATTCTGAAGATACTCTTTAACCTTCATTGCAGATGTGAAAAACCTTGTGCTATCCTTATATATAACCTTGAGCTTGGCAGGGTTCAATAGGAATACTTGGGCACCCTTGACTTGAAAGGGGGAAATTAACTGCCGAAGCTGCCACCTTTTTTCCACTGTTTGGTGACAGTAATCAGGGCGCACAAAGAATTCAAACCCATCCCCCTTCTCTTCCTGTCTGGCCTAGCCAGATCATATAGAGCCTGTCTAGATAGAAAATTAGATAGAGCAATGAGAATTGCCCTAGGTTGAGTAGGTTTACTGGTCTCATGGTTAGTCTTTTGCTGGAAGGGGAACCGATGGGCTCGTTGCACCTCGCTATCCCATGACCACTGTGTCAGCTCCGGAAAGGCTCCTGTGAAGAGCCCTACCACAAATTTCCGTGGATCGGACCCCTCTCTTCCTTCAGGGATTCCTAAAATTCTTACATTATTTCGCCGGAGTCTGTTTTCCATATCTTCGAGTTTCCAGGCCATGTCACTGCGCTGTGCTGTTAAGTCCTCTGTTACTGACTTCTGAACGATCATCTGATCCTCAATAGTGGAAATCCGATTCTCGGCTTCTGTTATCCGTTCAGCAAACTCAGAACAAGACTTGGCGACCCGTCGAAGTGAGCTTTGCAATTTTCGATACGCCCCTGTGTTTTCTGACTCTCAGCCCGGGTTTCCTCTCTGTGCAGCATTATTGACTCGTAGATAGCAGCCAGAGAGATCTCTTCAGAGCCACCTAGTAAATTAGGTTGATCTCGTCGCAACCCCTTTGGTAATACGGGTTGAGTCTCATTAGTTAAGGGCACAGACTCCACCTCCTCCCTGAGTTTTACGATTGTATTTTTCCGTATTGTGTCTAACCCACATGTCCTAATCCGGTTCCCTGGGGTCTCATCTTGATGTAGACTGCTGGTCTCACTCCATCGCCCACCAGGGGAGATGGAAGGACCATCAGACAGCTGTATAGACTCATCCCCCGATGAATTGGAGTGATCAGAAAGTGAAAAAAAAGGTTCCCCGAGTCTATTTCGGGTAAATCATGGAATTTGCTCTGTTCTGCCTGTTTAATCATATGGTGCTCATCACAAGTTTCTTCAATCATCTCTAGATTGCCACCGTCCATTTCTGCCATATTTGTACCATGCTCTGCCCCCTCCAGAATAGAATTAGCAGTACTCTCCCCCCTTGGCCCATCATGAACCGCTGGGGTATGGGTAATAAGGACAGCATCAACATCCCCCTGTTCTCCTTGCCTTTGTCCATTCACTGTCTGCATATTGCATTCATGGAGCTCTGTGCCCCCCCTGCTCACCTCATCCTGATGTACATCTACTACTGGCTCTTTCACCACAGTCATAATCCCAGCCTCATCTGAGCTGTTATTCTTGCCTTTCATGCCAGTAAGAAAAATGGCAGGTGTAACTTTCTTTGAAGATCAGTACTCCCAGGCTGCAGGTTACTTCCTGGATCTTGTGTAGCCGCTCCCTGTCTTTGTTTCTCTTGGGCGTTTTCTAGGTGCTTGGACGCTGTTGCAGCGGCGTCCCCACCGCGCTGCTTAGCTCCTCGGGCGCCTTTCGGTGGCATCTCCACTTCCACAGCCCTACGCCAGCTGTCTAATACAGCACACTGAGCTCCTTGTGAAAGAGACCAGAGCAGACACGCAAGCGGAATCCGGGAGCCGGAAAGGACCAAACGCCGGTATGTAAATAAGCTCCACAACATCGGAGATCGGTTATCCTTTTGCCGATCTTTACTGTGCAATTTTTACTCTCCTTTTGAGAATCCGTAGCCCTACAACCGTATCACAATCTGCTTCAAGTCAAGAGAGGTTCAGGGAGATGAAGGGGACGGTCAGCTACAGGAGTTCACTCGGCCACAGTAGCGGCCGCCATCTTGCCTCTGCCCTCTATGTTTAGGTGACAGCATGTTTTCTTTTTTCAACTTTTATTATAATTTATCTTTTATTTGGTGATTAGCTTGTATGTGTTTTACTGTGGTTGTGTTGCTGAGTGAATGCAAGATGAATAAGATGCATGAGTGCAGTGTAGAGGGACAGAGTGCATTTATGAGGACTAATTGAGTGCCTAAACAAATTAATGATTGGAGAGGCACTTTAAATTAATAAGCCAGACCTATTGTCATTGCCAATTATTGTCTATCAAAACAGTCAAGTGAAAAGCGTAATTTTTCTCCCGGTAAATATGATTCTCCCCGATTAAGATACAACAGTGTTATGTTGAGCTAGTAGATCAAAATAGAATGTTAAGTGCAGTTGTATGAAGCAGAAAGCAAGATACTGCTCTGCCCTAAATGTTTAATTTCACCAAAGGACACAGTCTGAGATGTAGTAGGGATCCAGCGGTGTACTAACAACTGATACTCCACTACCATATACTCACCTGGGCCCATATAACTTCTCACACTAATACCAAGTATACCGCTGGAGCTTGTAGTTTATAGATTTCATATCTTAGGAATAGTTATATTTCTGTTCTAACTATACCTTTCACTGATCAAAAAGTTCTTTCCTCTGGTCGATGGACCATTAGTTGGAACTAGTTGATGGTGATAATTAACATAACTTATTAAACATTTCTTGATTAAAATTGAAATAATCACAGACTCGGGAAGTTTTAAAATCTTTATCTAAATTAATTGCATGTGAACTATCTCAAAGTTTCAGTACAAACACCCTCATTCGCAAGAGTGTCAATTCAATCAATACTCAATAAGTAATAATAATTCAGATTCACACAATAACTATGCTCAGAAAGGAGAGGACAGAGAGAAGAAAATCTATCAATACGATATATTTATAGTTAACTAGAATGGTGTGAAGACCAACCCCCTGGCCAAAGGGGCTGGTAAGGGTCCCCCGGGATAGATCAGGAGACAAAGACTTCAGGACAGGAATCAGGACAGGATACTTCACTTCTCTAAATACCGACAACTGCGTCGCACCCCTCTCTGACACTCTCTTCCTCCTCGTGGTTTTTAGGCGATCTTCTTTCTAACCCAATTAAGTTAAAATAGACGTTCTGCATTTGATTTTCTTAATCAACGTCTCACAGCTTCAGCGCCACCCACAGCACCGACAGCATCCCGAGCTCTGCTTCTGTGCTCCCATAAAGCAATGCGCGCTCTCTGCTCTGCACTCCACTAAGTAACTAACTAAAACGAGCTCAATTATACCTTTCCATTTTCCAGTACCACCCATTAATGTTTCAATATCGTAAAATACTAACTTCTGATTGGTCAGGCGAGGAGGGATGATCGTCACACCATGCTTACATTTCATTTATTTTCTTTAAACCATTGTCTTTTAAACCCATCCCCTCAAACTTTATTAAATCATTTACTTTCCCATACATCTCCATACTTTATTAATACAAAATGTTTCAACTTTATGAATAAGTCTTCTTCATATGAACTCTTCACCCTCATGTTCCCAGGGCACATCTTCTCTGGCCTTGGACGCGTGACAAGTCCTTAGTCATCCTTTCGTATTCTCTCTCCGGTGCGCATGCGTGGGGTCAAGTCAGTCAGCTCAATTCAGACAAGTTTAAAAGGCCCAAATGCGCACTAATAATAAAGTCAAAAGAAGAAATGTTATTCTCAAAAATAAATGATTTCACTGTATACCACCAACCTCTACTCTAACCCACTGTAATTATTATTACCCTTTTCTGCATTTGCGTTAATATAAAACTTATTTTCTATTCTGCGAAGCAGGTGCCATGCATGTGAACTTTCAAGCGGCCATTTTAATATCTTTTGCGCAGGCGCAAGATTTTCCCTCCAAGCATTAGTACGTCATACTACGTAGATGCAGTAGACGCATGCGCAGTAAAGATCCCTTGTTAGAGTGCATTTTAGTCCTTCGTTCATGTTGGGGTTAGTAAACACGTATGCAAGCTTCACTGTCCCGCGTGTCTTTTCTAAAACGCGAATTATTAATTACAAACACAGTAATTCGTTAACAAGTTAAAACAAGAGGATTGCTTCCGAGCAAGTCTCATATAAGAGTCCTTGCTCCATCAGTAGCACCAAATCAAACGTTGTCAGTTATCTTGAGCAAAGCAGTTGTCTCCACTGACACTGGTGTCATATGCTGACGGACATCTCTCCTTTCAGTGACCTTAAGATTTATTTGAGAAAGCCTTTTCTACCTTCTGTATTGGTCAATATTCTATAAGCTTCAGAGACTAGATTACCGGGAAATTGGAAGTGTTTGCCACCCCCCCAAAAAAGTTTAAAATCGTATGCTTAAAAATGCATTTGAAGGTACGTTTTTGCAAGGTAAACCAAATATCATTGTTAACTAAAATTCAATAAACTCTTATTTTACGAGATTTCCAGTTGAGTAGGCTGCACAAAATTACTTGGAGCTGTAAATAAAAGCATATGTACGTGAATTTACTCCCTATCTAGCAGTCTGGTATTGATCTCGACAGCCACTTATATTTTGATATGCCTTAATGGAAAAATCTTAACAGGTTTGCAGAGATATATTTAATTTCTGTTAGTGTACTTTAGTTGCCCACACTTCGATTTGGCAGTGCACATGCTGCACTTAGTATAGCCACCCTCCCCTTTTATTTTTGCCAATTCAGCTTCCATTTGTGCAAGTCTCATCCCTCTCTTCTGATTGGTGCCCAGCTCCTTTGTGAGTGCATTGCCTTCCACCTTTTTTCGTCTTATGACATTAATGTAGGGCCGAAGCAAAGGTCTTTTGCTGCTTCGCTAATGTGACATGTTGCCGCTCACAATCTCTTGGCAGTGGGGCAGTAACATTTTAAATATTAACACAGTCGCCAACAAAACTAAGTCTTAAGATTCCAACATAAGACCATGTCCGACAATAGAATCGTTTAAACCAACAATACTTACTCCCAAATGTCATTTCCATCTGTGCCTCGAGAAGTGCATTTTCTTGTCGTGTATAAACCCCATTTTCTTGTCATGTATAAACCCCACTGTCTTGTCATGTATAAACTCCATATTGCAAAATCCGTTTTCTCAAACCCGTGCAGGGTGGCAATAGGAACAGACTAGTCGAGCAGTACATTAACTGGAGAATGACGCATGCCAGTCAAAAGAAAACACTTACATTCTGGTATCTTAACAGTAAAGAGAAAAGGCTTGTTCATGTGCAGCCCTGGAGTCCACGACTCAAGAGGATAAACTACCGGTCTGCTCTGAACCTCTGGGCGATCTACCATACACTATGCACTGATTTACTATTGCACGGTTAGGTTGTAAACCTGCATTTACTAACGGAATTAGACTGCTGATTGGGCCTTATGGGATTGCCTAGTACTGCTTCGCGGGAGAACAAACTTTACACTAATGCAGCCCCCTCTCCATTAATGACTTGTTCCCCCCCACCCTTTATATTGATGCAGAATCTCTTCCACGGTGCCTTTCTGTAAGTCCAGTATCCTAACCTTACCATTGTTCTACCTGTCCCTGCATGGTCTCTCGTTTTCCTTCCCTCTCTCTTAGTGGTTAGTTAGTCTCACAAGTCACCCTGTTCATTGGTGCTGTTTTGCTCACCTCCTTAGCGCATGCGTGCTATCATCACCCTCCGGCACTTCCTCCATTGGTAAATCTTGAGTTGAGGGGAAAATTCTTGACTGTTCTCTTGGGGTGGCGTGTCGGAGAACATGGCTAGGGTAGGGCAACTTTTTGCTGATGCATCATCTGAGCGTTGTAGGCTTGGGTCACTTAATTTGCTCCTTTATATTGATTTTGTAAAAAGACTGAAATTCGTGATTCCCAGTGACATCTGCAGCGAATGTAGATAGAGTATTGCATTCGTCTGAAGATGGACTTGTGTCATATGAAAGTATGGATCAAATGGAACTTTCACACTCCCACTACATAGCTTTCAGTTTGCTTTAGTGTGATAAAGCTGTGTTTTCAGTTTGCATATGTGACATTTCAATGCTTTGTCTGACACCAAGAGTGACACTTTATCACAGCTGTACAAAACAGTTACGTTCACGTAATGAGATAAATTTAAGAAATCAACCTATCCTGTGCAGTTTAATGGTGTAGAATCAATCTTTAAATGCTGTGATGCTTTTGAAGTATTCACACTCGAGGGCCGGTGGATGATCATGTCTATTCCGTAGATGCACAGAAGTGTGACAGCCTGCTTCAGGCCGCAGGACAAAATAGTGTGAAGTATGCACAGAGAAGACGCCACAGGCCGGCCTCCTAAAAACACGTCCATGATCTAATCTTAATCTACAGTGCCACTATTTACCAAACAAGCATAACCTTCGGTTCACTTTAGACATGTGACTACAGCAGGGACTAAAAGTCAGTCATTTTGAAAGCGGCATGTTGTGTAAATGGAACTACTCCGGTCTTGTTAGCCCATCTGGTATGTGCACTGCATTTATCCAACTGTGAAACTGTCTAGTAAATAGCAGGTAAGCCATTTGCACCATCCATTTGCTGCACGGAAGTCTGAGTCAGCTGCTGAGGGATGGTGGCAGCTGTTATAAGCCTACAAGCGACTAGGTCTGTATCTTTGATCCATTCCTTGAATCATCCGGGCCTACAGGATACTTACTGTACTCTCTTGCACCAATCCTTGTACAGAGTTCCAGTACAGAGCCTGTTTCATTGAGTACCACCTTTCTGGGTTCAGAGTACAGGATCTTTGTATCTGGCAGGGTAGCTCAGACGATGTCTTGCATATTTTTGGAAAAACCTGTGGGCATTTTGTAGGTCATCAGTTGAAATCCCACCAGAGCCAACTCAGACTTTCACCCTTCAGAGGGTGATAAAGTGAATGTCATTGAGTTGGTTCATGGTAACACCTGGTAATTCCACTATAATGATGCAGAAAGAAGATTCTAGCAAGTACCATATGAAATAAGCCCAGTCTGCTGAGGTAAAGGGAAAACCTTTTGGGGTTAATCCATAAAGTCCCATGCAACAAATGTCCCAAGTTACCACCTCATAGATTGCAATTCCCTTGATAAAAATAGTTCTCTGTGTTCCTTGTACATATGCTCAGAGACCTGTTGGTTCCTTCATTTTCGCCTGTGATCACTGTTTGTTGGCGTTTCTAGTGGATTCTGCTTGGGCCTTCCGCCACCCTATGGAATAGCCCATCAATGACTGATTAATCAGAGACAGACTCTGCTTACTTTTAGTTACTGTCTTTATTCAAAAGACAATCATGAGGAGTCACTCTTTTGACAAAGAAATATTACGTCAACCTCGTAATGGGAAAAAAAACGTTATTCTTTTAAATAACCTCACCCACCAGGGTTACCCCTTGGTGGCATGCATCATCAATGGGTTCTTCCCTACCCGCTACGGAAAGGGGCGCGTGCTGCGACCGGATACGTGGGAGCACTGATGATATCTATGCCTATCTAGAATGCATAAATATCGGAGTGTGTTTTTTTTTATGTAAAAACTGAGTTAAAAATATCTGGCTAGTGGGGAAAAAACGTTATTTATTGGTTACCCTAGTCGATATGGTTAAAAAATGGGGATGGTGAGAGACTACTGGGATAGTGCCCCTAAGTTTCTCTGGTCAGCTAGTTTCAAGCCCTACCCCAAGACTTGCTTTTCATCAGGACCTAAAGGGGTTGCTCCCTGTTACCACTCCTTCAGTCATCGAGATATCATTTACTCAGGTGAGAGTAGAGATGGATAAAATATAAATAAATACATACAGCACCTTGTCGGTCTGTTCTTATGATATCTACGAGGACATGAGAAAGAAGAGAATTAAAAATATACATGGCCCTTAGGCCACATTATAGCTTTGTTTTGTACATCGTGCACCCTTGTGAGTAGATGGTGACATAATGCAAATGTATCAAAAATGTGATCAGGCTGTGAGAAACAATCGTGAGTGAATAGACACACAGAACACGTGAAACAACTGTAAACACACACATTACATACATGTAATTCGCCTCAATCAGGCATCATGAGTTCAAACAGGGAAGTAGGGACACCTATAGTCTCACTCTGCTGATGAAAAAGATATTGTATCAATTGGGAGGTAGTTATACCAAAAAAAAGCTTTGTTGGTGTAAAGAATCAGAAAAAAATTGAAAAACAGAGTGCGGCTTGCTACTCTGCTCCTAAAGCACTTACTTACTTTGATGCCTGATTGAGACGAATTACATGCAAGTAATGTGTGTTTACAGTGGTTTTAAGTGTTCTATGTGTCTATACACTCACGATTTTTTCTCACAGCCTGATCACATTTTTGATACTTGAGAATTATGTCACCATCTACTCACGATGTAATAAGTGGCCTACGGGCCGTGTATATTTTTAATTCTTTTCTTTCTCATATCCTCGTAGATAAAAAAAAGAACAGACCGACTAGGTGCTGTATGTATTTATTTATATTTTATCGATCTCTACTCTCACTTGAGCAAATGATATCTCGATGACTGAAGGAGTGGTAACAGGGAGCAACCCCTTAGGTCCTTATGAAAAGCAAGCCTTGGGGTAGGGCTTGAAACTAGTTGACCAGAGAAACTTAAGGACATCATCCCAGTAGTCTCTAACCATCCCCATTTTTTTTAACCATTTCGACTAGGGGAACCAATAAATAAAAAAAATTCCCCCTTGCCAGATATTTTTAACTCAGTCTTTATATAAAAAATCCCCACTCCGATATTTATGCATTCTGGATAGGCATAGATATTATCAGTGCTCCCACGTATCCGTCGGTCGCAGCACGACCCTTTCCGTTGCGGGTTAGGGAAGAACCCTATGATGAAGCATGCCACCAAGGGGTAACGCTGGTGGGTGAGGGTTATTTAAAAGAAAAAAGGTTTTTTCCCATTATGAGGTTGATGTAATATTTCTTTGTCAAAAGAGTGACTCCTCTTGATTATTTGCATACACGTTTGGAGGATGAGTCCTCTTTGTTTTTCACTCTACCTCCCTTTTTGATGTTTTTCTTTATTGAAAAGACTGTTCGGCGGCCTGTGTACCACTTACCTGTGGGCAAATCCAGAAATACGGATCCCATTTGCCCTCCGTTAGGAGTAATGTGCACAAATATATGCCACTGAGGCAGGCAAGCTCTGTTGCTAACTGCCCCTAGTGTTACTGAAACAGGCAGGCCACAATGTCTGCAGCATTAACGCCCACCAACCAAAAGCGAGCGCCCAACCCTTACTGTTGGCAATCCACTGCCGGTGTCTGGTGATGCTGGACGTCCACCTTGAACATTCAGGTGTGCTGTGCCTGCACTTGTGCTACCTGGCAGCTGCGGTCCGGTTCCTGTGAGAGTAACACTACACTCCACCTGCTTGTGGCACAAAGCACGCACCACCTTGAACTCTGACCCCGATGCTCGGCCTGATGGGCCTCTGCCAGTGATTAGTCTCCGCCCCGCCGCCGAAACCAAGAGAAGACCGCCAATGGGAGAGGCACGGGAGGAAATCTTAGGTTATTGTGGCCCAGTCAGATGAAGGAATCACTTGGGGGCTGTGCCATGTAAAAAAAAAAAAAAAAGCGGCCTAAATACACCAATGATTTGTTGATAGGTATATGTTCCATTGTGAAAGAGGCTTTGTTAAGCAGGGACAGATGCGCAGCCCTTGTATCCAGTTAACCAGCCTCAGCCGGGTTGCATGTGTATTCTGGGACCCTGTGCTGATGCAGAGAAATTTCCATAATGCGTTAGTTTAGCCAGTGATGTGTGACATTTAGCGGGGCCTCCCCTAAAGCTCCCCCTCCCCCCCCCCCAAAAAAAGAAAAACTAAATTTATCCAGAACTTGACACCCCATGGTCTCCTATGCCAGAAATGCTCCGTCCCCAACCCCGCCCCCTCCCACCTCGTTCACAAAAAATTCTTTGGAGAATGGCTTTTACTTTTCTAGGATTCTGCATCACTGCACTCTCGAGTTCTGTTGAAGTGGGGTCCTTACAATTTTAAATTCGTGCTTTGCTGAGTTTAGAATAGCTGTTCCTGTTCCCAAAGTGTAGCACAGCCTGTTGCACGTTTGGTGCCTCTGTAAAGGCCGTTTGTATAATGACGTGGGCTCCTTACATTATTTGCCTCTTGTCCCTCTCCAAGTTGTGAATGGAAAGTATCAACGTTTGTTTTACATGGTTTCTCCACTGTCTGTTTTTTTTCCTCAGTAAAATGGCCAAACTAGAGGAGCTGGAGGAGCTTGACCTCAGTGGGAATAAACTGAAAGCAATTCCAACCACCATCATGAACTGCAGGCGCATGCACACAGTTATTGCACACTCCAACTGCTTAGAAGTCTTCCCCGAGGTGATGCAGCTCACAGAAATCAAGGTATGGTTCACTGCTTCGAAACCAGCGTATGAAAGCAGCTGCATGTTTTAAAAGATTTTCAGTGCACTGCATTGATATTCTTTAGTTTGCACCTTTGTGTTCAGATGTATTGGGGAGGGGATGTGGTCTAATAGCTAGGGCGGTCGCCCTCAAATCTGGGGAACCGGGTTCTCGGCAACTGCGCACAACATCCTGTGATTCTGGGCAAATCACTTAATCTCCCAGTGCGTAACAAAATGAATGTGTCCTTGTGTAACGCAACTGGTGCGCATGTAAAGCGCTCTGATACCCGATACCTTCGGGTCAAGTTTGCCCTATATAAAACTCTGGCGGGAAAAGAAATAGTGCTATTTGTTTTGTTTTAACTTCTTTTTATTTCTTTTAATTCTTTTTTGTTTTCTAATTGTGCATCAATTTCTATATGCATTGGTGGTTCTGTATGCACAGATAAATGCGGGTGTGTATAAACTAAGATGCAAGGGGCTAAATTACTGCAGTGAGGTAAAATCCCATTGAAGAGGCCTCATCACTATTAGGAGAGTTGTTTTCCTGTGTAAAATCATTGTGCTATGCAATGCGTGAGGCCACTAGCAGCTTTTTTTGCATGTCCGTTTTTGCTGTACTCTGGTAATATGTAATTTGACCTTTGCTCTGTAGTAATAAATATGAGCTTACTGATTAGTATATTGGTTCTAAATAGCATGTTATTGGGTAACATTTATTATCACTGACATGACAAAATTTAATTTTTGGGTCTGCTGGACCTCAAGCATGCCCATGATCATTGTTCCATTATTCTATTACTTTTTGAAGGAGTTGGTTATCTAGGTCTGTTTAAAATTCACGTAAAGAAACACTGTTTGTGAAGTTTTGGTCATGAAAAAAGAAAAGCCACTGAAATTCACAAGTTCTATTTAGGGCCGCAGTTCGTAACTTGCACAACAGCTATGCAAACCATAACTTGCATACCAAATGGAACACTCATCGAGACAAGCTCCAGGGACCCATGTTGGATGTGCAATTCTGGAGTCTGGGCCACAAATCCAGTAAATGGCCAGTAGTTTTCAAGAAACTGTTAAGAAATTGTTTCAGTCTGGACATAAAGTTATTAAATTATGGTGATAGCAGAACCGTCCATCTGGTGATTGCGGACCTCCCTGTCGCCTGACATAAGCAAAGTATTAGTTACACAAGGATGCCTATGGATAAGCACAGCAAATTAGAAAGCTCTTCAGAGAAGGCGGTGGACAAACCTGCAATAATCATGTTAACTGATTAAAAGGTCTGTTTCACTGGGAAGTATTGGATATCTTGTATTCATTTAACAAAGATATGAATTGTGGATGTGGGCATTTCAGATTTCACTTAAGCTGTAGCCCTTCAGTGAGTTATGATGGTAGAGCTTACTGGATGTGGTTGATTTGTCTGTGCATTACTCAGTTGGCCAGCAAGTGATGCTTGGTGCTGATGCAGTTTCAGGCTATCACCTTTTGACTCTTTGTTCTTTTCTGCAGACCGTCGACCTAAGCTGTAATGAGTTGAGTGAGATCACACTACCTGAGAACCTGCCTCCGAAACTGCAGGAACTGGACCTGACTGGAAATCCCAGGCTCGCCTTGGATCACAAGACACTTGAGCAGCTTAAGTGAGAATATTTTCCTCTTCCTTTTTCCAGCCCTTGGGGCACAGTGTTTTCTGTGGGCAGGTTAAATAAAGGGCTGGCAATCTATTACACTATGTTTTCCTTCACTCCGAAAGATACCCATTCTTTTGCAGGAAAAGACCACCATCATGAGTAAAACACAATTCTGTTTGCATGGGTGACGGGTCGATGACTGTAACATGAGTTATGGTGTGGGAAGGGTTGAGTGTTTAAAAGCAGGTCCTGTGGCTTTATCGCCTGAGCACTGTACTACAGCGAAGTAGATCCTAATGGTTGCTTCAGCAGTGAAATTATGTGAAGTCGTACCTTTAGTGAGTATTGGGAGACCTTTGGGAGAGGGTCAGACTCGCAGACCTCTATGTAGGTCGTCTTTTACAGCACCTGGTTCTCCACGGTCACATGCTTGGTACATGGGGGTTTTGTGTGGTATTTGGAACAATGTGGCTAAATTCTGAAGCAATAAATACTATTGAGGACTTCGCAAATTCACAAAATGTTCAAAATTATGTTGCAGATTGCAAAGTAATCAAATTGGTGGCTGTCTCTTATATATTTCATAACATCTGTGTCAAGTGGTTTTGCTGAAAATAATCTGATCTCACTCTACCAAAGAGCAGGCTTTCAAGCCGCTGCCCCCATTATTAACAACATTCCTTTCAGATGATTTCAAATTATGCCTTCCTTCATTTGATTCTCATTTTTAGTTCTTAATATACCTACAGGCATGCCCCAGGCCCTATATGACTGTGTAAACGTCTCTCGCAAGGCCAATGGAAATAATACATGAGCATTTGTCTAACAGTTGATGCAGGCAGCCGTTTCCCTTTCCTTTGAGACGGTTTATTAATGGTCAGCTCCATGGAAATGCATAAAGGAAAGCGTTCTGACACTTCCTGATTGGCCGGCATGGAGGCCTTGGGTAGCAAGGTGGTTGTGATCATTTTACAAAAAAATCACTTTTTGTTGACCTCATATAAGATTAGACAGAAAGATGCACCTAGACAACTACTCTGTTTGGTATCATGATAACAGACCTCTAAATTTACCACGGGTCAGGCTCTTCCTGGATGCATGTCAAACATGAGCCTAATGCACATAGCATATGTCAGTCTTTGCTAAAATGTTGCTTTGGAGTTTTGTAGAGCAGTAATCCCAGGATTAAGTGAAAACAAAGGAAGCCTATTTAGAAATCCGCACACTGCAAGGAATCTGTAGGTGGCAGACATTCCTTAAATTGATTGGCTGGCTGGAAAGCAGCATAGGATCAAATGTTTTTTCCCTATTTTTTGCAAATTTCTCTAAAATGATGTTCCCTTCAGGCCTCATCTTTGCACCAGAACATGTCTGAGGCATACATCGACCTGAGTATGTGTGCCCCTGGATCTCCAGATAATGGGGCAGCATCAGTAGATAGTTTCCAGTGGGTTTGCCGTGCCCTCTATGGCTAAACCAGGCTTCTCATAGGCACTTTGGGCTAGTGTGGGCTACCTGTACTAACTTTGCAGAGCTCATCCTCCGATGGCGCATAAGAGAAAATCACACCATTTCCAACAACTTCATGACCAATGGTATCGATCACTGGTAACACACCTCCATCTCCAGGAACCGGCCTGAAGACCTTATTAAAAAAATACTTTTTTGATTGCCTTTTTTTTCCTTTTAGTAAATTTGACTAAAAATGCAAATTTTGATAGTCTCTCCTGCTTAGAAGTGTGTCTTTGTGAAAGAGGACTCATATATTTGTTCTCAATTTCCTTATTGTAAGGCTACCAGTCTTTCATAGGTGCGTAAGGGACTCTGTCATGCATAACACTCTCCCTAACTGCTATTCATGTGAACAGCATCATAAGTATTGTCACTCTGAATATTTGGAAAGTAATAATGAGACTGTAGGAAAACATAGCCGTACCTGCTTGAGCAAAGAATCCATATGCAATTGTCAGTTCTCTATTTCTGATTGGCCAAGGAACTGCATTAAAAAAGTCGGTATGTTTTTTCCTTGGCCTGGATTTTATAAAAAGTATACATTTTTTTCCTTCAGGGCAATGTTTGTTGAGTAAGTGGGCCTAGTTACTGATCCAACTGTGGGTCTCTTGATTATATGATTAACAAATGTGCATAAATAGGCCCAAGTGTTCAAAATTGCCCTGATTTTCAAAAGTGGGCCACTTTTTTAGCTATCTAATTCGCTAGTGGTGGCCAATTTTATTTTGGTGTTTGGGCCTATTTTCTATCTTAGTCCGAGCCTGAGGAAGATAAATAAGTTGGCCAAATAAAGAGATCAATGTGTAGTTACCGGTCTGATTTTCCTACAGATGCCCTTTTTCGAGATGTGCGTGTGTGTGTGTGTGTATGTATATACACGCACACATACACACATGGTCTGTGCCTGGGGATGGAAAGTCTCTGTTACACTTTCAGCTTTCCTCTGACGCCAGTCATGGTAGACAGTCTAGCTACTGCCAAGTGAGTGTTAAATTGAAATGCTAATACTTTTACCACAAAAATCTGCCCTTACAGATTTTTCATCTATTGTTGCCAATTTCCCACAGCCAAGTATTCTTAGAGCATTCACTTATAACAAGTGTTCACATGGAACTCTTTTATAAAGACCGTTTTTTATTGTCACAGAAAATTTCTGTGTGGAATTTAATCAAAACAAGAAGCTTTATATTTCTAAAACAGAACACATCTTACGTAATCAAATTGAAGAACAGCTTCTATAGCCTGATCATAGCTGTCATAACACTCAATTCAGCCGAACTGAGTTTATTTTTTGTTATCGTACAAAAATACTGAAAAAGTAGATCTACCTATATATCGACGCGCATTGTTTCAGTGATTGGTGTTTAAGAAATAGGCGATAAAGATCCCCAAGTAAAGCAACCAAACATGTCAGGAAAAGTGACAATGAAGTGACTTATAAAAAATAAAAAAAATTAACAGGGGTTATTTGTATATACAAGGATGTCTAAATGCTCATTTAACAATAGAAAAGAAGCTACCAGATTGTTTTCTGGTATTTCTGCCTAGAGACTGTCCTTTCTTTGGTGTCGACGAAGTTTCAACCCTACTTGTAATTTCTTTATGTATCCTGGAGAACTATTGTTTCTCCATGGGGAACAGTGTTGGCTGGAACTCCCTCTTATTCTGGAAGATTCATGGATAACGGCCTTCCTTCTGCTAGGCCTGGATGTTGTAATTGATTAGATCTATGCATACTCCAGATCAATTCTCGGGGTTTTGGAAGATCCGTGGATAGCGGTCTTCCTTCTGGTAGGCCTGGATGTCGTAATTAATCTGAGTACTCCCGATCGATTCTCGGGGTGCCTCTTGTTGCGCCTGTCAGTTGCGCGTCAGTCCGTCCGGGTGCTTACAAGGCATACTCCAAATTGGAGAATCGCCAAAATTCAGCTTCTGTGACAATAAAAAACTGTCTTTATAAATGAGTTCCATGTGAACACTTGTTATAATCTAATGCTTAATACCCAGGTCACATGGACACATGGGTTGCTCTTGTTTTTCTAAAATATAAAATAAGGTATTCTTGGAGGCCATAAAACCTGTGGCTCCTCCTCACCATGGATGCCTCATTGATGCCTTGCAGATTGGAATGCAAATGTAGCTAGGCTATATGACATAGTGCTTCAGATACCCACAGCGTATTTGCCACATGGTCCCCAAATGACCCGAGTGTGAAGCAGGACACGAAACAAGACCTGAGAAGTAATTATATATTTTTTAAATGGCCCATTTGATTGTTTATTTTCAATTTGTGTACAAATGCTCCAGCGCCAATCAAGCTAATATCCCACAGCCAGGTCTGTTATCTATTACTTTACCCAAACAGAGGGGAAACACCCTACAGAGCCTCAGGGCAGGATGAATTTGTCATGGCTGCAAATTTCAGGATCCACATATTTTGTCCATGGACGTCTTATTACTTTGCAGTACGTTCAACCAAGTTCAGTTGACAAATTTTCAGTAATGTGTCGAAATAATGCACTTCAGCCATCATCTCATTTTTCTCTCGGATCTAAATGTAGCCACAATTTTTTGCACAAGTGTAAAAGTATAAAAATAAACCGGCTCAAATATAAAAACAGCCTGGGTGGTGCACAGGAAGAACAGTGTACACTGTTATTACTGAACTTGCATCTTCACTAAATATTGTGGTTTGTGAATGCAGTGCATTTGTGAAGTGAAATTACCGGTATCGCTGAAGACAACAGGCAATTCTTGCAGTATGCTTCACAACAGGGCAAGCACATAATGGAGTTACAGATGAGAATTTCGTGGTAAAAGGACTTTTTCAAGTAAAAACTACAATGGGAAGTTTTTTTTAAGTGATCCGTGATGGTCCTAAATTCGATCAGCAATCTAGCTTCGGAAGCCCTGAAAGAGAAGGCACGGTTCTCCATGTTGGGTGTGTGAATGTTGAAACTCAGAATTGAAGTTTCCTGGAAAACAACCCTGTTTTATTGTCAAAACATTCTGTTGTCACCTTTTGCCAAGTCTCGTAGTCCCTCAGACTCTGGTGTCCTGGTGCATTTAGGCTGAAGTATCAAATACCTGTTCAGTTTCTTCCTGTTTAACTATGGAATGCCCTGGTCAGCTTTTTGCACCAGACACATCATTACTGTAATGTTTCAAACTTTAGAAAAGGTGTCTTTTTCATTTGTCCTCGTTGATCGACATACAAGTAGAGCTTCCAGGGAATGATTGAATGCCTTTTCTTTGTAAAGCTTTTTATGTCATGTCTTTTCTTAACCTGTTACATTTTCAATCTTTCTTGGTTTTTCCCTCCTTTGTTGGTGTATGCTTGTACACTTTCTCATACATGTATGTGCACTCTAGCCTATGTACATGCAATAAGTACATTTGTGTAACCTTTCTCCTTGTAAGTGATCTACTAAAAGGTTTCCTTGTATGATAGCCTCCAGCTAACCTATGTGTTACTACACTTGGGAATCAGCTCTTTATTGTTAACGTTTTGTAGATTTTTAAGACTTGCAGTGCTGCACTTGGCATAAAGTCTAATATATAAGCTATATTTTAGTGTTTCTTTATTTTGTCCCCACAGTAACATCCGTTGCTTCAAGATTGACCAGCCATCCACAGGTTTCTCTGCGACCGACTCTTCAGTTGCCCCAGCGGTTTGGAGTCATGGTTACACGGAAGCCTCAGGAATTAAAAATAAGTAAGTTAAAATTTCTCACGAATTTCCACAAATGAAGGCTGTTACTTTGTGGGCCCCCATTTTCATCCAAAGCCAGGATATTCCAAATGAGTTCATTCTCTAACTAATTTTGTTCAATTTCCACAACACTACTGCATCAGGTAGGTGCCCGTTTTTTCATTACTTGTGACACAACCTGCTTATTTTTGGTTTATGTTGGGGCCCCCCCCCGTTTTTTGTCAAGTGTGCACATATTACACTTGTGCAAAATTTGTGCAGTGTGCATAGCACACTCATATACTTTCTTCTGTGACAAGATTTTCTGTCAGCAAGCCTACCCACATAGTTCCTTGGGCTTTTGCTGGCTCTGTTCCTTTGTAAGGCAGTTGCTAGGATCCTGTTTCCGCTCATACAGTGTTCATCCCAGTTTTTACGAGCCAGAGCCGAGTATTTAAATGTTCAAACATTATAGGATCTTTGTCTTTCACTTAGCTGCTCATTCATTTGAACTGTAATCTTTGGATGTGGTAGTGAAAGCAAGAACTTCCCCTTTGGTATCTGAACGGGTCTTTAAGGAGAGCTGTGATATCCAAACCCTGAAATGTTTAATGATTGAATGCCATCCATTGATTAGAGATTGTCCTCTTTGCTTGCCTCTTGGGATTCCTACATTGTACTGTGCTTTGTATTTATATTATAGAGGTAAGTATAGGTATCAAGATTTGCAGTTGGAGATGAGATGGGGTGTGTGCCAGGATTAGGCTGGTGTAGGCCAGATGAGCTTAAAGGTCCTTACCTGCATTTTTTTTTTTTAAATAACTTTTTCTGTAACAACTGCCCAAATTATCCAACAGTGGTGTAAGCAACATGAAGTTTTGAAAGCTTTCTAGAATCCACCTGCAATTTTTACTTGTGACTCACATGATAGAGGAGTGTTTCAACCCCACCTTGCAACCGGAGGGTAGATGGAGAGTGGAGCTGAATCCTTCATCCTTGCCCCATGCAACAGAAGCACAGTGTCTCTATCATGGGATTATCTCCGATGCAATTTATATAGTAGGCTATCTATCTAACATATATGGGATTCCGAAACACATTTTAAATATACATGTGTTTAGATGAGAAAATAATTTAAATAGGAAAAGAATGCGTCTATGTACCAGCTTCGTCTTTCTTTTAAAAGAAATACATCGCTGACCAAATTAATCATCATGGTGTTTGTGCGACTAGAAACACAAACCTTCTAATTTGTTTTTAAAGAAACTGGAAGTGATGTTCCAGTTCACAGACTATACATTTGTGAAAACTGACTACAACTTTAAGCATTTTAGAACCCACCATCCCATCATGCACAGCAGGGAAGGAGACCGCTTCTTTCCCTCAAGAATCCAGTATCCTGAACACTGCTTAATTTTTGTAAGGTTGTTATTTAAGACTACTGACCTTCTATCATTCTTAAAGAATTCTGTTTCAACAGAAAGTTCCTTACAGGCTACTCTGAATGGTGCACTGATTTACTATTAATACTGAGCCAAATATGCATGTAATGACAAGCTGCGGATTGTAAACTAATGAGCTGTTGACACGTGTTTTTTCAAAACCATAATTAGCTAGGTGAATAATATCTTAAATCGTAACCTGCTGACTAAAGGGCAATAGACCCTTGCCTGGTAAAACAAAGGTTCATGCCAGGAAAATCAGCTCCCTTTGGTCTTATGAGGAATATGCCTCTTCCAGACATTTGCATTGCCACACCTGATCAGTCTAGACCAGGCTTCTCCAGCGAGTAGCTCTTTATCTGCCTGTAAGCTGCTCTCCTGTGTGCAGCACAGCCTATTCATTTAGAAGCTTCCGTTTGTTTGAAAAAATATAGTTATACCAAAATTGAAAAGCGTGTATATGAGACGAAAATGTATCTCTTTTCAGAACTCGTGTGCTGATGTTTTGACAAAATGATTCAATTTGCAAAATTTATTTAAAGCTGATATTTAGGTTCTAGTTTTTATGGCACTGCTGAGGCTTATTGCTCATATTGTTACCTTGGTGCCAGGGGCAGTGCAGATGTGGCTGTTCTGTATTGCCCACGTAGGTGAAACAAACCACAAAGAGAGGGACTGGGGCTTAACACAGGTCCAGCATCCACTCCCCAATGCATCAATTGAAAGAACAAGGGTATGCAGTTCCTAATGGCGGCAGCAAGAAGGGAGGAGGGGGGGGGGGAAAGGGGTTTGTGTTCCAGGCGTCAAAGAAAGGTCAGATGGGGAGTAGCTCCTTTAGGAGAAAGGGCCCTCACATACCCCAAGGGGTGTCATGCTTCATCATCGGGCAGCTCCTCATTGGGCCGGCGCTGCAATGCCCAACGGGCCCCGTGAGGGGGCTCTTTGCCGGAGGTCTTTTCTTTTTGCTGAAGTGAGATTGAAAGTGTGGAGGGGCGCATGTTTAGAAGTGGTATGAGTAGCAGTAGAGAAATGGTGTGTGCAAGATAAAAATAGCTACAGGAATCCTACATGGTTCTTTATTGGCTGGGTTCCTATGCTAAAGTAAAAACAAATTACTAAAGAGTAGTAGCTAGAGAAGGATATTCTAGGTCTCTCGAGCTCAAATTAGTTTTCTGTGAAGTGAGAGGGGTCAACATGTTTCATACATTTTATAGTCCGAGGGATCGGGAGATCCTTGTCTACCTACTCATATAGGGATGGTGTAGGTGCGTGTCTGTGTAGTACCGTACCCTAAGATATATTAGATTTGTAGTGTCATATAATATATATAGACCTACAATGTACCTTCTGGATGAACCTAGAGGACATCGGTTGATGCTCCTTATGGTAGGTTCCCTAACATACGGAGTATCAACCGATGTTCCTAGTCACGGCAATGTGCGAGCGTCCTACCCGTAACGACAGGAGCCTGTAGCCCACTCCTCAAATTAACTGCACACATTTTAAAATATATTAGCAGTTAGGAAACCAAAAATGAATCACATTTTTTTGTTATTCTGCAGTGTGATGGAAGACTAGATTTTAGTAGGATCAAAACAAATCAAGAGACACATATATTCACTGAAACCAGATTTCCACACCTTTGTGTACTGTATAGTTTTATCAGTAAAACTGTCTGTGCAAATTTAGTAGCCATTTCAATGGGAAATAACCGTGCTACAGCACAATGCAATAGTAATATATTTGAGACAGTGTGTGCCAAAATGCACCACCACCTACATACTACACCCTTACCACTCTCATGCTGAATACATTTATTTGACTTTGCGTGAAGCTAGGATTTTTCACAATCCCTATGACTTCAATGATGTCAGCACCCCACTCTGAAATTTTTTCCAGCACCGCTGCTGAACTACCTCATTAAATCCAGTTTTAAAACAAACATATTGCAAGTATTCACAAGCAAGACCCCCGGTGTACCTTCCTGTATTTTTGGCTGCTGTTTTTATTTTTTTTAAACTATTCAAAGCCATTTCAACAGAGAATGTGCTCTCTATACGTGATCATACAGAATCATCCCACTTGTGTATGACGTTCACATATAGTTAATTTTAACACAAACATAGATATCAGACCTTACCCTGTACTCTGCTGCAGAAGAGATTTTTCAGATTTGCTAATATAACTGGTATTATAAAGATTTTTCAGATGGCATGTGATTTTAGTTAACAGATGCCACAGGCCAGTACCCAACTCTGAAAAGTATTGTTGCTCCGGTGCACTTCACCATCTGGCACTTTTACGGGCAGATCAATATTTTAGCTACAGTCCCATAAAGAGATATCGAAGGGCTTAGTCAAGGTTGTGACATTTACAAATAATTGCTCTTAGAGAGGAATGAAAAACATATCAAAGAGTATCTTATTTTGTTACTTCAAAGCATTTTTAAAACATGTCAACTATTACATTAAAAAAAAATCGTCCCGCCTCATGTCTATTAAACTAAGTGGGTCGCAAAAGTTTGTTCTAAAAATTGGGATGTGGTTCTAAAATTTTGGAAGCACTGTTGTAGAACTTCCCTGTCAAAGGTGTCTAGGAGACGAGTTTTGCCTTTTCTGGCTCTTTGGCCTCCTGTATGCCTTTTCACTTCTGCACCCATGGGTCCTGAAGAAAATTAGGTAGGACCTACCACATCTCCTACTAATAGCTCCAGACTGGGTTATGGTATTCTGAGCCTTTGACTCTGAATAAATGTATTCCACTTTAACTACCTCTTTTAGAGGATTTACTGTCCCAGCAGCAGTGCAGATTTTTGCTCTTCCATCACAAGTAGTGGATGTTACACTGGCTGCTTGCTGCCACCCTACCAAGTCTCTGTATTCAGGACGTTGGTCTAAATTTGTCACCTGTGCCCGTATTATGTAAGGGATGCAGTGTCCCTTCAATTTGGAGTGCAGGACTTACATGAAGTCCATGAATGGTTCTGGGATGTACAGCTTCACTTCAGGTGCATGAGGGTGCATTCTTGGCACGACTTGGAGTCATGCCCCAAATCCAACACCAAAAGACACACCTTGTGCTAGTCAATTACCAACATCTGTTTTCTGCAGTTATTGCATGGTTTGAACCCTGTAGTTTAAGGAAGGTACATCTTTCCTTTGCACATTGGATTTTGTTTTGGGAGTCTTCCAAAGACCAACGAACGTACGAGCAGAGATCCGGATCCTCGTTTGAACTCGCAGAAAGAAAGGAACTGACATCAGTGCGCAGAGTGGGATCTTTTATGTGGCTCCCCTGGCTCACAGTCCAAAGCCTGTGAAGCCGCACAGTGCCACCTGGTGGTTTGCAGGAGGACTGCTACGAAAAGTTTATGGATCCAGTCTGGCGCCTGGGGAATATGCTAATGGTGAATTATCTGTGGTTAGTTTGAGGATCCACAGAAAGAGCATCACCAAAGGCATTTAACTCGTTCAAAATCACTACAGCTACTCTGAAATACATATAAATTATATTGAGAAATGTATTTGTGGTTGAATTTGTAAATTGGATAATGGCCCTCCTTCGCCGAAGTTCTTTGAAATTAATTTCCAAACTGATGCAGTTGCAGCAGACCTTTGCTTCTTGCTGCCATCATGTTTCTCATTGAAAATCTAGCATGAAGGAAAAGCTTTCTAGTGTTTATACTGTATACGTCCGCATCAAGTAACCATTAATGCTCAATATCCTGTTATGATGAGGGATTTACTTCAGAGTGCAATGTAGTAGACATCTTACTAACAGGACTGGACACTAATCAGCCCTGCCACTAACCGGATGAAATCACCTCTTAAAACATTTATGGTCTGGTATCTACCCCCCCCAAAAATCCTAATACTAGCACCCTCCATCATGTACCCTAACAGTAATAGTTTGAGATCTGAAACACCACAATCTTAGTAAACACAAACTCATAAATAAATTCCTGAAAGCAATTTCAAAATATCTTCTATAAGTAGACCTCCTGTTGTCAAGCAAGCCATGCATCCTGACCCTGATAGAAACCTGGCACAAGTGCAACTGCCCAGCTGCATTTGAGAAACTGTATCTCAGTGGCTATAACATCAAATACGTGCACTTGATTAACAAAAGTTGAGAGCTTACACTTTAATAATTCAGTGTAAGTAGATTTACTCCAAGCAGTGTAACTGAATTGACTCGCATCAATAGCAGAAAAGTCCTCTTTAATGCCTCTGACAAAAGTCAAAATGACAGCCATAGTTTTGCAAGATCTATGAAACATGTAATGTGGTCAAGCACATCAACCTTCTACATTTAGTAATCCATTTTAGTCTAAAATAGTTTGAGTCCTTCCATTCAAATGCAGCACAACAGCTTGATGATAGAGAATTCTTGTATTATAAAATATTCTCAGGTAGTGAATTCTAGGATTCTGTGTTTGCACACCCCTCACTCACACAGTCTTGTCAACACGAACTAATGCCATCTATCCATCTTGGTCAACAACTTTGTGCTGAAATTTTAATTGTATTCAGATGGCACTCTAATCTCTTGCTAAGTGTGTGTGTGGAGGGTTGTGCACCTGGAGGACGAGAAGTATACATTTGCCCTTATGGCCCCTAGTGAGGCGGCAGTCATCAACAGGCTGTGTCTGATTCAATTCAAATACCTGCCTCGAGTCTATTTAACACCAGCGAGGCTCTGGAAGTTTCATGCAGGGGCAGGACCAGAATACTTAAGATGCCACACAGCAATAGGTGATTTCATTCATACTATATGGTTATGCCCCAAATTGAAACCCTTTTGGAGGGCATTTTCAAAACCTTCAGTACTGTACTGCACAGACCACTTCACCTTTACCCCAAGGTGACCCTCTTAAATGTAACTGATGGTGAGGGATTCACAAGAACAGAAAAAAATCTGATTGTGACTGAGACTCACAAAAGGGACATTGCTCAAGCATGGAGAGATGCAGCCCCTCCAAGTGTTTTAAAATAGAGGAGAGGTATGGACCGATATTGCATTTTACAGCTTCCTTTATACAAAGCTAGAGGATGTCCCCCACAAGAATCGCCGGGTACGAGATTCATTGGTTGAATATTTCAATACCTTAAAGAATAACTAATCGGGTAAACATAGCTGTGGTTACAGGTGGGACTGAATTCGCAAAAGTATATTCCAAGTACCAAATCATGACTGTTGATCATTGTTCCCGATAACAAAACATCCTCATATATTTTGACCAGGTATGATCTTTTGAACATTTACTTTGCCATGTTTTTGATGATATTGTTGTTTTCCAAAAATCAATGTTATTTTTTTTAAACGGGGGGGGGGGGGGGTGCTGTCATTCAAACCAATAAACATTAGAAATGTCTCGTCCCTGGAGGGATATGAGGGATTCGTCTGTCTTAACAGCTCCAAAAGCTTGAGGTTCTATACATAGCTCTACCAGTCCACCACAGTACCTGCAACTACCCCCACACCCTCTCCTCTGCCCACTATGCCAAGAACCGATTCCAGTTAAAAAAAAAATGCCTGCAACCTTGAAGGTTTAAGGTCAAAGTGAGGTAATTGTGTGTCAGTGGTCCTTACATATTTAGATAAAATGCCTGTTCGGTTGGGATTTAAATTTCTTTCCTTCACTGCAGTTGTTCCGCTAGAGTTGGCCTCCTTTCGAGCATTGAGTCTGTAGATTGTTATTGTCCTTGGAGCATGCAAATGATAAATCTTTCCAAAGAATGCACACACTTGTTTCATATTGTATTTTGTACTCATTGTGCAGATATTGATGACTAGGCATATCCTGGTATCGCAACCGATTTTGTTTCTCATTTATCATATTACCTTAGTATATGTAGCATTGGTGTACTGCTGGTGCGGTATCGTTCTTCTTATATTCACGTCTCGTTGCTATTTTCTTTTATCCACACCTTCAATTACATATCACAAATTGAGACTAATTCCGGACCTATTCACAGCTATGGATATATTTGAGATTTATTGCAGAGTTTCTTTTGTGCTCGGATGTCAGCTTTTTTTTTTTTTTACAGGGGGGTCTCCATTTCTTTTGCTTTCTTATTATTTTATTAGTGGTTGCTTTGAGAGTTGCTTAATGTAATTTGAGGAACGCTGCAAATGCCTTTAACACTACAGAACTTTACACTGAAGTGGCCTTTGTTAAGAAAATGGGGTGAGGTAGAAAATAAGCTCAAAAATGATTTTTTGCAAATAGTATTGACTAGCATGGGGCAGATTTTGTGGTGTAACATCATTGTGCAAACTTTAATCTGTGTGAAAAGTGAAAACTGAACAGATTATTTTTCTGTATGTTTAAATTTCTATTGTGTTTTAAATGCACCATTTCCACAACTATTCTTAACGTGTAGGTGTTGGGAAAAGACTGTTTGATTACTGTATCTGGAAGCTGAGTAGGAGAAAGCCTGTTTAATTTCATGTTGAACAACCTGGTGACATACCTTGTTGGCCCTGTAATTTTTTAATTACCTTGTACCTTGTATTTTACATTTCTCCTGTAGAAGAAATTGAGTTGCACAGATATGGGCTTTCGCGATTGGCTTATCATTAACTTGTGAAAGGTGAAGTCTTATTTGAGTCAAAGTGCTGTCTTCTGTAGAAATACCTGTAGATGCTCATACTCTAATCCCGAGATCTTAAAATCATGTGGCCTGGTTTAACTCACCTTAGTAATCTGGATGAAGGGCAATGTTTTTTTTTTTTACATGGGCCATCTTGCAAGCAAACAACCTACAAGTCTACAATATGCCAGGCAAATGTGTCCTTGAACAAAGTAAGACGACCGTGCTAAGCTTGCTCTCTGATCGCTCCAGTAGGCTCCCTTATAATTGCCTATAAAATCATCTTTACAGTAAGCACTTTACTTGTTAATGGGCACCAGCTACCCCAACAAATTGTTTGTCCACTGTGCACCAAAATTAACACTCCTATCTTGGACTGAATGTACAATTTACACGTAAATTAAAAAAACCAGAAGTTAATCTTACAGTGTAAAAGCCCAGATGCCAGGAAATGCTTTAAACTTCCATCATACACCGAACTGAGGTCAGCTTAAGCACCTGAAATTCCATAAGAAACTCAAAACCTCACATTTTCTCCAGACGTGAATAACTTGTTGCTCTGAAACTTAACCACTGTAGCAACACCTATTGCTCTACCCTAGTGTTTTTATTCAACACAATCAACATGGAATGTATGTGGATAACCTGTTTAAGGACTCCATATTTTTCTCTATTTGTGAACCAGTTTTTTACTTTTATGCTCCTTGCATGGAAAAGCTATTAAACTGCTTCTCTGTAAATAACTTTATATAAGGTATGTCTTCAAATAAGCACCATCTTATTTACCCACCAGATTCATTGTTTATATTCCCTTATCTGCTTTTTTAACAAAAAACGTGCTATACAAATAATATTATAGGGTAAGTGGTTCTTGCTAAACAGTTACAGATGTAGACTGAGTCAAACATGTTTACCTTTCACATGTTTGGTTAGTGAGGGAGCAGCACATTTTATTTTGGAAGCGTGAGTTCAAGAATGCTATTTAGCACATGAAGTTGAGGAAGGATGCTGAAGACAAGTGAGTGGACTTGCAGTGACTACACTTGACTTGCTTTGCAGGGGTCTGGCTTTACAGATGTACACTAATATTTGACTCAAATGCCCATTTGAATATAAACAGAAGGTTAAAGTGCTGAGGACTTAGGTTTGGTCTCTGCCTATCTCTGTCTCTTGGAAAACTAGAGAAAGTAGAATAAACGCTAACTCATTGAATACCAGGTTCAAATTTTCGGGATGGGTTTACCATACCTAAACATGCACGCTTACAGTGATTGGACATCCTCAAACCATACCTTCGCTTGTCGAGGTGGTCTGTAACCTATGCACCCTTTTGGACTATTTAGAATCCCTAAAAGAACAAAATATTTGAGTCTTTCAAGTACAGTCCTTATTGGATTGTAATTAACATCAATATGATGGCTTATAGAGTTGAGCAAAACAGCCTCTTCACACAAGATGTGCCAAAGCCCTTAAGTTACAGATGCATTTGACCGTTCAAGAATATGCAAAATAATGCTGCTAAAACTTGACAGGATACCCAACAAACACATTACTCCTGCTCAAAGAAACCAAGGTAGTCTGCAAGTTCATTCATGGATCATATTCAAAGCTCTGAGAAAATTCATGTTCCCCTTAGTCCTCAAATACTGCGAACATCTCTTTAGGGAGGTTTACGATAATTGGACATTTTTGTAATACGTGGTGTTTGCAGTAAGGGGAGAACTAGCTTTTTCAAGGCAAAAATGAACTCTGCTGTTTCAGTGAACTTCCTTAGAATAGGTCTTTGAGCCATTGTCTGCTGCAGTGCTAGCACAAATCGCTTATCCTCTCAAATTTGTCACTCCCTCTGGTTCTGTGCACTTGTAAGCAGTCCCTCTGAGGCTCCAGTGTTTACAAATGTATAATTAATAAATGGCGATCTAGCTTGGGTTGTGGAGAGTATAGGAGTTTTTGAGGTCAAGCAAATACCGGTGAAACTTCAATCCTTAGCACTGTTGTAGAGAATAGAGGGTTTCTAGAGACGACCATGACATTCACACTTTTGGGTAGTGCAGTTTGCAGCAGCCAAAAGTGTGAGCTTCTTTAGTACTCTAAGATGAGCATTGTTTTCGATTCACAGTCCATTAGATTATTGCCATCTGTTGGTGATGCTCTTGGACCAGGATTTCAATGCAGAAGAACCATTAATATTGGGTAACAAAATGTTTGCGGCATGTGTGCTGTAGATACACATGCTTTGCATAAGTCCTCCATCTAGTGTTAGGCTCGGATGATTACAAGTTGTTTTTCTTCGAAGAAGTTGTTCGAGTCATGAGATTGTGTGACTCCTCCCTTTGGTGATAGCGCACATGGGCATTGACTCCATCTTTAGATTGTTTTTTTCCGCTGACTGGTTCAGATGTCATCTTTCGCGCTCAGGTTTGAGATTCTCTCCAGCTTCCTTCGGTTCGCTAACAAGGAGTTCAAATCTACTGTATTGTCTCGATCACGTTACTATACTGCAATTTATGCCTCTCGCCCGATCATTGAGAGGAAAACTGCGAGGCCTGCAGATCATTTGGTCCAAAAAGAGACTCCGAGACCAATGCGCCTGATGCCAAGAAATGCTGCGTGGACAACCAGACGACTCACCGGACATCTTCGGTCAACAAGAGGAAGCCTCAGCAGCTCAAGAGGAATCCTTATCCATCCATGATTCTGGTTCTGACCAGTCTCGATTCGGCTGAAAAACATCAGACCGTGAGTATAACTGTCCCCGATCCCAAAACTAAAAAATCAGTTCCATCCGAAAAAAAGAGTCCGGTCTGCCACTGCAAAAAAGCAATGGCACGCACAGACATAAAGATTCGGATGCCCCGCTCTTGGGCTCAGCACTGAAATTTCGGCCTCAACTTCTCCAAGTCTGATTCAACAGTTCACCGAACATCCACCTCTGTTCCGAAAGATCAGGATCATGGTGGTTTGGTTCTGACCACGCCGCCGCACCGAAATAAACTTTCTTCGGCTCCGAAATGCTTCACGTACGGACCGAGAACTCCCCCCGGACCAATATTATGCAGGGAAAGGCTCAATCAGAAACCGAAAATGCTGCAAATTCAACCCGGAGCCAAGAAGATAATTCTTCAACCAGTAAAGCCTCAATCATCTAAAAGACAGTTAGCTTTTGAACAGGATACAGACATTCCTCTACAAACTCCTAGAAAGAAGAAAAAGGACATTGCTACTAGCCCTTTCCATATTCCCATATCTACCTCAACAGACCCACCACCATCACCAGCCACTCCACCTCCTGATTCACCACAACATTCTGAGTTTTGGCAACATATCTCCTCATTCACCTATAATTGAAAAGGATGATATGCCAGAGGACACACATCCTGGGGATGCTTGGGATCTATATGATGTAGAGCCACAAGGAAATACAGACCCAGACCTTTACCCCACACTTCCATCACCACCAGATGATGCCTCTACCTATCAGGATCTAATAGCCAGAGCTGTAGCTTTTCATAATGTGCCTTTACATAAAGACCCAGTGGAAGATGACTTACTTTTCGAAACATTATCCACTGCTCAAAGTGGGGTCACAATATTTACCAGTTCTTAAAGGAATGTTCCATCCAGTAGATAACATTTTTAAATACCCTGTCAAGGCACAAATCATTACACCAAGAGTGACTTGCTTAGCTGCGTATCTCAGGTCTTCATACCTGAAGTCCAACAAACAAATCTCAATCTCCCCTTTGACAAAGAGCACCTCTTTGGTCCTCAGGTGGACGCAGCGCTTGAGAAAATAAAAAAAGGACACGAGGTTGCCAAATCAATGTGGACCTTACAAACTTCCACATATTGGGGGTCCTTTCGTAGGCCCAATTACAAACAGGGTGCTTGATCTTCCTCCACTGACACCTCAGGTTCTGCCTATAAAAATCAAGCTCAATCCACCACTGGTAAAACCTTTTTATAGAGGATCTTTCAGGGGAAATAACTGCAAACGTTGCGGTTACGGAAATAATACTCGAGCCCCAAATACAAACACCAAGCAATTACTTTCTTACCATTCCCCCTGACCAATTAACACCTGTCGGGGGACGTCTTTAAAACTTTTTACCGGCATGGGCAAACATTACTTCAGATCAGTGGGTGTTGAACATTATCCAACATGGTTATTGTGTGGAGCTTATCACAACTCCTCCAAATAATTCCACCTCGCAAACACAAACTATCCTTTCTGCATCAATCTCTACTACTACAAGAGATATCAGCTCTATTACTCAAAGGAGCTATAGAACAAGTCCAAAGACCATATCACGGAACAGGAGTATACTCACTAAACTTCCTTATTTCCAAAACAAACAGCTCACATCGACCCAATCTGGATCTCGGGACAATTCTTATATCCTGTAAGAACACTTCCACCTGGTCACTCTCCAGGAGGTGATTCCACTGCTACTTAAGGTAACTTCATGGCAGCTCTGTATCTGAAAGATGCCCATTTCCACATACCCATACACCCATCACACAGAAAATACCAACAGTTTCTCTTCCAAGGGAAACATCAATTCAAAGTCCTTCCCTTTGGAGTCACCACCTCACCAAAGGTATTCACAAAATGCCTAGCAGTAGTCGCAGCACATCTGCACAGACAAAACGTAGATGTGTTTACTTACCTGGACGATTGGTTGATAAAGGCAAACAGCTCCCAATAATGCAAACTGCATAAATAACAAACTCTCATCCTATTACATCAACTAGGGTTACCATCAATCTGCAAAAATCCTACCTTCAACCATCCCCAGTACAGCCATATTTCGGAGCTATACTCAAAGCTCCTTTGGGACTAGCATGCTCAAATAATTGCAGAATACAGAACATTGTATCACTAATCAAACGCCTTCAACCTCACTCCGAAGAAAAAGTCAAATTGGTCATGAATCTTTTAGGCATGATGGCATCTTGTATATCAATAAATCCACACGCCCAATTACGTATGAGATCGCTACAAGAATGCCTCTCACGTCAGTGGACACAGTCACAGGGTCAACTACACGATCTAGTGTTGATAGACAGCCGCACACATCGCTCTCAGCAGTGGTGGAATGCACAAAATCTATCCAAAAGGCAGCCATTTCTAGACCCAGTTCCCCAAGTCATTCTTACAGCAGATGTTTCCCTGACAGATTGGAAAGCTCACCTTCAGGATCTAACAATCCAGGGTGTATGAGACTCCCAACAAAGAAGTCTACATATCAATTACCTAGAGCTTCAAGCTGTACACCTAGCATTGAAAACGTTCCTGCCTCACCTACACCACAAAGTTGTCCTAATACGAACAGACAATATGACGACAATGTACTATCTACGAAAACGGGGGACACACTCTGCACTTATATCGCTTAACCCAAACCATTTGGAGCAGCCGGGACCACGGGAGACCACCATAGGTACATTGCGGGTCTGCGTCTTGACGAATGTGTGACTACAGATGAGACCCCTCCCGAGCCCCGCAATTCTGCCCAGCACTACATCATAGTGTTTTTATTGAGTGTCCGCAAGTATACCGACACCTACGCACAGCACCACACACCTTAGCGTGTGTGTTGGACATCTATTTCATGTGGCGTGATTTTTTGCCACTCACAATCACTCACATGGTCCTGAAGAAAGCCCCTACACCCTGTTTTTGATGGGCTGAAACATGTAGACCTTAACGTGACAACAAGGAGCCAATCCCTCCACTGGTTGCCACTTTTGTTTTTAACAATATCCTGGGCCGTCATTAATAAACTTCACAGACAAGGATTCCCAGAGATATTTTTAACTTGCACCTATCACATAACACACGACACCCGCTCCGCTGTAATCTGGCGTCGTAGCACAACCGGGCGGCATTCGGCCACCCGGTTGGGACCCCAATGATGAAGCATGACACCAACTAGGTTGGTGTGTGAGGGGTCTTTAAAAAACCCAATGGGTCTCAGAGACCGCTAACCACAACAGTGAGGTTGTTTAAACTCTTTTCCAGTGGGTTCGTCCACATTGTTTATTTGATTATTGAACTGGGGACAAGGACGCACCCCTGCAATTCCCTTGCTCTCTCCTTGTTTCACACCGCTTAGCAATACATCACAACATTCAGATTCTGGCAGAACATGTACCTGGGACAAGCATTCAAATTGAAGACCTGCTCAGCAGGACGCAGCAACAAGTACACAAACGGGAACTTCAACCCAAAGTTCTCCTACCGTTCTTTCAAAGATGGATGTCCCCACAAATAGGCCTATTTGCAACCCCAGAGAGCGCAAAATGCCCAAACTTCACATCCAGGTTCCTACACCCCCTATCTAAAGCCAGTGCCCTACGGATGAACTGGTCAGGGATATTTACCTACTCTTTTACACCTCTCCCACTACTTCCATTAGTGGTAGACCTCCCTTACCCTAGTTCTAGTAGCTCCAACATGAGTGCGTCAACCATGGTTCACCACACTATCGGAAGTCTCTCTAGTACCCCACAATTTGGCTCCTGAAGTCATAGAATTGAGATACTTAAATTTACCTCAACAACGTATGAATATTCTTAAACAAGCGTGTAAACCTACAACCAGACAATGCTATGCTGCCAAATGGAAAATATTTATTCTATAGTGCCAGTAGCAAAAGGTTAACTCTCTACGTACACAAATACAAACAATACTTTTGTATTTGTTGCATCTCCAAAATTCTGGTCTAGCATTTACCTCAATACGCTTACACCTAGCAGCCATTGCAGCTTACTTACAAAATGGACAACACTTGTCTTTATTCATGATACCTTTGATTAAGGCTTTTATGGAAGGACTTGTCATTCCATCTAGGGTTCCACCTTCACCAACATGGAATCTTAATATTGTACTAACAAGAGTCATGGGACCTTCGTTTGAACCACTATATTCCTGCCAAATACAATATTTATCTTGGAAGGTTGCATTTCTAGTAGCTATCACTTCACTTTGGCGTGCTAGTGAGATCCAGGCACTAACTTTAGAAGAACCATTCTTCCAACTACACAGAGACAAATTAGTCCTTCGGACAAACCCAAAGTTTCTACCTAAAGCAGTTTCTCCTTTTCACATCAGTCAATTGAATTACCGGTTTTCTTTCCACAACCACAGTCTGTTGCAGAAAGAGCCTTACATACACTGAATGTCAAACAAGCTTGAATGTGCTACATTGACAGAACCAAGACTTTTAGGAAAACTAAGCAATTATTTATTGCTTTTTCACCTCCTCACACTGGAAATCCGATCTCAGAGTGGAATTTCAAGATGGATAGTAAAATATATCCAAACTTGTTATGCTAAAGCTAAAAGACTTTTACCTGTAGCCCCTAAAGCTCACTCTACTCGTAAAATTGGGGCTTCCATGGCATTTTTAGGCAATATTCCCTTTGCTGACATTTGCAAAGCTGCCACATGGTCCACACCACACACTTTCACAAAACATTGTGTGGATGTACTTGCACATCAACAGGCCAATGTTTGCAAAGCAGTACTAAGGTATCTTTTTCAAACAACTGCTACCCCCACTGGATAACCACAGCTTTGAGAGAGGGTCAGCTTTACAGTCAATGCACAGCATGTGTTTCTACAGCACACATGTCTCAAACTGATTGTTACCCTGAAAGTATCTGTTCTTCGCAGGTAGTGCTGTAGATTAACATACGCCCTCCCTCCTCCCCGGAACACTGTGTGCGTCGCAGTTTATTTACACTAATTCAGATTAATTGCATGTACATCACATTACTAATACTTACTATGACTCCATTCTCACCCACTTGCGGCAAAACAATCTAAAGTTGGTGTCAATGCCCATGCGAACTATCACCGAAGGGAGGAGTCATTCAATCAAGTGACAAGAAAAACAATGTGTAATCATCCGAGCCCAACACTAGGTGGCTGAATTATGCACAGCATGAAAATCTACAGCACTACATGCCAAGAATCGATGCTTACAGGGTAAGTAACATAATCCTTTCCTTAATTTACTTTTTGTTTTTCCTCGATCTCAGTTTGTTTGGGGGGCGGGTGCGCAATCCATTGACCCATTACTGCATTTCTGTACATCTAGATTTCAAATGTGCCTTATTTTGTTTTTCTTGATGACATTAGAAATCCCCCCAAAACTGTATTTTGTTTTCTGGGAATCAAAACAGTGTATGCAAACAAATGGGTGTGCAGCCTACTCACGTGTGAATCTCAAAACTCTAAGTGCACTGTTGAACTTGGGTGCGCCGTGGGAATTTCCCCAGGCTTTATTGTAAGCACAGGTCAGGAGCCTCCTGCAAATATGCAGTTCGCTCTCATGTCCTTGCAGAGTTTACAAAGCATTTCAGGTGCTGTCGTCTCCAACTAGAAAAACAGGTTATGTTTTGGATTTCTCTTAACGAGTACATTTAAGGAATGAGCTTCATCTAGTTGAACCCAGTAGTACGAGGCCTTTTGTTTCTATCTTTTGGAGTGCTGGTATGGAATCTCTTATCATAGATTCATGCCTTCTTGGATTCCTGTTAATTCATATTTTTGTGTGGGAACGAAGTTTGCAGGGGGCGAGACCCTGCAAGTGAGAGTCTATGGCAGGTTATGCTTTGTTTACCTCTGTGACTGTTTGCCCTTGTGCACATTAGTTGAATAAGTGGGACAGTTAAGGGTTAACTTTGAAGTATGCATATGAATGTTTTTAGCCTCCTTTTTGTTTGTTAAAGTCCATCATGGATGTGTAGACTTAACCATGTTGCAAATTCCCAGAGAAACCGCGCTAACACGGGAGCAAGTAAAAGTGTACAAGTTGAGGTCCTCACGACCTTGAGAATCGTATTATTTTGTTGTATTATAAAGTAACAGAGGAAGTGATGGTAACGTTTAGCAGCCCATTTACATTATGATTTGCGTGGTGGTCTGAATTTCAATGGATCATTGGCAAAGGTAGACTTGTTGTATAAAGAAAGGTCACTTAATCAGCCACAAAGTATAAGCTAATGTGTAGAAAGTTCACTTTGGAGGTTCCAACAGTCCAGTCCTTTTTTCATGTCTGCCAAGTGCACGAAGGACATGACAAATGTGCAAGTACAGGAAACATTATAAACAGGGGGCGGTTACCAAACGTAAGCATTGCAGGGGGTTGGTTGTGCCATCAGTACGTATATGTGAAAAGTCATTTAAGTATTCCAGTCTGTTTTTCGGGCTGAAGGGGTAACCGTTAACATCAGGGTGGCTTTATCTTAAACCACAAGGCTCGCTCATTTATTTTGCTGTGATATGCTGCTTATCTCGGATCTGGAAATTTAGAGGTCTGAAAGAACTCTCATGGGGCCGCAGTGGCCATTTGCGATGAAGGATGTGATTCTGATCATGGGAACTGATGTAGTTTAAAGGGAAGCAATCCACTGAACTAAATAGATGGTGATTAAACGTGCCCTCCCTTCATGTGGCCTGAACAGATTCACTTGACTTGGTTGTTGTCGTGGGAAAGAAAATTCGCCCCCTCTGCTTGACAAAACCTCTCTTGTTAACACTGCTGCCTTTTTTGTCTGTATTTTGTTCCCTCAGGCTGTGTGTGGCCGCCCTGTCTGCTAACAACTTCTGCGACAACCGGGAGGCGCTGTATGGCGTCTTTGATGGTGACCGCAATGTGGAAGTCCCCCATCTCCTCCAGTGCACCATGAGCGACATCCTGGCCGACGAGCTGCAGAAGACCAAGAGTGAGGAGGAATACATGACCAACACCTTCCTCGTGATGCAGAGGTGACCATCCTGAGTAGCCTTCAAGCCCTGATCACTTACCGCCCTCCCTCCGCGTTAACAGCATGGCCAGCGACTCCTCATTTGAAGTTGCTTGTCTTATGCAGAATAAGTAACCTTTATGTCGTTCTTGGTATTGCACCTACTCAGATGGACATTCTAATATTTGACCACTCAGTTCAAAGGCAGGACTCAAAATCGAAGCGAAGAAAGACTTGTGATGGTTTGAAAAACTTTTGACACATTCCATCCGCTAGTTTAGGGGCTGTACATATTCCTTTACGATAGATAATCTAACCTAGATATGTATATATCTGACACATTTGGCTACTGTCCTTGCACAAACAGCAGTGGTTTATAAACCAATATTTACAGAAACGATGTCCTATCTGTGAAGTATTTTCAATAGTGTGATTTCACTCAGTGGGAAGAAAAGAAAATCCGTTTATTAATCTGATTTCCTTAATAGCTAGTCTTTAAGCATGGCACCCCCTTGAATAGTCAAAATCTTTTGTACTTGCTCATTGCTGTTAGTTAAATGCAGGTAAAGAAAAATAAACACAGACGTTGAGTACCATATAGTCTGTTAGTGGAGCATTGCAAAAAGTTGCTGTAAAATCACTGTGTTGTATTACAGGATATTCAACTTGCTGTTTTCAGTGAACATTTCCTGTATGAAAAAAAGCGATCTTGGTCATGCTAAGTACACTAGATGATACAAAATACTGTCTGTAGCACATGATGTAACTGGCATCTTCAAGATGGCTTTTCTCAGGCAGGAAAATGTTGTTATTTTTCATATCACTGTAACATGGGTGGTATCAATCCTGTCCGATAATGTCATCTTGGGGTTTTGTTAATATTTGCAACCTGCTCACCTTTGCACCATGTTCATTAATAAAAGGCTTGCATATACCAGCATGGTGTAAGATTGAAAGGCTTGGAGAAAACTAAAGATCTTGAATTTGGATTAAATGATTCAACTTCCATATTTAATTCGACATTTTCCATCTCTGCTGCACATTAAACACACATAGTGGTGCATTGCATCACCCCTCCCTTTGACCTTGGTTCGTCCTTTTATTGCCTAGTTGTGCTGCGGTCCGTGCTTCCCTTGCAGCCTGTGTTCTTTTGATGGTTGATGCTGTGCAGAACTCCCTTTTGAAACCTACCTTGTCTCTGCAGAAAGCTTGGCACCGCGGGACAGAAGCTCGGGGGCTCAGCAGTGCTTTGCCACATAAAGCACGACCCCCTGGACCCTGGCGGCTGCTTCACTCTGACCTCTGCAAACGTAGGCAAGTGCGGAACAGTGCTGTGCAGGAATGGAAAGCCACTGCCCCTCTCCAAGTCATACACGGTGAACTGTGAAGAAGAAATGAAGAGGATAAAAGAGCACAAGGCTATTGTCACGGAGGTGAGAAGGAATGCTCTCCAGAAACCAAGTCTAAAGTATCTGCATTTTCTTAATGAAAAATGAATTTAATGCAGAACGTTTATCCTTTTAATCGGATTCAATTCCAGATTCTTTCTTTTATACTCGTAAAATCATAATTGACTGCAACCAAAAAATTATTATTATTGTTTTAAATGCTGAAAGTGCATAGCACTACAAAAGGGGATGATGGACGGAACGTTTGAGCCAATCAAACACTCACCCCCAGTCAACTGATCTGGGTTTAATCCATCATCATTCTTTAGCTCACTCCACCACCCCAGTTCAGACATGGCCATATGCAAATCAGTCTGACCCTGTGCCTCATGGGAACAGTCCAGCACGAACTGCCAAGCCATGTCTTCCCTGGACCGGAAACAAGCATCCTAGGACCGGTTTCTGGCATTCCAGCCGTCATCAGCCAGGCTTGCTTGAATCCAGTGGCAAAGTGAGCAAGGGACCCACGTCTGGGCATACCCCCGCCAACTTAGGGCGAACAAAGCGATACAAAAGGGGATGATGGACGGAACGTTTGAGCCAATCAAACACTCACCCCCAGTCAACTGATCTGGGTTTAATCCATCATCATTCTTTAGCTCACTCCACCACCCCAGTTCAGACATGGCCATATGCAAATCAGTCTGACCCTGTGCCTCATGGGAACAGTCCAGCACGAACTGCCAAGCCATGTCTTCCCTGGACCGGAAACAAGCATCCTAGGACCGGTTTCTGGCATTCCAGCCGTCATCAGCCAGGCTTGCTTGAATCCAGTGGCAAAGTGAGCAAGGGACCCACGTCTGGGCATACCCCCGCCAACTTAGGGCGAACAAAGCGATACAAAAGGGGATGATGGACGGAACGTTTGAGCCAATCAAACACTCACCCCCAGTCAACTGATCTGGGTTTAATCCATCATCATTCTTTAGCTCACTCCACCACCCCAGTTCAGACATGGCCATATGCAAATCAGTCTGACCCTGTGCCTCATGGGAACAGTCCAGCACGAACTGCCAAGCCATGTCTTCCCTGGACCGGAAACAAGCATCCTAGGACCGGTTTCTGGCATTCCAGCCGTCATCAGCCAGGCTTGCTTGAATCCAGTGGCAAAGTGAGCAAGGGACCCACGTCTGGGCATACCCCCGCCAACTTAGGGCGAACAAAGCGATACAAAAGGGGATGATGGACGGAACGTTTGAGCCAATCAAACACTCACCCCCAGTCAACTGATCTGGGTTTAATCCATCATCATTCTTTAGCTCACTCCACCACCCCAGTTCAGACATGGCCATATGCAAATCAGTCTGACCCTGTGCCTCATGGGAACAGTCCAGCACGAACTGCCAAGCCATGTCTTCCCTGGACCGGAAACAAGCATCCTAGGACCGGTTTCTGGCATTCCAGCCGTCATCAGCCAGGCTTGCTTGAATCCAGTGGCAAAGTGAGCAAGGGACCCACGTCTGGGCATACCCCGCCAACTTAGGGCGAACAAAGCGATACAAAGGGGATGATGGACGGAACGCTTGAGCCAATCAAACACTCACCCCCAGTCAACTGATCTGGGTTTAATCCATCATCATTCTTTAGCTCACTCCACCACCCCAGTTCAGACATGGCCATATGCAAATCAGTCTGACCCTGTGCCTCATGGGAACAGTCCAGCACGAACTGCCAAGCCATGTCTTCCCTGGACCGAAACAAGCATCCTAGGACCGGTTTCTGGCATTCCAGCCGTCATCAGCCAGGCTTGCTTGAATCCAGTGGCAAAGTGAGCAAGGGACCCACGTCTGGGCATACCCCCGCCAACTTAGGGCGAACAAAGCTGATACAAAGGGGATGATGGACGGAACGCTTGAGCCAATCAAACACTCACCCCCAGTCAACTGATCTGGGTTTAATCCATCATCATTCTTTAGCTCACTCCACCACCCCAGTTCAGACATGGCCATATGCAAATCAGTCTGACCCTGTGCCTCATGGGAACAGTCCAGCACGAACTGCCAAGCCATGTCTTCCCTGGACCGAAACAAGCATCCTAGGACCGGTTTCTGGCATTCCAGCCGTCATCAGCCAGGCTTGCTTGAATCCAGTGGCAAAGTGAGCAAGGGACCCACGTCTGGGCATACCCCGCCAACTTAGGGCGAACAAAGCGATACAAAAGGGGATGATGGACTGAACGCTTGAGCCAATCAAACACTCACCCCCAGTCAACTGATCTGGGTTTAATCCATCATCATTCTTTAGCTCACTCCACCACCCCAGTTCAGACATGGCCATATGCAAATCAGTCTGACCCTGTGCCTCATGGGAACAGTCCAGCACGAACTGCCAAGCCATGTCTTCCTGGACCGGAAACAAGCATCCTAGGACCGGTTTCTGGCATTCCAGCCGTCATCAGCCAGGCTTGCTTGAATCCAGTGGCAAAGTGAGCAAGGGACCCACGTCTGGGCATACCCCCGCCAACTTAGGGCGAACAAAGCGATACAAAAGGGGATGATGGACGGAACGTTTGAGCCAATCAAACACTCACCCCCAGTCAACTGATCTGGGTTTAATCCATCATCATTCTTTAGCTCACTCCACCACCCCAGTTCAGACATGGCCATATGCAAATCAGTCTGACCCTGTGCCTCATGGGAACAGTCCAGCACGAACTGCCAAGCCATGTCTTCCCTGGACCGGAAACAAGCATCCTAGGACCGGTTTCTGGCATTCCAGCCGTCATCAGCCAGGCTTGCTTGAATCCAGTGGCAAAGTGAGCAAGGGACCCACGTCTGGGCATACCCCGCCAACTTAGGGCGAACAAAGCGATACAAAAGGGGATGATGGACGGAACGTTTGAGCCAATCAAACACTCACCCCCAGTCAACTGATCTGGGTTTAATCCATCATCATTCTTTAGCTCACTCCACCACCCCAGTTCAGACATGGCCATATGCAAATCAGTCTGACCCTGTGCCTCATGGGAACAGTCCAGCACGAACTGCCAAGCCATGTCTTCCCTGGACCGGAAACAAGCATCCTAGGACCGGTTTCTGGCATTCCAGCCGTCATCAGCCAGGCTTGCTTGAATCCAGTGGCAAAGTGAGCAAGGGACCCACGTCTGGGCATACCCCCGCCAACTTAGGGCGAACAAAGCGATACAAAAGGGGATGATGGACGGAACGTTTGAGCCAATCAAACACTCACCCCCAGTCAACTGATCTGGGTTTAATCCATCATCATTCTTTAGCTCACTCCACCACCCCAGTTCAGACATGGCCATATGCAAATCAGTCTGACCCTGTGCCTCATGGGAACAGTCCAGCACCGAACTGCCAAGCCATGTCTTCCCTGGACCGAAACAAGCATCCTAGGACCGGTTTCTGGCATTCCAGCCGTCATCAGCCAGGCTTGCTTGAATCCAGTGGCAAAGTGAGCAAGGGACCCACGTCTGGGCATACCCCCGCCAACTTAGGGCGAACAAAGCGATACAAAGGGGATGATGGACGGAACGTTTGAGCCAATCAAACACTCACCCCCAGTCAACTGATCTGGGTTTAATCCATCATCATTCTTTAGCTCACTCCACCACCCCAGTTCAGACATGGCCATATGCAAATCAGTCTGACCCTGTGCCTCATGGGAACAGTCCAGCACGAACTGCCAAGCCATGTCTTCCTGGACCGGAAACAAGCATCCTAGGACCGGTTTCTGGCATTCCAGCCGTCATCAGCCAGGCTTGCTTGAATCCAGTGGCAAAGTGAGCAAGGGACCCACGTCTGGGCATACCCCGCCAACTTAGGGCGAACAAAGCGATACAAAGGGGATGATGGACGGAACGTTTGAGCCAATCAAACACTCACCCCAGTCAACTGATCTGGGTTTAATCCATCATCATTCTTTAGCTCACTCCACCACCCCAGTTCAGACATGGCCATATGCAAATCAGTCTGACCCTGTGCCTCATGGGAACAGTCCAGCACGAACTGCCAAGCCATGTCTTCCTGGACCGGAAACAAGCATCCTAGGACCGGTTTCTGGCATTCCAGCCGTCATCAGCCAGGCTTGCTTGAATCCAGTGGCAAAGTGAGCAAGGGACCCACGTCTGGGCATACCCCGCCAACTTAGGGCGAACAATGCGATACAAAGGGGATGATGGACGGAACGTTTGAGCCAATCAAACACTCACCCCCAGTCAACTGATCTGGGTTTAATCCATCATCATTCTTTAGCTCACTCCACCACCCCAGTTCAGACATGGCCATATGCAAATCAGTCTGACCCTGTGCCTCATGGGAACAGTCCAGCACGAACTGCCAAGCCATGTCTTCCCTGGACCGAAACAAGCATCCTAGGACCGGTTTCTGGCATTCCAGCCGTCATCAGCCAGGCTTGCTTGAATCCAGTGGCAAAGTGAGCAAGGGACCCACGTCTGGGCATACCCCGCCAACTTAGGGCGAACAAAGCGATACAAAAGGGGATGATGGACGGAACGCTTGAGCCAATCAAACACTCACCCCCAGTCAACTGATCTGGGTTTAATCCATCATCATTCTTTAGCTCACTCCACCACCCCAGTTCAGACATGGCCATATGCAAATCAGTCTGACCCTGTGCCTCATGGGAACAGTCCAGCACGAACTGCCAAGCCATGTCTTCCTGGACCGGAAACAAGCATCCTAGGACCGGTTTCTGGCATTCCAGCCGTCATCAGCCAGGCTTGCTTGAATCCAGTGGCAAAGTGAGCAAGGGACCCACGTCTGGGCATACCCCGCCAACTTAGGGCGAACAAAGCGATACAAAGGGGATGATGGACGGAACGTTTGAGCCAATCAAACACTCACCCCCAGTCAACTGATCTGGGTTTAATCCATCATCATTCTTTAGCTCACTCCACCACCCCAGTTCAGACATGGCCATATGCAAATCAGTCTGACCCTGTGCCTCATGGGAACAGTCCAGCACGAACTGCCAAGCCATGTCTTCCCTGGACCGGCTCCTTTGTATCGCTTTGTTCGCCCTAAGTTGGCGGGGGTATGCCCAGACGTGGGTCCCTTGCTCACTTTGCCACTGGATTCAAGCAAGCCTGGCTGATGACGGCTGGAATGCCAGAAACCGGTCCTAGGATGCTTGTTTCCGGTCCAGGGAAGACATGGCTTGGCAGTTCGGGCTGGACTGTTCCCATGAGGCACAGGGTCAGACTGATTTGCATATGGCCATGTCTGAACTGGGGTGGTGGAGTGAGCTAAAGAATGATGATGGATTAAACCCAGATCAGTTGACTGGGGGTGAGTGTTTGATTGGCTCAAACGTTCCGTCCATCATCTCCTTTTGTATCGCTTGTTCGCCCTAAGTTGGCGGGGTATGCCCAGACGTGGGTCCCTTGCTCACTTTGCCACTGGATTCAAGCAAGCCTGGCTGATGACGGCTGGAATGCCAGAAACCGGTCCTAGGATGCTTGTTTCCGGTCCAGGGAAGACATGGCTTGGCAGTTCGGGCTGGACTGTTCCCATGAGGCACAGGGTCAGACTGATTTGCATATGGCCATGTCTGAACTGGGGTGGTGGAGTGAGCTAAAGAATGATGATGGATTAAACCCAGATCAGTTGACTGGGGGTGAGTGTTTGATTGGCTCAAACGTTCCGTCCATCATCTCCTTTTGTATCGCTTGTTCGCCCTAAGTTGGCGGGGTATGCCCAGACGTGGGTCCCTTGCTCACTTTGCCACTGGATTCAAGCAAGCCTGGCTGATGACGGCTGGAATGCCAGAAACCGGTCCTAGGATGCTTGTTTCCGGTCCAGGGAAGACATGGCTTGGCAGTTCGGGCTGGACTGTTCCCATGAGGCACAGGGTCAGACTGATTTGCATATGGCCATGTCTGAACTGGGGTGGTGGAGTGAGCTAAAGAATGATGGATTAAACCCAGATCAGTTGACTGGGGGTGAGTGTTTGATTGGCTCAAACGTTCCGTCCATCATCTCCTTTTGTATCGCTTTGTTCGCCCTAAGTTGGCGGGGGTATGCCCAGACGTGGGTCCCTTGCTCACTTTGCCACTGGATTCAAGCAAGCCTGGCTGATGACGGCTGGAATGCCAGAAACCGGTCCTAGGATGCTTGTTTCCGGTCCAGGGAAGACATGGCTTGGCAGTTCGGGCTGGACTGTTCCCATGAGGCACAGGGTCAGACTGATTTGCATATGGCCATGTCTGAACTGGGGTGGTGGAGTGAGCTAAAGAATGATGATGGATTAAACCCAGATCAGTTGACTGGGGTGAGTGTTTGATTGGCTCAAACGTTCCGTCCATCATCTCCTTTGTATCGCTTTGTTCGCCCTAAGTTGGCGGGGGTATGCCCAGACGTGGGTCCCTTGCTCACTTTGCCACTGGATTCAAGCAAGCCTGGCTGATGACGGCTGGAATGCCAGAAACCGGTCCTAGGATGCTTGTTTCCGGTCCAGGGAAGACATGGCTTGGCAGTTCGGGCTGGACTGTTCCCATGAGGCACAGGGTCAGACTGATTTGCATATGGCCATGTCTGAACTGGGGTGGTGGAGTGAGCTAAAGAATGATGATGGATTAAACCCAGATCAGTTGACTGGAGGTGAGTGTTTGATTGGCTCAAACGTTCCGTCCATCATCTCCTTTTGTATCGCTTTGTTCGCCCTAAGTTGGCGGGGGTATGCCCAGACGTGGGTCCCTTGCTCACTTTGCCACTGGATTCAAGCAAGCCTGGCTGATGACGGCTGGAATGCCAGAAACCGGTCCTAGGATGCTTGTTTCCGGTCCAGGGAAGACATGGCTTGGCAGTTCGGGCTGGACTGTTCCCATGAGGCACAGGGTCAGACTGATTTGCATATGGCCATGTCTGAACTGGGGTGGTGGAGTGAGCTAAAGAATGATGATGGATTAAACCCAGATCAGTTGACTGGGGGTGAGTGTTTGATTGGCTCAAACGTTCCGTCCATCATCTCCTTTTGTATCGCTTTGTTCGCCCTAAGTTGGCGGGGTATGCCCAGACGTGGGTCCCTTGCTCACTTTGCCACTGGATTCAAGCAAGCCTGGCTGATGACGGCTGGAATGCCAGAAACCGGTCCTAGGATGCTTGTTTCCGGTCCAGGGAAGACATGGCTTGGCAGTTCGGGCTGGACTGTTCCCATGAGGCACAGGGTCAGACTGATTTGCATATGGCCATGTCTGAACTGGGGTGGTGGAGTGAGCTAAAGAATGATGATGGATTAAACCCAGATCAGTTGACTGGGGGTGAGTGTTTGATTGGCTCAAACGTTCCGTCCATCATCTCCTTTTGTATCGCTTTGTTCGCCCTAAGTTGGCGGGGTATGCCCAGACGTGGGTCCCTTGCTCACTTTGCCACTGGATTCAAGCAAGCCTGGCTGATGACGGCTGGAATGCCAGAAACCGGTCCTAGGATGCTTGTTTCCGGTCCAGGGAAGACATGGCTTGGCAGTTCGGGCTGGACTGTTCCCATGAGGCACAGGGTCAGACTGATTTGCATATGGCCATGTCTGAACTGGGGTGGTGGAGTGAGCTAAAGAATGATGATGGATTAAACCCAGATCAGTTGACTGGGGGTGAGTGTTTGATTGGCTCAAACGTTCCGTCCATCATCTCCTTTTGTATCGCTTTGTTCGCCCTACGTTGGCGGGGGTATGCCCAGACGTGGGTCCCTTGCTCACTTTGCCACTGGATTCAAGCAAGCCTGGCTGATGACGGCTGGAATGCCAGAAACCGGTCCTAGGATGCTTGTTTCCGGTCCAGGGAAGACATGGCTTGGCAGTTCGGGCTGGACTGTTCCCATGAGGCACAGGGTCAGACTGATTTGCATATGGCCATGTCTGAACTGGGGTGGTGGAGTGAGCTAAAGAATGATGATGGATTAAACCCAGATCAGTTGACTGGGGGTGAGTGTTTGATTGGCTCAAACGTTCCGTCCATCATCTCCTTTTGTATCGCTTTGTTCGCCCTAAGTTGGCGGGGTATGCCCAGACGTGGGTCCCTTGCTCACTTTGCCACTGGATTCAAGCAAGCCTGGCTGATGACGGCTGGAATGCCAGAAACCGGTCCTAGGATGCTTGTTTCCGGTCCAGGGAAGACATGGCTTGGCAGTTCGGGCTGGACTGTTCCCATGAGGCACAGGGTCAGACTGATTTGCATATGGCCATGTCTGAACTGGGGTGGTGGAGTGAGCTAAAGAATGATGATGGATTAAACCCAGATCAGTTGACTGGGGGTGAGTGTTTGATTGGCTCAAACGTTCCGTCCATCATCTCCTTTTGTATCGCTTTGTTCGCCCTAAGTTGGCGGGGGTATGCCCAGACGTGGGTCCCTTGCTCACTTTGCCACTGGATTCAAGCAAGCCTGGCTGATGACGGCTGGAATGCCAGAAACCGGTCCTAGGATGCTTGTTTCCGGTCCAGGGAAGACATGGCTTGGCAGTTCGGGCTGGACTGTTCCCATGAGGCACAGGGTCAGACTGATTTGCATATGGCCATGTCTGAACTGGGGTGGTGGAGTGAGCTAAAGAATGATGATGGATTAAACCCAGATCAGTTGACTGGGGGTGAGTGTTTGATTGGCTCAAACGTTCCGTCCATCATCTCCTTTTGTATCGCTTTGTTCGCCCTAAGTTGGCGGGGGTATGCCCAGACGTGGGTCCCTTGCTCACTTTGCCACTGGATTCAAGCAAGCCTGGCTGATGACGGCTGGAATGCCAGAAACCGGTCCTAGGATGCTTGTTTCCGGTCCAGGGAAGACATGGCTTGGCAGTTCGGGCTGGACTGTTCCCATGAGGCACAGGGTCAGACTGATTTGCATATGGCCATGTCTGAACTGGGGTGGTGGAGTGAGCTAAAGAATGATGATGGATTAAACCCAGATCAGTTGACTGGGGGTGAGTGTTTGATTGGCTCAAACGTTCCGTCCATCATCTCCTTTTGTATCGCTTTGTTCGCCCTAAGTTGGCGGGGGTATGCCCAGACGTGGGTCCCTTGCTCACTTTGCCACTGGATTCAAGCAAGCCTGGCTGATGACGGCTGGAATGCCAGAAACCGGTCCTAGGATGCTTGTTTCCGGTCCAGGGAAGACATGGCTTGGCAGTTCGGGCTGGACTGTTCCCATGAGGCACAGGGTCAGACTGATTTGCATATGGCCATGTCTGAACTGGGGTGGTGGAGTGAGCTAAAGAATGATGATGGATTAAACCCAGATCAGTTGACTGGGGGTGAGTGTTTGATTGGCTCAAACGTTCCGTCCATCATCTCCTTTTGTAAGTGCATAGCACAGCTACGTTCTTGGGTTTATTCATTCAGCTTACTTGAAGGCCTGCTGTTGTCCTAAACAAAAGCTCTGGGCTTGGGTGCTTTCAGGCATCCTAATTTTCTGTATCATGTCCATGTCTCTGAGTTGAACCTTTGCTCCCTCCATCACTCCTGATGAGATGGATCAGGGTGGTCCTGGCTTTGGACCTGCACATCATCCTACAGATTATTTTTGTGCTGCATTTCACAGTTTGCAGCTCATATTGAATAAATGGAACCCGTGAGGGTTGCTGTGTTAGGAGAGTCCGGAATAAATGCTTGATTGTGACATCCTGCATGCATTTTCTTAATTCTTGCTTTTCCTTTTCTTGTGCTCGGAAGACTTGAATGACAAACCACTGGGGAATGTGCAGCAATTTTGTTGCAGCGGCCTCAGCAGAGTGCTGCTCAGTTGCACTGCGGGTACCCAGTGTAGGAAGTTGACTCTGTATATACTATATCAAAACGAGATATAGTGTGCACAGAGTCCAGTAAATCACCAAAGGTCTAGCAGGGGATAAAGTAGATAATACCTTACTCTCAATTTAGTGGCATCTGGGATAAGCAGTTATGCTTATTAGAGGGTAGTGTGAATGCATTTGTTGTACACTCTCATACAAGGCAGGAACACACACTCAATGACTAACTCCAGGCCAATGTTTTTAAAAATATTACTTTAGTTACTTTTTTTTTAGGAACCAAGTGGAACTCAGTTACAGGTAAGTAGACTTTTCAGCTATGCAATACTTTCAATATACAGTGGGCAAATGTTTGTAGAAGCTTTAGAAATACTTTGCATGTGTATGAAATACTTTTCAATGTCAAGAAGATACTTTGTACTGTTATTAGGATCAACACTTATTGCAAGACAGAGAAAAAACAATGTAATCCTATAGGAGGATATACAGGTAAGTAACTTACAGGTAAGTACACAACTTTCAGGTTCAGTTTCTGGGATGTAGAACCTACACTGGGCAGGGACTAGAAAAACACCAGGGGTACACCCTCAGCGACACAGGGGCGCAGGGTGCAGAGGTCAAAGGTGGTGCCGGGTGCCCAATGCGGGTCCATGGAGACACTGGGGGGTCCTCAGCAGAGCATCGGTTGCAAGTAAGGACCCTCTGTTTCAGGGCAAGGGCCCTGGGTTCAAAGGACAACACAAAGGGGGGCAAAAGTTGGCACCAGGAGCTCATCTCCAGCGATGCACGGGCGGCTCGGTGCAGGGTGCAAACAGGTGTCAAACTCCCAATGGAAGTCAATGAGGATCTTCGGTTGAGGAAAAAGGCTGCAGGCTCGGACCAGAAGATTGGCTGAAGGGAACCAATGACTGGAAAGGTAAGTTGGATAGTTGCTGGACTCCAGGACACCATCTGTCGCAAATCCCAAGATTTGGGAGATGTGAGTGCAGGGGTGTCTTTTGGCATCAGGTTTCTTTCACTTCCAGTCACGATCAGGGGGACCCTTCAAGATGAGGCTGCAGGCATCATGGGGAAGCTCAAGAGAGGTCGTCCAACGCAGTATTGCTGGGGAGACGTCACTGGATCATTGGGCCACCTGTACTCGGACCGGGGGCGACGGGTGCAGAGTAATGAGGACTTGCGGTTCCAGGAAGCACTGGAGTCCTTGTTGGAGGTTGCTTTTGCTGGACAAATCCGGGGGAAACATCCTTTACCACGAAACCATTACAACGCGGTATGGTTACATCGTGGTTTTCACAACGCAAGTCGTTACATCGACTTGCACTGGAGGGCGCTCTAGACTAAGGAATAGTGTGAATTACTATTCCAAGACCTTCCCTACTGTACGTAGACTGGAGTTGGAATAGTAATTCACACTATTCCTAAGTCCAGCGCCCTCCAGCGCAAGTCGATGTAACGACTTGCGTTGTGAAGACCGCGATGTAACATACCGCGTTGTGATGGTACGCGTTGTATCATCATACATCCCAAATCCGGTGTCTACGTGAGACCGTCTTTATTGAAGGCAGCTCAGGTCTCTGTAGTTGCTTGAGAGATGCCGGCCGCAGGACAAGCTGATTTCTTTGAGCAGGGTCGCTGGAGGAGGAGACAGGCCGTGAGGGCTGGGGCCTAGTCACTTGTCTTCTCCACTGCTGCATGGCTCTTCAGTCCATCTTCATAGGTCATCGAATCTGAGGAACATGGTTCAGGGGAGCCCTTAAATACTAGATTTAAGGGCGTTACTGCGGTTGAAGGGCAGTAGCCAATGGCTGTTATCCCCTAGCGTGACTACACCCTAAGGGATGTGCCCCTCCCTTTGGGGAGAGGGGCACATCCTTATTCTTACTGGTCCTAATCCTCCAAACCAAGATGGATAGTTCTGAAGAGAGGGTGTTCACCTCAGCTCCTGGCCATCCTAGGGGTGTGCCGAGCCAAGGTGGACACTCCTACTCAAATTACTAATTTTCACACCTGTCCTGCTGCCAAAATTGGGGCTAGGGCGGGAGGGGGCATCTCCACTAGTTGGAGCCGCCCAAATCAGCATAACACAAGATGAGAGTTCACTGCCAAGTGCTGCTGTTCCTACAAGGGGAGGTGTGAAGCACCTCCACCCAGAGCAGGCTTTGTTTCTGACCTCCCAAGAGCACAAAGGCTCTCACCCCATGAGGTCAGAAACCTGTCTGGTGCCGGCTGGCTGGCAGGGTCCAGTCAGTCAATACACTAGAAGCTGGTCGTTTTTCAGGGGGCATCTCTAAGATGCCCTCTGAGTGCATCTTATAATAAACCCAACACTGGCATCAGTGTGGGTTTATTATGCTGAGAAGTTTGATACCAAACTTCTCAGTCTTCAGTAAAGCCATCATGGAGCTGTGGAGTTCATGTTGACAAACTCCCAGCCCATGTACTCAAAATGGCTTCACTGCACATAGTGTCCAAGAATGGACTCACACTGTAGGGGTATACTGTTTATGTAGCTATGCCCTCACCTGTGGTATAGTGCACCCTGCCTTAGGGTTGTAAGGCCTGCCAGAGGGGTGACTTACCTATGCCACAGGTAGTGGTGTGTAGGCATGGCACCCAGAAATGTGCCATGTCGACTCTTTTAGTTTAGCCACACCACAACACATAGCTTGCAATGTGTGTGCGCGCCTGTGTGTGTGTGCGCGCCTGTGTGTGTGTGCGCGCCTGTGTGTGTGTGCGCGCCTGTGTGTGTGCGCGCGCCTGTGTGTGTGCGCGCGCGTCTGTGTTCCTGTAGGGTAGCATAATACATGCTGCAGCACTAAGGGACCCTCTCTGGTCACAAGACCCTTGGTACCATTGGTAACTTTTACAAGGAACTTATATGTGGGCCAGAGGTGTGCCAACTGTGGGAGCAATGGTACATGTTTGGGAAAGAACACGGGTCCTGGTTAGCAGGGTCCCAGCACACACTCAGTCAAGTTAGCATCAGATTTCAGGCAAAAATGTTAGGGGTAACCATGCAAAAGGGGCACTTTCCTACACCCAGTGTGCCTTCTCCCATGAAGGAGGGTGATTACTGTTCCATTGCCAGGCTGTGGGGGACTATTAATTGGTGGCAGTCAATTGATAGTCATGGGCACAGACCTTTTTTCTGGTACCCGTTAGAGGGTTGTCTCCTGACTCTTTAAAATCTCTCCAGTAAATTGAACCCTCACTTTCCTAGGAGTGTGTATTTGTAGATGGCATCTGCTTTGAGACTCTGCAGTGGTATATGAATGGGGCCTACTTCGAAGACCGGTCGGTAGCTTCCAGTGCAAACGGTGGTTCCTTGCACAGGGTTAGGTTCATTCCAGCTTCCCTATCCTTATAAAAGCCACTAGACTACACCTCAGAAACCCTGTGGACATTTCATCCTAGTCTGGTGTCTCGATGCCATCTACATCCAGGCCAGAGCGGTGCCAGAAAGCTTAACGACGGATCAGATCCTCTTTGACTGCCTAGTCATATCTGCTTCTGGATCTGCCTGGAGAATGTCAAACACACACTTTTCTGTTCATGCAAAGCCGAGCCAACTTTCTGATTGCCAGCTGTAGCATCCTCTTTGTGTTGAGTCGATAGAGACCTGAAAATGGAGACTTAACAATATTTTATTCTGATCTTATCCCTTGCAAATTTGTTTATAGAAATACCTAGGAAGACTTACCTCACAATGAATTAGTGATATCTTGGGACTTTCAGGTGGCACACATTTTATTTGACCCAGACTTCCTGCTGTTGCCTCTGAGAAAAGAATCAATATTAGGTCCCACAGACAGGTTTTTGTTCACCTACCTCTCAGATTAAGCTCTCCAGCACAGCCTGTAGATGACATCTCGTAAGTAAGCCTATTATACTCTTCCACCTCCGATATCAAGACTAAGCCTAGTACACTGGAGCCTCAGTCCTTTATTGCCCTTGCCTGGAAAACTAGCTGCTGTATAGCTCTGTGGGAGGAGCGACTCTGGCCAGGAGAGTAAACAGTGAGACCCCGTTGACTGAAGACCTACAAGGAGAGCATATGTGTGAAGTGCACCGCCCGCAAGGCATAATCACAGTCGAGAACTGCTGGCTCTGGTCAAACAGAATGCCCTCTCTACATCCAGAGAGCCAAACGTGCAAGAAACATTGAAGGGCTGAGTTTACAGGGCTCCATGACTGCCTCTAAATTTGAGGGAATTTGTATTCTCCCATTCGCAGTGCACAAGTATTTTCCTTTCACCATAGAAGTGAACTTGAGTTTCCTTGGTTGAGTTTGGTTGTCTTGAGTTTGGGACTGTTTGATCAGTCTCTTTGAGACCCTGGCCGTAAGTCCAGCTCTCCAGCAGCTGCTGGTAATCAGTGAGTCCAGTTGGTGCCTGAAATCACATGGGTGCTCCACCACCTAGAAATTCCGCCTGCAGCCAGAGACTTGAGACAGAGGTCCTTAAAGCTGGATAACTTTTGTGGCAATTTCTGAAAGTGCTAAGTAGAGACAAGTAGTGCTGGCAGTGTAATTCATATCCTGCAGCCATGTACTGTCATTCGGAAAATTACCTACCACCTGTGAACAGTAAAGGTCTCTCCATTCCAAATGAGTGGCTTTCCTTGCCTTAATCATGTCAGATGCATGAGGAATGAATGGGTGGATTGAAAAGTGTGTGGGGGTGGGTGTGTGTAGCGCTGATGAGTGGTGGGGCCATTATGCTCGTTATAGTTTCCCTGGGGATTTCAGACTCATAAGCCGCTGCAGGCAACAGCCAAATGCTCAGCTCCAGGATCTGAGTAGGTCTCCTGCTTTCTGATGTTACAGAACCTCTGGCTGGCGCCCAGCCTTGACGATCAGACAGGGAAATGACTTGACCCCTCTACCACTACAGTCCAGGATTTGGTTGTAGTTATTGTCAGGACTCTAAAGAGGCCTGCATACCCGTGTACTAGCAGAGGACATGAACAAGGAGAGGTACCTCAGCACGGATGTCCTTCTCATTCCAGACTTGGCCCAAATCTGAGAGGTCACGGAGATGCCTTATAGCTATGACCGGTGCTGAGAAAGCGAGTTTAAACCGCCTGCACGAGGACCTGAACTGTGCCTGCCATCAGCAACCAGCTTGATCCTTGGGTAACTCTGCACAAGGCCTAGCTGACTAAAAGTCTTGCTTGGTGGTGTCTCGATCCACTGAGATTGCCCTGAACCCAGCAGGATCCTAGAAAGAAAAACATCAGGAATAGTGAACCTGCACCCTTCTGGTCCCTGTCTGTGAGGTGCCTATATTCATTCTTCTTTAACCCCACAGGGACAAAGCAGCAGTGACCTTCACAGTTCTGTCTGGGGTCCAGTTCTACTGGCTGGACTAAGGATCTGGAATTGTTGCAGGTGTCTTCCTTGCCCTTGCATTTCCGAAGATAGCAACATTTCTATTCTAAACCATTTTAATTTCAGTTCTAAATATATCAAGGATACAATACAAACCATTAGCCTTTCTGGGACTATCCAGACTCCTAACATATTGTGTATATATTATCTACTGGCGGTCGCCAGTAGATAGTTATAGTTAAAACCTATTATCCATAGGAAATCCGCGACATTCTATTTGAAATAACGTTGGCGCCGGTTGACGAATCTTCGCGAAAGTTTCCAACTTGTTGGGGCGCTCCGGTCCGCTCCTATCCTGAAAGTCTCAGGGTGATACGTCAAGCGGGGGCCGAGAAAAAAGGGGGGTCCCAAAACGCGTTTTCCCCATAGGAACCTTTAGTCGCAGCTACTGCCCGAACTGCTGAACGGAATTACACCAAATTTGGCAAAGAGGTAGCCCTTGGTTCAGTGTCGTGCCTTTTGCTTAAATGGTGTAAATCCATTCAGTAGTTCCTGAGAAAATCAAAAGTAAAGTCACATATATATCTGGGCGGAGCCTAACCACACATGTCATCGTGAGATCTGATTGGCTGTCAGCACTTCATCCTGGAATTGCTGGCAGCCATCTTGGGACCAATATAAATGATAGTACCCCATTGAAATGCATTGTAGTGAATCGAAGATTTTGAGGGTTACCAAAAGGAGAACTATAAAGGGTGATAACAGACTTTAGTTACATTAGAATTCATTTGTTGATGGTACCATACTAATTTCAGGAATTGTGGTGTGTTCTAAGGTGATTTTACCCAGTGAAAAACCTTCTGCTGGGATATCATGAATCATGTTTGAGAGAAAACTATTTTCTCATGCTTGTCCCATGGAGGTTTGGAAGGTGCTCCAGAAGCTAAAATGAGAGCATATTTTCTGTAAATTCACATTATCTTTCTCAGTCATGTGAGAATGAAGTCTGACATTCTCAGTAAAACATGTACATCCAACAAGGGCAGAGACTGTCAGTTGATTCCTTTGTGTTCTACTGCAGCTTCCCAGAGTGTTCTAAAGAACAACTAGAGTGCTAACAGCCTTACTTATGACAAAAGTATGGCACACCTGAAGCCATCTTGATTGGAATAAACTGGTAACACTTAAAACATTTAATTTAAAAAGGAACAAAATGATGGGGTTCATCTTGTCATAGAAATTATGGTTAGTGCGCTGGAAAGAAAAATTAGGACATATTTCAAGTGTGATCTCAAATATCTTCCTGTTATATTTCAACAGGAGCAGCCTGCCAGTTGATGCCTTTGTGTTCTACTGCAGCTTCCCAGAGTGTTCTAAAGAACAACTAGAGCGCTAACAGCCTTACTTATGACAAAAGTATGGCACACCTGAAGCCATCTTGATTGGAATAAACCAGTAACACTTAAAACATTTAATTTAAAAAGGAACAAAATGAGGGGTTCTTTTTGAAATAGAAATTATGGTTAGTGCTGCAGAAAGAAAAATTAGGGCATGTTTTAAGTGAAATCTCAAATCCTCTTCTATTTCATTAGAAAATTCTGACATGCAGACTGAAACAATCACTTTCAATACCAGCAGCAGACTACCAGTTAACTCCCTGGTGAGCAGTAGCTTTACTCCAGTGATCTAATGAGCAACTAGAGTGCTAACATTCTGAATTTATGGCAGATGTGAGACACATCTGAATGCCTTCTTGATGGAATCAAAGTAAAAAACTGAAAGCATTTCCTACTGAGGAGACTGCAGTAAATGAAGAAATTAGGAAACTTCATAACAAAGAAGTCTTCCAAGATGGCCACCAGTGAAAAAAGAGCCCAAATGTAGCACACATATTACCCAGATGTAGCCCACATATAGCCCAATGACAAAAGTGTGCAAAACACTTTTTATTTTTAGTTTTTTGTAGTTTTATGTAGTGCAGACTGGTCAGGTATTGGAGCATTGCATCTTAAAACATGACCCCCTACACTACAAAAACACCACTGCACTACCTTAAACCCTAAAACACTACCCCCAGCACGACCCCCTACACTACACAAGCACCACTGCACTATCCTAAACCCTAAAACACTACCCCCAGCACGACCCCCTACACTACCCAAACACCACTGCACTAACCTAAATCCTAAAACACTACCACCAGCACGACCCCCTACACTACCCAAACACCACTGCACTACCCTAAAACATGACCCCCTACACTACACAAACACCACTGCACTACCCTAAACCCTAAAACACTACCCCCAGCACGACCTCCTACACTACACAAGCACCACTGCACTACCCTAAACCCTAAAACACTACCCCCAGCACGACCCCCTACACTACACAAACACCACTGCACTACCCTAAACCCTAAAACACTACCCCCAGCACGACCCCCTACACTACCCAAACACCACTGCACTAACCTAAATCCTAAAACACTACCCCCAGCACGACCCCTACACTACCCAAACAGCACTGCACTACCCTAAAACATGACCCCCTACACTACACAAACACCACTGCACTACCCTAAACCCTAAAACACTACCCCCAGCACGACCCCCTACACTACACAAGCACCACTGCACTACCCTAAACCCTAAAACAATACCCCCAGCACGACCCCCTACACTGCCCGAACACCACTGCACTGCCCTAAACCCTGAAACACCAGCCCCTGCATGACCCCCTACACTGCCCGAACACCACTGCACTGCCCTAAACCCTGAAACACCACCCCTAGCACGACCCCCTACACTGCCCGAACACCACTGCACTGCCCTAAACCCTGAAACACCACCCCCTTCACGACCCCCTACACTGCCCGAACACCACTGCACTGCCCTAAACCCTGAAACACCACCCCCAGCATGACCCCTACACTGCCCGAACACCACTGCACTGCCCTAAACCCTGAAACACTACCCCCAGCAAGACCCCCTACACTGCCCGAACACCACTGCACTGCCCTAAACCCTGAAACATCACCCCCAGCAAGACCCCCTACACTGCCCGAACACCACTGACCTAAACCCTGAAACACCACCCCCAGCACGACCCCCTACACTGCCCGAACACCACTGCACTGCCCTAAACCCTGAAACACTACCCCCAGCATGACCCCCTACACTGCCCGAACACCACTGCTCTGCCCAAAACCCTGAAACACCAGCCCCAGCACGACCCCCTACACTGCCCGAACACCACTGCACTGCCCTAAACCTTGAAACACCAGCCCCTGCACGACCCCCTACACTGCCCGAACACCACTGCACTACCCTAAACCCTGAAACATCACCCTACAGGACGACCCCCTACACTACCCGAGCACCACTGCACTAAACCCTGAAACACCAGCCCCCGCACGACCGCCTACACTGCCCGAACACCACTGCACTGCCCTAAACCCTGAAACACCAGCCCCAGCACGACCCCCTACACTGCCCGAACACCACTGTACTGCCCTAAACCGTGAAACACCAACCTCAGCACGACCCCCTACACTGCCTGAACACCACTGCACTGCCCTGAAGCCTGAAACACCAGCCCCAGCACAACACCCTACACTGCCCGAACACCACTGCACTGCCCTAAACCCTGCAACACCACCCCGTGCATGACCCCCTACACTGCCCGAACACCACTGCACTGCCCTAAACCCTGAAACACCACCCCCAGAGCGACCCCCTACACTGACCGAACACCACTGCACTAAACCCTGAAACACCACCCCCTGCACAACCCCTACACTGCTCGAACACTACTGCACTGTCCTAAACCCAGAAACACCATCCCCAGCACGACCCCCTATACTGCACGAACACCACTGCACTGCCCTAAACCCTGAAACACTACCCCCAGCAAGACCCCCTACACTGCCCGAACACCACTGCACTGCCCTAAACCCTGAAACATCACCCCCAGCAAGACCCCTACACTGCCCGAACACCACTGCCCTAAACCCTGAAACACCACCCCCAGCAAGACCCCCTACACTGCCCGAACACCACTGCACTGCCCTAAACCCTGAAACACCAGCCCCAGCACGACCCCCTACACTGCCCGAACACCACTGCACTGCCCTAAACCCTGAAACACCACCCCTGCATGACCCCCTACACTGCCCGAACACAACTGTACTGCCCTAAACCCTGAAACCCCACCCCCAGCATGACCCCCTACACTGCCAGAACACCACTGCACTGCCCTAAACCCTGAAACACCACCCCCTGCATGACCCCCTACACTGCCCGAACACTACTGCACTGCCCTAAACCCTGAAACACCACCCCCAGCACGACCCCCTACACTGCACGAACACCACTGCACCGCCCTAAACCCTGAAACACTACCCCCAGCAAGACCCCCTACACTGCCCGAACACCACTGCACTGCCCTAAACCCTGAAACATCACCCCCAGCAAGACCCCCTACACTGCCCGAACACCACTGCCCTAAACCCTGAAACACCATCCCCAGCAAGACCCCCTACACTGCCCGAACACCACTGCACTGCCCTAAACCCTGAAACACCACCCCCAGCAAGACCCCCTACACTGCCCGAACACCACTGCACTGCCCTAAACCCTGAAACACCACCCTCAGCATGACCCCCTACACTGCCCGAACACCACTGCACTGCCCTAAACCCTGAAACACCAGCCCCAGCACTACCCCGTACACTGCCCGCACACCACTGCACTGCCCTAAACCCTGAAACACCAGCCCCAGCACAACCCCGTACACTGCCCGAACACCACTGCACTGCCCTAAACCCTGAAACACCAGCCCCAGCACGACCGCCTACACTGCCCGAAAACTACTGTACTCCCCTGACCCTGAAACACCACCCCCAGCAAGACTACCTACACTGGCCGAACACCACTGCACTGCCCTAAACCCTGAAACACCACCCCTCAGCACGACACCCTACACTGCCCGAACACCACTGCACTGCCCTAAACCCTGAAACACCACCCCAGCATGACCCCCTACACTGCCCGAACACCACTGCACTAAACCCTGAAACACCACCCCCTGCACGACCCCCTACACTGCCGGAACACCACTGCACTGCCCTAAACCCTGAAACACCACCCCCTGCACCGCCCCCTACACTGCCCAAACACCACTGCACTGCCCTAAACCCTGAAACACCACCCCCAGCATGACCCCCTTTACTGCTCGAACACCACTGCACTGCCCCAAACCCTGAAACACCACCCCTGTACGACCCCCTACACTGCCCGAACACCACTGCACTGCCCTAAACCCTGAAACACCACCCCCTGCACGACCCCCTACACTGCCCGAACACCAGTGCACTGCCCTAATCCCTGAAACACCACCCCCAGCACGACCCCCTACACTGCCCGAACACCACTGCACTGCCCTAAACCCTAGAACACTACCCCCAGCATGACCCCCTACACTACCCGAACACCACTGCACTACCCTAAACCCTAAAATTCTCCCCCAGCACGACCCCCTACACTACCCGAACACGACTGCACTGCCCTAAACCCTAAAACACTCCCCCAGCACGACCCCCTACACTGCCCGAACACCACTGTACTGCCCTAAACCCTGAAACACCACCCCCAGCATGACCCCTTTACTGCTCGAACACCACTGCACTGCCCCAAACCCTGAAACACCACACCCTGCACGACCCCCTACACTGCCCGAACACCACTGCACTGCCCTAAACCCTGAAACACCACCCCTGCACGACCCCTACACTGCCCGAACACCAGTGCACTGCCCTAATCCCTGAAACACCACCCCCAGCACGACCCCCTACACTGCCCGAACACCACTGCACTGCCCTAAACCCTAGAACACTACCCCCAGCATGACCCCCTACACTACCCGAACACCACTGCACTACCCTAAACCCTAAAATTCTCCCCCAGCACGACCCCCTACACTACCCGAACACGACTGCACTGCCCTAAACCCTAAAACACTCCCCCCAGCACGACCCCCTACACTGCCCGAACACCACTGTACTGCCCTAAACCCTGAAACACCACCCCCAGCAAGACCCCCTACACTGCCCGAACACCACTGCACTGCCCTAAACCCTGAAACACCACCCCCAGCACGACCCCCTACACTGCCCGAACACCACTGCTCTGCCCAAAACCCTGAAACACCAGCCCCAGCACGACCCCCTACACTGCCCGAACACCACTGCACTGCGCTAAACCCTGAAACACCAGCCCCAGCACGACCCCCTACACTGCCCGAACACCACTGCACTGCCCTAAACCCTGAAACACCACCCTCAGCATGACCCCCTACACTGCCCGAACACCACTGCACTGCCCTAAACCCTGAAACACCAGCCCCAGCACTACCCCGTACACTGCCCGCACACCACTGCACTGCCCTAAACCCTGAAACACCAGCCCCAGCACAACCCCGTACACTGCCCGAACACCACTGCACTGCCCTAAACCCTGAAACACCAGCCCCAGCACGACCGCCTACACTGCCCGAAAACTACTGTACTGCCCTGACCCTGAAACACCACCCCCAGCAAGACTACCTACACTGGCCGAACACCACTGCACTGCCCTAAACCCTGAAACCCCACCCCCTGCACGACCCCCTACACTGCCCAAACACTACTGCACTGCCCTAAACCCTGAAACACCACCCCTCAGCACGACACCCTACACTGCCCGAACACCACTGCACTGCCCTAAACCCTGAAACACCACCCCAGCATGACCCCCTACACTGCCCGAACACCACTGCACTAAACCCTGAAACACCACCCCCTGCACGACCCCCTACACTGCCGGAACACCACTGCACTGCCCTAAACCCTGAAACACCACCCCCTGCACCGCCCCCTACACTGCCCAAACACCACTGCACTGCCCTAAACCCTGAAACACCACCCCCAGCATGACCCCCTTTACTGCTCGAACACCACTGCACTGCCCCAAACCCTGAAACACCACCCCTGCACGACCCCCTACACTGCCCGAACACCACTGCACTGCCCTAAACCCTGAAACACCACCCCCTGCACGACCCCCTACACTGCCCGAACACCAGTGCACTGCCCTAATCCCTGAAACACCACCCCAGCACGACCCCCTACACTGCCCGAACACCACTGCACTGCCCTAAACCCTAGAACACTACCCCCAGCATGACCCCCTACACTACCCGAACACCACTGCACTACCCTAAACCCTAAAATTCTCCCCCCAGCACGACCCCCTACACTACCCGAACACGACTGCACTGCCCTAAACCACTCCCCCCAGCACGACCCCCTACACTGCCCGAACACCACTGTACTGCCCTAAACCCTGAAACCCCACCCCCAGCACGACCCTCTTCACTACCTAAACACAACTGCACAATTTGTTACAGGTGTTGCAACGCAGGCCTGTGGTGCTTACTGGAAGTACCTGGTGGGCTGGTTGGGCCCCAGGGACTCTCAGGATTCAAGGTGACCTAATCCCCCAACTTAAAACGCGCCACGGGGTGCGTTTGCACAGTGGTGAAGGGAGGGGGCGGGCCTCAGGTGACATGTGCGCAAACACGCCCTGTGGTGCGTTTTAAGTTGGGGAGTTAATTCCCTTTGAATCCTGGGGGCCAACTAGCCCACCAGGTACCTTCAGTAAGCACAACAGAGGTGCGTTGCAGAGAGGTGAAAAAGGTGCGTGGCCTCGGAACGCCTCTCTGCAACTTAGCTCTGTGGTCCTAACTGTAGGTACCTGGGGGGCTAGTTGGGCCCCAGGGACCCTCAGGATTCAAGGGGACTTAATCCCGCAACTTAAAACGCGCCACGGGGCGCGTTTGCACACATGTCACCTCAGGCCCCCCTCCCTTCACCACTGTGCAAACGCGCACTGGCTCTGGTTAGTCAGTCAGTTACCACCAGTACCCGTCTGAAAAGTTGTGGGCACAGGATGATTTTGCAACAAGGCCTCTTTCTGCTCCTCTGTTTGGTTCTTTCTGCACATCTTTTGCTTCTTTCTGTGCGTTTTTCTTCTTTCTTCACATGTCCTACCTCTGTTGGCATAGTTAGAAACTAGCATTTAAAAAACCTTTGAAATTCACTTAAAAAATCATAGTTTTCAGGCACGTTATAGTTAGAAATTAGCATTTAAAAACCTTTGAAATTCACTGAAAAAACCATAGGTTTCAGGCACGTTATAGTTAGAAATTAGCATTTAAAAAACCTTTGAAATTCACTGAAAAAACCATAGGTTTCAGGCACGTTATAGTTAGAAATTAGCATTTAAAAAACCTTTGAAATTCACTGAAAAAAACCATAGGTTTCAGACACGTTATAGTTAGAAATTAGCATTTAAAAAACCTTTGAAATTCACTGAAAAAACCATAGGTTTTAGGGACAGTTATAGTTAGTTGGACATTGCACTCGTACAAAACCCGTGAAATTCCCCTGTTATAGTTAGTTCAGCTAACTATAACTCGCGCCCGCAATGCACTGCTGATGACGTCACATATTACATCACTCATGACATGGTCAGTGACATAACTGATGACATCTCAAATGACATCACTGATGACATCATCCATGTGATAATTTCATGCATCTTCTCACACCCTAATATAACTTTTGATACACCCACTCTAAATTTCAGACTGCCATTCTCAAAACCATAGACACTCCAACACCAAAAACTACATACCCACTCACTGATTCTTAGGTCTACACACACATCCACTCACTCACCTGTACAGTCACTCATACTTACAGTCACTCAGTACAGGACTATCATATGCACTCATACACCTATATAAACACTCACACACCGCCACTCATCCATAGAGGTACTCACACACCTAGTCAGTCATGCAAAAAATTTATCACACACACATTTACTCACCTATACAGTTATACACACACCAGCTCACTTACTCATACAAATACTAGCACATTCTTACGCTCTTATACAATAACTGATACAAGCACACACGCATCCATACAGCCACTCTCACAATAACACACTCTCACTTATAGCCATTTAAATACTCTAACACACATATATACTGCCTTTTACATATGTAGTTACTCGCACATGTACCACTGAGATATACATTCACTCACTAACACACCCATACACACACTCACCCACCCAAGCAGTCCATCACAGATGCACTCTTGAAATCATGCACCCAGTGAATCACCCACTCACACATCTATGTATAGAGTCACACACACCCCACCCACACAAACACTCAGGCAGCCATACAGATACTCAGAGAACCAATCAATAACCCATATAGACACTCATGTAGCTATTCGCAAATCCATGCATCCACTTACACACCAACAAACAGACGGATACAGACATTCACACAGTTTAGTCACTAACCCATGCATTCAGTAAGATACGTTTAATCACTCACTTGTAGAGTCAGTCACTCACGTACTAAATCATCCATTCAGACACTTATACACCCACTCATTCTTCAATACGCCTTTCCCTATATATATTAAACATATTTAAACTTTACAGAAACACATAGTCACTGGATGATGTTATCAGTGATGTCTTCAGTGATGTCTTCAGTGATGTCATTTGAGATGTCATCAGTGATGTCATCAGTGATGTCACTGACCATGTCATGAGTGATGTAATATGTGACGTCATCAGCAGTGCATTGCGGGGCGCGAGTTATAGTTAGCTGAACTAACTATAACAGGGGAATTTCACGGGTTTTGTACGAGTGCAATGTCCAACTAACTATAACTGTCCCTAAAACCTATGGTTTTTTCAGTGAATATATATATATATATCTTAGATTAATGGGATACAACTGACATCAGCGCGTCCCTCCGGAGGAGCCGGAGAGGAAACCCCGCTCTTTGCAACCGGACTGACTAATGCTGCCCCATACAAGTTAATTGCATACAACGGGAACCCGACTGCCGCAAGGCACCAGTGACTCGCAGCACTACCCTGACCTCCGAGCCCTCCTTTTGGACCAGATGACGGCAGAATAAGTGCTCCTCCCTTGCGCCCTCCTGATTAATTGTTCCACACACGTGCTGTTTATTTCCACTCAGCGCATATGCCTGGCGGACGCATGTCGCAGTGCGAGCAATTCTACGCTCCCTCTTGACGCCGGAATAACTACTTCTCCCTCGGGCCTTCCTGATTAATTGTTCCACACGCGCGCTGTTAATCTCCACTCAGCGCATTTCCCTGGCGGACGCCTGCCCCAAGCGCGGGCATTTTCCACGCTCCTCCTTGAATTAAGCCACCACGCCTTTTTTGCGGCCAACTGCTCTTTTTTCGCAACCTTCTTCCCGGCATTGCCCAGTTTAAAATTCAACCTGCTCACATTTGCTATGTCCTGAAGATGATCTCAAACAACTGAGATCGAAACGCCGTCGACCCCCTACAATAAGAACTCCATATATTTTGTATACATTTATTCATGAGGAGATCTCCTATCTGTTGTCAATGTGATGTATATATTTTAAAGTCACCCCTACTTATCACATCACGTTCTTTGTCACTTTTTTCTATGTGAGCACCTGAACTATTTCTTGCTATTTTCATAAATTAAATAACAAAAGTTATTTTGACTAAATGTGTCCCTGACCATACTAATTATTGCTCCTTGAGATATTAAATATCATACATAAGCCAAGTGTCCCTAATTCTGACGCCACCCTTGCGTCCCCCCTTTTTTTGGACCAATTTTGGCCACTTTTGAACCATTGTTTTTTGAAACACGACTCCTCATTTAGACTGGCCAAACGCTAACAAAAATAGGCAGGATCAGAACATACCTCTAGGTATTAACAAAGCAATTAATCGACCAATAATTGCCCCCCGGACGACCAGCTGATATTCTGCATGGAAGTCCGTCCTCTATTTCTACTTTAGAGCGTTAAATCACAATCAGACGCAATTATAGTAAATCTGTAATACTACAGTGGCCCAGCAAACAGGTGCACATGCCTGTTGAACTCCCGTGACACGGCATGTAATATGGCCCCTTTGTAGAATTATCCCTTGGTGTAGAGCTACATAAGATACCAGCCTTATTATCTGCTGATGCAGAGCTATATAAGACAAGACTCTCGTGGTATTATCACTTGATGTAGAGCTATATGATACCAGCCTTATTATCTGCTGATGCAGAGCTATATGATAAGATTTTCATGGTATTATCCCTTGGTGTAGAGCTATATGATAACAGCCTTATTATCTGTTGTTACAGACCTATAGAAGACCAGACTCCCGTGGTATTATCACTTGATGTAGAGCTGTATGATAAAGATACCAGCCTTATCTGCTGATGCAGAGCTATAGGATAAGATTTTCATGTTATTATCCCTTGGTGTAGAGCTATGTGATAACAGCCTTATATGCTGATGCGATACAAAAGGGGATGATGGACGGAACGTTTGAGCCAATCAAACACTCACCCCCGTCATCAGCCAGGCTTGCTTGAATCCAGTGGCAAAGTGAGCAAGGGACCCACGTCTGGGCATACCCCCGCCAACTTAGGGCGAACAAAGCGATACAAAAGGGGATGATTTGCATATGGCCATGTCTGAACTGGGGTGGTGGAGTGAGCTAAAGAATGATGATGGATTAAACCCAGATCAGTTGACTGGGGGTGAGTGTTTGATTAGCTCAAGCGCTCCGTCCATCATCCCCTTTGGTATCGCTTTGTTCGCCCTAAGTTGGCAGGGTATGCCCAGACGTGGGTCCCTTGCTCACTTTGCCACTGGATTCAAGCTAGCCTGGCTGATGACGGCTGAATAGCCAGAAACCGGTCCCAGGATGCTTGTTTCCGGTCCAGGGAAGACATGGCTTGGCAGTTCGGGCTGGACTGTTCCCATGAGGCACAGGGTCAGACTGATTTGCATATGGCCATGTCTGAACTGGGGTGGTGGAGTGAGCTAAAGAATGATGATGGATTAAACCCAGATCAGTTGACTGGGGGTGAGTGTTTGATTAGCTCAAGCGCTCCGTCCATCATCCCCTTTGGTATCGCTTTGTTCGCCCTAAGTTGGCAGGGTATGCCCAGACGTGGGTCCCTTGCTTACTTTGCCACTGTATTCAAGCTAGCCTGGCTGATGACGGCTGAATAGCCAGAAACCGGTCCCAGGATGCTTGTTTCCGGTCCAGGGAAGACATGGCTTGGCAGTTCGGGCTGGACTGTTCCCATGAGGCACAGGGTCAGACTGATTTGCATATGGCCATGTCTGAACTGGGGTGGTGGAGTGAGCTAAAGAATGATGATGGATTAAACCCAGATCAGTTGACTGGGGGTGAGTGTTTGATTAGCTCAAGCGCTCCGTCCATCATCCCCTTTGGTATCGCTTTATATGCTGATGCAGCACTATGTTATAGGATTCTCGTGGGATTATCCCTTGGTGTAGAGCTATATTATAAGATATCAGCCTTATTATCTGCAGATGCAGAGCTATATGTTAATATTCGCATGGTATTATCCCTTAGTGTAGAGCTATATGATAAGATGCCAGCCTTATTATCTACTGATGCAGAGCTATATGATAAGATTCTCGCGGTATTATCCCTTGGTGTAGAGCTATATTATAAGATATCAGCCTTATTATCTGCAGATGCAGAGCTATATGTTAATATTCTCATTGTATTATCCCTTAGTGTAGAGCTATATGATAAGATACCAGCCTTAATATCCTGTTTGGGTTCTGGAGTAACGTGCCACTCACCGAAAAGCACTTCAACAGCTCATCAGGGGGTAGCAAGCGCTATATAAATGCAAACCTTTTTCCCTCTTCTATTCCTCCACTATCATTCTCAATCCAAATAACTGACTAACATATCCACAACTCAAATTATTTTCATATTTCACTATACTAATTCACCACTAATCCTTTATGGGTTCCGGAGTAGCGTGCTACTCGACAAAAAAGAGCTTCAACACCTCATCGGGGGTAGCAAGTGCTATATAAATGCAAACCTTTTCCCTCTTCTATCCCTCCACTATCCTTCTCAATCCAAATAACTGACTAACATATCCACCACTCAAATTACTTTCATATATCACTACTAATTCACCACTAATCCTTTATGGGTTCCGGAGTAGCATGCTACTCGCTGAAAAAGTGCTTTTACGCCGCATCAGGGGTAGTAAGCGCTATACAAATACAATACAATAGTAATCAATAATTGCACGATGTTGAAGTCGGATGTTCGCTAAAAATCCAGGAATAAGAAAGAGCATCTCTAAGAGCAAGTCAAGCTCACCGATTTTAAGCACCCGTGCTAAAATCCTAACTCGGCCACAAAAACTCTTGTCTAGCCATTGTCAGTTAACTAAACTCCGTAGGCCTATGCCACTGTCAACCACAGACACCTTCACCGCTTCAACAACAATTAAACCAGAAGAAACAGCAAATGATTCACCACTGAAAAAAGATTTGGTACCAGCGTCCATCCTCAATTTCTAACCTGATGAATTATACATCACCCATGATTAACTTGCCTGAGCAGAAAAGGGCCCGAAAATCCCCAGGTAGCAGCCTTTGACGAAAATGAAATGCTAATGGCAGCCAAATGGCTTGCTGACTCAAGCTTACAGCGCACCACTCTTCTCCATCTACAGAAGGAAAATCACAAGCAGGCTGGAAGTGACTTTTCCCCACCTTACATACAATGGTGGAAGGAATGTACTGTCAGTCAACGAAATTTGAAATACAAATTTCTCTGCTAGAATCTCTGGCGCAGTATACAGCCACAATAGACGCCGGACTGGAGAGCCTCACAACGTATATAAAGCAACTCGGTGTGAAAGCGGGCAGCTTAGCTGAACCAATCCAATATACTTGCTGATGTGAACCCCTCAAGGATAAATTAGGTTATTTACCCATGATAATGCCTTCATTAGTGGAGGAAGTCAAATCTGTCAAAAAGGCATAACAAGCACAACCAGTAGCTCTATCACCAGCCGTCTACTTGCAATGAACAATAATTGCTGCTACATACGGGCAATAGCTGTCAATAATAACCTAAGCACACAAGTAGGAAACAACCAATTACAATGTGTGGCAGAGATTCACCATACTTCAAATACCTTTAAACCAGTAAATTCGCCTCTTCTACTAACAATTTCTTCTATCGGGTGTACCCTGTGACTTTACGAAGCCTCCGCCAATCAAAAGAGGACAATCGAGAATTAATTTCTGTAATTAATTCGGTCGAGGAAAGTCCACTTTCTAAACTCCAATAATATCAAAATGAAAAAGTAAGAACTCAGGAAACTTAGCAAGAAATTGTCTAAAGAGGAGAAATATAGCAACAAAAATTGCCCCACAAATAAGTTTTACCTCCACCAATAACAACCTCTCTGGGAACCGCCACGAGCCCAGAGCACAGTACGAACAACGAGTAGGGAGAAACTATACAAACCGGGTCGGATTGGGATCAAAAATAGGCCCGGGCACCCTAAAAAAAGTGGCCCCCATTCACCGTTCGCAAAACATTTGTTGGTCAGTGTCACACGGTTAATTGTTGGAGGTAGCTAGTGTAAATGAATAACCTGCCAATAACCAGTTGGATCAGGTGATGAACACTCCTCTTACTGAGCTATCTCTTGGGCCTACTGACAGATAGTTTGATAGCTGATGAGTGTGCAGCATAATAGAGCCCACAATAGTACTGTTTTTAAACAAGCCATTACTATTGAGTTACTGCTTGAAGTGGGATTAAAAAGACGAATGAGGTCTGTACTATGGTTGTGACCAAATAAATGTAGCTAGAAATCTTTTATAACAGAGGCATTAATGTAACTTATATGGACGTGGCCTAAAACGTAAGCTGTGCTTTCAAGGCTTGCCACCAAATCAGTATTTGAATGCCTCTGCTATTAGTGAATCCAAATCCTTCACAGAAGGAACGCATCAAACAATTCAGACCATTTGATTTTTACCAGTGCTTATTGGCACTGATTTTTATTCAATATCTTATAAATGAATATTCCTCCCTTCACATCTCTTTCCACTGCAGTCACCCTCTGTTAGTTGCTTGCACTCTTTTCTCATCACATCTTCTTCTGAAGTCTATCTGCATGTCTCACACTTCATCTTCTGCCCTTTTGTTTTCACTATCTCCTTCTGCATACTTTCTTTTGTCACCTCCACTTCCCGGTCCCCTCTCTTACATGCACATAGACAGAAACACTGCATTTCTTTGCCTTCGGTTCTAATGTTTTGACAGCAGTATTTGTGTACCAATTTTACACACTTTCACCTAGTATGGTAATTCCGATTGACAAATATACAGCTATTGTGCTTTCAGCAGAGAGGCCAAGAATTGGATGACTGCAGCACCTTTGCGACTCACTGCCAGGCACTGCAAAAAATACGTATTGCCTTCAGACTCATCTCTAGAGCTGTGAATTGTGCCCCGTCTTGAACACGCGCCAGCAACCTAAACTCACCCAGACATGAGGACTCAGTTGACAGAATATGCGATGGAGAGTCATAAGCTGGGCCACCAGAATTATGTGGCAAGAGAAAGCAAATCATGTGGCACATTTTGAAGCTGTAATGCTTCACTATTTTGCGTTTTTACACATGTAAACACTCTAGGATCCAAGGTCAAAACTTAAATACAGCTATTAGCAACTGAAAGATGGCCTGCCTCTGTGCGACAAAAGGTCTGCCACTGAACTGGAACATGTTATAGCGTTTTTAGCAACTTTTGATCTGTTTGAGCTAGAAACGATTTATTTTGGTTAAAATCTGCAAATTATGCAGGAGATGAAGTATGTGAAAAATGCAACAAATCAATAACTATGCGGTTAATGCTGTAGTCGCAGAATCACAATACTCCAGTGGCCCTGGTTGCTTGAAAAACGAAACTACAGAATTGCACCTGGAAATAGGTTATTGTACAAATAAAACTTGCGAATTGTGATATGGTCTGCCTAAGTGACCTTGACTACTAAGGGTTCTCGCGTGTCGAGCAGGAGATCAGTGTTTTGTAAAATGAAGGATTTATAAATAGGGCATTGTAGAGACCTGTTTCACTGACTGTTTTTATTGCTACTGATTAGCACTGAAACTACCCTCTCGTTCAAGGAGAACCTTAAATATTGAATCTGTGTTCGTGCCTTTAAACATAGAGTGCGGATAAAACAAAGGTAAAATAACATCCCATCTCTCTTCCGTGTGGGGTCATGTATGGTCCGCCCAGGAAAAAGAAGGAAGTCAGGACAAAGTCTGAACAGCGCCTGGTTGGCAATTAATGAACCGACCCAGCAGGGAGGAGGGGTGATTCGACCACCCCCACCTCTGCCCACCTGATGGGTAGGGGAAGGACACAGACCACAAGCAGTTTATTTTTCCCCAGGAGGACCCATGAACCCCCGACCTCAATTGACAACCAGCCCCGGTGCCTTCCCATTAGGGCAAGTGTCTAGGCCAGCCCTATATTCTATCGGGCCTGAGGTCGCCGGACGGACCTTTGGTGAAGGAGAAAAGTGCAAAAAAAACTGCACAAACTTTGGTCACCACAACGCACGGTAAAAACACCCACAATTGACTCTCGTGCACCGGGCCATCGCTCCGTGCCGGACTGCCTGCCTTCCCAATCCGAGGCTGAACACAAAAGTAAAACATAAAAGGTGACCAAAATTCTATTAATTCAAACACCAAAGACAAAAGTTACAAACCAGCATTGCAGTTTCAAATCTCTGCTTTATTCCCAATGGGAAATAGCATCAAAGGCTTACTTAATATAATATGCAGGCAGAACTCAAGTAAAGGAATTGAAAACATTCCCTCCTGTGCCACCAGAAATACAGCAACCCTCTCAGCAATGTAGAAATAAGACCTCGGCCATTGCTGATGCATACAAACTACTCCCTGCACCTTCTAAAGCAAAACAAAGTACACTTTAATCACCCTCTTCCAACCAAAATACAGTTCGAGAAGTCAGGCTCACATTTTAAACAGAAATAACATAGCAAAATTACTGGCAGCGCATGAAGAGCTAAGGCATCTTAATTCCGTGTACATCACAGCCATCCAGTTTTGACTGTGTCATAGCTGAAAAATAAGGCCATACTAGTTATCTGGGCATCAGAGGACATTGCCAAATACATACTCTCAAATAGAGACATCTTTTGTAATTGAGGATTCACAGTCATGAAGAAAATACCTGAACGCTATACATCAGTCCTACAAGAAGTGACAAAAATAGCAACACATCTAGTATGTCTTCGATATCGACATATGCTATTGGCCCATTGCAAACCACCACACTGAATTACCCTTCAAATATAGTCACTAGAGACTTCAGATTAGAAAGACATCGTAGGGCGTTCCAAATGGCATAGACCGTATCAAAAGATGGCAGCTGGAACTGGCACCCAGGCATATTAAACTAAGCAGGCAACCAAATGATATTAATTGAATTAGCCTTCTTGCCACAGCGTGCAGTTTCATCAAATGTAACTGTTGTGTCATGGAATGTGGATGGAATCAATAAAATAAGGCAGGACTCACAGGCTACCACCTTTGTTTTCTCCCATATTTGATGATCATGCAGGAAGCATGCAGATGTACCCCGTCCCACATGTCCCTATAGAAAAAGACCAGGTACTGCAGGGCAAACTCTGCACCTGTTTTGTTACCAAATCCAGAGACCAGTACAAACTATACAAACTGTCCAATGCTCTACCTGGTCTATCTGGCATATGACAGTAGAGGCCAGTAACACTTGTACTGACCACACATTCCTCTCCTTAACAAACCATGCCTCCCTCGAAAACTAGACAAAGGAGAGATTTGCAGGTTGAGGGATGCCGGACTGCTTAGGGTGGGACAGCTATTTATAAATGGTAGATACCTAACCTTTGACCAGTCTCGTGCTAGGAGACACCACGCCTCTTGACGTCTTTGAGTATATATGCACTTGAGACATGCAGCATAATCAGCCTGACCCACCCCCGAGAAACTGCCTGAGCCCACCTCCTGCTTAACCAACTAATTAAAAAACCAAGCCAAAGGGGCTGGATCTCCACTTTGTACACGTTATATGCAAGGGTCTGCACAAGCACAGATCGTAGAGCCTTGGAGAAATGGAAGATCGCTATAGGTCAAGCTATAGGCCTACGTGTATAGAAATATTGCTGCTCCCAACTTAGACTTCTATCTATCAGGTATAGGCATAAATGGATCCATTTCAAGTTGGTCAAGAGATTATACTGCTCGCCACAGTACTTGCATAGAGTAGACCAGAAAAATTAACAAAGTGCCCTTGGTGTCCATGTGGCCCTGCTTGCTTCTATCACCTTGCGCAGGAGTACCCGTCAATCAGACACTACTGGGAAGATATTTTCCATGCCATAACAGAGATAGTGGAATCTACAGTTGACTGTGCCCTGCTGACAGCACTGTTGGGTTACACTAAAGATAATCTGAAGCAGGTTAGGTGCCTGTTGGGGGTGTGGCTTCTCCTGGCAAAAAAAGGCCCTCCTGTTGCTGGACGAGGCCCTCCACGCCCCAAATATGCAGACTGGTTGAAAGACGCTGCCCTTTCTAGGGAACAGGGCTGAGAACTATTCAGAGCTACAGCACCCTCAGGCCTTCAACTGGTCATTATTGATGCATGCGCCTTGACCGCTGTTCCGAGCTCAAATATGATTTTGTTTATTGCGACTTCTTTGATGGGAAGATCCTGACGCTGCCTGTTCTGTAACACTTTGAACTGATAGCCTGTAGAGCTTGTGACATATGCCTCTGTGTTCGTTGTACTGCTCAATACAGAAAATCAACAATATAAAGTAAAAAAAAAAACACACATGCACAGAGGACCAACAGAATGGGCCATGCAAGATGGGATCTTGCAACCTATATAACAGCTGGTAAATTTTTAAAAGCAGATAAAATTGATCGGTTATTCATCTGTGTTAGGGATTTTAATTGAGAATTGGGCATCGGACCAGCGGACAACTCGGTTATCATTAATCAGTCTGTACATAAACCCATCATCCAAACGAAAGAAAGAAAACATCAATGCGTTCATCACTAGCCTGACGGAACTTAAACTACAACACAAGGATTGTTATTGCACAATTGAAGAGACTTCAGTTCTAACCTAGATAAATCCTTGGCAAGGGGTGCTCAGTATTGCATGGAAAATGTTATCTGAGAGATACTGCAGCAAACCACATGTTAACAGAGAAAAGACATCAATGGAGAACGATTGTTGTACATCCTAGAGAGCCTCTCCCTGCGTACTTTAAACAGATGCTTTGTCAGTGACCAACCTATATCACATACTCATACAACCAATAGCTCCATAGTCCTGGACTACACCTTTGTTTCCTGCTCAATTGTCTCCCAAATCACAAGTTTTCCCATCTTAAACTGTTATAAAAGCCATCCTTTTCCACACATACTCACCATTACTAATGCAAATACTTATCTAGATAAAGTAATAGCTATAGGTCAAAGTAATGACAATGTATACAGAAAAAATCTGCTGGAATTTTAAACCTGAGGCGCAATATAAAAAGTGGAAAGCACAAAGTTTACCGCCTCAGTTAATGCCAACAGCAAATAAAATGGGCTTTTGGGAAAAGATACAGTCTTCATTATTAACATCTGAGAGGAATAGGGAAGCAACAACAAAGATGCATGCTAGCCCCCTAGAAGGCAAATAGATGGTACAATCAATCCTTGAGGTGCACTCCATACCCTTTTAAACAGGGAGCGAAGTAAATTAACAAATGACCCAGGAAACGAGGACTTAGCACAGATGGTTAAGGAATTACGTAAAGGTTACAAAAGCAGTTTGGGAAACTCAAAGGACGCAAGAAGAAAGGTACTGCTTAGAGTTATAAATTGTCACCACAAGTAACCAACGAACATTTTGGCAGACGATCAATAGGAAAGTTATCCAAAAGACACTCGCACAAGGCAATAATGTCCTGCCTGACGCTTGGACAAAATGCATTTCCGGGTAGTCCTTGAGCCCTCTAGAAGAGCAACTTAGCTTCACAGCAAACTACTTTCCACACCCAGTGATCCGCAGGCCCGAATTAATAGGACACCATATCAGGAAAAGTAGGTCAACAGCTCGCCAGGGTCAAACACCATACTGCTGCACTGTTAAAGCCTGATGAAGAGTACTGGATTCCAACTTTACAATGCTTATTTTCTCATTGCTTTATTACTATGATTATTCCAGACTCCTGGCGCAGCTCAGTTCTACGTCTGATTTACAAAAAAGGGGCCATCTTCAGATCCTAGCTCTTACAGACTAACAGCTCTCTTAGACACAGAGGCCACGTATTGCTACTGAGGGTCTTGAGTCTTGGGAAACCAATGCTAATTTATTGCCCTTCAATCAATCAGTATCCCATAAGCAAGCACCACCAATATCGTGGTCAGCCTTGCCATATTAATGGACAAATCAAAAGCAAAAAAAATCCTTTGTATTCCTGTTTCGTCGATCTTAGTGCAGCTTTTGATCGTGTGAATTGAAAACTACTCTGGCAAAAATCAGCAGCTTGGAACATCCTAGATCATCTACCTTGAGCGATAAAACTTCTCTACGTATCAACCTGGGTTAGAGTAAAAACAGGAGCTGATCAATACGTGTATGCAAACATCCATACCAGTTCAGGTTTGAAGCAAGGCTGTGCAGTAAATCCGCTTTTGCTAAGTGTACACAGCAGACTTGAGCTGTCTGCTGGATGCAGCTGAGACTCACCTGCCCAAATTGGGAACTCGCACTGTCATTCTTTGCTTTATGCAGATATTATGTTATTGAACCAAACCGGGATGAGCTTACAGAAGCTTATGAACTTTTTAGCCTTTATTGCTAGAATCACCAAATAATTAAAAACTACAATAAAATCAAAGTAGTCCTCTTCAACTGGTGGATTTGAACAGGGCTCATAACAAATGGACAGAGTCTCAATAGCAAACGTCACACTCTATAAATACTTAGAAGTATTGCTCAAGGCAGGAGATGACATCAATAGACATTAAAACTGGAGGTTACATCATTATGCTTGGCTTTCAACTCTTTGCTAAAAGCTACAAAAAAAATTGCTTTTTCCAATCCAAGTAGTTGTGCAAGCCAGACTAACTTCCAAAATGACATATGGTGGCATAAACCTTCACTGAATGCTCAGCCAAACATGCAAACTTCTACAGTGTAACATTTACAGACCATTATTTAAACTCCCTAGAAACTCCTCGCAAGCACCAATAAGGTTTGAATTTGGCCTTACGAACCAACCGCTAGGTATGAAAGCATCCCTCCTGAAGTACTGTTACTCATTAAAAGGAGTGGAAGGTCAAACACTGAAGGCTTATATTGGGATAGAAATCACTGGAGAGCAAGGTACTTATATTAACTCTTGGAACAGTTGCAATGGTATTACTATACGGGAAAGCCCTGTGGGGGCAAAAAAACCCTAACACATGATGGATTTAGAAGAACCATGAATAAAAAGTTGAACTATCTTACACTGCAAAATGACAAAGTTGTATACAACAGCACTAGACTCATCATTCATAGCTACAAATAACTGCGGCCACAAAAATACTTAGGAGACGCCTATCAAGCTTGCTAATGCATCTGCGTTTTGGGCTTAATCCAACTTTGTGGTTTTTCCCTTTCCTGGAATCCTTAACAGAGTACAAAAGAAGGTAGACTTTCCAGTTATAAACTGAGACCCTGATGCACATAGTCCGTACCCGCCCAGGGCTGTTAGGAGAACACAGATACTGGCCATGAACTCTATTCAATCTGCATAACATTCACACTTGCCAGCACAAAGTTATTTTCTGTCTTGGTGGTGGGCACCCTCAGCGCAGCTCGTGACCAGGTTCATTAAATACTTGTCTGGTGTGGAACAGCTTTCAACCAATCCAAATTAGCACTCACCTCTTGACTGGCAAACATGCTGTGCAACATCAATTCACCAAACACTTTACACTCTGATCTCAATGTCCTAAATTTAAATTTACGCAAGGGGTGCCTTGGACCTAAGACTTTATTACAGACTGTGCAAGATTCACAAAAAGAAAAACGCCCGCTGCATGAAGCTCCTTATTTATCATCATTGGACCAGGACTAGACCAAACATCATGCTCTGCTTTACAAGCACCGCTAATATGCTGCTGTTTGGACATATGACTACTTTGATAATGCCTTTTTAATGTTTTTGAACAATGGTCGTTTTTAAAGCTTGGACTCAATGCAAATTTTAAGTGTAGTCTAGCAAAAGGACTTACCTAGCGCACTAAGTTCGATTAGAGCATTGAAATGTCGGGAGCTCCATTGAAAACAGGGAGTGCTCCAGGCTTCTAATGGCCGGTAGAAGCCTGGAGCATCAACATTCCAATGTTTAACAAAGGCCTCATGGAGCCCGAGGGGATTTCAACCCCCTTGGGTTCCATGAGGCCTTTGTTTTACAAATGAGAACATTCTGCCCTCTAGGGACAGAATGTTCTAATAGACTTAGAGCCCTCCGTAGCGGGCTCTACTGGCCATTGAAGGCCCACTCCCTTGTTAAAGGCTCTCGCCGAACGCTGGAGCAGGCCTTTAATGGCCGGTAGAGACCGCTACAGTGGGCTCTAAGGCTATAATGAAAACATCGGACTCAAACTTAAATTGAACTCTAGGTCCAGCTCCTAGAACTTTTCAATATGCTGTTATCTGGCCTTTATTGTACTGCCAATCCATGATAAACCCCACTGACTTGTGGGAGCGTAGAGAGAGAGAGAGTTCTGTTACGGGGACTGTGGGATACTGTCTCCCTACCTGCACTCAAACTTAAAAAGGGTTTTAGTACAGGGTGGTAGGATACCTTTTGTAAGTTTCTTTATTGTACTGACCACAATGAACACTGCTATTAGTCTGGACCAGATGTGAACTCTAAGTGAAGCCCAAATTTCTTGACTATTCTACTTTCTCTACGCAAATAATTTGTCAACTCTGGTATTGTCATGCCAAATTAAGCCTTTTTCTTTTTTATCTCTTAAGTGTAATCATCTTTTACTGTACAATTTTTTTTTATTAACTGAGATAAATAAAATAATTAAATATGAGCATTTTTTTTGTAACTTTATTTTTAGGTCTTGGCGACCGTCATTGACTCATAATTTCTCACCTCCAAAATATGAACAAAATGTTTTTCTTTCCGAACTCGTCACAGCACCCTTTGAATTATCAGAGCTGAAATTGGTACTTAATGTTCTTCAATTTATGTCCAATTGACTCAGAATTTTGCAACCTATCATGTCTGCTTCTTCTCAAATATTTTGTTCATGCCTCCCCAAAATAAGTTTCATAGTTTCCTCAGCTAACAATTCCATGAACACACACACACGTAGTTCCCTCACTGTAAACAACGATTCCCTGGCAGAAGTACATAATATTTAAATCTTTATGGTGGATTTCTAGCTCTGTACAGACTCTGTATGTGAAATTAAGTTTGTCTCAGATGCAAAGCTCTCTATCTAAAAATTGTAACCATACTTTAAAGCCTACTTTGCTCCCAGATAATACCCAGTTTTTCTCCTGTACTTTTCATGCCTGTTTCCCTGAGAAAAGTAAATGTTAAAAAGAGTTGTGGTGCAAAATGTTCTTTCTGTTTCAGTGCAGATGTAAAGTTATAGTCTAATAGTTCTGAAAGCTTTTTTTTTTTTTTTTTGTAGGATGGTAAAGTGAATGGAGTAACGGATTGCACAAGGATTCTCGGATACACGTTTCTTCACCCAAGTGTTGTGCCTCGACCTCACATCCAGTCAGTTACGTTGACGCCACAAGACGAGTTCTTCATTCTCGGTAGCAAGGGACTGTGGGATAGCATGAGCAGCGAGGAGGCTGTAGAAACGGTCAGGAACGTGCCTGATGCATTGGCAGCAGCAAAAAAACTATGTACGCTGGCACAGAGCTACGGTTGCAACGATAGCATCAGTGCTGTGGTGGTCCAACTGAACGTAACGGAGGACTGTTTCTGCTGTTGCGAGCTTAATGGATTGCCTCCTCCCAGCCCTGGGGTCTTTCCCTCCATTAACGTGGTCATTAAAGACCGGCCCCCGGACACTCTAGGCATGCCCTCTTCCAGCAGCGGCATTGCTTCAGAGATCAGCAGTGAGATTTCAACCTCAGAGATGAGTAGTGAAGTAGGGTCCACGGCCTCCGATGAGCCCCCTCAGGTAGCCATGAATGATCATAGCCCGGCATATCCAAGTGAGCAGCGCTGCATGCTTCACCCAGTCTGCCTATCCAACTCTTTCCAGAGGCAGCTGTCCAGCGCAACTTTTTCCAGTGCCTTTTCAGACAATGGTTTGGATAGTGAGGACGAGGAGCCCATAGAAGGTGTGTTTACCAATGGCAGCCAGGTTGAGGTGGAAGTAGATATCCACTGCTCCCGGACAAAAGACAAACACCTTCCTCAATCGCCTGCAGAAATTATTGATGAAGGCATCGATGTTCGTGCCAATGAAGATGAAATAGGTTTCTCAAGGAGGTCTGATTACTCTACAACTGGCACCATTGGACGCCGACGTGGCAATGGCTCTGTGGCACCACCAGAGAAGAGCCATAACCTAATTGAAATAGCTGCAGATGCACCTCTTCGTAAGACTGGGGGGTATTTTGCAGCACCAGCGCAGCCGGATCCAGATGACCAATTTATTATTCCGCCAGAGCTGGAAGATGAGGTTAAAGAGATCATGAAACAGCACCAAGAACAACAGCAACAACAGCCACAGCCCCAACAACAACCACAGCAACTGCCACAGCAGTTACACAGACAATATCAGGTGGACCATCTACCAGACTATTATGATACTCCACTATGACCCAGCCAGCTTACTTTTGAAAGGGAACAAAGGACCCAATATACTAAAAACATGCTGTTGAAAGGAAAAATGTTCCCTCGGCTTGCTTGGGATCTCCTTCAGAAAACCTCCACGGGTAGCTGCAGGTTCTCCTTTTACGTTGATTTTAATAATTACAGAGTATCTTTCTAGCAATGCTCTAATCAGTGCGATTTTAATAAATTAGTTTCAATGTTTCCCTTAACATATCATGTGAAAAAAGCTAAGAAAAATGTTTAATATATTACAGAGGAACAGATCTGATTGCAATGTTATTTTGTTTTAAGTGACTATTTGAGAACAAGGCAGTGCAGCGGTGCTCGATTTTTAAGTCCTGTTGTAATACAATATTTGTTTGGGTGATGGGGGGGCGAAAGTTTTTTATTTTTTTGGATCTTGAAAGTAATAGATGTTTAGAATAAAGACTAACTCCTAGGAGTTGCTTACTCTTTCAAGTGGCTTAAAGTCACTGATGTTCACTAATTTTCTCTGAGAGAACATTTGATTGGGACGTTACTACTGTGTAAATAGTTCAGTGTTGTATAGTGTTGCTTAAAATATTTTGTAGTCTCAGCAGGACAGAACCAGATTTTTTTCTAAAGAAATGTCAGCCTTTCAGACCCTAGTCTTGTTATACCAAGAGGGTGGAGCGGGTGAACTGTATACCTGTCACAAAGGTGTCTCACGAACAAAAAGGAATCTTATCAGCCAGACAGACTGTGGTTTTCTTCAAGAATATATGTGCTCTTTAGTGCTGCCACAAGCCAGCATGATTGTATAGAACTCCGTTAGACTATTTACATACCGAAAGCTATATTGAAGCCGAATGCACAAAATGAACATCGTCAATTTTGTTAAAATAAATCTATAAATTTACAAATAATGAACTTGCCTCATCAGTTATATTGACTGTCTTCAGTGTATTGTTGTGTGTGTCCGTGCCCTCACCTGAACTTTGTTTATTACCATGAGGATAAGGAACATCAGGCATGTTGAACATCATCACCAAGGCTGGTCAAGACATTCCCGTTTTATCTGTGTTTGTAGAGGACTATGCTAGTCACATTCTGGAAGCTGTCATAGCACGATGTGAAAATGTCCCAACGCGCTGTTTTCAGACTTGCAGTATCAGAAAGTCTCCCACTTATAGACAAGGACCACTTTCATGAATCATTGACACAAATGACGTGTAAGGTTGACAGAGCCCAAGTCACTATAACAATCTGTAGTTTTTTTAGCAATACAAGAGTTTTTAGTGTACTTCAAGGTAGTGTGCGGTCCATGCAATTGCGTAACAAAGTCTAAGCCCCTTCCCCCGCAAAGTATGATGCGGCGGGCCCACATACCATCATGCTGACACTGATCATACGCAAGTGTCTTATGTCCTGCTACACATCACACAACTTCAGCATGAGTTTGAGGACCGAACTCTCTTAAAAGAGAATACTGTTAACCAGGAGTGGTCAACATATACTGTAGCCAGTGGCAGCAGAGCACATTGAAAATCATTTTCAGTGTTCATTTACAAAACTGGAGTTGATGTGCTGACAGTGTGTCCCCGTCATCTCAGAAACATAAATCAAAAGAGCTCTTAAGAAAAATGTATTTAGCAGGTTACTAACAAACGCGTGTGGAGATGCAAATGAAATTCCTTTGCTGGGAAGTAAAATGATCATCACTCCCACTTTCACCTCATGATTAACAATTGGGCTTCCAGTTTTCTCAACCTGTACTTTGCTTTTTATAGATTAATACAACTGATGAGTAACCACCCTCATACCAATACTAAAGCAATTTTGTCTATTTTGGACAAGAAATGGCCTTGTAGCCAAGTAGTCCAGGATACCTTAAAGCTTCATGGATACACAGAAGCGGTACATCAGTCATGCAAGATTCTCCCTTGCACAGAACACACTCTGGGTAGAGCACTGAAACTGCAGTCAAAAGTTACCTTGTATTGGAAGACATGTGGGCAACATAAATTACTATACAAGTTATTACCAATCAGATTTCACTGCATCCATACCTTCAAAATGTAAGCCAGCTTGTAAGAAAGAAAACTATTTGAAAAATGTGCTCTGAATTGCATGCTAGTATCTGTACCCAGAAATTCAGAGATGTACAAATAACCACTGCTCCTAAACTATTTAAACTATATCTGGTGCTTTATTCAGAACTACATAGGATTCTCTGTGATGTGTGTGATTCAATATGTGCATGTTAAAGAATTTGCACATTTTCCTTTTGTACACTTTAAATTGTACCTCTTTTTGGAAGCTGGCTTTATAAAAGTGTACAGTAGCCCATCCTGGTTTGCAGGTAATTTACCTGAAGTAAAACAACTTGGAAAGTTTGAAAGAGGTCAACCGGGGCCACGAGGCACAAGGTTGCAAGACCTGTGAACACAGGCACTGCCAGTCCCACTCTCTTTCCGAGTCCAAGAACAAGGCAAGCTCTTCTGCTGGCCTGTGTTCCTGCTCTTGTTAACTTTCCAGAGTCCTGCGTGGGGGCATCAATTGCAATCTGCGAAGAGAAAATGAAAATGACTTTTCTAGTTCTATGTTGCACAGGGCTGAACACTGCGGTCATCACAGATAAGCCTTCAGGAGTCCCAGTACTCCAGTCCCCACACAGTCCAAGACGGCCAGCCAAACATTCATGCGCACTTTCAGAGTGCTCACCACTCCTCTTCCTGCTCCTCTGTTAGAGCAACCCCGCCCGCAAAGCTGCAGCAGCAGGAAAAAAAACAAATTATATCATCCAGTTATCTTTTCATTTTTCCTTTATTTACACTGCTAAAAAGCAGTAGGGCAATGCTCCTTCGCAATAGCGGAGGAGCCGCTACTGCTCCTACCCCTTCATGTGATGCTATTCAGCACGCCTTAATCTTGGGTGGTTCCAGCAGAGTAAGCACTGCGGGGCAGTGCCTGCAGCAAGTGCTGCATTTGAGTAACACAGGGCGCAATAAAGCCTAGGCCCAGGATGTGATGGACAAGAGGTGACGGGACATTCTTTTTAATTTCTTGGTATCAAGATAATTTACTGTTCACATTGTTCTGGTAAACAATGTCTTTGGCCGGTTTGCAAATACATGTTAATGTTAGTCCATTAGCAGTGAGATGCTTGCATTTGCATCTGAAAACGATCTGTGACCTCTCGCCCGCTGGGATGCTTAACCTGTGATTGCCTACAAGAAACAAACATTGGCAAAGCCCAAAAGCTTTTGCCTTTGGGACTTATTGGCTTTGCCAATTACTTTTAGCGGCGTTCTACGCAATGGGATACAATACTTTATATGAATGTTGCGACAGTGTGCCATCTTCAATACCATGGGTGCTTAATTAAAACTGATAATTACAAAAATGTATCAGACATTACAACTTTGTTTTAAAATATCTCACACTGCATTCCGGAAATGTTCTGTTCCGTTGTATGTTAGTAGTTCGATGTTAGAAATGAAGGCACCAAGAATTTTTTTCTTTTTCTGTGACCTCCTCAAAGCACTTCATCGACATTACATTACAGATGGAACTGTGTAATATCCGATAGAGACAGCTAGACTTGATATGGAAACCTTTCCAGCAGTACCTCTGCATGTCGGTAGAGGGCGTTGAGCAACTCTGCGACGACGTCTCCTAATGTGACTTCAACGGAGTCCATATAAACCCTCCCTCGACGCGCTGACATCAATTCCTTTTCCTTGCTAACAACGGTGATCCTCAATGCAGTTCCGCTGGCCGTTTTTCGAACAACTTGATGTTTTTTCGTCGACGGAGCAGTATGCCCTTTTTTTCTCCCGTTTTTCAATGTCCGCGGAGTTCAAGCTTTGTGAGTCCTGTGGACGACAAATGTCTGCCACGGACCCTCACTCGGTTTGCATGTGGTGCCTGGGTGACCAGCATGACTCTGAAGAACGCAACTCGTGTCGCCAGCTCCAACCGAAAGTGTGCAGGGAACCTCACATGAAGCTCCTTGTGGCGCGGATGTCAGTCATCAAAGTCTTCGTCATCCTCGATTCCCCTACCTGCTCTACAGACCATCTGCGCTAGGAGCCGTTCCTGCGGGCACCATCTCCTTCCATGTGCAGAGGTAAGTCTCGGTGTCACCGTTCGAAGTTGTGGCACCACCCATCTTCATCGCCTACTGCTGGTCTCTCCACTCTTCTGCTGAAGTGTCGGGTTATGGGTCCACCCTGCGTCTCCCCACATATCCTGGGCCGGCATGTCCTTGACCCAGATGAGACAATTTTCTTAAACTCTTCATTCCATTCTTGGATTGTCACCTCCCTCTGAGCGCCCTCGGGCCCCACGGAAGTGCATGAGGTTGTGCCTGTGACCCCGTTGACTGATTCTCCCCCGGCTTCAGGTCGCATCCTGTGTCTAACACCCTAGCGACGCTAGTGCACAGCACGTCGACACTCCCACCTTCGGCTTTTGTTTCTGGTCTGTCAACTCTGTTGCCTGCGTCTGACTCTCGTCTGCCGGTCCCCATAGTTGTGCCATCGACGCTCCTTTTGACGTTGATGCGTCACATTCTCTATGTCAACCGTCTTCGGTTGCGGTGCTGATGGAGCCGACCATCAGATTCCCTTCCTCTGGTTTTTCCTTCTGAGTGCCATGGTTGTGGAAGTACTGCAGACTGTGTGGTGAGTCCCCCTCTCATTTTTGAGACGGCTCCACCCCTTTGCAGTCTAACTGGTTACTTGATTTGTCTGACGCCAGTAGCCTTCTCCAGCCTCCAGTCTCTTCCAGGTTTGGCTACAGAGGTAAGTTCCGCTCTGGTGGACATGATCAGTCGAGTTTCCGTCATACTGGATTTACAACTTCCTTCTTTGGAATTGTCAACAGACCCTTTACTTGGCCCTCTACAACCTAACCAGTCTAATGTTGAGCCTTTATTTCCTTATAGTGACGGTCTTTTCGATATCCTACTGGGCGCTTGGACTAAACCTGCAACAGGGCCCCCTGTGGATCGCTCTTTCTCTCATAGGCATCGCCTGTCGCCAGGGGATCCCTCCTATCTCCTTAGACATTCTTCTACAAGGAGCTTTGTGGTTCTGGCTGCTTTGGCTACCCAAAATATTGATTTTTCTCCCTCCTGTCCCTCCGGAGAGAGAGGCCAAGAAATTTGATGCTTGTGGTAGGCAGATTTTCTCTTCTAGCGCTGCCCTGCGTTCTCTGAACACTTCTTGGGTCCTTGCCTGCTTCTCCCATGCCTTGTGGGACCCAGTGGAATGCTCTTGCCCTCCCTTCAGGAGGAAGCCGGGAATGCTCTTGTTCCCGAGGGACGTGATGGGCAACAGGCTGCCACTCTTAGCATCTGCTGTGGTGTGGATGCCACCAATTCTGTTGGTCTGGTTATGGCCTCTTCCATAGCTCTACGCCGGCGTGCATAGTTGCGTACTTCCAGGTTTTCAGGGGCTATACAAACTAATTGACATGCCTTTTGATTGTGCATCCCTTTTTGGCACACATGCTGACTCAGCCTTATGCCGGTTCAGAGATAGTCATGGTGGTGTGGAGTCTTCTGTTATGTTCTGCGGATGCACTGTTCTCGGTTTTCTGGGACCTTATTGTTTATGCCTTAGAGGCGTTTTATAAGCTGTCTATACACTTAGTATCCCTTATAGGGACTTGATTCTTCTTTTCTCTGCCCCCTCCATATGGGTGACACTGGGACAACAGGCAGGCATGCTCTTGGCCTGGTTATCTTTTGTTCCGGTTGTCGACCCTCTGCAGTGTGGATCTTCCCTTTGTTCTGTTTTACTCAGTGAGACACTTGGATTTCTCCTACTCATATTATGCTCCTCTGGGTTGGATCTGGGTTCCACGACTCCCCCCCCCCTCCCTCCCTCCCTCCCTGATGCCCTTATGTTATCGGCATCTTGTTGGCGTATTATTCCGATTTGCACCTGGGTACTGTTTTCTTGTGTGCCCCCTCCTTTTCTCCTTTATTGTGCCCATGATGTTGTTTATCTTCCACAGTCTTGTGTTTTTTCTCCTTGCAGTATTCTGCGTACCTACTTGGGGTACGGTTGCTGCTGTTGCCTCCTGTGTTGTTTTTTTTTATACATCTCCGCCATCACACCCGTGGGGTATCTGTTGTGTCTGCTGTTCTTTCAGCTCTTTTCCACTGGGAAACCAGTCCGCTTGATTGTTTTGATCCTTTTCTGGTACTCTTTTTTTTCACAAGAGGTTGGATTTCCCTTTCTATCATATATTTCCTCAAGTTTCCATGAAGCGTTGGTTAGGTGTTTTACCTGTTTCCACATGCTTCCATAATTTGGGCAATGTGTGATTGTCATAATCGACTATCTATTGCCCTTAGTTTCCGCCGGCTGTTCGTTTCCTCTGGTGGTCTTATTCTCTTTTCTTCATGGTGGAATTTCCACATGCTGCTGCTGCTTCTTTGCTTCTACTGCTACCACCTGCCGGCACACTTCCTCAGTCTGTGGTGTTGGTTTGTGGACAGTTTTACCTACACCCTTCTTGGTGACCTGGTTCAACCTCTTTGCTTGCAGTTGTCTGTTTCCTTCCTTCTCTTCATTGAGCGTCTCCGTTACATTATTTCGGAGGATGCCTTCTATATCAAAGTTCTCAGTATAACAGCGGTTTCTTTTACTGCTCTTGTTTCTCTAGCGATGCTCTTCCACATTAATTGTTTTTTCTTTTCTCTCCATCATTCTATGATTGAAGGTCCCTCTTTTTTTCTGAATCTGTTTCACAGGATAGTTTCCTTGACAATTGGTGGGTGCACTTTATTCGTTGTACGTGTTAGCTGCGGCTGAGCATGCTGTGTATGCTCCTTCCATTCGTTTTGAGCCTGGACTCTATGAACTTTGTCCTTGGTCTCCTAGATCCCCTCTTTGCTTTCAACTGCCATTCTTTCAATCTGTACTTGTTGATACAAGATTTTTCCCTTTTTGGCACACTGTTTCTTGAGACTGTTTCTCTAAGTGGCTCCATGTTGTTGGCACGGAAATGGTCACAAAGGAAACTGACGTCAGCCCGTTGGGGGGCTTATATGGACTCCGTTGACATTACATCAGGAGACGACATGGCTCAGAAGTCACTCAATGCCCTCTACCGACACACAGAGCTACTGCTGGAAAAATTTCCAGATCCAGTCTGGCGATTGGGGAGGATTCTAGGATAAGGAATTTGTGGCTAGATCCTGTCTCTACCAGATAAGGTGTTACTGAAGGTAAGTAACTTGTCTGCAAGAGTGCTACTACAACACTTCTCTTACCAGATAAAGAAGAAACGACAGCAAAATAGTTCGGATTCTATTGTAAAAAAAAAAAGCTCTAAAAGGTATGCAGATTTTTTTAACTTCAGAATCAATAGCGTTTGAACTCTAGTCCAAGCAGACTATTTTTAAAATGCTAACTCTTGTTCTGTGTCCTCAAAGTCAGTTTCAAAATATTTTCCCATATTTTTTTTTTTTTTTGCAGAGTTTTATATAGCGCGAACTTGACCCGCAACCGAATCGGGTATCAGAGCGCTTTACATAGCACCAGTTATGTTACATGAGGACACGCATTCATTTTTGTTAGGCACGGGGAGATTAAGTGATTTGCCCAGAATCACAGGATGTTCAGCGTCATTACCGAGACTCGAACCCAGTTCCCCAGGTCCGAGGTCGAACGCCCTAGCCGTTAGGCCAACTCCTCTCCTCTCTATGTATTGATCAATATTAAATATTTGGATGTGAAAACCTTATCACGGTAAACAAATTTAGTAAGGTTACTAAACAGTTGATTGTAAATACGAACATTGGTTTTGTCAATGCTTTTTAGCCATGTTTTGCAGCAACTTGGCTGCTGTGAACCGTGGCTGAAAGTTAAAAGTATTAGCAAAGACAATAGGTCTCCTATACACAAAGTACTGGCTTTGTCAATGTTTTTAGCCATGTAAAGCAGCGCGGCTGCTGTGCAGCATTGCTGAAAGTTAAAAACAACAAAAAAGTGTTCTACAGAGGCCAGCACATTTTTTATTGCTAGAGGGAGAGGCAGAAGGTTATTTGTTGAGAAGAGTGTGAGGGGGTTTTAGGTGTGATGCCCTAGACAGCAGTGTTGGTGTCAACACTTTTTTGTTATGTCAGTTGGGGTAGCACCGTGGACAATGGAAGGAGGACAGGTGGGGCAAGCTTTAACATGGACAGTGGGAGGGGGCAAGCAACAACATAGACAGCTGGGGAGCACTATGACAGCCAGCGGCTTCCACGTCAGCACATTTTTTGTTCTGGTAGGTAGGGTGCAACTCAGACAATGGAAGGAATGTGTAGGGGGCAGATAGGAATATGGACAGCGGGTGGGGGCAAGCAACAACACAGACAGTGGGTCAGGTCAAGCAACTTAATGGACAAAGGGGGGCCAGGCTACACCACGGACAGCAGGAATGGGCAGGCAACACCACGGAGAGTGGGAGGGGGTAGGCAACAACACGGGCAATGTGAGGAGGCAAGCAACAACACAAGCAGCGGGATGGAGCAAGCAACAACACGAACAGTGGTGGGAGGGGTCAACAATAGCATGGACAGCTTGTGGGGGCAGGCAAAAGCATTGACTGGGATGGAGCAAGCAACAATACGGACATGTGGGGCAGACAACATGGACAGTGGGTGGGTTAAGCAACACAGAGGGTGGGGCAAGCAAAGACAGTGGGTGGTGGGCAAGCAACAACATGGACAACGGGTGGGGGACAAAGCAACAACATGGACAACGGGTGGGGGGCTAAGCAACAAAAACGGATAGCGAGTAGGGGCAAGCAACAACACAGACAGTTGGTGGTGGCAGGCAGCAACACAGACCGTGGGAGGTTCCAAGCAACAACACAGCTGGTAGGGGTCGAGCAACAACATAGCGGGTAGGGGTCCAGCAACAATATGTACTATGGGTAGGACAAGCAACATGGAAGAGAGGATGAGTGAAGGTAAGCAACACAGGTGACGAAAGAGGGAAGCAGGAGGAACCAGGAGAAAGAAGAATTACATCAGGAAGGCAGCTGAACAAAACACTCCGGTAGCGTGCTTAAACACAGAGAAGAGTTGCACCTGACAAAATGAGCATTGTAAGGACACAAGTAATGTGCCCATGCTCTACGGGAGAGACAAACACACAAACTGATGAAAACCTATCGCAGATGACCAATAAGTAGCAAGCAAATGAGTGACAATGAAACCAACCAATGGTTAGCAATGGACGGTCTCTGAGCCCACTGATAGAAAACAAAATGTCTCAAAGCATGCACTGTCTAGGCGAGACCTAAAATGCCAGAAAGCCAGGAACTAAATTCTATTTTGTATTTCACAACTCTGTGCTTTGGCACTACCACATAGGATACCATCTATTTATTTTTTTCCAGCAAAGTGTGCTTTTTGTGGCTTGTAATTTTGCCTTTAAAACTTTCACTATGGGCTCAAAAGCCTAACATGCATAGTGTTGTTGGCTAAAATGGCAAAACTGGCAGGAGGGTTTGAACATGACATGGAGCCACTTGTCAGCTAAGTTTTAAAATTTTACAAAGTCCCTACTCCATTTCTAAAACGGCTCATTTCTTGTGTAAAATCAAAAGTTAACTGCTCACATATTTTGTGTTCACTCTTATCTCAACCTTCTTTAAAACAAGCATTGGTAATGTAGATAAGAAAAAAAATGTGTAGTGGAACCTTTTATACCAAGTTTTACAACAAAGTAAAGGTACAACATGGACAGCAGCACAAACTTCCCTAACACACTTAATAAGTTAAGGGAAGGTGGCAGTTGCATAAGGAACATCCCACAATTCCCTCACACAGGTAGCTAATACACTAAAGGGTGAGTGAGAGGAGTTAAAGGATTGTTGCAGGCACTCTGTAAACAGACAAACATACAAGAAGTACAAAACTCGAGAAAGAAACAGTCAAATTCCCTATGGAATTACCATACATTCATGCACTCTTTTCGGATGATGAACCCTCCCCTACCTAGTATGGTATGCTTCATCAGTGAGATCCACAGCTAGCACCAGGAGGCATCCGAGAGTACTATTCCTCACTAGTTGTACATTTTTCTAGTTATAGGATTCTTAGGTTGGGTTAGGTTACGACACGTTGACATTTATGTTCTCCCTTTGTTAAACTGTCAGACCTTTATTAAAGCTATATGTGGTTAAGCTCAAAATGTATTTGCTGGTGTCTCCATACCACAGTATTAAAAATAGGAGTGCCGAGCAACTGACTGGAATTCTCTTTTCCATTAGCATGTTTTCGTGCATGAATATTGCCCCTATGGGGCCAGGGTGTTTTTGAAGAGGCCTCAACTTTGTATTGGCAAGGCTGTCCGCATGTTTCACATGGCGAGCCACTGTAATAGTAGCCTGTGCTTGGAATGGGCCGTGCGTGCGCTGACTGGGTGTGGGCAGTGGGCGGTCACAGGCCTCAAGACAGTGAACCACGCACACAACACCAAAGCGTTTCCTGCCTCACTAACAGTGCCAATGGGGCAGTGGTGGTGAAGCAGTGACGGCTGTCTGTTGCATCCTGTCTGGAAAATCAGCGCAGTAGAGGATGGGGAGAACAGCTCTTAGGACAGCCTGGACCGCCTGTCCTGCTGCAAGTGTCACAACTGCCATTTTATTTATAGCTGAGGTATGAACCTTTATATAAAAATGTGTATTTTGGATTGTTTCACTTAAGAACCTTAGATTATATCACTGCACTGAGTGGCCTTTATTAGAATTAGTGACCCGCACCTTGTCTGCTGTGACAATTTTATTACTGAACCGAGTCAGTTGTCTTTTTCATGCTACATAAGCTTTATTTTTTTTATAGATGATGCAACTTTATGCTCTATTAAACCATACACCAGAGAGATTGTTGTATAGTGTGCATTCGGAACTGAATTATTTCAAGATGCTCTAAAATATGATCACGGAAAAGGAGGCAGGGGGGAGAAAATTAATTTCCCTGGGTCACACAGCTTTGCGACGCTGAGAAGCTGTGATTGAAACCAGGGCCTTGTAACTAGTTTTTCCCCCGGAGTCAAACAAAAGCTTCTGACTGGGTTAGGTATGTTATGCAAGTGCACTGAAAATATCCTTATTTGCTTATTTATTTATTGTATTGGGCATCAGCTGTGGAAATAGTCCTCTTCATAGAAATAGTGCAAGCTTCCCTCCATCGTACGACAGATACAGCTAGGGTAGCATCAGCACATGCATTTCCCATCACAAGGCAGGTACAAATTGGGCTATAGCAGTGCTAGCTTTACTTTCTCTGAGAACAGGAGCAGCATGACCGTAACAAAGCAAGCTTTCCTGTCAAACAGAAGGCAATAGGTTCAATCTTCTATTTCCCCCTGAACAAACCCAGCAGGGCAAACTGGTACAAGCTTTCATCTCTCACAGAAAATGCAGAGTTAAGACTTGAGTGACATGTAGGTTACAAATGCAAATAGAACAATTAATGCACAGAATGTTCAACAATGTCAAACATTCACCCCAGTATAGAGATCTGGGCCTAAATCCATCGTTTTTGTGCTCCCCATGCCATTCCAGTTTAAATCCAGCGTGGTGAGCAAAAGAACGGTGGATTAAACCCAGATCTTTGTGACTGGGAGTTCATGTTTGTGTTGTTCAGCATTCTGTCCATCATTTGTTGCTTTTGTTGCCCTAAATGGGAAGGGCATGCCCAGACGTGGGTCCGGTGCTCACTGCGCCACTGGATTCAAGCTAGCCTGGCAGATGAGGGGTGATGCCCCGAAACCGGTCCAAGGATGCTTGTTTCCGGTCCAGGGAGGACCTAGCTTGGCAGTTCGGACTGGACTGTTCCTGTGAGGAACAGGGTCAAGACTTATGTGCATAAGTCTGGGTCCAAACTGGGGTGGCGGGGTGAGCAAAAGAAAGATGGATTAAACCCAGATCTTTGTGACTGGGGGTGAATGTTTGCATTGTTCAGCATTCCATTCATCATTTGTTCCTTTTGCTTATGTAGGTTATAGACAGATTTCTGGGGCCGGTGGTTCACTCTATGAAAGGAATGGATAGGTGGATGAATGAGTGAATGTGAGTTCTGACACTGTTCTCACTTAGGTGACATTCCAAGTTAGTCCTGCTGCTGTCACTTGGAGGCCTACTATTTGTGTTCATTCTTTGGTGTTCCATGTTTTGACTTGTAGCTGTAATTTAGAGCAGCCCAGCCACTGCCTAAGTAACCAAACTCTAGGCATGCACACAGGTGTCAACCCCTGAAAAGTTTCTGAATGTGTGCTGCACTGTGCAATCCGAGTCTTAGAGCAGCACCTGTGCAAACTGTTGAGGGCCGCCAGCAGCATTTGCTTAACTGGCAACGACTAAATGTTAAACACGTTTTAAAATAAAAAGAGAGAATGCTGGGAGGCTTGCTTCTATGCACCTCCGTTTCTGTTTTCAGCCTGAGCAGGTGGGCATCTTCTTGTAACCGCTTTCTCTGCGTCCAGGAACCCCTTTACAGCCTTCTTGGGACGCACTGCAAAGTGCAGACCCCTGGCCTACTTCACCGCACAGCTGAGGAGGCCTTACCCGTCTCTGAAGTAGCCCCACCCGCTATGGGTGGCCTGAAAATCCGTCTGTGCAGTGAATCCTCAGCAACTCAGCCTGCCTCTCTGCACATGCGGCAACTGTTACGCTGTATTTCTGTTTTTTTTCCCAATTTTTTTTTTACCTATTTTGGGACCAGCTAGGGTTGTGGGGGCCACCAATGTAATGTTAAGTGCACCCCGCCCCCGTGTCGCATGGGTTGTCTGTGGGGACCTTTGTTACGCTCCCAAACATTTGAACACAGCAGCGGTGTCCGGCATGAAGAGTCAGGAAGACTACATCACAGTGTCATGGGATGTCCATTATTTTCCTGCACATTAGGTTATCCGACGCTTTTTGACACGTGTTTTACAGCGCCGGAAATGTCCTGAGTAGTTTGTCGTCTTCCCTGTCAGATCGGTTTTCCCGCGCCCAAAATTTTTTTCAGCTCCTCTGGACCTTTATCACACATGACCAGTCATTATGCATGTCTCTGTAAGCTTCACACACAAACAGAATCTTGAGACCCAACAGGTAGTGTTATATTCCATATAGGTACCCTATATAGGCGCAGGTAACATTGCAACCTTTCACCTATATTCTTCCCTACATTACATACATAACGGTTCTTAGGGACTGACCTTTTATCTAGATACGACACTGCATTCAGAACGCGGGTTTCCCCCTAGTTCGAATCTCATACATTATGCATGAGGCTTCTTGGAAGCACAGCAGGACGAACATCTCCTGTATAATATCTCTGTATAACATTCAGGCACAACGATATCCTTTAGGCCGACACAGTAACACAGCAAGGTAGGACCCCTGGGGAGACCTATGGGTGTATATATACATCACATTTTGCTTAGAAGGACAGAGGAGACCGAGACTTCCTGGCTGACCCACTGACCAGAGACGATGAGGTTCCTGCATGAAGAGACTCCAGCTTGCAGTGGTCCAACATCCCTCGCGGGGTGTCCAACTCAAGACCAGGACGGGGTCCCATATTCTCTCATTCTCAGGTAATGGGTTTGACTAGATCCTAGAGGGATTCTTGGCATAACACCTACACAGATGCTAGGTACATCTAATTAGGAGGGCATTGTAGGAGTACGCACCTTTTTATCATGTGTTTTATGTACTTGTACATATTCATGATTTCTGCAAGATGGTAGAACTATACCATCCCTTTACTTTCGTAATATTGCTAATCATATATCTCTGCTACTGTCTAATAGTTGTTGCAGCTCATCTATTCTACACTAGAATAACAACTGTTCAATAAATACTTATTGAAAACGCCCTGCCTGTTTATTCTGTGTACCTCTCTGAGACAAACTAAGTGAGCACGAGTGACTGAGCGAAAGGTAGTATATTGTTTCCACGATTCTGAGGGATCAGGGTTGTCATGTTCTGAGGTTGCCAGAATCTATTTTCTCCTTGGTAAGAGGAAATTATAGTGGCACTGTGAGCTAGCTAATACAAATAGGCTAACGTATCCGGTGGGGGTGCACTGAATCAGTCTGCCACCAGTCCCACAGTTTATCCAAACGTGCAGATCCTGTATAGGTTATATAGGAACTTCATGAAATGGCGCCAAACGTTGGTTGGGTACTTATTAAACAGTAGAATCTGAGTAGTTCAGTCGTGCTATTCTCAGAGACCCCTACTCACAAAACACCAGAGATGTCTGGAGTAGGTGAGCGCAAACTCCGCCACAGCTGAGTAGGCTAAAACAAAATCCTATTTATTGGCTGTTGGTTAATCAAGCTTGAAGGACACTGTGTTCCTAAAATTGTGCAAAACCACCTTATCTTGGTTTCCTTGAAAACTATTTAGTGTTCTAAAAACAATGACTAACCAGGCCTTGGACCCACTGCAACAAGCTCTGCCCCTCTCAGATGAGGAGGTAGATGCTGACGCAATACACATTGCACCAAATTTTAGAAATTAGGACACCCTGAGACTGCTAGAGCATGGTTTAACACCTAGGGGTGGTATTGTGGTATTCGTGATTGAGGCGCACAAATCAAACAGAACAGAGGTATTTTATTCGTGGGCTACATTCCCAGCAGCAAATGCAAGAACAAAAACATTTCACTCCTACACAGAAGGAGATGCACCTGCTCAATATTGTCCGTTTGAGGACATTGAGGTTCCACTCACGTACCAGGATCACTTATACTGGTTTAAAGGCGCCCTACCCCACATAAGAAGAACAGTGAGACTCTGCCCACTCGGAAGAGAATGGGCAACATGGCCAATATTAGCGGCCTACACACCACATCCTGACATTGAAACAATGCCACCAGGAGACTTACTCACACAACACCAAGAATTAATAAAAATCTACAGTAACTTAATGCAATTCGTCATGAGGACACTTACATTCCAACCAGCAATAGTTGCAACAAATGGAACTCAAGCTCAGAGTACAGCAACTAAAATCACACCACAAACATTACATGCGGTGATGGGTAAAATGCCCACAAAACGTGAACAAATGCCATTCTGGGTAGCTCAGAAAATAACACAGCTAGAGGCAGTATTCCCGAATACTACCCCGTATGAAAAACACAGAATGCTAACAATCTGCTTGCCCATGGGGATAACACCACAAATAGAGGTTTGTACCACTTGGGGTACAGTCTTTGCTGCCATTTATACCAGAACTCATGGTATCCCGTCATTAGCAGTAGTACCAGACGTATTGAGACTGATACAAAACGAGTATGGAGCAGAGCCTGCTCTGAACTTAGGGATGAAGTTACTAGGAAACTATGCCCAGGTATCAGCCATAATATTAGCTAATATTAAAGGGGAAGCAGCTTCAGTGGCTATCCGCCAACGCCTAAGGGAGTTCAGTCCTTTAGAACAACAACACGAACTACCAAAAATAATTGAAACTGCATATGCAGAATTAGGCAGAGACAGTTTGGGTGGGAAAGCCACAACTGATGGGCAGTCCTGAAAAGGACACTTCTAAGCAGATACCTGTTTCAACAAAGAAGAAGTGGGACAATAAAAAACAACAAAACTTTAAAGGAAACAGATCTCAATCCAGAGGTAGATCTCCTCCACAGGAGCCCTCCGAAAAGAGGTATAACCTTAGGAATAGGGATAATATTAGGAAACCTGACCAGTATCAGGATACTGATACATGTTCCTCTCGTTCCTTTCAGGGTTCATCGAAAAACTCCGAGAGGGAAGCACGGTCAGACAGACAAGAAGAGCGTACAAAGTCCAGAGACAAGCAGCACGCTCAAGATTACACTTCTAAAAAAGAAGAGAAACCAAAGCAAAAGCCACAGTTCAAAAAGAAGACGGTTGCAGGTCTAAAGATCAGACATGCCCAGAATTCTGAGGACTCGACTACTGAACGGGGAATGGGCCCTGACGATGCTAGACAGCGCAGCAGAAGTAACAATAGCTCGCCAGAACCTGATGGAATTTCTGGTGACAGCGTACCTGAATGATTATATCACGGTAGAGACACCCAATACTAGGGTAAGTGTCCCACATAAGTTATATGAAATAACATTTCAAATGGAGGGGGACAAATGTAGGACAGTTAGAGGTGTCTTTTGGGAGAATCTGTCATTTGGCTGACATTTTGTTAACTGAACAAGATTGGCCGCCAGCATTCGTCATGGATTGCTATAAAGGAGAAACGGTAATTTTACCGGCATTCTCAGACCTTATTCCCAAGCACCTAAAACACACATATGCGCAGGAGTGGGCGGTAGCCCAAGCCCCTGCATTATACAAAAGCCATGTTGGATGGGATGAGGATTCAACTCACCACATAATTCCTTTACAAAATACTCCGACTGCACAGAGGCAGTATCCAATAAAGCAAGAAGCTAAAAAAACAGGTCAGGGAGATCTTAGATCAACTTGAATACCAAGGGGTGATAGAAAATTGCACCTCATCGATGAATAATCCTTTGTTTCCGGTCATGAAACCGGACAATTCATATTGTTTAGTTTTAGATTATAGACATTTAAAGACTTGCACTAAGACATTTGCAGTTCAAAATGCATGCATTAATGAATAACATTGTGCAGAAAAAATATAGAACGACACTAGATCTCAAATGGATTTTTCTGCCAAAATATAGCGCCTGAAAGCAGGTATCTAACAGCATTCTCAGCGCTAGGGTCCCAGCGTCAATTTTGTCGACTCCCCCAGGGGTATAAGAACAGCTCGGGTTGTTTTCGGCCAGAGTAACTTAGTTACTTCAAAATTTGGATAAAGAGGCATTGTCCTATGTGGATGATTTTTATCTAACGGACGATGACCTAGAGGAGCACTTGAACAGAGTGAATACCATAATTTTGGGATTTGCATCTGAGGGCTACAAATTCAACTTTCAAAAATCAAAAATTGCCCACCTCGGTGTCCTGTTTTTAGGATATGAGCTTTCAAGTGAAGGGAAAAGCTTGGCAGCCAATTTTTTAGAAAAGTGCGCGCTGCTCCAACCTCCAAAATCATTGAAAAATTTACAATCAATCCTGGGATTCCTGAACTTTGGCAGAACATACATTTTGGATTACGCAGAAAGAGTAAAACCTTTCTACGATTTAATAAAACCTGATTTTTCAGTAAAACAATAGACACAGGAACACACATACACTTTGTTCCTTACAAGCTGACATGATAGCTTCCAAACACTTACAGACACGCGTAAACGTACGCAACCTGGTGATCCGTATAGTTGCGGGTCAATCTGGGTACACCTATCTAACATGTAATGAAGGTGAAACGGTACCAATTGCATATAAATCGCATTTGCAAACAAATGCTGAGATGCGCTTCGCATCTACAGAAAAGATTCTGACAGCAGTACAAACTGCTGTAGTGAGAGAAAGATCACTGGCTCAGGGGAAACGAATAATAGTAGTGACTCCGGTTCCAGCCTTAGAGGCTGCAACAAAGGCAAGCGTTCCTAACGCTTAAGCCTTACATCCGAGATGGATACAATGGGCTAATTCTCTCACTGCAACAGATGTGGAATACAGGTACGACCCAAATTTAAAGACGCAAGCATTTCTGCAATACGAACAAGAATATCCTCTACCAAACGAAATAATGCCTCTAGATCAGTATGAATATATAATTTACACAGATGGATCAGCTCAACAGGCTATAGGAAGTAAGCAACAATATAGCGCGGCATGCGCAATCGTTAAAGGTCCCATGCAGGATGGAAGGTTCCACCCAAGTTGCACAAAAACGCAATCTCTAGGAGACTGCATGGCACAGCTGGCAGAGTTGAAAGCCTTGATACTGGCACTGGTAAATAGGGATCGAGAATTCCCCACACTAATCGTGTGCGATTCCTTTTACTGTGTGCAGTCATATAATGAATATTTGCAGCACTGGGTTCAAAGATGCAAAAGGTGGCACAATTAAGCATAAAATGCTATGGGAACAGGTAGTGGAGTTGAAAACCGAACTACAGAGAGCTCACTTGATACATACACTGAGTCATCAGCGTGATGGCGTTCACGTTGAAGGGTCATTGGCTGATGAAGCAGCAAAGGGGGCCGTACGCACGGCTTCCGTAGCTGCAATCACTCGTTCTAAAACGAGAATAGACGGTGAGATTATGATGGCTGTCAATGCTTGTCGCAAGAACAGCGGAGCAGTACCAAAAAGGTTTCCACCCAAGTACTCCTACAAGTTAGATGCCAATAACATTCCATTTGCTCAGATTACTGGAGTGGGGGCTAGAGTAATTCCAAACATGGATCGTAGGTTAGGTTTAATTCTAGCAGCACACGAAGGGATAGGTTCTGCACATGCAGGAGTTACGGCGACTGTTTCTTTATTGAAACAACGCTATTGGTGGCCTGGGTTAACTAAGCAGACTAAAGACTATGTCTTGAAATGCGACATCTGCCAGCAGATGAAAGGTTCCACCGTAACACGTCCAGCACACACCATTATTAATATCTGACAAACCACTAGCGTGTGTTTACTTGGGCCACTGTTGCCCCTTACAAAGAGATGGGGTTTACAGGTATATCATGATTGCAGTGGATTCCTGCTCAAGCTTCCTATGGGTGTGGCCCCAATGCTCAGCTGACGCTTGAACTGTTATAAAAGATTTGCGAGTCATTATAGGGACATACGCATTTGGCACACTGCATTCTTACCAGGGCCCTGTGTTTAGCTCTCGGGCTTATAAGGAGGCCATGCGAGGATTGGGTGTAACATTGCGGTACTCCTCTCCATACCATTCCGAGGGAAATTCGGTCGTGTAGTGGAAAAACCGAGTCTTAAAGCAGTCTTTAACAGCTAGAGTATTAGGCAGGGGGGAAAGCTGGGTAAAACATCTGTATGGAGTGCAGCGAGCATTGAACAATATGCCAAGACGTTCTCTAGGGGGGGTCACTCCATATGAGGTCCTATTTGGGACAAGAATGTGGGTACCTGATCTTTATTGTGAAGACGCAGTGGCGGATAAAAAGCCTTTTGACATCCATGATCGTTTGGCTGTTTTACAGGATCTAAATGAGTCCAGGACACAAAGTAATGTCCATGTGAAGCAGACAGCCACTGGGGAAGTCAAATCAGTCACGGCAAGACCTGTCTGGATCCCAAAAGTCGGGCATCTGGTCAGAGAGAAAATAGCGGGCAAGAAAGAATTTGGGCCATCATACAGAAAGCCTGTCCAGGTTCTAGCAGTTGAAGGAACAAGAACTGTACTTCTACCGCCTCTTGCCGGAAAAAAGGAGAAAAGATTTGTCTCAATCGACCTAATCAAACCACACATGGCCGATACTGAGTAGTAGGCCATGTGGACTCCAAAGTAGCAGACCGCCTCCTCTCGCTACAATTCAAGAAGTTCAAACGGAAAGACTCATCACGTTCGAAGAGTCTCCTGCACGGATTGATGGACTATGCAATAATGCTAAGGAACTCGTTCCCCTTGAACCTGAAGTTAAAATTCAGAACCAAAATGTAAGACAAACTTCAATTCAACCAAATACAGATGTTTACATCAACATGCCTCAACAAGAGCAAACTACGATTTCTACAAATCCTGATGCAATACCAACAATTGATCGAACTGCTTCTGGCTACTTCATAAACTTTGATACATTTTCGTTGGATCCAAGTGAACCGGAAACGATGCCAGCCCAAAAATCGCACAAGCAGCAAGTTTAAGACTTTCTGAACTTTCTTAAAAAGACTTACCTGGTGTCACCTTGGGTAGAACTATGGGTAATCACCGGGATACTTTTCTTTCTTTTCTGGTTAGGCTTAGTAATAGTTTTTAGCATGCTTGTTAATGGAAAATACCTTCGACAAAGCTCTGCAGCCCAAAAGGTGAATTTAATTTTAAAACCACACCAATCATCTCATCGAGAACAAAGAGACTTGTCATCGGTGAACATTACAGCAGTTCCTATACCTGATGGTTTAGTTTGGGACAAGGTTGATTTCGATATATTTGGTCCAACCGAACTTTTAAGAATTTCTCATTTATTTAAAATATCGTTGAGTGATATCATTACCTCAAGTACATTTTCCGATGATTGGGATTTTAAAACTGTAAATAACATGTCTGATTTGGAAAAATCTGCTGCATTTTCTAATAGTGAAACATTGGAAAGCACATCAGATTTCGAAACAATGTATTGTTATCAACACTATGGTCATCACTTTCTGCATAAATCTGCAAATCCTAGAAATGTCTTCACTTACCACCAGTGGGAACATTGTCCAACACCGCCGAAAGGCAGTTCAAAAACATTTACACAAAAGTTTCCATATTTTTCAGGGTTTAATATGTCTGACCCAGCATCATATTATTATAAGGTTGCACCAACATCAGCACAGAAAAATATGTTAACAAATACCAAACCGATTTACTCTGCTTCCTTTATTGCCCAGTTGTCTGAACAAGGTTTCGACTTATGGAAAGACACCATAGACTTAAAATCAGTCTGGGGTACTAGAGAATGGCAAGTTCAGGGAACAGAAGCTTTGTTTAGAGCATGCCTTATCCCTCAACAAATCATGTTTTTGAACGAGACAGTGCAACAGACGTCTTGCTTTGGACTAGCCAAGAACAAAGACTTGAACACACCTCTGCTGCCAACTCCTTCACACACCGAGGGTAATATAACATCACAGAAAGATTACGTTGAATGACATTATACAATACAACAGATCAGACCCCGATTGGAAGAAATGGTTGATTTGGCCCACAGACACGAATAGTTGTCAGGCGAGATTCATGGGTAAAACCGAAGGTTTCGCTATCCATAGGCCAGATCCACATTATGTACAGAGAGAACATCCAGGGGTAGTAACAGCCTACAGTGTTGGAAAGTTGTGCCTTGATTGGCTAAAAACCTCAACACTCACAAAGGTGAAACAACACTTATCCTTACTGTCACAGGATGTGGATCTCAGGGATTTTTTACTAGGTCCCAGGAAGCCACGTCAAAAACTTTTCTATTATGCTATTTACAATGAAATTTGGAAAATATCCCAACGAGGCCGCAGAGAGGTTATGTGAAATAGACCGTATAAATCTAGAAATATCTCTAGCAGTGGTAGACAATGGGTTAACTACATTGACCTCCAGGATATATTCCTTAGGCCACAAAACAAAAATGGGAGAAGGAGGTTAAATGCTAGGTTCACCCTCCTAAGAATATTTAGTGTGAACAACAATCCGTAGTTGACGGATCAACGAACCTAGCCACGGGAAAAGGGGGTTCACTTAATAAGTGAAACACATCCCTGTCTTGAGAAAAGAAAATTCTTTTCTTGAGTCCCCTCACTCACCATAGGGTTGCCCCAAGGTGACATGCTTCATCATTGGGGCCATCCCAAATATCTACTGTCTGGGGCGTGCTGCGACTTGCGGATTTACGTAGGAGCACTTTTTTGTTGAAATGTGTAGTGCAGTGTAGGGGGAGTGGTGCAAGTGACGTTAAAAGTTACCTAGCTAGTGAGCTAATACTTTATTCTTGCTCCTAGTTGGTAAGGATTAAAAAGGGGGGTTAATAATAGGGAAAAAGTAACTGTTGTGTTTCAGTCCCTAATATTTCGAGGTGTCCCCTAAACCTCTTCTTCAGGACCACATGGGGACCAGGCCCATGTGTACAACTCCGTGACAAACCTATAATAAAGAATACTGTAATACAATCAATATAGATGCACACCTAATATGTGGTCATCAAAATAAAATACATACGGTTTCATTAGACTCGTAGTATCTGTTCAGGGAATAAAGAAAATACAGGTTAGTATATACTGCCTGCCCACCTCTCACATGGGCAAGTGCTGCCAAATACGGCGTTTTAGATCAATGTACTCTTTATGTTGGTGCAGGTGTTCTTTAAAAGTAATTTTAAATTAGTGCTTAAATCCTATGTGATAAAATAAGGCACAAAGGATAACTCTGTTGTGAGAAAGCATGATTAAGTCATATAAAACACACTCGTGAACTGTGGACAACACAAGACAAACAAACATAGAACACAATGCTTGCCACTATTAGAACCTACTTATTTATAGGCAATAATGAGCCTCCTGGTCAGCCAGGGTGGAGGGGCCTGTAGTAACCCTACAAAAATAGTAAATATATATAGCAAAGTTGTTAGGAGAGGTGGGATAGCTGTAAGAGTATTTAGAAGTCCCCAGATAATGGTAGGGAGACAAGGTTCCTGTATGGGGGGAAACAAAGAGTATCTTACTTGACTCAGCAACCCTCCGTCGTTATGACCTGCTCATTCCCAGGGCGGACTGCATCTTGGCGTGTCTGTAGCCCAGTACGAGCTGAAATAGTGGCAGAAAAGCCGAGTCACGCTCACGTGCAGCTGCAGGCTGGAGCGTGGCTTCGGTTTTGACATAAATGGCCGCCCGATCTCGGCAAACGGTGCGTGCCCTCTTGGGTGTCTATCCATTCATCCACATTGTCATGAATGCGTTCGCTAGCAAAAACGGGGAGCCTAAAGACAAATTAACAAAATAACCAAAATGAAAATACACATAATGGTGAGAAATGAAATGAATTAAATTAAAATAAAAGCCGGTGAAGGTCGGATTCGAACCACCGATGGTAGAGGAAGAGTGCCGCGACGGCGGCCATCTTAGCCTAGTCATTCGTATGTTCTATAAAATGGAGGGTGCTCGTTGTCAAGATGTAAAAGCACGCCTATGGTGGCCTAAAAATGACGGTTTGTAAAAAGGGATACCATTACACCACCTAAGTGACTAAGGGTGGTAACAAGGGGGTTGAATATAATTAAAATAAATATACAAAAATTATTTTGACTCAAACATTTAAACTGGATGAAAAAGAAGTTGAGTCCATTTGGACTTGTATCCGGGGTGCTATCTTCTCCCTTGAAGGAAAAATATGTAGCAGGTTGCAAAATTATGTTTTTGATGGAGTGTTATTGAATGTGAAGATAAATTCGAAAATTAAAATTAAGATCATAGGAGGTCCCAAAGTAGGGTCATGTTGGGGCTGTTTCACATAGATTCGTTGTACGTGGTATTTGCAGAGTGTCTAATGTCTTGATATTGGGGTTCATCTTGTGAACTGACCCCATGGTATATTGTCATTCAGGCCTGTGTTGTCGGTGCGTAATTTGAACAGCCATCTTTGTTCTTTCTCCAGCAATTTTTGTTCCAAATTGTCACAGGGTTTTAGGTGTTCCAATACCACCCACCGCATGTCATTTGGGGTGTGGTTCATTTCGTTAAAGTGCGCTGTCATCCTTGTGCTGGCCCTGTGGCAGCGAATGTTACTGCGATGTTCGCAGATTCTTGTGCTCACTTTCCTGGTAGTCATACCTACATAATGTAGGTCGCAGCAGCATGTAATCAAATACAAAACCCCTGAGGTGTTGCAAGTGGTAAATTTCCTTAATTCCCATGATGTTCCTGTATTGAAGGTTACCTTCTTGGTGGTTGTAGTGAGGTGGTACACACTACAATTACCACACGGGTGGTGGCCAGTAGGTAGGGTACTGAGTACTCGTTGGTTGTTTTTGGCTTGTAATCTTGGGCGGGTGTGCACCAGGATGTCTTTAAGATTTTTGCTCCTCCTGTGTGAGAACATTGGCGTAGGTATGTTCAGATTTCCACTGTTCAGGATCCGCCAGTGTTTTTGCACTATTTTCGAGACCCTATCTGATGCTATATTGAAGGTTGTTATACAGATGGGTCTCTTATCCTTTTCTGTGTCTTCTCTCATATGTCTCCAGGAGAGCTTCCCTATGGTTGTTGCCAGCTCTTTTCTTTGCCTTTCTTATGATGTTTGAAGGGTATTTTCTCCTCCTCAGTTTTTCAGCTAGGTCCTTGGTCTGTTCTTCATAGTCCCTTGTTTCTGTGCAGTTCCTCCTAAGTCTGAGGAACTGTCCGAATAGGAGATTTTCCTTTAAGTGTCGCGGGTGAAAACTGTCATAAAGTAAGAGACAGTTCTTCGCTGTTGGTTTGAAGTGTGTTGTGGTTTTGAGTGCCCCTTCTGCTGTGTAGATATTAAGGACTAAAAAAACCAATTCTGATCTACTCATTGTGTGTGTAAATTTTAAGAAAGGATCTTGTTGGTTGAGCCACTCTATGAAAGCGTTGGCCTCAGACTCATTACCATTCCATATTATTAGGACATCATCAATGTACCTTTTCCATTCCACGATTTTCTGTCGGTGGGGATTATTGTCTGACAGAATCTTTTGTTCATCCAGATGGTAAACGTAAAGACCCGCCACACTCGGCGCAAAAGTACTACCCATGCTAGTCCTGTGCTGTTGTTGGAATAGGTTATCTTCAAAGCGGAAATAGTTCTCTGTCAGAGGCCATTTGCAACATTCAAGGACTAGGTGTTGTGGTGTATGGTAGGGCCATGTTGTTCCATACAGAATCTCTTCAAGGATATCCAAAATTTCTGTGTGGCAAGCTTGTGTAGAGGCTCTCCACATCTAAGCCAATCAGGACATTGCATGTTGGGTCAAAATTAAGGTATTTTAGAAGGCATAGCACTGCTTTGGTGTCCTTCAGGTAGGTGCTTGTGTTCTGTATTATTGGGCGTAAGAATGCATCTGAAAATTTGGAAAGTGGTTCCAGGATGGATCCAATCCCGGACACGATGGGGCGTCCTGGGGGATTCTCCAGTGACTTGTGTATTTTTGGGATTGTGTAGAAGTAGGGAACTACCGGATGGGTGTTGATCATAAATTCTCCTTCCTTCTTAGTGACCCAATCATGGGTTAATGCCTCTTCTACCATGCTGGTGATCCCAATCCTTATCCGTTCAGTGGGGTCATCTCTGATGCGTCTGTAGTTTCTTTCGTACGATAGAAGTCTGAGGCATTCCTTACGATATGTCTCTGTACTTTGTAAGACAATGCCACCACCTTTGTCTGCCGGTTTTATGGTTATATCCGTGTTGTTGGCCATTCCTTTGATGGCTTCTTGTTCCATTCTGGTGGTATTGTGGAATGTTTTCAGGGTTGTTGGATCCATTTTTCCTACTTCTTTTAGAACCGCCTTCTCATAGGCCAGGAGTTCTACTGGTAAGGTAGCTGATGGAGGTGTAAATGATGATTTCAAGTGTAAGTCGGTGTCACCTCATTGGTTTTCTATCGTAGTCTCGTTCTCAAAGAACACCTGTAATTTGATTTTCTTTATAAATTAATTCAGCTCACAGCTGTGTAGGAACTTGTCCAGGGTTGGAGTGGGCACAAAACCCAATCCTTTCTCCAAAACCGCTAGTTGTGTTGTGGATAGTGTAGTTCCTGACAGATTTACAACTAGACTAGGTTGTTGCTGGTTGTTGGCAGGTTCGGTGGGCCCATGCTCCTCGTATTCATCCGTGTTGACTCCAGGGGTTGTGCCCATTGTACCTGGTGTCCTCTTTTTGTTTTGCCTCTTTGCATCTCTTTGCCTCGTCCTAAAAAAGGAACCGTTGGTCCAGAATAATCCACTTGGGGTCCTGACTCCCAGTAGGGATATGGTTGTGGTTGGTATTGTGGGGGGCCGTAGTAGAATGGTGGGTCTGGGAACGGTGGTGGTTGGAAAGGGGCCCTCCGAAACCTTTACCTCCTCTGTTCCTCTTCCTGCCACTGTGGTTGCGGTGGCCTCTTGTATTGTTCCTACGTCCAAAGCTGTTGTCTGAGCTGTCGGAGCCTGTGTCCGATCCGTCCGTGTCTGTGTTGTATCCCGGATTCCTCCCAGTCTGGTGGTAGTCCTTGGTGTAAGGGTATACCTTCTCATGGCTGAAGTTCTTCGCATCTTTTTTGAATTTTTGGTATTTGGTTTCTTTGAGTGTTAATTCAAAGTCTGTCATGGTTTTATTTAGTTCTTGCAATCTCTTTTTAAGTTCTGCTGGCGTTTGGAAAGTTTTTAATTTGACCTCAAGTGTGAATCTCTTCTTTCATTTCCTGTGACAGGCGTGCTGCAGTTTTTATAATGAGCACCAACCAATCTCTTGTACAATGCCAAGAGATTAGCGACCAATCTTTCTTGAAAGCTTTATCTTGCTGAAAGATGAATGGCTCATTGCGCACAATCAGACTTCTTGGAGCTGTATTGACCCTTAAGTATTCGGTCATCATGATCCCATGAATGATCGTTTTCATTTGATTTCTCTTTAGCTCTGAGAGTTTGTCCTAACATTGGGCTGCCTCATTACTATCTCTGTTAGGTGTCTCTGTAAGAGGGACCATGGAGGATAGGATTCTCGCCACTTCATCCTCCGTGTATGTTAGGCCTGTTATTTCTGCCATGGTAGTTGTGTTTTTTTTTTGTGGTGTCTAGTAGCACGAGTGTGAAGGTGGAAGCAAGGGGAAACCTCCCACAGCTAACGCTGCAAAATGTCACAAAACAAAAATGGGGGGAGAAGGAGGTTAAATAGTAAGTTCACCCTCCTAAGAATATTTAGTGTGAATAACAATCCGTAGTTGACGGATCATCGAACCTAGCCACGGGAAAAGGGGGTTCACTTAATGAGTGAAACACATCCCTGTCTTGAGAAAAGAAAATTCTTTTTAATCCTTACCAACTAGGAGCAAGAATAAAGTATTAGCTCACTAGCTAGGTAACTTTTAACGTCACTTGCACCACTCCCCCTACACTGCACTATACATATTTCAACAAAAAAGTGCTCCTACGTAAATCCGCAAGTCGCAGCACGCCCCAGATAGTAGATGTTTGGGATGGCCCCAATGATGAAGCATGTCACCTAGGGGCAACCCTTTGGTGAGTGAGGGGGACTCAAGAAAAGAATTTTCTTTTCTCAAGACAGGGATGTGTTTCACTCATTAAGTGAACCCCCTTTTCCCGTGGCTAGGTTTGTTGATCTGTCAACTACGGATTGTTCACACTATATATTCCTTAGGCAACATTGAATTTTCTGCGATAGACATACTAGAACGCTAAATCACAATTAAATCTGAGTATCCCAGTAATACCAAATTGTAAAGCAATAGACACCACTGGAGTATCTACCAATGTATCTCCGGGCCCAGAAACTCCAAACAACGAAAGTAAACAAAAAAAGACCAAACAAAAAAGGACAAAGAGAAAGGCGCTAAGAAGGATCGAGAAAAAGAAAGCCCGAAAAACAAGGTTCCTGAACATTCCCCCCCACTCCGACTCGAACATTAGAAAAAGAGGAAAGATTAGAAATGGCGCAGAACCCGAAGGTAAAAGAGCAGAAATCACCAGTCAAAATACGAAGGGTAAACTCTAACCAACTTAACCCAAAGGCGACAAGTTTCTCAATAGCAGATCATGGAACAAAGACGCCGGCACTAAAGGATATCCCGCAAAGAACCTACACCATCGGGAAGATGAACACACATGCAGAGAAGATCACGTCAAGCCATCTGGAAATCACAGACCTATTCCCTTCAGGCAACGCTCCGCTTAATCACGATCGAATCATTAATTTGCTACAAAAGATACAGCCGTTACATTCCTTAGCTAGAAATTAAATAAAACTAGTAACGTTCCCTGAAAAATCTAAAACCACGACAGCGATTGTAGAATTCTGGTATCCAGTAATACCAGGAATAATATTAAAGGAAAGTGAGACTCTCCACAAATACGGCTATGATTTAATGCCATTGCAAAATCGCGAATTCCAAAAGTCTGAGTTATCAGAAGAATTTCTTAAAACTAGGCATTCGAATCAAAAGCTCAATGCCACAAATAATCCTCCAAATCCCTATGGGGAAAACATATTTGTTTCCATAAAGAATGGAGAAAGAGGAAACTGGAGTAAAAATACTCCAAAGAGGGAAATAACAACGAGGGACTACTCATGGGCCTGGATCTCGGAGAATCTGAATAGCAATAAACAGGACAAGGAAAATAAACGCCCCGTTTAACACAGGTTTGACTATCTCTTCCTGGAATATTGCCGGAAAAACACAAGAAAAATTAGTTGTAATAACAAAAGACCGTCCAGGGATCTTGGCCTTACAAGAAACCTGGTCTATAACAAATTTTGACCAAGAAGACTACTACGTATACGATATCCCCGCAGAGCAGGTTGACCGGGGACACGCGAAAGGTGGGATAGCAATTCTTCTTAACGAAGACTACAAGTGGGCCCAAGAAATAATCCCAACTGATTCAAAGAATTTTCAATGCATTAAGATCAAATCTGGGATCGACCCACTAGAAACCCTAAAAGATCTCCTTATCTTCAATGTTTATATCCCCCCCGGAGCAAAAATGGATGCACTCTCAATAGAAATCCTCGGATATCGAAAAGGTAGTAGAAGGACAAGGTTATCCGTCACTCTTTATCACAGGCGACTTCAATGGAAAAATATCAAATGAGTTACTTGAAAAATGGGCAAACTCGGACAAAGAAGAAGCTTTGGCAATCTCCACTCCATTATTTCCCAAAGAAAACAAAGCCGACAAAAGAGGGAGAATCCTATTAGCCTCATTCCCGACGTTAAATGGAGTTATATTAAATGGCAATGTAGAAGGAGACATTCCCGCATCACCCACAAGACAAGGGAACTGCAGCTCCTCAATCCTGGACTACATGATCTGTAGCTCGGATTTGTTCGGCACTGTTTCACCACTCAAATTTGCACGTGGCAGCGACCATGCAATCCTGCAAGCAGACACAGAGTGGAAAACACAACCTGCATCACCAGGTCATCTCATGTACACTCATAGTACAGTTATGGTAAATCAGGCCCAAGGACGGATTCAGTGGAATTCATCAACACTCAACAAAATTATTACCGTAATTGATACGACACAATCATTACAGATAACTCACTCTATAAATCCGATAAAAAACTTCGAAATAGTTATCAAAAAGCTGATACAAAAATTACAGGAAAAACTAAAACAACGGGGTCCAACAAAGAACCAAAACAAAAAACTGAACTCAGTCACTAATACAAAGCAATTAAATAAACTGATAAGGTCGCAGTTTCTTGAATACTCTGCATCAAAACAACTAGAAATTAACAAATTGAAAAAACAACGCAGGAGAGAAAAAGCAAACAAACAAGGGAAAAACCCAGGATGAAAACTGGGTTGACATCCAGATCGCAGCAAAACAGAATAACCAACGTGCATATTGGAATATAATTGCCAAAGAAATAGGCACAAAAAAAGCATTACAAGTTATCCCGGTGCCCCCGGCAGAATGGGAATCGTACCTAGCCAATCTATACAAATTAAATACCACCTCAGAAAGGACTAATAGCCCGGCTAGAACTCCTGAAGTAAAAACATTGGATATCGGAGCACCAAGTCCCTTTTCAATCGAGTTATATATAAAAAAGGCAAGAACGTCGGGAGTAACTGGTCCGGACCAAATTCCGATCAAGGTCCTCCAAAGCAATCCTAAAGCATGGAGCAAGTTCTTATCTCCCCTCTTTAGCCACATTTTCACAACAGGGAAAATCCCTAAATCTTGGAAGGGGAGCAATGTAATCCCAATACACAAGAAGGGTTCAAGGCTGCTTCCCGGCAACTACAGGCAGATAACTCTCCTGGACGCAACAGGAAAGATTTTCGCAGCAGCAGTATTAGACCACCTTAAAGACTGGGCTTTCTCAACCGGTCTAATTCCTTTATATCAAGCCGGATTCAGACCAAAGCACTCGGTCACTGATTACATCGCTGTGTTGCAAACCATATTAGACAAATGTGTCCTCAAAATCTCAGGTTGTCGATGCTGCTTTTGTCGACTTTACCACTGCATTTGATAGGGTAGATAGAGGAACGCTTTGGAGAAAACTCAGCAAAATGGGTATCCCGGATCACTTACTCCACGTAATAACATCACTACATTCCGGGACTTGGTGTCAGGTCCAAATGGGGAGGGAGAAGGGTCTCACAAGCCCAATTCCGACCCCAAACGGCCTTAGACAAGGATGCCTTCTCGCTCCCTTACTGTTTTCCCTATATCTCAGCGATCTTCCTGAATGTTTTAAACAGATCTGCAATTTTCCACCTAAAATTGCTCTCCACAAAATTCACACCATGATGTATGCAGATGATGTAATCATTTTAGACCTAACACCATTTGGCCTGCAAAGAAGACTGCAAGCACTCCACAACTACACGGAGGAAAATGATCTAATACCGACTATTACAAAAACAAAAATATTTCCATTCTCGGGAAGGAAACAGAGTGCCAAATTCAACTGGATTCTAGGGGGAAAATTGTTGGAAGTGACAAACGAGTACACCTATCTAGGTCGAATCTTTACAAAGTCCCTACAAAACGTGCTCCATATACAGAACCTAAACCGGAAAGCCGACGTTCACGTGGGGGCACTTACACGTTTATATGCCTCGACTGGTCAAAGACACTTTTCTTTGCTACTCCAGGTATATAGCGCCAAGATTCCGCCAGTGCTTTCATATGCTCTTGAATACATCCCACTAAGTCAATGGAAACATCTAGATCTAAAAGAAGGGAAGATCCTACGGAAACTCACAAAGTTGTCTCAAGCAGTCCCGGTACAAGCTCTTCGCCTCGAATTTTCACTAGTCGGTTCCTATGCCAGAGGAATCCGCAATGTCATCAGATGGGCATATAACCTCCTCCATGCGGAAGAAGGAACGCTTCGATCCCTACTCAAAACAGACATTTGACCAAGGAACTTTGAAATATATATTTTGTAGGAATGTCTCAACTGCTTTTAAATTATCTAACATTAATACTAATTTGTTACAATCATGGACTCCTGCCCAACTGAAGCTTTTCTTAAAAAACTTCACCCCAAGACTAAGCTTTGACCTTGACTTTCAGCATTGCGCCAAACTGTCACTATATAAAAAATATGCAGAAACTATGGTCTACAGGAAAACACAATAGTATATTTATTTTAACCTAAAGCATAGAGTTAGGAGATCGATTGTTTTGCTCCGATTTGAGATATTTCCTCTAAAATCTTTTACTCACAAGTGGCTACAAAAAGAAAAATCTAGTAGTCTCTGTAACTTATGTAATGGTGGGGAGCAAGACTTGGAATATCTGTTGTTTACTTGCCCAAATGCGACAGTCGTAGAAGCAAGAAAAAGGTTTCTACAACCAATTTATATAAAATGTAGAATTAATTATGTTCAGGACTTGATTTCGCTTTGCAAGGTTCCGCCAAATGAATTTGTATGCTATAATTATTTAAATTTTTAAAATCCTTTTTAACTTTGTATTAGAATGAAAAATTTGACCATCTAATTGTTTAAACTTTTATACCATGTATCAAATATTTGTGGTTCTCAGAAGAGAACTAAATCAAATAAACTAAACTTGACGTCCCAGTCCCCAAGGAGATGGAAAGAGCACTCCTGGAGCGTAAATACCGTGACAGCATGGTACAATATCTAGGCATGCCTCGCCTAAGAGAACTAAGTGCATCTTGGTTCTTGTCATTTCGACCAGTCTGGATGGACTGCATCTTACCTGTCCTCCGATGCCTGTTTTGCGGAGAAGAATGCGTGTTAGACCTTTGTTTGACACTCCCAGCATGTGCGCAACCGGACGTGAATGCTTTACTGGACCCGATAACGGCCCATGTTCTGCAGTGTCCTCAGCGTATTCCGATGTTGATGGCGGCATTCCTTGAGCCCCCACAGGTAGTAACAGCACCTGTTGGTATGGACACCGGCTCCTCCTCTGACACCCAGGCTTTGGACGGCGCACAGGCTGCCCCAGCACCGGCTGCGGACAGTGTGGAACAGCATCTGTGCTCTATTGACGTACTCTGCGAGGTGCTACAGGGGCCGTCTACTGCGGAAGCAAGCAACGAAAATGTTGCGTCTACCAGCCAGGACACATAAACATTTGACTCATTTGGCTCGTCGTGTGCTGGAAGAAATTTGCCCTTTTTTTTTGAAAAACAAAACTCAAATTTGGATCTCAAAACAAAAATTGACATTCCTTTAATTTATCGGGCATGCATGGCTTTCTAATGCTTATAGTGCTTCGGACTATAACTAAGGACACTTTAGAGCTATGGCTTGCAAAAGTTTTTTAACCCCTTCGATGCTCATGACGGAATGGTTCCGTCATGAGCATCGGTGCCCCTGTGCTCAAGACGGAACCATTCCGTCATGAGGCCAGGGGCACGAAATCCCTCTGCTGCAGACAGCAGAGGGATTTCCTTTCTCCCCACAGCCTCGGGAGCTGGGGAAGAGCTTCCCCAGCTCCCGAGGCCCCCTCCCTTTCAGTGAAATGAAGATCAGCGCGCACGTCGCGCTGACTTCATTTCACTGAAAACAAAACTAAAATTTCAGTTTCACTTTCTACGTGCTCAGGGGGCTATCTCCGCCCCCTGAGCACGTAGAAAGATGGGAGAGGTATCATTGGAAAGGGAGAATCTCCCTTTCCAATGGTACCCCTCCCAGTGGATCTCTGCTTGGGGATCGCCCCAGGAGGGCGATCCCCAAGCAGGGATCCACCCATTAAGGCACCAGGGAGGGGGAGGGGGAGCGGCCCCTTGGGCAAGGGCTTTTGCTCCCCCAAACAAATTGCCAATGTTCAGTCTTTCTGCCCCCCCCTGGGGGGCAGATGGGAGCAGTTGCCCCCAATCTGGCCTCCCGGGGGGGCAGAAAGCCCACTAGACACCAGGGATTTTTATTTGGTGCATTTGTTTAGGGTGGGGGCTGCCCGAAACGGGCACGCCAATGCCCCCACCCCCCCAGCCACCATTACAGCCTTTCTGCCCCCCCTGGGAGGCAGATGGGGGCAGTAGCCCCCAATCTGCCCCCCCGGGGGGGCAGAAAGCCCACTAAATGCCAGGGATTTATTTTTTGTGTAATATTTTTTTTAGGGTGGGGGCTGCCCGAAATGGGCATGCTAATGCCCCCACCCCCCACCACCATTACAGCCTTTCTGCCCCTCTGGGAGGCAGATGGGGACAGTAGCCCCCAATCTGCCGCCCGGGGGGGGCTGAAAGCCCACTAAACGCCAGGGATTTATTTTTTGTGTAATTTTTTTTTTAGGGTGGGGGCTGCCCGAAATGGGCACACTAATGCCCCCACCCCCCACCACCATTACAGCCTTTCTGCCCCCCGGGGGGGCCGAAAGCCCACTAAATACCAGGGATTTTTTTTGGTGCTATTTGTTTTAGGGTGGGGGCTGCCCAAAATGGGCACGCCAATGCCCCCACCCCACCCGCCACCATTACAGCCTTTCTGCCCCCCGGGGGGGCCGAAAGCCCACTAAATACCAGGGATTTTTTTTGGTGCTATTTGTTTTAGGGTGGGGGCTGCCCGAAATGGGCACGCTAATGCCCCCACCCCCTGTCACCTGGGGCTGTAGCCCCCAATCTGCCCCCCGGTGGGGCAGAAAGCCCACTAAACACCAGGGATTTTTTTTGGTGTGTTTTTTTTTGGGTGGGGGCTGCCCGAAACGGGCACGCCAATGCCCCCACCCCCCTGCCACCATTACAGCCTTTCTGCCCCCCCTGGGAGGCAGATGGGGGCAGTAGCCCCCAATCTGCCCCCCCGGTGGGGCAGAAAGCCCACTAAACGCCTGGGATTTTTTTTTGTGCAATGTTTTTTAGGATGGGGGCTGCCCAAAACGGGCACGCCAATGCCCCCACCCCGCCGCCACCATTACAGCCTTTCTGCCCCCCCCTGGGAGGCAGATGGGGGCAGTAAGGGCAAAAAGCCCACTAAACACCAGGGATTTTTTTTGTGATATTTTTTTTATGGTGGGGGCTGCCCAAAATGGGCACGCCAATGCCCCCATGCCCTTGCCACCATAAGTCTTTCTGCCCCCCCTGGCGGGTAGATGGGGGCAGTAGCCCCCAATCTGCCCCCCCCGGGGCAGCAGAAAGCCCACTTGACGCCAGGGATTTTTTTTTGCGCATTTGTTTTTAGGGTGGGGCTGCCCGAAGTGGGCACGCCAATGCCCACATCCCCGCCACCATTACAGCCTTTCTGCTCCCCCTGGTCTCCCGATAAAAATGGTACCTCACACGCATGGGTGGGGCAAGTACCCGCAACAGGCAAGGGCCCAAAACCTAGTGAGGCGACATCAAAATTACCTATCACAAACCAACCTGGTTTCAAGGGGGGTCCCATGAGTTTCTGGCCCCTGGTTCGGCGGCCACCTAGGGAAACCTACCAAACCCACACATTTCTGAAAACTAGACACCCGGGGGATTCCAGGGAGGTATGGCTTGCGTGGATCCACCAACGTTTTCTTACCCAGAATCCCACAGAAACCTGAAATTTTGCTGAAAAAATCACATTTTTCACTCATTTTTGTGTGGGAACGTTGTGGCATCACCGGGCTGAAACACATTTCCTACCACCCAGTGTTTCCCCCAGGTCTCCCGATAAAAACGGTGCATCACTGGGTGGGAGGCCCAAGTACCCGCGACAGAAAGGGCCCAAAACTTATTGAGGCGACATCAAAATTGCCTATCAGAAGATCGACCTGGTTTTGCAAGGGGGTCCCATGACATTTTGGCCGGGGCTCGGCGGCCACCTAGGGAAACCTACCAAACCCACACATTTCTGAAAACTAGACACCCGGGGATTCCAGGAGGTATGGCTTGCGTGGATCCACCAACGTTTTCTTACCCAGAATCCCCAGAAACCTGAAATTTTACAGAAAAAAATCACTTTTTTCACACATTTTGTGTGGGAAAGTTGTGGCATCACCGGGCTGACACAAATTTCCTACCACCCAGCGTTCACCCAGGTCTCCCGATAAAACGGTGCATCACTCGGGTGGGAGGCCCAAGTACCACGACAGGCAAGGGCCCAAAACATATTGAGGCGACATCAAAATTGCCTATCAGAAGACGACCTGGTTTTGCAAGGGGGTCCCATGACTTTTGGCTCGGGGCTCGGCGGCCACCTAGGAAACCTACCACACATTTCTGAAAAGTAGACACCCGGGAATTCCAGGAGGTATGGCTTGCGTGGATCCACCAACGCTTTTACCCAGAATCCCCAGAAACCTTAAGTTTTGAGTCACTTTTTCACACATTTTTGTGTAGGATAGTTGTGGCATCACCGGGATGACACAAATTCCTACCACCCAGCGTTCCCAGGTCTCCCGATAAAATGGTGCCTCACTCGGGTGGGAGGCCCAGTACGCGCGACAGGCATGGGCCCAAAACATATTGAGGCAACATTGAAATTGCCTATCACAAAATGTTTTGGGCCCTTGCCTGTCGTGGGTACTTGGGCCTCCCACCCGAGTGAGGCACCATTTTTATCGGGAGACCTGGGGGAACGCTGGGTGGTAGGAAATTTGTGTCATCCCGGTGATGCCACAACTTTTCCACACAAAAATGTGTGAAAAAAGTGATTTTTTTCAGCAAAATTTCAGGTTTGCAGGGGATTCTGGGTAAGAAAACGTTGAGGGATCCACGCAAGCCATACCTCCCTGGAATTCCCCGGGTGTCTACTTTTCAGAAATGTGTGGGTTTGGTAGGTTTCCTAGGTGGCCGCAGCCCCGGGCCAAAAAGTCATGGGACCCCTTGCAAAACCAGGTCGCTTTCTGATAGGCAATTTTGGTGTCTCCTCAATAAGTTTTGGGCCCTTGCCTGTCGCGCGTACTTGGGCCTCCCACCCGAGTGAGGCACCATTTTTATCGGGAGACCTGGGGGAACGCTGGGTGGTAGGAAATTTGTGTCATCCCGGTGATGCCACAACTTTCCCACACAAAAATGTGTGAAAAAAGTGATTTTTTTCAGCAAAATTACAGGTTTGCAGGGGATTCTGGGTAAGAAAGCGTTGGTGGATCCACGCAAGCCATACCTCCCTGGAATCCCCGGTGTCTACTTTTCAGAAATGTGTGGGTTTGGTAGGTTTCCCTAGGTGGCCGCGAGCCCCGGGCCAAAAGTCATGGGACCCCCTGCAAAACCAGGTCGTTTTTGATAGGCATTTTTGATGTCGCCTCAATACGTTTTGGGCCCTTGCCTGTCGCGCGTATTTGGGCCTCCCACCCGAGTGAGGCATCATTTTTATCGGGAGACCTGGGGCAATGCTGGGTGGTAGGAAATTTGTGTCAGCCCGGTGATGCCACAACTTTCCCACACAAAAATGTGTGAAAAAGTGATTTTTTTCAGCAAAATTTCAGGTTTCTGGGGGATTCTGGGTAAGAAAACATTGGGGGATCCACGCAAGCCATACCTCCCTGGAATCTCCCATGTGTCTACTTTTCAGAAATGTGTGGGTTTGGTAGGTTTCCCTAGGTGCCGGCAGAGCTAGGGTTCAAAAACTACAGCTAGGCACTTTGCCAAAAAAGGGTCATTTTTCACAGTGAAATTGGGGTGTGTCCACGTTGCGTTTTGCGTCATTTCCTGTCGCGGGCACTAGGCCTACCCACACAAGTGAGGTGCCATTTTTCTCAGAAGACTTTGGGGAACGCGGAGTGGGTGGAATTTTGTGGATCCATGCAGATTCCAGAACTTTCCACCACAGAAAAGTGAGGAAAATGTGTTTTTTTTACACTTTTTAGGTTTGCAAGGGATTCTGGGTAACAGAACCTAGTGAGAGCCAGTCAAGTCTCCCCATCCTGGATTCCCCTGGGTGTCTAGATTTCAAAAATGTATAGGTTTGCTAGGTTTCCCTAGGTGCCGGCAGAGCTAGGGTTCAAAAACTACAGCTAAGCACTTTAAAAAAAAAAAAAAAAAAGGGTCATTTTTCACTGTGAAAATGTGGTGTGTCCACGTTGTGTTTTGTGCTGTTTCCTGTCGCGGGTACTAGGCCTTCCCACACAAGTGAGGTACCATTTTTCTCGGAAGACTTTGGGGAATGCGGGGTGGGTGGAATTTTGTGGATCCACGCAAATTCCAGAACTTTCCACCACAGAAAAGTGAGGAAAATGTTTTTTTTTTTTTACAATTGTTTAGGTTTGCAAGGGATTCTGGGTAACAGAACCTAGTGAGAGTCAGTCAAGTCACCCCATCCTGGATTCCCCTGGGTGTCTAGATTTCAAAAATGTATAGGTTTGCTAGGTATCCCTAGGAGCCGGCAGAGCTAGGGTTCAAAAACTACAGCAAGGCACTTTGCAAAAAAGGGGTAATTTTTCACTGTGAAAATGTGGTGTGTCCACGTTGCGTTTTGGGCCGTTTCCTGTCGCGGGCACTAGGCCTACCCACACAATTGAGGTACCGTTTTTCTTGAAAGACTTTGGGGAACGCGGGGTGGGTGGAATTTTGTGGATCCATGCAGATTCCAGAACTTTCCACCACAGAAAAGTGAGGAAAATTTGTTTTTTCTGACAATATTTTAGGTTTGCAAGGGATTCTGGGTAACAGAACCAGGTGAGAGCCAGTCAAGTCACCCCATCCTGGATTCCCCTGGGTGTCTAGTTTTCAAAAATGTATAGGTTTGCTAGGTTTCCTAGGTGCCGGCAGAGCTAGGGTTCAAAAACTACAGCTAGGCACTTTGCAAAAAAAGGGTCATTTTTCACTGTGAAAATGTGGTGTGTCCACGTTGCGTTTTGGGCCGTTTCCTGTCGCAGGCACTAGGCCTACCCACACAAGTGAGGTACCATTTTTATCGGGAGACTTAGGGTAACACAAAATTGTAGAGCAACTGTTATTATCTATTGACTTTTGATGCATTTCTGCCTTCCAAATGAAAGACAATGTGTAAAAAAGAAGTCATTTTGAAAAATGTCCTATAATTCTCATGCTAGTATGGGTACTCCCAATTTCGGAAATGTGCAAATATCTACTATTTCTAAACTCTATATTTTGTTCCCATTTCAGAAATACATAGGTGTCTTTCATACCGATTTTTCCATGTATAAATTTTCCCAGAATAATTGCTATATACCCGGTACATAATAAAAACCATTGCAAGATGCTGCTCAGTTATTGGCTCTGGGTTCGTCGGGTTCTTGGTGAACCTACAAGTCCTATATATCACCACAACCAGAAAGGTCCAGCGGATGTAACGGTATATTGCTTTCAAATATCTGTCATAATTAGAAGAAGTTACAGGTGAAAACGTTGACACAAATGGCTGATTTTTTTCAACTAATTTTCAATTTTTCCTATATTTAACTGTTTGTTTCTATAAAGAAAACTTGAAGGATCTACACAAATGACCCCTTGCTGAATTCAGAATTTTGTCTACTTTTCAGAAATGTATGGCTTTCCAGGATCCATTATTGCTTTCATACCCATTTCTACCATTAACTGGAAGGAGGTTGAAAGCACAAAAAATAGCAAAAATAGACTATGTCCCAGAAAAATGCCAAAACTGTGTAAAAATGTTGGTTTTCTGACAAAAGTCTGCTTGTCCCTGAAAGCTGGGAAGATGGTGATTTCAGCACCACAACCCCTTTTTGATGCCATTTGCAGGGCAAAACCAGACGCTTTCATCTGTAGCCCTTTTTCGCATTTTTCCCCCAAAAACCAAAATGTAGCTGTATTTTGGCTAATTTCTGTGTCCCTCCAGGGGAATCCACAAACCCTGGGTACCTTTAGAATCCCCATGATGTTGGAAAAAAAGGACGCAAATTTGGCGTGGATACGTTATGTGGTCAAAAAGTTACAGGGGCCTAAGCGCGAACTACCCCAAATAGCCAAAAAAAGGCTTAGCACAGGAGGGGAAAAGGCCTAGCAGCGAAGGGATTAAGACAGTTTTAAGTTTTTTCGAAATTTTTTCGAAGTTTTAAACATTTTTTAGCTAAACAGATGTTTTTTAAGCTTTGTGCGTACCAATATCTAGTTAGGCTAGTAGTACGGTAATAAGTTACATATGTCGTCCAGTCGGAAGAGGAGTGGGTGTTATTTTCCATATAGGTACCCTATATAGGCGCAGATAACATTGCAACCTTTCACCTATATTCTTCCCTACATTACATACATAACGGTTCTTAGGGACTGGCCTTTTACCTAGATACAACACTGCATTCGGAACGCGGGTTTCCCCCCTAGTTCGAATCTCATACATTATGCATGAGGCTTCTTGGAAGCACAGCAGGACGAACATCTCCTGCATACTATCTCTGTATAAAGTTCAGGCACGACGTCATCCTTTAGGCCGACACAGTAGCACAGCAAGGTAGGATCCCTGGTAAAACCTATGGGTATATATACATCACATTTTGCTTAGAAGGACAGAGGAGACCCAGACTTCCCGGTTGACACACTGACCAGAGATGCTGAGGTTCCTGCATGCAGACACTCCAGCTCGCAGTGGTCTAACATCCCTCGCTGGGTGTCCAACTCGAGACCAGGACGGGGTCCCATATTCTCTCATTCTCAGGTAATGGGGTTGACTAGATCCTAGAGGGATTCTTGGCGTAACACCTACACAGATGCTAGGTACATTTAGGTACATCTAGTTAGGAGGGCATTGTAGGAGTATGCACCTTTCAATCATGTGTTTTATGTACTTGTATATATTCATGATTTCTGCAAGATGGTTGAACTATACCATCCCTTTACTTTCGTAATATTGCTAATCATATATCTCTGCTACTGTCTAATGGTTGTTGCAGCTCATCTATTCTACACTAGAATAACAACTGTTCAATAAATACTTATTGAAAACGCCCAGCCTGTTTATTCTGTGTACCTCTCTGAGACAAATTAAGTGAGCACGGGTGACTGAGCGAAAGGTAGTATATTGTTTCCACGATTCTGAGGGATCAGGGTTGTCATGTTCTGAGGTTGCCAGAATCTATTCTCTCCTTGGTAAGAGGAGATTATAGTGGCACTGTGAGCTAGCTAATACAGATAGGCTAACGTATCCGGTGGAGGTGCACGGAATCTGTCTGCCACCAGTCCCACAGTTTATCCAAGCGCGCAGATCCTGTATAGGTTATATAGGAACTACACGACAGTAGAAGAACATTGATAAGTGACTTTATTTTCCTTCATAATCCATTCTGCTTCACTCCCTTCAACCACTTGCCTCTCTTCTTAATCTTTCTAATACTACACGATTCTTCCCTGCACTCCTCCTCCTACGAACTAACTTATTTTACACCAATGCCCAAAAAAATCAACATTTGCTCAGCCCAAAACTGATTGGTTAACAATGGAATACCCTGTGCTGCTTTTCATCATGTTTTCATATAAATGAAGTCTAAAGTGTAACCGCAATTTGAAATAACTCCAAAAGGTTTTGAAAAAGACTGACATTTCCGTGAAATAGATACATATATTTAAAACTGGAAACTTTGGGTCGGATGTATCAAATGATTTTACCCATTCGGTGTCTATGGGAAAATGTGGTCGTATATAAGGCACTTTAACTCCTTGTTAAATAGTTTACGCTTGTGTCCAGTGTTCTCATGTTGTCATTAATGGAAGACTGCTGCCACCATGGGTCTGTACAAGAAATTGCATGTGAAGTTGTTAAATCCTGGAAATGGTATACTGTCTAACAGGGGTCTCCAACTTTTGTCCATAAATAATACTGCTTCTTTTCAAGAAAAACATCCCGAGATGCTGCCAAATGTTATCACTGTACAATATGACCATATCTGTGAACAATACACTAGTAACCACCCAAACATTTCAGGCAGGATTACTAGCAGCAATGTCAGGAAAGGAACTAAGAGAAATGTCTTCACATGAAATACCAGCCAAGGGTATTTCGCATGGGGGCACAACGGACATAACCACAACAATAGGTCTCCCCAACTCAGCTTGAATTATTCAACCTTCTGCTTTAAATAATTTTTGGAAATGCAGACATTTTTTCTTCATCAGCATATATTTCTGAAAATAAACTTTCTTTTATTTCCATCAACACCACTTCAAATTTGGGTAGACAAAGTCCTACTCACATCCAGTAGTGTATCTATGGGGCATTAGGAATATGAGTTTCACATCCCCTCATTTATTAGAGGCTCATTGGTTTCTTTCAGGAAAGACATTTTTACACCTGTCATTTTTCAGTTCAGCACGCAACTCCCTGTGAATCAGGATTTCTCGATTTCAGCTATACATTTTAGAAGCTGTGCCTGCTACCTGGAGATCGATATATATATATATAAAGTAACAAGCCGCATTTTATTGTGTGCGCGTGAAGTAGAATTAAAGCAATTTTTATTTACGCTGGTGTAATTTGCGAAATTCCAGAACTTCGCATTACACACATTTTTTTAAACCAGGCAAACAACATAAGTAAAAGCGTCTTGCAAGATGCCGTGGGAAGACAGATTTGCACTTCAACCAGCGTCCTTCTGGTCTCTTCCAAGACTTTTTATGCATGTTATACTATCGGGTAAAACATTTTACGTGAGCTATTGGCAAAGCAAATTTTGCTACAAAAGCTTAATTTCACAAAATGTTTCATGGAATTTCTCAATTTCAGAAGAAGAAATTACGAGGTTTTCCACCCCTTGTATGAAAATATATTGTCAGTTTTGTTTCGGATGATTCAATACTTGGAAGGGGTATTAGTGTAGTGCTGTGGTTAGGTTGACCCTGGTTTATAACCTTGGCTTTCACATTTGACTATGCTGTTTGTTCCTGGGAACTCCCCTGTATCTGCATATGTCGCTGTTCCTTTATCTGAAAGCATTTGGGCTGCTTAGAAACAGGCCGGTAAACAACACCTGTACATTTACATTTTTGTTGCCAGTCTCAGAGAGGCCAAAGACTGTCGTTTTGGGGCATCTCAAACCTTGTGGCACTTGACACCTTACTGAACAAGTATGTAGTACTATGGCGGGCACTGTGGGTGATAATATCAATACTTTTCAGGCTTTTCAGAGGGAATGCTCAAATGTTTTCAAATGGACTTTATTCATAGTTCTTAGTTTGCTGTTCTAGTTTTAATAGGACAGCACCTGGATAAATCAGCGGTACCACTATTCTTTTATTGAAAAAGAACCGGTATTTCTTAGCAGGCACAGTAACATCATTTCTCATCGGAACTTTCTTATAAAGCTAAAGGTACAGTGCTAGCATTTCTGAACACCCCCAAGATTGCACTCTGCGCTGATGGTGAAGAAGGGGGTAAGAGGAATAGGGATGAGGGAAGGCCTTCAGAACCCCATTCAAAGAGCCAGGGGCAAGCGGGGGTTACTGGGTCCACCTGTGGGGGTTGAGGTTTTTTTTTTACTCCTGATGTCCCGGGCCTGAGCTACTATGGGTCCTGAGCAACTGGGCCAAGTACCCCTTCAGCACTTGACTCTCGGTGGTAGTGCGGGTCGAGCAGTCTAAGGTCGGGGGGGGGGGAGAGGAGGTGGACACAGGGGGATGTACACAGGCTCACTATTCAAAATACCTGTAGTGTATAAGACGGAGATGGACACGGCTGCTGGGGGACAGCTGACCCGTCTGTGTACAGCAAAACCATCACTGTTCATTAGCAATCTCTCTCCTCAGCTCTGCCTCCCATTGCTGGCGGGCTCATCCCTGGTAAGTGGGGTATTCTTCCTGCTCTGTGCGAAAAAGGGAAAAAACTAGGTGTACAGTAGACGTTTACTATACTAGTTGATGTAGTGTATTGAATATGGGTGGGGGGCTCCATTTGAAAACCGAGAAAGGATGCCCTGTAGTTGCTTTTCAATCAGTAATATGTAAACACCTCAAGGGACCTCCCAGGGGCCACTCCCATACACTCAGCTAGTGTAAGAAACGTTCTGCCTCTATAAAGATAACCCCAGTATGTTAGACTCCTTGCTTTAAGCTGATTTTGTGGCAAAGTTTCATGTGTGACCAGCAATAAGGGGTGATAGTCAAGTGGGAGCCATGCGGAATATATCGACAATTTTGCCTTCTTAGTGGCCAATTTGCTCCCAAGCCTTAATTGTGCAGGCATCACTGGATGGCCCCTTCATGGCTTTAGATGAGGGGATGCTGATAAAGGAGGAGAGTGGGATAGGGGCCATATAATTCTCTATGGCCAAGTGTGGAAGGAAAGTGATCGGTGATACCACTAAATTGCAGTGTGCTTGAGCGCAGTGATACTAAAGTTGTATATCCGGTGCCTCAAACCATCCCTGGTGGAACAGCAATGTAAGAGTGTCCCATTTGATGCAGGGCTGTTTGCCCACCCATGCGAACCTGATCAATTGTGATTGCAGCGAAGAAAGCCTTGGTGAGTGGGGTCAGGATGTTCAGAAACAAATACAGTAGTTTCAGCAATAGGACCATCTTCATCCAGGGGTATGCGGACTGCCAGCAACAGTGGAAGCGATATCAAGTGTGTGATTCGGTCTATAATTTTGTATAGTGTAACACCGTAGTTGGAGCGGATAACCTAATCTGTCACAATGGATCCATATGCCTAAGTACCTGAGGTCCTCAGCGGACCATTGCAGAGGAAAATTTGGGGTCAACTGGGGAGTGTTGGAGGTGAGTGGGAAAAGCTGAGATTGTGCCTAGTTAATGGTTACTCCAGAGAGATTCCCAAATCGAATGAATTCCTTAAGTGTCTTGTTTAAACTAAAATGTGGATCTCGTAAATAAGGAGTAATGTCCTCTGCATAAAGTGAGACAAGGAGATGTTGTCTTGAGTACCTGAGGGCGTAGGCTCTGTTGTGTTGTCTAAGCCTGGATGTCGTAGGCTCCATGGCCAAGGCAAACAGAAGGGGTGACAATGGGCACCCCTGCCTGTTGCCTCTCGAAAATTTGAAGGGGTTTGATACTGTCAGATTAATGCACAGCCTTGCCACAGGGTGGGTGTATAGTAACTTTATCCAGGCCAGAAACTTTCTTGGAAAGCTCATTCGGAGTAGAATGCTATGCAGTAGTCCCATTCCAGCGAGTCAAACGCTTTTGTGGTGTCTGAAAAGGCAGCTGCAGAATTTAGATCAGGATCGATATCCTGCTGCACAGCAAATAGCATCCTTAAATTATGCGAGTTTAAACATCTGCATATGAAGCCGCACTGATGTGGTCTCACCAAGTGTGCCATCAGGAGGGACAGTCGATTTGCTAGACGTTTCGCCAGTATTTTTATATCATAATTAAGTAGGGAAAGTGGCCTGTACGAGTCACACTGTTAAGACGGTTTCTTGTGTTTGAGGAGAGTTGTAAGCAAGGCCTAACACATGGTGGGGGGAGCTGCCCCATCTGCCATGCTTCGTTAAACACCGCAACTAGTTTAGGGGCTATTATAACAGCATACTGTTTATAAAATTCCACCGGGAGTCCGTCGGAGCCAGCGGACTTCACAGATGGTAATTGATTGATGGCATTGGGTATCTCCTCTGTGGTGAATTCCTGGTCAAGAAAGGCACAATGGGCATCACTCAACCATCCCTGGGTGACATCCCCAAGATGAGTCCACCTCTACGAGCACCGTACTCTGGGAAGTATATAGGGAATTGTAGTATGTGGTGAAATCTGTAGTATGTGTGTGGTGTCAGTATGCATGCAGCCCTGCACATACTGAATAATGTGTCACTGGCAGCCTAGGGTTACCTAACGATAGTGGTTAAAGTTTTTCCCGGCCTCTCTCCCTCCCCGTAGGCCCCTGCCTCTGTATATGTCCTACAAAATCAACATTCTCTGGCAGCTGTATCAAATTCTGTCAGCTTCGCCTTGATCTGGTCGGTAATGGATGAGTCCATTTCCGACACTTGTTGCGCCTCCAGAGTTTTTAAATTCTCTCTCCAGCCTGGAATGCTGGTCACAAAGGGAGTAAAGCACTACCCCATTTTTAGCTATACATAGTCCTTGAACAGCAACCTTAGAGCTTCTCTGACTGCACCAATAGTCAACAAGCCTTTATTACGAGCGAAAAAGCCAAGGATTTCCTGTTTGAGTTCATCAGTCTAGAAGGGCGGTCGAGGACAGCTACCAGATTAGACCCTGGGGAGCTTAGTTTCAGCAGGACTAGTGAATGGTCTGATAACGTACACACCAGAAAGGTGACCAAGCTCACGAGGGTTACCCCCCCAGACACCAGCCAAAAATCTAACCTCGATCACCCGCCATGCACCCCTGAATTGTATGTTCCTTTCCGTGTCCGCCAGATATCGATAAGGTCGTTTTGTCTGATGATGTCTCGCAGGTGCCGTGAAGTCATCCCTCAGTAGCTAACTGCAGTGTGGGATCTGTCCAACTGCTCGGAAGGGGTGCAATTGAAGTCCCCCCTCCCCAGTAACAAAGTGATGTTTGTGGACACAATTTGACTCCATAGCTAACAAAGTAGTTGTGGCTGTCCGTATTAGGCCCATAGCAGTTGACAAGCGTAATCGGGTATATGTTGCAAGTGTTCCTCAGACAATAACAAATCTACCATGGTTGTTCGCACGTGCACCAAGTGGGCACCCTGTGCCTCACAAGCAAGACTAACCCCCAGTTTATGAGGAGAATGAGGAGAAAATCCGAAAGGTGGCCCACTTTGCTGCAAAAGATGGGGAAGGTGAGGCACCCAAGTGTGTTTCCTTTCACAGTACAATACTGACATTGTGCCTGTCCAGGTATGCTAAGATATGCCTACACATGCGGGGATTGTTCAGTCCACACATATTCCATGTTAAGCAGGAGTAGGAGGTATACATTAGGATAGGACTGGATTTAGGTACCTCACCCTGGGTCACTAAGCTGTAACTGTGTGGTAAATATGTTTGTCAGGTAGGGGATACAAGTCTGTCCGGTTCCTGCGCATCCACTGAGCCATGCAACGTTGTCAACATGCAGTATGATGTTTCCCAAATCTCTCAATCCCCCTGCCCCCACTGGTAACCCAATCCCACCAGGAATATAAACCCCTGCCACAGAAAAAAAGCAGATAATAACCAGCCAATATAACATCAAAATAACTGTTGAATCAAGTAACCTTCGAGGTGAGTCCAGAGGGACGACTAGGAACTCCTCGACTAGTCGAGGACGCTGGAGTCAGGTAGAGCACTTAGTCCCTCAGAGCCTATCAGCCTCAACAATCTTGCTCACAGGCTCTCTGGTGCCTGAGACTGGTCTTGTTCTGATGTCTTATTGTTCCGATATCCTATATCAGGTGTTAATGCTCCATATCTTGACACACCGACCAGAAAGAGAGGATTCTACAGTCCTGAAGTAGATCCTCGAATCTTGGGATCCCCAATATCATGAAGTAGATTCTGGAATTTTCAGTTTCACTAATACTGCAATGGATCCTCAAATCCCTCTGTAACCTGCCACCCACATGGGGCATACTGTGACAGCTTTTGCAATGACAACCTGGGGAACGGTTTGACAGTGCTGATTGGGCGTGAGAGGGAGTAACGACTGGGCACCATACATGTGACGACCACAATTTTTGGAGGTATGACTCCTGTCACGCAGTGCTGACGACATCCTGTGTGGCAATGCCCTGATCAAAGGCTAGTCAATAATGCCCATGACCCAAGTTGAATTACGGGGAGGGGTGGTGTAACACCTGTACCAAGCCGTGACACATGTTGTCTGAACTGGATGAATCTAGACATCCCCAAACTAGGTTTAACCTGGTAACAGCCTGACAAATGTTGTGCAAATGTATTAAACATTGTTAGAGTTATTAGAAAATGACATCTTTGACCCCCCCCCATACCTGGCATTTTTGCACTTGGCTTAATTTGCTAATTGATTGCAAATCCTGCAAATTTTATGTAGAATTATTAAACTGTGCAAAGTTTTTAGTTAATAAAAGATTGACTGCCTCCTCATTTATTTTTACCCCTGACGGGTCTGCTGAAAACTTGACATACCAACAAAACGTTAACCTACTAAACATCTGCTGAATTTATTGCAGAGTCATCAAATAGTGCCACATTTACCAGCAAATGAGCACCTATGTAGTTCTCCCTTTTGATGTTTACCCCCATTATGGACCTGCATGAAATTCAGAATGATAACAGTAATATAAGCATGTTAAGTCTTTGCCAGAATCATGAAGATCCATGAAATGGTACCAACGTCATTAGCAAATCAAAAATGTTTGACCTCTCCTTTTACTTTGATCCCTCCCCTAAGTGGGTCTGTGTGAAACCTGAAATACCTGCATTGGAGTAACTTGCTAACTGCCGGTCACATTTCATGCATGCTCATCAAATTGCATAAAAACGTTGAGGAAAAGAAAATGTTATTGCCCCCTCCCTTATGTTAGTTCCCGAATTGATTGGCGCACAATTTGTTAATTCTTCGAAACATATGCAAAATTATGCACAGATTTATCACACAGTGCCAAGTTATTAGCAAATGGATAGTTAGGAACTCACATTTTAGCTACCTCCCTTAACAGAAACTGCCATGAATTGGTAACTACCAAGAGTAAGCTCACTGTGCTAAGTGTCTGCCAAATTGGTCAACTGGTGCTAAAATATATCAAATTAACAAATGCTTCTTCTACTGTCAAAACATACAAAAGCCTTTCAAGCCCAACCTTCACCTCTTTCAAATTTTAAAATCTTAAAAACTAGTGAATGGATTTACTCCAAACCACAAAAAAACATGATCTCTGAGTAAATCTGCTAGTGGTCTTTGCTGTAGCGGTGAACAAAATTGCCCATGAGATCTCAAATGGTGATTGGGAAACACATATTTTCCCCTTATCCTTATCTTGGGTGCAGATTTGTCCATGGGAACCAAAGTTGTAGGCAAATCAAAAAATGCATTTTTCGACAGAAAGTGTTGCTGAACCATTACCCCTAACGACAACCACCACTGGGTAACTTTTTATTGTATTTATTTATAAAAAAAAAAATCCCAATTTTAATGGCTGTGCAACGCAACACGTCAAATCATAACACACTTTTAACCATTTAAAAAGAGTAACTATTGTCTGTTAATAGATTGTACCAAGTATACTTAAGTGTCCAGCAGGCAGTACATACTTTCTAGTTTGGAAAAAGGATTTTGTGTATTTCGATGTACAAGTATGTACACGCTTGCTTTAAAGTCGAAGAAGAATTAAAAGGCATAGTAACTTGAGGGCATTTTTTGTGTACCAAAATACAGTTGATGCTCTAACTTTAATTTATTATCAGGTTGTTTACCAGAGGAAGCCCAACCATTTTCAAATTTAGAAAATGTTTGTCTCACTCTGTAATATAATGTGGCTAACAAATATTGTTTCATCACATTTTGCTCTGCATATACTGTTAATGATGATAATCTCTTGCTGCTCAAATGATGAAGCACATTGTGTTTGAAACCAAGGACCCGATTCACAAAGGTAACTTACATTTTTTTTAGTAAGTTTACACTTTTGAGTAAGCTTACTATTTTTCAGTATTCACAAACTGCACTTTTATAGTAACTTACACTTTTGTAGTAAGTCCAACACTACATATGGCCAACTACATTTACATCCAATTCCCCAGCGCACACTTAATGTCTTTCACATAGTAAATCATAAGTAGGGCTCCCGGTTTAATGGTATTTATATTTTTGTCATTTCCGTCTGTATTTATCCATATTTATTTTTTTCAAATTCTACCTGTATTTATCCATACTTATTTTAGGTTTTGTGAAAAAATTAAGCTGAAATGTGTATATTTCTGCATTTATTTAACCAGTTAATGTGCACTCGTGCCTGAATGCTTGACAGGTTTCAATGATGTATACACACTCAGGTGGTAAAATATGCACTTGTAAGAAAATATGTACATTTTAGTATCAAGGTTGTGCAAATCCACTGCTGTTTAAGGCTCTTTACTAAAATCCCTAATTTTTTTAATCCCCTTGCCTGTCAAACCGCCCAGCTATTGACCCGGCAGTCATGATAGACCGCATTTAGAATCACTCAAAAATAACCCAATTTCTGTTTTTATCCACATTTTAAAATAAATACAGACAGGAAAATAAATGGTTTTCTGTCTGTATTTAACTGTAAAAATTAGTAAAAATGGAAAACAGGGAGCTTTAATCATAAGTCCGTGTCGACAGAAGTATCAATTTCTTTTATTCTTCTTCTTTCGCAAATACACCAGTTTCAGCTAACACGTGTTTCGTCGCTATTCAGGTGTCAGTCCCGCGACTTCTTCAGGGCTAAGAAATCATATGTAACAGAAAGTAATTTTAAGACGATTGCACCACCAGCACGTTTAAAATCACCCCGGTGACTTGAGTGCAATCTTTTACCACACTCTTTATATGAAGAGTATCATTGTGCATGATTTGTGGAAACCCATATACAAAAATTAATCTCAGTTAGCCTAATTGTCATTACAATGAATGTGTTTTACAAACAATTATCTCTATACGTGGCAAGTGAATTCTCCATATACATGTTATCACAAACCTTTATATCACACATATAAAGTTATAAAGCACCTTCATGCCACACAACCCATGTCTGCACATGGTGTGCCCCATGCATTTTGGTCATATGTGCCTGCCATGCATTACTGAAAGTGATATCAGAAAAAAAGTAATCTAATTCATGGGTACCTCATAGATTAGTATGTCATACCTGAGGAGAAAGGTCTACTATCAGATGTATTCATCTTAATACCATCTTCCCTACAATAATTATCAAAGTACACACACGATGGAACCTGCATGCAAGCATAGTAGTGATATACCTACTTTGCTTACTGTGGTAATTCCAACCCGTACATTTTCACGTTATCGGTATCACTCCTTTACAAATATGCAAGATCCCTAAAAGATTCAGAGAAGCCCCATTGTAATGTAAACTCCCTTCAAATCTCAATAAAACACTGGTAGCTTATCACTGAAACGTAGTTGTTACTTCTACATGGAGCATCAAAGTCTTACCCCAAAGTCCACGAGTAGCACAAATTTGGGAGTCGATGTTTCAAGAAGGGACTTGATACCCGAATAGCGATGAAACACGTGTTGGCTGAGACTGGTGTATTTGCGAAAGAAGAAGAATAAAAGAAAAAGAAATTGATACTTCTGTCGACACAGACTTATGATTTACTATGTGAAAGACATTAAGCGTGTGCTGGGGAATTGGATGTTTTGACTGGGTGGTCTAGGCCACATTATAGGGAGTTGGGTGGTTCTCCCTACCTTACGAGCACCGCTAGATATTAAATAACAGGATAAGGTATACTTCCCCTAGGGGTGCCACTACCCTGAGACTAATCCACCCCACAATCAGGAACAACTACATGTACGTTAACATCCTGCCATAGAAAATAATGGCAGTTGTGACTTAAAATAAAACTCCATAGGAAAAAATGCTAAATTATTTAAAATAGTTAAATATATAAAAATTAATGTAAAAAGTATAAAAATGTATATTAATATATTTTAAATATTTTTAAATATTTTATAATCAAAGAATAAATATGTACTATTTATATATATATTTTTATATTAGCAAATGTATTACCAAGTACTTTGTGATCTCTGCTTTGTAGAGCATGTTTTACCGCCATCCATTTTTTGCCTCACCCTTCTTTCTGGCCATGTGTATTTGAAGGTGACACTTACCTTAAAGGTGTTTCTGTTGTATGCCACTCTGCAGCCTTTTATTCCATCCTCTTTAATTCCTGCATTTTCCCACCAAATATGATCAGTTGGTTTGTTTAGCCCAGTATACAAGGAAGTGTCCATTTTAGAATTTTGATGTGAAGTGGAGAAGCTCTTTGATATCTTTGAGCACATCTCGACTATAAAGGTACTGAAACACATATTGCCGAAGTTTCAGATAAAAGATCTGATCAGAAAGAGGTTGTATCAGTTCGGATTATGGAGAGGGTTTTGATTCATATTTGTTTCCAAATTTGTAGATCTTCTAAGCAATATGGATCTACCATGGCATTTTCAGTACATAGTCCATTTCTAACAACTGGGTAGCATGGCTACTGTGATGTGTATCCCTCAGCATCTCTACTGACAGAACATGCTTTATCAATAGAAAGCTGATAAGAGACACTCTAGTGTTGGCATGGGCTCTTAATCTGGTTAATCTCCGACTGTCATAGGTGAAACTGCCACTTCCAAGGGTAAGCTTCATCCGTGCATCCTTGTGTAATCAATAACTCCCTCTTTTATCTGTTGTCCAATTGTGAATTTAAGCATGGCTCAAGCCATTTAAAGAATTTGCTTTCATTAAAGCAGAATCACAATAATATAGGTGTTGACGTCTTCCACCAAAATACATAGCCAATTTGGGTTATCAAATTTAATTGATTTAATCTGTTAGCACAGTTACACTAGGTCCTTGTAATTTGGTAAGGCATAAATAGTTAAAAGGCTAACGATGCAAATTTTAGTGTTAGAACATATGGAATATGTACCACCAGCACACTGAACACTAGATACTATTTCACACAAAATTGAATTGGAAGTTTTACTGAATTAGCAGCTTTTGCGTGTCCCCGTCCTTATTCTATGCCACTGATTTAGTGTACACGTGTTGGTTTTAGTCAATATTGTAATCATGTTTTCTGGAAAGATAAAATATCGGGGGTCACAAGACATTTTTGCTATCTGGTCTAACAGAAGCCTGGCTGAATTCCAGCTCATGAATTTAAAAGGTGTACTAGGACCTTTTCATATAATGTCCATTTTTTATTTTTGTTGCAGATTTATATAGCGCGAACACAACCCGAAGGTATTGGAGCACTTTACATGAGCACCAGTTACGTTACACAAGGACACATTCATTTTTTTGGTAGGAATGGGGAGATTAAGTGATTTGCCCAGAATCACAGGATGTGGAGTCGACCCCGAGGCTCAAACCTTGGTTTCCCAGCTCCAAAGTCGGCAGTCTAGCAGTGAGACCACATCCTCTCTTGTTGGGCCTCCATGCTCAAGAAAGCCAGAACCACTTATTGTTTCCTACATCATTTTTAGGTCTTGCCTAGACAGTGTATGCTTTGTCTCTTTGAGACCATTTGTTTCCTAACAGTGGGCTTAGAGGCCTCCCTTTGCTTATCATTGGTTGGCCTCATTGACACTCATTTGCTTGCTGCTTATTGGTCAGCTGCCATAGGCTTCCTTCCTCTTGGTGTTTTTGTCCCTCCCCTGGAGCATGGACACATTACTTATGACCTTCTGCTGCTCAATGTTTAGGTGCTACTTTATTCTTTGTGCTTAAGCACTCTACCAGAGTGTCTTTTTCGGCTGGTTCCCTTATGTACTTCTTCCCCCTCTGTGTTCCATGCACCCACCATCCCTCACTCATCCATTTTACTTGCCATCACCCTCCTTTTCTCCCACATCTGTACTGCATGACCCCATCCGCCCTTCCACCTTCTGTTGTCTTAGCTGTCGCTGGCCATGTTCTAATGCTTTTCCCCCAACTTTCAGCCATGCTGCACTGCAGTCGGACTGTTGTACAACATGGCTAAAAAACATTGACAACGCCAAAAAATGCTGGTTTCAGAGTTGAGATCTATTGGTTTGGCCAGTGCTTGTTTGTTTTAGCTTTTGGTTGCAGTGACAACAAAATCAGTAAAAAAACAGTAGCCTTAGTCCAGCATTTACATAATCCATCAGAGTTTTTTCAGTTCCAAAGTCAATACTGTAGTGCATTTTAGTGTTATGACAATGTCACTGACACATTTAGAAAGTAAAAGATCTTACACCCAGGTAGCCACAACTAAACAGGTAATCAGTCCACATTAATACCAATGATCATACTGTTAACAGCCAACACCACTTCCTATCATGTGTACCACCCTGCCCTCTGGTATATGCTGCAATTCATTGTTAATAAATAGCTTTGCAGTGGCGCCTATATGTCTGGTGGTTTTTCTGTAATTGGTTGCGTCGATAATTACAATTTAGCATTATCATTTAGAAAACTGCATCTTTGAACCAATCTTGTGCTTTTGAGAGAGGGCCCTTTGGCCACGACATAGCTATCCAGGCCCTGGCCAGCAGTAGAAGCAAGAAAGTCAGTGGTCGGAGAGACCTTGAGACTTCTGCAGCATATCCCAGCAGTTCCATCAATGGTGCGAGGTCAACAAGGTGTGGTTAATGATCTTGGATACAGAATTCAAAACTGCCTGCTAGAAGTCCTGGATGCCTGCACAGTGCTGTGTTAAACGAATGAAGTCTGCATGTGAGTGTGAGTATCTGTGACATTCTAGGCTAACTTCTACATTGCATCTGTGCATGCATACAGAAGTGTAATATGTGCGTTTATGCATTTAAAGTGGAGGAATTTGAGACTATAGGAAGAACAGCAGTGGAGGTTCCAGGAATGTGATTAACTTGAAAGGGACAGAGGTGAAGCCTGCCCACTCATAGCTTAGAGTATTGAGAATCCAAAGGACGGGGAAGCTTTTGTTCTCTGGGTCCTAGATGGGCAATTGGGTACCAGCCCAGTGCGAGAGGTGTTGGTTACAGAACCAGTTTGTGTAACTTAGGAGTAGGGGACTGTTCATTTCAATAAACACATCCATTCTTTGCACCCGGGGTCACTCCAAGGGCAGAAGGCCTGTGCCATCTTGAATTGCCTGTAGAATAGCGCACTCTGGGATAGTCTGCAGTAAGGCAAATACAGGAGCCTTAGTGTTGTCCAGAAGGGTTAGAGAAATTTTGAACTTCTAGAGCTCTGGAGGACCGGGACCAACCACCCAAGTCAATCCATCCAAGGCACGACATTGCTAGGCAAGAAAATTAGGCTGGCCCCCTCTCAGCTTTTTGCCACCTGAAAACCCATCTCAGCAGATCCTTGCAGCAAGCCTTTCAGACTTTGGTACAACCTTCCCAGATACAGCTTGCTGCTGTGCCCCCTGGTGGAATCTCAGATCTGAAAAGGACACGAAGTCTGAATGTAGAAATTGACATAAACAGCATTCAGCCAACTAGGCACAAACTGACTTTTCCCACTTGGAGCTTTTCCTGCTAAAATCAATGGCTTCAGCAGGACCTTGCTGAATGCCTACCCCATTTCGAAGGGACTTTGCCGGATATAGCTTGGTACCTTGCCTGGTTGGATAATTTTGACTTCATTTCAGAGACTATGGGGCAATTTAGCTGTTGACCTTGCCCCCAACATAATGGTCCACCCTGTAAGAAAGACGGATACTAACTCTGCCATGATCACACCCCACCGACAGCCTGAAGGAGTAGGGCCATCGGAGGTTGACATGTATGTCCAGTCACCTAATTTAGATGGGTGGACATACAGTTCAGGTTTCACTGCCCGTACCCCCAGGAAACCCATGGTGATTAGAGGCAGTGAAAACTGGAAATGCCCCCCTCGTCATGGAAGATAACTCCCATGGCAAGGGGGCATTATTTTTTTATTTCCAAAAACAAAATCCCACTCAGGTGGCTTGGTTTTGAAAATGGAAAACAATGTAACTTTTCCAAATGGCTGTCATGTTATATTGGCAGGAACCTCCTTGACGGGAGTTCCTGTCAATGCTTGAAATGACCGCTGTCCCGACGGACATTTCAACATTTTTGTTGTCGGGATCTCTTCCAGGGTGATGGAGTAATTTACTTTGGCGCTCTATTGAAGGACATCTCGACTTCCAAATTCTAAATTGGATTAAAGATAAATTCTTGACCAGGATGAACCTGCTTGGCATATCCGACCTACTCTTTATCGTGGTCAGCCTGAAACCACACTTAGGTCCTGGTCAACTGCACGATGATTACTGATTGGTGGTTTACTTTTTCTGCTCAATTTTTCTCTTAAATCTTCAAAAATTCATATCTCCGGTTTCCCTTATTGGGTTCTTGTCACTTGGTTTATTACATTTTTCAATATTTTTATAAATTGGACTGGGGTTTTTATTGTGCTTTGTTTTTGTCTTCGTAAGTGGTTTGATACTTCTAAATGTGTTACACATTTTGTCTAAGCTAATGTTGCCTGTTCTTTGCCATAGCTACCAGGGGTTGCACTCAGGTTTATTGAAACCTTAGTTTGAACGGAAGAGGTTAGTGACTTTATTAATTGTGATGGACTACATCCACTAAAATGAATACAAAATCTCCTTACATCAGGGATATCACTTACTTTCAGTCACAAGTGTTTCATTGGAAATCACAGCACCACCCTCCAGATCAGATAGCCAGCGTTCTGCGATAATTCACCTGCTTGTCCAGCCATTTCTTTAGCTGGTCTAGTCACATAGTGAGGGTATTGATTTGGCCACTGATAGCTTAAAAGCTGTTCTTCATGTCCAGCAAAATTATTTTGATCTCATCATTAGCCTCTCCTGAACTCTCCATGTGTGACTGTTCCTCTTGTCTCAAGAAGCATCTACCTGTTCTCTTTAATCTTTTTTGTGCTCAAACAGCAGTTTGCCTTGGTTTAGGTCAGACTTCCCCCTATTGCGGCTGAGTTGCATTCGATTTGTATCACTTTTGATACACCCAAAATTGATTAAAGGGCATGTGGTATGCGGTAACCTAGCTAGAGCCCCAGCAGCTTCACAGGGGTTCAGTCAGCCAGCTTGGTTTGTCATGGTCTCTCATCTCCTTCAGATTGGTGTGATGGGGTACATTACAGCACATAGTCAATGTTCGCTGGGCATCTGTGCTGTGAGTTTTTAATGTTGTTTAGGGTCCTCTAATGATCCTCATTCCTGAGGCAGATGCTGGCATGAGCCCTCCTGTTACATCCGATCAAAACTAGAGTATCACCATCTACACCCATTGAATGAGGATGCCATGCGTGCCCGGAGTGGGGGCATACAGCAGAACTCTTTAAGTCTCACCCAGAAATAAGGCTTACTATCTGATATGTATGTGGGAGTTCCATTTGAGTGGTGGCAAGCCTTCCCAGGGAGTCTTGAATTATCTTCCCCTGCAGGCCAATCTGAAGTCATCTTGTTCGCTGAAGCCTTAAAGCTGGCAGATACTGTCTGCCCTCAAGTCTGGGCAGGTAGACCTCTGACAGTTCTCTTCTCAGTGCTCCCCTCAGCCGCTATGCGTCCCTGCCATTTTGATCTGCTGAGTGGTCTCCAATGATGCCCGACACAGCAGCACAAGTGCGGGTGCATTCTCAGGCTTGCTGCAGGCTAAATGTCTCCTCTGGTCCTCCGGAGACACACACGCTACTTGGCTTCATGAAGACCACAGCTGGTAAAGGGTCCTCTTGCACCATAGACTGCCCCAGGACAGAGCCTAGTATCATCGGGCACTTCTGTGCACCCTTTGTCTCTCTCTCTGTTCAACTTGATGAAAGAGAAATATTGAAGATAATGACTGATGTGTGGCTTCAAGAGCAGAGTTCTGCCTCTAGGTGGCCATGTTGGTCAGCAACCTAACCACATATCTTGTTCCCTACATCATTGTCTACTGCTACCTCACTTGAACTTCCACTATAGCTCTAGTTTCCCCTAGTTTAAGTACCTGGAATCTTTGTGGTTCCATGAGAGTTACATCTGATAATTTGTAGCACAGGGGTGGACACATGTTAGTAGCTCATGTTATTGGGCTCTGTGTTGGCTTATTGTTTCCAGGCCCCTTTATAATTCATCTGCTGTTCTGGGTTTGTCAAGCACAATTCCTCTTCCATCAAAGAGCGGATCAGCAGAGCAGATCAGTACTATTACACACCAAGCTGTGTATGAATTATCTTAAAGACAACAAGAGATCTTGTGGTGTGCTTGTCCCCCACACGTAAAGCTTTAAAAGTGAGATCTCCCCAGAATGTAGTACTTAAAGGTGGAATCTGCATATGCATATATGTATCCATGTATATCTACATCTATATGAAATTTCTGCAGCGTGAACTTACCCAAAAGGCAGTGGAGCACTGTACATGATTTATATAGAACAAACTCGACCCGAAGGTATTGGAGCGCCTAACATGAATTAGTAAGAGGAGAGGAAGTAGTATGATATACTATGATGAACTGTTCTTTAAAAGGTGTGTCTTCAACTTTTTCCTTAACTGGAGCTGCGTTGGGGTGGTTCCGATTGCCACAGGGATGCTGTTCCAGATCCTGAGTGTATAGATGGAAAAGGCCGGCTGTTTGGTATCCAGGATGTGAATATGCCGAGATCCACCAGAGTTGGTGAGCTTTCCTACAAGATAAGTGGGGTGCTGGTCATGATGGCTTTGTAAATGTTGTTGCTGGTTTTGAAGATGGTGCAGGCCGGCAATGGGAGCCAATGTAGTTCCATCAGGATGCAGTGATTTAGTCATATGTCCTCAAACCCTGAATGAGTAGTGCTTCGGGGACGCCCGTTTCTTCTGCTGTTTCTGCTCCTTGCTGGGGGCCGGGGGCTTGGAACCCAGGACCACACTTCCCAGCTTTCCTTGCAGCTTGCCTGCCGCAGACGTCAGCCGCAGACGTCAGCCGCAGCGCCAGGAGGTGCTTTAAAAACCTCTGAGGGCTCCCGCAGCGTGGGACGCCCGTTTCTTCTGCTGTTTTTGCTCCCTGCTGTGGGCCGGGGGTTAGGAACCCAGGACCACACTTCCCAGCCTTCCTTGCGGCTTGCCTGCCGCAGACGTCAGCCGCAGCACCAGGAGGGGCTTTAAAAACCTCCGAGGGCTCCCGCAGCGCGGGACGCCCGTTTCTTCTGCTGTTTCTGCTCCCTGCTGTGGGCCGGGGGCTAGGAGCCCAGGACCACACTTCCCAGCCTTCCTTGCGGCTTGCCTGCCGCAGCGCCCGGGCCAAGGGCGGGCCTGTCTGCACCCGTCAGCGCCAGACAGAGCCAGGGCAGGGCCACCCCTCTGACATCGCCTACTACAGCTCTTTAACTTGGCACTTTCAGCAACGCAAGGTACTGTGCTCTTGGCAGCAGGATTTAGTCCTTTTTCGTGCTAGGCAATTTGCTAGGCTGTACTGCCTACCTTGGCTTAACTAATTTGTTTCCTTTTGCCTGTGTGTTGCGACTGGACGCAGGGATGGGAAAGTGCAAAAATACAGAGGGTGGCCCGAAGGAAACCTGCACAAAAAAGGCAAAGAAGAAGATAAAGACAATAAGTCCAGCAGTGGGGGGGAAATGGGGGGTACTCGACCGCATTGATAACCTCTTATCGGAATATGAGGGCCTCCTCGACCCAACCAGTACCAACTCTTTGCCCCAACCCATCCATGCGCAATCCCCTACAAGTCCTACACATCCAGGTCGAATACCGGCTATGTTTAAAAAAGCCGTAGGTAAGAATAAGGCACATGATCAATCCAACGTGCATCCCAGAGGGCTAGTTTGTGGGGGTGGTAAGGCACCAGAAACCACGGTGGATTTGTCTTCCTTCTCCTGCAGTAACAGTTTTACACCGCTGTCAGAGTATGCAGACCTAGAGGATTTGCCCGCCTCCCAGGGTAGTGTTGTACAAAACAAGAGTTCACAGACAGATATCCGCCCAAACACGGACGTTAGAGTATCCGACAGGCCAGATGTGAACCCAACCAGCTCTGATGCCTGTTGCACGGACAGCCTTCCAAGACACACATCCACCCAAGGCCACGAAGCATTCACACAAAGGCCGCTGGCATCCCAATTAACGGTTAAGGTGCAGGAAATCAGAGCACTTAAAGCAATTGTGGGTAGCCTCTCAGATTCCTTGAATAGGGTACATACAGATGTTCAGAGTATTAAGACCCAACTGAGATCAGAAGCAACCAGCCCGGGTAACACACCAGGGTGCACAGACAATGAGAGCCAGCCACTAGGGGAATCATACTAGATATAATCTAGGAAGGCCAAGCAGAGAACATATAACCCGGAGCTTCATAGCTGATTCCTCCACTCTTAATCACCTTAGAAGAGCAGGCCAACATAGGGCTGGCTTAGGGCAACCCAGAAATTCAAGCAAGGTGGAAAGCTTTTGCCCAGGTCCCGCACACCAACAGACTAATTGGTCACAAGTTTCACAAACCTCACATAGTGCAGATGAGATCCCAGACACAAGACAGACAGTTTATTTAACCAATGTACCAAAGCACCACCCCAGCCCAAAAAGGGAGGATGAGGGTTCCCTAATTAATAAATGTATTCATTGGATACGGAGAGTGAGAGGCTGCCGGTCCATAATAAGGGAAGACATTATTGGGGCCAAAAGCCAATCTCAGTTAGGGGGCCCTCCAGATGCCCTTGATGTGATAGCACTTACTCTAACGCACCATGACTTGGTGGAAAACTTGGTGGCTTTTGATCTACGCACACAACATTTGGCCAAAATGAAAATACGTTTTAAATACAAGCGTCCAGAAAGGGCATCAGAAATTAATCCACTACATCATGTATTACCCCAAAATAATGGGTCACCATTGAAAGAGATAAATTGAAGGTCCCCGTCGCCTCCTCCTGCTGCCAGTACACAGGCCAATAACCCAGAGTTTGTCAATAATTACCCCGCGCCACACCGAGAATATAATCCTCCGGTGGGAACGACCTGCGCTAGTAGCATAGTGAACGAGATAGATTGCACCCCAGGGACCACAGCTTTAAGGGCTGGGCTCTCGCCAGATTCTCAACAAACATCACGTAGATTAGCAATCCTATCATGGAACATTGCAGGGCTGCGGTCCAAGGGTGCGCCCCCTGAATGGAATTCATTTGTCGAAGACTTTGATATATGCATCTTCCAAGAAACCTGGCTAGTAGAACCATACTATCACCTGGGGTATCTTAACTCTTTTAAACTAGCCACCCAAGGCAATAAAGGCCGTCCCTTGGGGGGGACTCACAATCTGGGTTAGGCAGGATATTGGCCTTAATATACAGGCACTACAAAACAGATGGCAGTGTTATTCTTGCTGTCCGGCTGGGGTGCGGTCCTTATGGCAATGTTGACATTTATAATGTTTATGCCAGAGGGCTCAGCGGGGGACGAAGGTCGGAAACAATCTCTGGACTAGACGAGCTCTTACATAACATCTCCTGGGCTACCTCAGTAGTCTTAGGGGGGGACTTTAATACAACTTTCGAGCCCCTCGATAACGGGGAATTGGATTTAACGGGGGAGGAAGATGAGCAGTGGGGTATCCCTCACCTGGAATTACCCCCAATCAAAAGATGGACAGAGGCAGCATTACAGATGAAGGCCTTAAGTTTAGGACATGGCCTAAAAGCGGTCAATGGAAGAACAACATCTGAGAAAGGGGTCCACACGTATAATAACGGCCACCACTCAAGCCGTATTGATTATTTGTCAATTAGTTTAAAAATTTGGCATACCCTACAAGATATGGTCGTGATGGACAGAATTGAGAGCGATCACAATCCACTGTGCACTACGTTCATATTTAGGGATTTAGAAGAGCAGTTACAAACCCATAACCCAATTTCCGCAGGTGAATTGTTATTGGCCAACGATATGCGACATCTAAAATGGCCGATGATAATAGAACAACCAGAAATACTAACAGCCATCAGCAGCGACATGGACCACACTCTAACTGAGATGGTGTCTTCCATTCGTGATGGTGACCCACCAAAAGAAATAACATCATTACACACTACCCTATTTGAAAGAATGCGTTCATATTTTCAAATACCCTGTAGGCCAAAGGGGAAGGGAAGCCAGCAACGGTATCAATGGTACAATAGGGAGTGCAAACAAGCTCTTAGGGTCTTGGGGGAGGCAATAAGAGCAGGCGATCAGCCTAGAGTTCAACACACCAGGAAGCTTTATAAGCAGGCGCTGATGAATGCAAAAAAGGCCTGGGCTGAGAAAAGATGGCAGGAATTAAAAGAAGCAAGCTGTGGGTGAAATATGCAATGTTTTTGGAGTTTGGTAAAATGGGGCACGGGGGGAGTAGCGCAACCTCCCCAAAATCACGTGGAACCCGACACGTGGGTAAATCATTTTGCAGAGCAATACGCAGACAATGACAGCGAGGACCGTGACCCCTTCCATGCTCACTTGTACTCACCTGATATAGTTTTTGATTTAGCGGATGTAAATAATGCATTGAGTACAATCACTAGTGGGAGAGCCCCGGGTATTGATAACGTCCCAGCTGATATTTTCTTGCAGGACAAGGCAAAATGGAGCCAGTATATAATGCTGTTGGCTAATGCCATTGCCCATGGTGCCCCGATTCCGGATACTTGATGGGGGGGCGGAGATTATCCCGGTATACAAGAAAGGGGATAAATCCCTACCAGGGAACTACAGGCCAATAAACTTAATAGACTCGATTCAGAAAGTAATGGCACAACTTGTTTTAGCAAAAATCCAATCTTGGATTGATGATAATCACATCTTGAACCCACTCCATGCAGGCTTCCGGGCCCACCTAAGTACTATCGACCAGGTTTTTCGATTTTTATTAATTCACTTGCGGACGGTGGTCCTTGGAAAAGGCAGCATCTATGCCGCCTTTGTTGACCTTAAGTCAGCCTTTGATTTAGTCTCACGCCCCAAACTGTGGAGGGTACTCGAAGAGCTCGGGCTGCCCCTTGACTTACTCTCTTTAATTGTTCGCCTCCACAAAAACAATTTTGCCCAAATTCGATGGGGGGCACAGGGAAGCAAGACTGATCCCTTTCCCATAGAGAAGGGAGTCCGCCAAGGCTGCGTTTTAGCACCCACACTATTTTCACTTTTTATCAATGGAATTGTCAATTTTTCATCCTCTATTTCCACAGATGCGCCAGTCCTAGCAGGCCAAAAAATTCCAATTTTAATGTTTGCGGATGACACGCTTATAACATCTAAAACACAGAGTGGGTTAAAGCGTGCACTGCAGTGCTTCGAAGAATTCTGCTCACTACGTGGTCTAAAAATAAACACTGCAAAAACTAAGTTTATGACCTTTAATCAACACAGGTCATTCAAGGGTGGCATGGTAACGGATGGGCTACCCTTGGAGCAGGTAGAGGCATTCACTTATTTAGGCATCACTTTGCAGAAAGGACTGAGCTGGAGGCCACACATCGACACCATGGTTTTGAAACACAGGCAATTAGCCGGTGCTCTGACCAAGGAATTTAAAACATCTCTGACTAAGCCTCTCACCCCAGTGCTGCAAATTTACAGCTCCAAGGTAGTGAGCTCAGTCCTGTATGGTGCCGAGTTATGGGGTTTTGAGAAATTGACCCAACTAGCTGCATCAGAGAACAGGTTTATCCGAGGGATCACAAGCCTACTCAAAAGTACCCCTACGCTCCTTCTGCGTTATGATCTTGGCAGGAAAGCACTGGTAGATCTAACAAGATTATGCCCCATCCTCTATTGGCGTAGGATTTGGTGTACGCCAGAACTGGCCACTTTTGCAGAAGGTCTCAGAGATCTAATGGAGGCTGATCGCTTCCATAAAATCAGCTGGCTGTGCGACATTAGAAGATCTTTAACCAGTATGGGAATGTCATCTTTATGGGAAACCCCTAGCAGCATCCAGTTTCCATCAAAAGATTTAATAAAGCAAAGGTATTGGGAACAGAATGTACAAGATGCTTATAGAAAAAGCGATGGGTCAACACTGACAGGGAAGTTTTTACAAACAAAATCACGCCTGACTGCTGAGAATTACTGGGATGCAATCTCTAAGCCGCTAGACCTCAAGCTGTATTTTCAGTTTAGAGTAGGATGCTTACCCCTGAAGTTTCTTACTGCTAAATGGTTTGCTACTGACGACAATAAATGTCCAAACTGCATTGGTATGGAAGAAACTTACTCATGTGCTGTTTGTATGCCCAGCGTATGTTGCACCTCGTAAAGTATAGCTTGCACCGACTTGTAGGAATATGGGCACTAACTCATCGAGCATAGCCCTGAGAATCCTTTGTCCTGACCCATCACTTACTTACGCAGTGCCAATGGCAAAATTCTTAAGATGGATGTGGTCAATAAGATCTAAATTGCTCCCTGCAAACAATTGAATGTAGGATTATGTCATCTGTGATAATGAAGCATTTTAGGCCTGCTGGGACCTTTTTAAAGCATCAAAAATGTATTTATTCTAACTTACAATAATATTGTGTGTGTTTTTAATTCATTTTTAAGTTTCTGATGTATTTTAATGCACATTTCGATGTGTTGTTTTTATCCAATGAACTAGTTTCGTAGAAGCCAATGCTCAAAATGTGAAATCAAATTTTTATGTACACAGCTTTTGTGACACACATTGTCGAATAAAGCTTATGTTATTGTTGTTGTAGTGTTGAGGCGTGTAGGATGCCCCCAAGGGGTGCCAGTGTGGAATCTGATAGGCCATGGTGTAGGGCAATTTGATTATCCAGATGTGAGAATACGAGGGCTTGAACAGCAGTTCTGAAATGGCTTTCTGGAAAAACGAGTTGACTTTCTTTAAAAGAGAAAGCTGGTGCCAGGCTGTCTTTGTTTTATTAGCTTCAGCCCGCCCTCTTGAGTCGTGAACCAGCCACGACCTACGGGAGGGTCGTGGCTTCCTGGGTAGGTCTCTCAATGGTAACACTGCTGAAAACGTTCCTCGCTCCTACACCACCAGTTTTGTTTTCATCCTTGTGTGGTTTATGTTGCCAGCAAAGTGAGGACACAGTGTAAAAGGTAAAGGGGGGGAGGGCGGTGTAAAAGGAGAGGGGGTGGAAGTGGCTGAAAAGGAGGAGCCCTGATTTACACCAGAAACTCTACGAATGCCCTAACCTTTAATAGGGAGCTTGAGTTGATAGTGACAGTAACTCATAGGTTCTGAATAGTTTGGTGGTTGTTTTGTTTGTCTGCTGTTAGGCAGTATTGCCATTTTAACGTAAAAAGAAAAGGAATAGTCAAGTTGAAAGAAGAATCGACCAAAAGGCAGTAAACAGAAAGCAGAGCCCAAATACCATGGGAACAGGAAGGACAGAGTAATAGTAAAACAGAAACGCAGAAGATTAGTGAAAAGGAGGAGGCCGAAGCCTACGAAGAGAATAGGTGGTAAACTAGGAAGAAGAAACCTAAAAGTTAAAGCTAAAAAGAATAGAGAAAAGATCACGAGAGAGACAGGAGGGTTAGTTATGATTTAAAAAATTTTTTTTTTATTTGTATTCTTCTTTCATGACTGATACATACCATTCTGCTCTCCCTAGGGTCCACTGAGAGGCGGGGTCTCCTGCCGCTTTAGTGTTGAAACCTGAATGGAAAAGGAGGAAGGGTCAGAAATCGGGGACAACACAAAGCCTATCAAGAAGCCAAGCACTGCAACTTAAGGACTTCTCGGAATTCCTACTCCATGACATACCTATATGGTCTTGAATAAAAGGCTTTTGAATAAAACCAGGGGAAGAATTGTAAAACAGTATCTTGATTCTTTACTTCTAAGAAGATTTGCACACCCACAACCTACAGGTCCATGATACAATGCTGCCCAATCATTATTGATACATCTTAAATATTATTACACTTACTAGCCTTTGTTTTGTGTTAATTAGCACTTTGTTGTGAGTCTTGTTGTAGGAAGCTGGCTCTCTATATATTGCACCAAAACGAGGTACACTGTGCAGAGTCCAGGTGATCCTTATTGATTTACAGAGGCACAAGTAACACACCCAAATGTGCTCTTTTGTGGTAGTGTGGGTGAGCAGTTTAGGCTTATAAGAGGATAGGGGCTAAGCATTTGTTGTCAGTGGCGGCTGGTGACATTTCAAAGTGGTGAGGCGTAAAAGGTAGGGCTGAGTTGTACGTAGCAAGCGAGTGAAGCGCGCAAGTCCGACTGCCATAAGGAGAGTGCAAGGGGTTCTCCCCTGAGAACCTTTTGAAAAAAAGAGAGGAAAATGGAGCATTATAAAGCACATTTAAATAAAGAATTGTGTGAAAAAGCAAGAAGGTTTATGAAGCAATTGTGAATATGGGGCTTGAAATATTTAATCACAGGAAAAACAGCCTCATATCTTACTGCAATAAATATGTTCAACATGTTACCATAGTGTGCAAATTGTACATTGCGACAAGGTTTTTAATTATCTTACCTACGTACACAGTTGCCTCTTCACTGCATCTGATTGGTAAAACAAACAATTTCATGCCATATTGATTAATGATCTCTTAAGAAGAATGATCATTGCAAAATTAAAATGTTAAGTTATGTTCACACCACCTCTCCATGTTTCGATTTCCCGATGCCTTTCTCCAATATTGTCTGCCTCTCCTTATATTTTACACATTCTGGATCATGTTGTAGTCTCTCTCCCTGTCTTTTCTTGTGCTGACTCTCTTCATGTGGCTTTCACTTGCCAATTATGCTCTAACCTCATGGGCCAAGAATTGAAGAAAGATCATTCCCCTCTGATGTAAAATGGAAGAAAGAGATACCCATCTCGTTACTGTTTTGCACGATGTGAACCAAAAATCCTTTGGTTAATCTCGAATTACGTGTGTGACCAAAATTGTGTAATCCTAGGCATATATTTTACTTCACCAATCTTCATTTTTCTTTATTATAACATATGAAAGTTCCTTCAAATACGTGCGTTCTGGATGAGCACTGTGCAAAAACCCCTCTGCAGTGGGCACTTGACCTACAGAGCTAGTATTCCCTATTCCTTTCCATTGCCCTTAAAAGAAAGAACTAATCGGCAGCACGCCTAAAAACCTGTGAAATGTTGCTCTCCTCTCCAGCATTAAAAGTCAAAATGTGTGAAAAGCAGCGACCCCTCCCACCACTCCGCTGGCATCCAAGTCGAATCAAAGGTGACTTGCAGACAAAACTGCCAGCTAATTCAACCATGAAAGGTGTGATTGCAGCCACTGGCACTCTTGTGAGCTCCTGCGCCCTCCCCAGCCCTAAAACAACTCGGACAATGTGTGAACCAGCATCGGTGTGAAGTGCAGCCCCCACCCTTTCTGCCAGTAAACCCCCCCTCCCTCCCCAACTGCTCCTGGGGGTCCGACAGCAAGGTTCGGGAATGTGCTAGGAGCATTGCAGGAAAAGAGGATCAAAAGGTTTACCCGGGTGTCCCGGGCCTAGACAGGTACAGGAGGACTCGCCCATTTAAACTAGCCTATAGGTAGGTGTGTGCTAGCGTGAGTTTATCCAATTATTAGGTTGTAGTAGTTATTTAATATCACTGAATTTACCCCAAATAATCGAACCTGGAATGAATAATTGCCAGGATGACACAACAGCGGATCCTAAATGTAATCACACAAAAACACACATTTTGTCACTAGACCCCAGAAACAGCTCTGTCCCCTAGCAAGCAACGTTTAACCACTGTGGCCTGCCTACCTATTGTTCCAGTAGCGATGGGTGACATTGGCCCGGTGAGGCTTTTGGAGGCTGGGAGAGTAAGGGAATCCCACCCTTTTGCAACTCAACATTGGGTTGGGTGGGGTGGGGGTCTGTGTCCATGATTCTTACTGATCCCACCCCATCCTATGACAACTTAGGAAAGGGTAGAGTGGGGAGCCATTAATCACTGCCATGCAGCCACTCCCCGAGCTGATGCTCATGCCACCCGGGGCCGCTTCAAAAAGTGGCACTACTGCGCGTCATCTAAGGGGTGGAAACCAAAGCCTCCAGATAATGGAAAACCGGGACTGAAGTGATTTAAGCCTATAGGCATCCATGATGTTTGACACATGCACACTAGCACATGTGCATAAAGCGAGTGTCAGAGTAGGACTCCAACAAAGGGCAGTGTCGGTCGGCTCTCTGAAAGGTCGTTTTGTTCTTCTGCTTTGTGTCTTCCAAACAGTTAAATAAATTATCAATATAGGCAGCTTTTGATGTGATTATTTATTTGCTGGTTGCACATAAAGTAGGAACATTGTAGAGGGGGCGCAGCCCCTGGCCCAAAGAAAGCAGCCGACCCTGTTTGTTGAACTCAGAGGCAATAGATGAGGCACACACTCAAGAATAAATCCGAGAGCAATTTAGAAAAATACCACCTATTTTTATATAAAGTCCAATACCAAGAACTTTAAGATCAAGTAAGTACTTTTCGATATATTGATGTTTACAGGTAAGTAAACTTTTCACATAAATACGTCTTTATGCGTTGATGCTTTCCTGTGGGAAAAAAGACATATACTGCATTCAATAACTTGCAATAGGTTTCTTGGGGTCCCCTCCAGGACTAAAGATGGTAGAGGGCTAAGACCCAAAATACCACCAGCAGTCTTTACCTGCCCTGGAGCATCAGGGTGCAGAGGTTGGTAGCTTTGTGTGCTACACCAAAGGAGAGGGGGGGGCACCAAGAAACAGGCTGCAGAGGGGGACTTGGGGATAAGTCCAGGAGCTCCCAATGGGGGGCTCGTTTAGTGAGGCCCTGGGAACAAGGAAGCTCAGTCAGTTCTCGGGAACCTGGGCTGGGGGCTTGGGTGCAGAGTGGTTAGGTCGCCTGGGCTTGTGCGTCACGGGCGCACATGGTTGTCGGTTTCTCTGGTCTAGGGGACAAACACAGGCCAGCTGGGCCTCTCTCAAAGTGGGTCTGTGCGGTGCTGATATCCCTCAATGGCTGCTCTGTCTTGGAGTCATTGGAGTCCGGACTGGACTCAAACAGGCTTTGGTTGCTGCAAGGGGTCTGGCACCCTGGATATTGGTGCTGTGCGGCTCCAGTTGGTCCTGGCAACTTCTCGCTTGGTGGGGAGATGGATCTGACCTTCTGAAGCATGACTACCTCTTCCTGGGTGGCTGCTGCGTTAATGGAACCGGAGGGCGGCAGAACGGTGGACTGGACTTTGCTGTTTGGTGCCTGCAAGCTGCAGGGGAGGAGCTCCTCTACTCCAAAGGAGATTGGTGGCAATTTGCGATGTGCTAGCAGTCCACTGGGGTTCTTGGCAGATGCACAGCGGCAGGACGAGTTGGTTTGTCTCCATTGTCAGGACAGGTGCAGGCAGGCAGGGTTTTCGCACCAAAAAGTTCACAGATGGTCCTCAGTTCTCTCTTCTTCGCTCTTCTTTGTCCTCTATTTCTTGTGTCCATTGAATCTAAGTTCCTGCTGTCAGGGGTGCCACATAAATACTTAATTTAGGGACATTAAGAGGAGGGTATGGAGGTAGCCAATGGGCTACTTACCTTTGGGGTGCCTACACCCCCTATATGACCACTTCCTGTGGGGAGTGGGTAGAACCCTGACCCATTGTATCTAATTTTACCAAAAACCAAGATGGTGGAATTCTACTTTTCGTGTTCACTTCAGGTAGCCCACCTTAAGGGTGTAATTAGTCTGATAGTGAACATGCCTCCTGATTAGCTAATTTTCCCGCCTGTCTTAGTGCCAAATAGGCCCTGGGAATTGGGTGGCGTTTCCCTTGAATGAGGGAAGCCGGAGTCGCATAGCAAAGGCGGAAGAGGCCTTTGAAGTCTCCTGCCTTGATATGCTCATTACTAGCTTGGAGCAGGTGACAATACCTCTGGCCAGAGCAGGCATTGTTTTTGCCCTCAGAGAACGTGGGCTCTCACCTGCAGGGGGTCAGAAACCTGTCTGTAGTGGCAGGCTGGTCTATACCAGTCAGCAAGCACACTAGAGGCTGGTAGGTTTTCAGGGGGCACCTTTAAAGTGCTCTCTGGCTGCATGTCTTACTAAATCTACTACTGGCATCAATATGGAATTATTAAACAAGGTGTTTGATACCAAATACCGTAGGTTTCAGCGAAGCCATCATGTAGCTGGGGGCTCGTATTGGCCAGAGCCCAGCACATATACTTAAGATGGCTTCCCTGTTCACTGGTACTATCTAGTAAACTAGACAGCACAGGGGCATATCTGCTCATGCAGATATGACCACATATGTAATGTAATGCACCCTGCCTTAAGGCTGTAAGGCCTGCTGTAGGGGTGAATTACATATATGTCATGCAATGTCTGGGGACTTGGCACACAGGGTGTGTGCCATGGCATGTTTTCACTTTTGTCTGCACCATTTCACACAGCCTGCAATGTCAGGTCTGTCTATGTTTGGCGTGGGTCCCTTAGGGTTGGCACAATACATCCTGCATCCCTTAGGGACTCTCTGTAGCACCCATGCCCTAGGTATCAGGGGTACCATTTACTAGGGACCTACATGCATGCTAAAGGTCTTGCCAATTGTGAAACAATTGCCCAGTTACCTTGTGTTTGGGAAAGAACACTGGCACTGGGGAACTGGTTAGCAGGAACCCAGTGCACTTCAGTCAAAGTTGCATCAAATACCAGGCAAAAAAAGGGGGGTTACCAGGTTAAAAAGGGGCACTTTCCTACACTTGTTAAGAAGACAAATGCTAATGAAAAAGTGTTGTATATAAAAATATTTACAAGTATAGAACTGAAGAGGCAGGTGGTGTCAGGGTCTGACTCCTTGCGCCTGCCATACGTCCGGATTCAAGGGAAAATACCCCAGGAACTACAAATCCCAGAAGGCCTTAGTAGGAGGGGCCTCCGTGTACTTTAGGCAGACGCGCATGTTTGACTGCGTGCGTAATTTCGATGGTGAGGGACGGAGTTCCTCGCGGCTGCAGGTACTGGAGTTCTTCCGTTTAGGACTAAACGGAGTAGTGATAGCGGATTGCTGTCACCTACGGCCGCCTGCTGGATCTTGCAGGGCGAGCCGGTCTTTGACTTGCTGACTCGCAGTTGGGAATCAAACCGGAGTCAACTGGCTGTCGGCAGAGTGCACCAAGAGAAGCGTTCTCGACGAGAGAGGCGCTCAAGTTTAGGCACATTGGGATCACAGAAGCCTCAGTGCTTACAAACCGTGAAAGCGGCTCCAACGGCTGTTGGGGTTCCTTCGGCTGCTCGGGCTCGGGCGGTCGCTTGTCTGGAGAACAGCGCTGGGCAATACCAGTCATATCGGCGAGACGCCGCCAGGAAAGGTACTGTTGGCGAGCGCGCTCAAAAGCATTTCTAACATTGAGTTTGAACATACAGGGTTTGGCAAATAAGACGCCTGGATGTTCTATTTGTGTTTTCAGTTCTTCATGAGGAGCCTATGTGTTTTGGTCCCCTTGTAACTGTTTGCTGACGCTTAATCCTTATGAACTTCTAGGAGCAAGGATCTTTGGACATTTGCTTTTTTGGCTCTTATATTTTTGTGCTAGTGTGGTACACTACCTTTAATTTCTTCTTTGCTCCTGCTTTACTTTTGATGGGAATTCGGCAACAAGGGTATGTATGTGTAAGGGAGTTGGTTTAATAGAAGTGAAGGCGGGTTGAATGCGGTGTTAACCTGTGTGCTTTGCATTGTAGGTATATCCTCCTCCTGTCGTGAGCGGTATCATTGCTGGGTAGTGAGTTTGATAGAGGAACACCACGGCAGGTGGAACTGGCTTTACAGGTACTAATCCCTTTAGTGAGATCCTATGAGAGTAGTAGAAATGTAGATCCGTATTAATCAATGTGTTTTCTGTTTTCAGGTATCCCATTCCCCGCTGTTCCTACCCTAATTCCTTTCCCTCACTTGATCGCCTCAATACTCTGTGCATCATGTGTTAGAGTTGGGGATATCGAGAGGTGGACCCCTTTGAGCATCGCCTGGATTCCGAGGAGTTCCTGTGGCTGTGACAGAATTACACACCCACGATATTCACTCCTCTCGGTCCAGGCGATTCACAAACATGGCTTCCTTGGACAAAGTATTGCAGGCGTTGGTTGCAGTTCAGCAGGAGTTAGCAGCATCTAGAGCTGAAACAGCCGCCCTTAGGGAAAGAGTTGACGGACAATCTAGGAATCCGTTTGACGCTTCCCCATCACAGATCCAAGTACATGTCCCTCCGCCCATACCTTTTGGCTAGCCCAGAACGATATTCTGGGGGTCCCCTGAAAATTCAGACCTTTTTAATACAGATTATGTTGCACTTTTCGTGCAAACCAGCTTCCTTCACTAACAATCACTCAAGGGTGGCGTTTGCCATATCATATTTGACGGGGGATGCTGCCAATTGGGCTGTCCCATTGGTAAAGCATGACGATCCCGTACTATCGGATTGGAACGCTTTTCGTAGGGAATTTGAAAGGGTGTTTGACCAACGGGCGACCACGTTCAGTGCTGATAGGGAGCTGTTGGAGCTGAAACAGGTAAGGCAGGATCTGATTACATATTTAACATCTTTCAATCGGTTAGTAGCTGAAACCGCATGGCCTGAGGAAAAAGCGTATGTCACTCTACTATCAGGGACTACTGGACGACATGAAGGATGTGTTGGCCCAGATCGACCCCCAACCCACTACTTGTACAGACTTAATGAATCTGACTTTACGTCTGGATCACCAGCTGGCAGAGAGGGGAGCGCAGGAGACGAGACAGGTCTAGTGCTCATGTCGAGAGAGGGAACAGACCACTGCACGTTTTCAGTGAACCAGGACCAGAACCCATGGATGTGGGAGCCATTAGAGCACCTTTATCTAGAGCAGAGAGAGAGAGCCACAGAGTTCAGGGCCTTTGCATGTACTGTGGGAAGAAGGGCCATTTCGTGAGGGAATGCCCTCATAAACCCAAGGGGCAGGGACCATTCCGTTCCAACAAAAAGGTGGCAATCACTGCGGTCAAGGCTAGCGTTACTGAGGATACAACCAAGGTGGGAGTAGAGGTAGAAGCATCACAGAGACAGGATGTAAAACTGCCCTTGTTGGCGGTTATAGACGCAAAAGACACTGAATCCCACATGGTGCTTTCCATGACTCTTACAGCAGGTCACCAAATGCACAAGGTATGGGTGATGATCGATTCAGGGGCCACAGGGAACTTTATTGATACTGGGTTAGTGGACCGTTTAGAATTAAGGCGCATACCTAGAGAGACCCCTGAGAGGGCATTGGCCGTGGACGGAAAACCCATCAAGTCAGGTCCCATCACTGAACAGACAGAGTAGGGCTGGTTTTGAAGGGGGAACAACAAGACCATGTTGAGGACATTACTGTGAACATTATCAAAGCACCACAGTATGAGGTTATACTGGGAATGCCATGGTTATGGCAGCACAATCCCCGGGTCGACTGGAAAAAGAAGACAGTGGCTTTTCAGTCAGAGGAGTGTAGGCTGAACTGTTTGCATACTCATGGTTCTCATCTTCTGGCTCTTACACAGATGTTCCACATAGCTACTGAGGCGGAACAAGAGACGGTGCTTCCTTCGGTGTATGCTTCTTACAGGGAGGTTTTCAGTGAAGAAAAGGCAGAAAAACTCCCCCCTCACCGTACCTATGACTGCCAGATAGATCTAATCGCTGGAGCTACCATCCCTTCTTGTCGAGTATATGCCTTGTCAGAGCCAGAAACAAAACACCTAAGAGAGAACTTAGACCATTACGTAGACATCGGCTTCATAAGGCCTTCCCGCTCACCCGCGGCTTCGCCTCTTTTCTTCATTTCTAAAGCGAATGGAGATCTGAGGACGTGTAACGATTACCGCATGCTCAATAAGAACACGGTAAGGAATCGATACCCGCTTCCACTCATCTCGGTGTTATTGGATCAGTTGAGAGAAGTGGTTGTTTACACCCAACTAGATCTCAGGGGGGCTTATCACCTGGTCCGTATCCGTGAGGGAGATGAGTGGAAGACGACTTTTAAGACTCGCTATGGGTTGTTCGAGTACTTAGTCATGCCCTTTGGGCTGTGCAACGCCCCGGCAGCCTTTCGATTCTTTTTAGACGATGTGCTCAAAGACTTTGTAGACAGATTTGTTGTTGTCTACATAGATGACATCCTGATTTATTCCAGCAATCAGGATATACATGTGAAGCATGTTTCTCAGGTACTTCAGAGACTCCGGGAACATAGCTTGTTCTGTAAGCTGAGCAAATGTGCGTTTGATGCGACAGAGGTGGAATTTTTGAGGGTTATCTTGAGCCCTTCTGGATTGAGTATGGCTGAGAGGAAGGTGGAAGCGGTACAAGAGTGGCCTGTCCCGAAGAATGTGAGAGAGGTGCAATGCTTCTTGGGGTTTGCCAACTACTATCGTAGGTTTATCTCTCATTTCTCCCTTCTGGTCTCTCCCATCACACGTCTGTTAAGAAAGGGAATGCCATTTTTATGGAGCACTGAGGCCATGGAAGCATTCACGTTTTTGAAAAAGGCCTTCACCACGGCCCGATACTGAGACATCCACACATTGAGGCCCCGTTTATCGTAGAGGCCAACGCCTCCAATGAGGCTGTAGGGGCGGTGTTGTCCCAACGTGACAGACATACAGGACAGTTACATCCGGTGGCCTTTTTGTCCAGGAAGTTGAATGCGGCTGAGCTCAACTATACCGTGGCAGAAAAGGAATTGTTAGCCATCAAGAAGGCCTTCCAGGAGTGGAGGCAGTACTTGTGGGGGGCTCAGTACCCAGTCACGGTATACACAGACCACTGAAATTTGCAATACATGAAAACGGCCAGGCAACTCACGCAAAGCAAATGCGTTGGATGTTATTCTTTGCGGAATATGACTTTGTTGTTACTTTTCGTCCTGGGTCAGAAAACCGAAAGGCGGACGCATTGTCACGTCAGGATGAGGTTGCCGGACCTCGACAAGGCATCACTGAAGCGATAGTCCGTCCCAACAAGGTGTTATGCGTGGTAACATTAGATCATTTCCTGGAGGAAATTGCAAAACATAGATCCCTGGCCTGGTGGCAAAAATGGGCTGATCAGGATGCTCACCGTACTCTTAAACATGGGTTACCGTTGTATAGGAACAAACTGTATTTTGCCATCACAAGACCTTAGGCTCAAAGCATTTAATTGGTGCCACAACTCAGTCCTGGCAGGCCATCCAGGATGCACCAAAACGCTACACCTAGTAAAACGACAATTCTGGTGGGAAGGAATGGCTCAGGGTGTAACCCAGTGGGTGTTGCAGTGTGAGACGCGTGCCCGTAATAAGAGTGAGCCGGTCAAGAACAAAGGAAAATTGATGCCTATGCCCACACCTTCGCAGCCTTGGCAAACCATCAGCATGGATTTCGTTCTTGGCCTACCTAAGGATCAGGGGTACGACGCCATACTGGTCGTGGTAGACAGTCTGACTAAGATGGGTCATTTTATTCCGTGCAAAAACTTGCCTACAGCCGGGCAGACTGCTCAGCTTTTGCTGTCCCATGTGGTTCGGTTACATGGGCTCCCAAGGGTTATAGTGTCGGACAGAGGCCCACAATTCATTGCACGGTTTTGGCGTATGTGGTGCAAGGCCTTACAAGTAGAAGCAGCCCTATCTACCAGCTTCCACCCACAGACAGACGGGCAGACGGAGAGGTTAAACCAGACGCTCAAGAAATACCTCCGTTGCTATTCCAGGGAAGCAAACGACTCATGGGTATCCTTATTGTGGTTGGCCAAGTTGTCATACAACATGTGGCACTGTTCTATCAAAGCAACGCCCTTTAGAGCCAACAATGGTTTCCATGCTAAAGTGTTACCATTGACCGTCCCTAGCGATGTGGTTACTCAGCCTACAGTGATGCAACATATCAAAGGGCTACAAACCGTGCATAAAAAGATCCAGGCCAATTTGGAGCGGGCGAAACAATCATATAAAAAATGGGAGGACAGACACCGACGAGAGGAACCGTGCTTTCAGCCGGGTGATCGAGTATGGTTGTCCACAAAGAACATCCGATTCAGGGTTCGCAGCATATACCATCCTAAGTTCATCGGCCCGTATAAGGTGCTGCACAGAATCAACCCAGTCGCCTATAAACTCAAACTACCCGCTTCGCTACGGCTCCATCCCGTGTTCCATGTCAGCTTACTGAAACCAGCGAGGGGGGCCCAACGTAGGGCAGTTCCTCCGGTGCTCCGGGACGGGCAGTTGGAGTATGAGGTGCGCCGAGTGGTGGACTCCAGGTACCGGCAGGGGCGACTTTGGTACCTCATCTCCTGGAAGGGGTATCCCTCGGAAGATGATTCCTGGGAACCGAGCAGTAATGTCCACGCTCCTCGTGCAGTCCGCAGCTTTCACACCCGCTACCCTGGTAAGCCTGGTCCTAGGAGGCGCATGGGAGGGGGGCGTACTGTCAGGGTCTGACTCCTTGCGCCTGCCATACGTCCGGATTCAAGGGAAAATACCCCAGGAACTACAAATCCCAGAAGGCCTTAGTAGGAGGGGCCTCCCGGTACTTTAGGCAGACGCGCACGTTCGACTGCGTGCGTAATTTCGATGGTGAGGGACGGAGTTCCTCGCGGCTTCAGGTACTGGAGTTCTTCCGTTTAGGACTAAACGGAGTAGTGATAGCGGATTGCTGTCACCTACGGCCACCTGCTGGATCTTGCAGGGCGAGCCGATCTTTGACTTGCCGACTCGCAGTTGGGAATCAAACCGGAGTCAACTGGCTGTCGGCAGAGTGCACCGAGAGAAGCGTTCTCGACGAGAGAGGCGCTCAAGTGAGGCACATTGGGATCACAGAAGCCTCAGTGCTTACAAACCTTGAAAGCGGTTCCAACGGCTGTTGGGGTTCCTTTGGCTGCTCGGGCTCGAGCGGTCGCTTGTCTGGAGAACACCGCTGGGCAATACCAGACATATCGGCGAGATGCCGCCAGGAAAGGTACTGTTGGCGAGCGTGCTGAAAAGCATTTCTAACATTGAGTTTGAACATACGGGGTTTGGCAGATAAGACGCCTGGATGTTCTATTTGTGTTTTCAGTTCTTCATGAGGAGCCTATGTGTTTTGGTCCCCTTGTAACTGTTTGCTGACGCTTAATCCTTATGAACTTCTGGGAGCAAGGATCTTTGGACATTTGCTTTTTTGGCTCCTTATATTTTTGTGCTAGTGTGGTACACTACCTTTAATTTCTTCTTTGCTCCTGTTTTACTTTTGATGGGAATTCGGAAACAAGGGTATGTATGTGTAAGGGAGTTGGTTTAATAGAAGTGAAGGCGGGTTGAATGCGGTGTTAACCTGTGTGCTTTGCATTGTAGGTATATCCTCCTCCAGTCGTGAGCGGTATCATTGCTGGGTAGTGAGTTTGATAGAGGAACACCACGGCAGGTGGAACTGGCTTTACAGGTACTAATCCCTTTAGTGAGATCCTATGAGAGTAGTAGAAATGTAGATCCATATTAATCAATATGTTTTCTGTTTTCAGGTATCCCATTCCCCGCTGTTCCTACCCTAATTCCTTTCCCTCACTTGATCGCCTCAATACTCTGTGCATCATGTGTTAGAGTTGGGGATATCAAGAGGTGGACCCCTTTGAGCATCGCCTGGATTCCGAGGAGTTCATGTGGCTGTGACAGGTGGGCCTTGATGACTCAAGGGTAGCAGGGCAGTTAATGAGATATGATACTAGAATACCCCACACAAGCATTGTCCTGTTTGCTATAAAGTGTGATGTTGGATTTCATAATTAGCAGCAAATTGATTAGCAACAGGATTAAGGAGTGTCAGCACAGGAATGCCCCCTGCATTGTGTACAGTTGCGTTCCCCTACCTGAGAGCCTGACTACAAGGATCTTGTGGTATCCTGGTTTTTGATTTTGCCTATAGCTTCACAATAATCTGATTGTTTTGCCCTGTGTTTTTGCCCACCGCTGCTTCCCCTGCGGCCCCTCCCCCCTGCCGGTTCCTGCTCCCACCTCCCAGCTGCACTTCCCTCCCCCCTTCCCCACTTAATGGCCGCCTCTAGGGGGGATGCGTGCAAGTCCTCTGACCTCCTGGTCTGAGCACTGCTCTTCTCCTTAGCAGCTCCGCTGTCTGCGTGCACTCTGCCTCCGTTCTCCTGCTGTGCCGTTCACCTACACCTCAGAGGTTCGAGGCTGCACAAGTCTGTTTTTGTACCCGCTTCGCTCCTGCTTCTGGTGTGTTTTTTTGCTGTTTGCTCATTTAATTCTCGTCTAAATCTTGTTTTCCTGTGGTTGTATTGTAATTGTTTTGCCCCGTGTTTTCTCCTGCTGCTGCTTCCCCTGCGGCCCCTCCCCCCTGCCGGTTCCCCTCCCGCCTCCCAGCTGCATGTCCCTCGCCCATTCCCCACTTAATGGTGGCCGCAGCGGGGGAGCGCGTGCAAGTCCTCTTACCTCCTGGTCTGAGAACTGCTCTTCTCCCCAGCAGCTCCGCTGTCTGCGCGCACGCTGCCTCCGTTCTCCTGATGTGCCGTTCACCTCCACCTTAGAGGTTCGTGGATGCACAAGTACGTTTTTGTGCCCGATTCACTCCTGCTTCTGGTGTGTTTTTTGCTGTTTGCTCATTTAATTCTTGTCTAAATCTTGTTTTCCTGCGGTTGTATTGTAATTGTTTTGCCCGTGTTTTCGCCTGCCGCTTCTTCCCCTGCGGCCCCTCCCCCCTGCCGGTTCCCGCTCCCGCCTCCCAGCTGCACATCCCTCCCCCCTTCCCCATTTAATGGTGGCCGTGCACAGCGGGCGCGCCGCTGGCACGCCAAAGGCAAGCCCATCTACGCCCGGCCGCAACCAGCGCCAGGGGCCCTGGATCTCCAACCATCCACCGCTACAACTCAGTTGCCCTCCTCGCACTCAACACCGGAAGAAACAACAACTGCCAGCTGTCTGCGCCAACCACCACCCACAGACTGTTCTCCTGCCATCACTGCCACTAAATCTTCACCACCCTCCGCACCCCCACGGGCACTGCCCCCACGTCGGACGCCAACACCAACGAAGCCCTGAAGTGCATCCTCCTCAACGTGTGCTCCCTTCACAGACACTCCGTTGAGATCTGGGACCTCCTCGACACCCTCTCACCAGACGTCGCCTTCTTCACAGAAACCTGGACCAACACCTCCTCTGCCCCTGACATCACCACCGCCATCCCCGACAGATACAAGATCCAGAGGAAAGACCGCCCCAACCGCCCAAGAGCTCCCTCCGACTCTCCACCTCCACCACGGATGACCCCCTCTCCACCACCGAACACCTTCACTTCCAGATCCAGACCAGCCCAAGAACCACACTTCACGGCATCCTCGCTTACAGACCCCCCGGGCCTCGCACCTCATTTGCCACAACCATCGCCGACCTCATCGCACCCCTAGCCATCGCCTCCATGGACTACATACTCATCGGAGATCTCAACTTCCACCTCAACAACCCCAGCGACCCCCACTCCATTACCTTCCTGGACAACCTCGCCAACCTCTGCCTGAAACGGCTCATCACCACGCCCACCCACAAGGCAGGACACACCCTTGACCCCATCTTTGCAGGAGGAAACAGCATCCACTTCAGCCACACCATGCAACCCCCATGGACGGACCACCACTGCGTACACTTCAACGTCGACAGACCCAGCGCTCCCAAATCTGCACCATGCCCTCCACGAACAAACTGGAGCAAAATCACCGAAGAGCAGCTCAACTCCACCCTCAACCGGGACGCCCCCACCACTTCGACCAACGCCAACCTCGCAGCCAAAGAACTCCACAGATGGATTTCCAACTGTGCAGACGAGCTCGCACCCCTACGCAACTCCGGCAGACAGCACCCCAGGAAGGCCACCTGGTTCACCACCGACCTCCAAGAATCCAGACGCACCTGCAGGCGTCTCCAGAAGAAATGGAGAAACAGCGAAACGTCAGAAGATCGTACCAACTACAAGAATGCCATGACAGAATACCACCAAAAGGACTTTCATCTAAAACAAGATCCTCGCCAACTCCAGCAACTCCAAGGAACTCTTCAGTGTCATCCAAGAATTCACCAAGCCCCCCCGTGAAACCACGGACATCACCCCCTCCCAGGACCTCTGTGACAAGCTCGGATCCTACTTCCATATGAAAATCAAGGGCCTCTACTATCACTTTGGCGACCAGACACCCGACTCCGAAACCACCTCCCTCTACAGCAACGCCGGCCAGCCCACCATCTCCTCCTGGACCTCAGTCACCACCGAGGACACCACTTCGACCATGAAAGGCATCCACTAAGGGGCCCCCACGGACCCCTGCATGCCGCACATCTACCACAGAGCCGCCACCACCATCACTCCAGAACTACGACGCACCATCAACACCACTTTCAAGACCGGCATCTTTCCCGACGACTGGAAACGCGCAGAAGTTGGACCCCTGCTCAAGAAGCCCTCAGCAGACCCCTCGGACCTCAAGAACTACCGACCCATCTCCCTCCTCCCCTTCATGTCAAAAGTCACCGAGAAGATCGTCAACGCCCAGCTAACCACATTCATCGAAGAGAACTCCATCTTCGACCCCTCCCAATCCAAATTCCACAGCAACCACCGCACCGAGACCGCCCTACTCGCCGCCACAGATGACATCCGCACCCTCCTCGACCAAAGACACACGGCAGCCCTGTTCCTACTCGACCTGTCTGCTGCGTTCGACACTGTCTCCCACCACACACTCACGGCCAGACTCCACGATGCCGGCATACAGGGAACAGCCCTCCACTGGGTCCGCTCCTTCCTCACCAGCAGAATCCAAAGAATCAGGCTACCACCCTTCCTCTCCAAACCTACGGAAATCAACTGTGGAGTACCCCAGGGATCATCGCTCAGCCCCACGCTCTTTAACATCTACATGGCCCCCCTCGCCACCATCGTCGGACAGCACGGACTCAGCATAGTATCCTACGCCGACGACACCCATCTCATCCTCTCCCTCACCAAGGCCTCCGTCACTACCAGACTCAACTTCCAGGAAGGAATGAAGGACGTCGCATCCTGGATGAGCAGCAGTTGCCTGAAGCTCAACTCGGAGAAGACCGAGGTCCTCATCCTTGGACCCTCGCCCTCTGCGTGGGACAACACCTGGTGGCCTACTGCCCTCGGAAGCCCCCCCCCACCCCCATGGACCACCCTGAAACCTCGGCATCGTACTCGATTCCTCCCTCTCCATGACCCGACAGGTCAACGCCGTCGTCTCCAGCTGTTTCAACACCCTCCGCATCCTGCGAAAGACCTTCAAATGGATCCCCCCTGAATCAAGGAAAACCGTTACCCATGCACTCATAACCAGCTGACTGGACTATGGCAATGCCCTTTACGCCGGGATCAACAAGTCTCTGCTCCACAAACTCCAGACCATACAGAACACCACAGCCAGACTCGTCCTCGGCATCCCTCGACACGAACACATCACCCAACACCTGAGCAACCTCCACTGGCTCCCCGTTGAGAAGAGAGTCACTTTCAAGATACTCACCCATGCCTACAAATGCCTCCACAGCACCGGACCCCAATACCTCGACAAGAGAATCTCCTTCCACGTACCCAAGAGAAACCTCCGGTCCGCCGACCTCGCCGAAAACCTGCGCATCCGCAGAGCCAGAGCAGGTGGATGAGCCTTCTCCTACATCGCGGCCAAGACCTGGAACGAGCTCCCGATCGACATCAGACGCGCCCCCTCCCTGAACATCTTCAGGAAGACACTCAAGACCTGGCTCTTCGACTGAACGGAGCTGCTCTACCCCCCCCCCAACCCCCCAGCGCCATGAGACCCTCACGGGTGAGTAATGCGCTTACAATTCCCCTGATTGATTGATTGATTGATGTGTGTGCAGAGGCCTAGGCCTGTTTCTTTGACATGATTGAGGGAATGGACCTATCCTGAGACCTAGAGGGAGGCATTTTCATTGGCACATGCTCCAAGCATACCCTTATTTAAATGACATTGACTACCATCCCTGCCATGGTTGTATCATTTAGAGCGGTGATGGCAGTGGATTACTCTGTTTAAAAAGGACCCTGCTTACGTACAAATAAATTAGAAATTAACTTAAAGTATATGCATGAGATTTCACACTCAACATTTTGGAGGGACATGATATAATAAGGAAAAAATTAGCATCTGATCAGGAATTAGTGCCCTGAAGGAGTCCCGCTGCATCCGGGATGGAACGCGTTGGCTGTATTTCATACTGATGTTACATGGATGAAATAAAGATTACCATATTCTATTAAACTGCCTTTGGGTCTCTGGACTATATAAGCACATCACTTAATGCATCTGGGCGTGCTTTCTGAAACTTGGACTGTAAAGTTTATTTGTATCATGAAGTAAAAATGAGGGATCATCACATGCTTTGATGTGCCTCTCCAATTTTGTGTATTAATCCTTTAGAGAGTCAACTAAGCCTTTTGCTGAGAGGAGCTGCTGATTTTCTTCATGTGGTACTGCCATTTGGCAGATTGTGGGAGTGATTGGAGGGACAGTAGTCTTAGTTGTTAAGGTGAAAGGAAGCCCTTTAGTTGAGGACCATCTTCTGTCTCTCCCCTGATAATTGTTTGTGTGGCTGTTGATTGCCTGGTGCGGTCAGCTCATACCTCTTTGTGCCTCTGTTGTGGGTGTTCCATGCTGGAGAATACCCTGCTGTAAGGAGCATCACTTTACGCAAAGGATGAGAATGGAGAGCAGCCTAGGGAGGACACTTGAGAGGAACTACCTCATATTAGTTCTGAAGATGCAGACTGACAATCTGCATGTCCTGTCTTTTACTGTATAAAAGTGGGATCCACAGACCCGTTTTCTGTTTCAGTTCCAACTTCTCTTTGACCAAGGAAAGGAGTGCTCTGCAGAGTAGTCTGAGGACAGCTATGCATCCAGAATAGGTGTCTGCCTAACAGTCAGCGTCTCGTAGGTAAGGGACATCACCTGGAGTCTTGCCTTGCTGAGAAGCTCTACCCTTGACCTGAAGCGCCTGGAAACCAATCTGTCTGCTGAGAGGGAAGAAGTCTGGCAATCCTGAAGCAGGTATGTCTGTTGAGGGAGTGCCAGAAGCTGCCAGACTGCAGTGCTTTGCTGCTGTTGTGGCTTATGATTGAGCTAATGTGCCCATTCAGGTCACACGCCTCAACTTGTGCCCAGACTGGGCTCAAATTGGTGACCTGCCGCCTTACCATAACTTCCTATAATGCTGCTGGTTCTCTGAGGAGGGCCTGCTCTTATGCGGAAAATGTAACACTGCTTGCATGTAACTTTGGGGTGTTATTCTTACGTCTGTGTGTACATTGAAATCTACTCTCCCGCTTATAACAGATAATGTTAATGAGATGGAAAGAGCTATTTTCAACTGGCAACTATGGGCTTGTGAGATACATGCCCCATTACAATGGAAAGAGAGGGTCTCGCGGCGGCATGAGACCTCTTATTGGTTCACTACAGAGTTAAAACTAGTAAAACTTGAAACCCGCCAGGCGGAACGGAAATGGAGGAGAAGCTACTCACCAACTGATAGGAAAAGGTATGAAAAAGCATTAACTGAGTATAAAGTTGCCATTGTGGAGGCTAAAAAGGCCTTTTACACAAATAGGGTGCTTAGCTCTGAAAATAAATCCAAAGATATTTTCAAAATAGTTAGAGAACTCTCTAGTGCTGATCGCATCACATTGGCCATTACTCCTTCACAAGTTTTATGCGACAACTTGAATACTTTCTTTGTTGACAAAATTAAGGTCATCCAGGAATCTATCTCCTCTAACTCTCAAGACTGGAAATTACATAAGCGATATACTAATCCCATAACTTTGTCTAGTTTCCAAAATGTTACCTTAGATCGGCTAGTAGAACTTAGAAATAAGATACAATCTGGCTCCCCTAATGACCCCTGCCCTGCTAGGATTCAAAAAGATCTTTTCACACAATTTCCGGACACTTTTCTCTCCCTTCTTAACATCTCTTTGGAGCAGGGGGTGGTCCCTCGTGCTTTCAAAGAGGCAGTGCTGGTTCCGCTGCAAAAGAAAGCTGGAGTAGATCCTAGCTTAATGACTAATTGATAAATGAAGCAAGCAGCTGGGTTGCAGAGGATTGCACCGACAAGACAAGTCACAAAGAGTAGTCGAATATTGCCCACCTCAGATGGCCAGCTGCCACATGACCACAAATCACAATATTATTCACAAGGGTATGAGAGGCAATATATGCAAAATAACACTTCAAAGGTATATACAATAAATAAATTAGATATCGATTCCACGTCGTAGCTCGTAATCTTTGGTTGTTTTTATTCATAAATGGTATTCAAGACAGCCAACGCGTTTCGCCCAAACATGGGCTTCTTCAGGGCTGTAATATCATACAATATATACAAAATTATTTAAAAGTATTTTTTAATTAAGAACATTTTTTTAAAAAAATACCAAACTTATAGCCTGCAGTTTTTAAAATTGGAAACCAGTTGGTGACTTTTTTATAAAAAGTGCAAGATTGGTGAAAACCGAGTATGCTATGGTGTGCGATATATGAAGTATAGTGCGGGAGGAGACTATCATTAAGAAAAGGGTGAACAATCAGTACACCCATGTTGACAAGTAATAAAAGTGAATCATTGTATGGCAAATGCGAAACGCGTTGGCTGTCTTGAATACCATTTATGAATAAAAACAACCAAAGATTACGAGCTACGACGTGGAATCGATATCTAATTTATTTATTGTATATACCTTTGAAGTGTTATTTTGCATATATTGCCTCTCATACCCTTGTGAATACTTAATGACTAATTATAGACCGATATCACTCCTCCCATACCCAGCGAAGATACTGGAGGCACATGTTGCAAATCTCCTTTCTGCCTTCATTGAAGAGACTAACTTCCTGGATTCCCATCAGGCAGGCTTTAGGCCTTCACACTCTACTGAATCAGTTATCTTGAGTGTAGTGGATGATCTGAAAGAGGGTGCAGACAGGGGGTGTACCCAGGCCCTGGTTTTATTAGACCTATCCGCCGCTTTCGACACCGTGGATCACACCATATTAGCGGATAGAGTGGAAGTTCCGGGCCTGAGGGGAGAGGCGCTGGACTGGATGCTCTCTTTTTTAAAGGAACGCACTCAATCTGTCAGGCTGGCACCCTTTAAATCAGCCTGGGTCAACACCACATGTGGTGTACCGCAAGGCTCATCTCTCTCACCGCACCTGTTTAACATCTATATCTGTCCTCTGATTCATGCTCTTCAAACCAGGGGAGTGAAGGTATATAATTATGCAGACGACATGCAGCTGATTTTCCCGATTGATGAGACGGAGGGATCTAAGGATTTCTTCCAATATACTATGCTATTCATCAAAGATTGGATGAGTCATAACTATCTCAAATTAAACTCAGACAAAACTGAGATAGTCATCTCCAATAACAGACTCAATCAGTGGACGCCAGTACACTGGCCAGCTGCTTTGGGCACTCCACCTATTCCAAAAAATTCAGTTAAAAGTCTGGGGATTAAAATCGATGCTAAGCTATCCATGCATGAACAGCTCAACCTGGTTACTTCCTCTTGTGTTTACCATCTGAGGACCTTCAGGAAAATCAGGAAATTCTTCACCAGGGAAGCAAGCATGGTTATCATGCTTGCTCTGATCATGTCCAGGCTGGATTATGCCAATGCCATCTATTTAGGGCTTCCTGCTAATCAGACACATAGGCTGCAATTGATTCAAAATCAAGCAGCTAGGCTGGTCTTTCAGCAACCGAGACACTGCCATACTAAACCTCTTCTGAAGCAGTTACACTGGCTCCCGGTGACCCAGCGATTCATGTTCAAGACAGGCTGCATGATATTCAATGCACTTCACGAAAAGGGCCCCAAATTCATATCTGCAAAGATCTCAAGGTACTTACCCAAACGAAATCTCAGATCCGCCACAATGTCTATGTTGACTATTCCTAGATTTAAGCGCAAGAGAATGGGCGGTTCCCGTTTTTCTGTTCTTGGCCCTACACTTTGGAATTCTTTCCCGATAGACATCAGACTTTCATCTGAGTACACCATTTTCAGAAAAAACTGAAAACTTGGTTGTTCACTTTAGCCTATTGTTAGTATTCCTCAGGAAGGTTCTCCCTCCCCTCATAGCGCCAAGAGACCTTTGGTATACGTGCGCTTAATAAATTCCCTAACATAAACATAAACATTGTCTAGAAGTGACTATTAAACCCATCCAATCTTGACTGATGCCTTTGTTAAAAAATAATTGAGGGACATTATTTGCCTCTAACTTTCCCAAAATGTCCTTTGTGGATGCTCTCCAAACTGCCTATGAAGCTTTCTTTAAATGCAATCATATTGGTCTCAAAGGAATTGGTTGAGTGTGCTCTAAGTGTACAATTTGTAGCAAATTTCCCAACTATTCTATTGCTTGCTTTAGAATGATAACAATAACTAAAATAAGCATTCGCAAAACAAATAGGTCTGTGCTGGAAGCCTGCCTTTTCGCATTGCCAATGCTTTTTTTGCCATGGTATTTGCAAAATGTTATTGTAAGAGGATCAGAGGGAGCTCCATTAAAATAAAAAAAACAACCATTAGCTAAAAGCAAAAGAATTTCTGATCTCAAAAAGCACACAGTGTCACAGTAGATCCTTGCATTTAAAGAGAATCAGGACTGCCCTGCTGTCTGAATCCTAAAAGACTGGACCTGCTTGCCTTGAACCCAGGACCCCAGAAGTGACTACTTGGATCAGTTGGTTGACCTTCTGTTTGAGCTACAGGGACACAACAAGCTTCCAGAGGTCTTTTCTTGCAACTGCCCAACTTCCTGTACCAACTGGGCCTGCCTTAAATCTGCTGCTGGCCTCTGCTGGATTCCTAACTCCCAAGAGATGCTCCCTAGGTCCTGGACCCTTTGGCTGGAGTTAGAGTGTACTCCTCCAACTGTAAACCTGCTAGAACTAGACTTCAAGTGAAAAACAAGAGGTTCTTGCCTCTTGGCCTCAAAAAGAACCATCCCCGGTCTCCTCCCAAATGCAAGCAGAATTCACTGAGACTGACGTGGGACCTGCATCTGACTGCCAACATGACATTCCCAGATAAAGATCCCAGACTTTACCACCTGTAGCTCTTCGCATCGACAACAATCGACCCGCTATTTTCGCCAACTCGAAGTTCCAATCGTTTACCAGTCCTTCACCAAGTGAGGCCTGAGACTTCAGCAAACTACCACCCCTACTAATAACCCAATTTCTTACAGTAGTCAATTTTCCCTAGAGTTGTCAGGGCAGCGCCCTTCCCAGTGCCATTTTTTAGGTTTCGCATAGACTGCACATGCGCTGTCTCTGCAATGCATGTTATTTACACACAGCTTACCATTTGTTAGCTTCAACGTCTCTTTCATTTCCTTCATCCCAGTTTGTCACGGCATCGGAGCGTCGCCTCATCTTCTTGTATTTAGCCCTCCCCTGGAGCAAGGACCAAGTACTTGCGTACATCCATTGTACCTGTTTTTTTAGCTACTTTTTTCTTTGTATTCAAACACTCAATATGAGTCTTTGTGTTTTCAATCCATTTCTCATATCACCGTCCATGTAGCTTCTATTCCCTCCCATACCCTGTACTCTACCCCACTGCACTCTACTCTGCACCACTCTACTCTGCGCCACCCACGGCACTGCACTCTATGCCACTCTACTTTATGCCCCTGCTCTTTATGCCTTCACTTTACTCTGCACCACTATACTCTACGCGACTGCACTCTATTCTATGCCCCTGCACACTATCCCGCTGCACTCTACTCTGCACCACTCTACACCACTGCGCTCTACACCACTCTACGCCATTCTATGTCACTGCACTCTACTCTGCGCCATTGCACTCTACTCTGCGTCACTGCACTGCACGCCACTGCTCTCTACTCTGCATCACTCTATTCTACACCACTGAACTCTACTCTGCACCAGTTTATGCCACTGCACTCTACGCACCTGCACTCTACACCACTGTACTGTACGCCACTGCACTGTATTCTTTGCCACTGCACACTATGCCGCTGCACTCTACTCTGCACCACTCTACACCACTGCACTGTACGCCACTCTACACCACTGCGCTCTACACCACTCTACACCATTCTAGGCCACTGCACTCTACTCTGCGCCACTGCACTCTACGCTGCGTCACTGCACTACACGCCAATGCACTCTACTCTGCACTACTCTTTTCCACACCACTGAACTCTACTCTGCACCACTCAATGCCACTGTACTCCACAACACAGCACTGTACGCCACTGTAATCTACTCTGCCCCACTCTGCTCTATACCACTACACTCTACGCGCTACTCAGCACCACTCTACGCCACTGCACTCTACCCTGCATCACTGTACGCCCCTGCACTCTACTCTGCACCACTCCACTCTGCACCACTCTACGCCACTGCACTCTACTCTGCACCACTCTACGCCACTGCACTCTACACCACTCTACTCCACTCCACACCACGCCTTTACTTTGTTCCACTCCATGCTGCTGTACAACATGACGAAAAGACATTGGCAAAGCCAATATCTCTCACGTAGGCGAAACCTATTGGCTTTGCCAATGCTTACGTTTTATTATCATTACTGGAGTGGGGAGAGCATGCCCCCTAAATATACATGCTGGCTATCTGCCTCTAGGTAACTGTAGAAAACGGTCAAGTAAGACTTGAAAGCAGCCAACATTAGGCGTATGAACGTGGTCAGGGTAAACGTGTTTGAATCAATATGATACACATTGGTTAAAAAAATGATAGAAAACATATGAAAAAGAAATTTGTTTTTGGGTCGGGGGTGAGGCTTCAAGTGCAGAAAGACAAGGGATAGGCAACGACAAAATAAAAAATAAATAAAAATGAGAAAAGATGTAAAAATCGTTCACACTCAATTTTCACTGAAAGCCGCAAAGAAACAATAGCAAACGAGTCAACTGGTGTATAATGCAAAAAACTGTGAAACACTGCGTGGTGAAGACAAAGGAGAAACCCCGCCTTTTCAAGACCCTGTAAAATAACGGGCCGATAAAAGTCAATTGTTTGCTTAGAGGGACATCTACTGGCGAGTATTTTAAGTACAGTCCTTAACATCTCACGTTTTAAAGAGATCGACGGAGTTGTGTGGAATCTAGGATTCTGTTGCTTGAGTCTTGACTAGAGAATGCGATACATCTTATGAGTCACATCAAAATCTCTTTTCTTTGGTGGTCGCAAACGTCAAAACCATTTTTGGTCACGTAAAACTCCCATTTTAGGAATTTATCATCTCTTAACATGGGATTGGGACTGTATATCGATTAGGTATTTGGAAGAGGCGTGTTTTGTGAATCCCTTCCAAATATTGAATTGGTACCAGTATTAATGGTTTGAGAGTGTAATTTCAGTCACAAGCCATTGAAAAATTACTGTCTCCCAAGTTGGGATGGAAAATTATTTGCAAAATGGGAGCCTTACATTTTGTGATATGCGGTGCACATTTCAAGGGGGAGTAGACAGTGGTCCAAGGGCCCATTGAAAACTCTCACTGAAACTTTTTTTTATAAAAAAGAAACCTTTATAAATCAGCCCTTTTTCCTGTAATCTTTTTTAAAAGCAATCACACGGATGTTAGTCTGCTGATGCTTGCAGGCCACCGTCCCTGTGACTGTAACCAATCAGTTTGATTCTAAACTTGCAACCAACCTAATTAATATTAATTATGTAGGTCAGACTGTGGCACACTCCAATTCCTTGCTTTGCAAACTGACCTACTAGTACACAGGTCTGTTCACAAAATACATTTCTGGATGCAGAAAGACTGCTCGCAAATTGCAACCACATTTTGTGACCAGAACAATAGAACATATGGCTCCATATTCTTTGCCTGTCATCATGCACATAGAATGCCTTAAAGACTCTGGTCTTCCCCATCCACCACATATAAAAGTATATTGCCCCATAACGACAGATGAAAAATACTATGTATGTATAAATCATGGTGTTTTTTCCTCTGTTAACCCTTTACTTCGCAGTTATTTGCACCCACAATACATGTTGACAACATAAAGGAATTAGGCTGTCATTGACTAAAACTATTTCCTGCATTATCTTGGATTCCGCGAACTTAGTCCCATGTTAAATGTATGACTATTCTCCTATTAAACTGTTTGTTTTTGTATTTTTTGTGGTAAATCAGTTCCTTGTTATTTTCCATAGCGCACTGCAGAGGACAGCGTCACAGCTGCATCAGCAGTGCTTTTGTAGATCAGATAATGTCAATGTCTTGTCTACAGGTTCTAAGCACTTCTTATGGGACTCCTTCCCCTTGCCTCTTCGCCAGTAAGCTGAATTGGCGGAATTCATAAAAAGATGAAAAGTTCTTGTGTTCTGAGAGGCCTTCGCTCTTAATATCAGTGTTTATTCTCTTTTATTGCTGCTTATCCCTCGCCTCCAGAAACAGGCATCATTCTGACAGATGACTGTAGTGAGCCACCAGGACCTTCCCCACTTGGCTCACTGCCCCGGATGTGCACCATGTACATCCTCTGGCCAGGCGTGGCCAGAGGCTATATAATAAAGGGGCATAGACCGCACGTGGTCTTCTGCCCGCACCGTTACCTAGTGTTTATGTGTATTACGTGGCAGCAGCGACTAGGCCGCTGTTGTAGCATTTGCGTACTGGGCCATAAACTTTTTCTTTTTTTTGTTGAAACTAATCTTTGATTTTATTCATTTAATCTCTGCCTACTTCTTACTCAGTTGGTCCTCTGATGGATCTTGTTTTGTGCTGAAAGGGACTGGATATTCGGAGGATGAGCAATTGCCAAATGAGGACCAAGAATATGATAATTGCTACACTCAATCTTATCATTTAATGCTTAAGTGTGACAACATACAGATCAATTATAGAATTTACCCACAGGCAATAATGAGTCCGAATCAGTTTAGTTAAATCTCAAAGTTTTAGTATTTCATACAAGAATAAAGAACAATTAAATGAATGGCATACAATCTTAGAATTAAATTAAACTAAGTTTAATTAAACAGAATCAAACTCTGCAAGATTCAAAGATGACGGAATAAATCCTCCTTAACCAAGGGAGATTACAGTAAGTAAGCTTATGGATCAATAGGAAAACAGTTAAGCCTCATAGAAACCCTTGGGAAAGTTCAGATAATTCCGAGTGACCAATTACAGTTCGTTAAAGATAGGAAATCTGTCTTAGTCTGTCGCTGTAACCTCAAAGTGACAGCAGCATTACGCGAACCCCTTCTGTCTTTAGATGTCCAAGCAGTCAGTCTCAATGCTGCAAGATGGGTGAGCAAGCGAACCACACAACCCAAGCAGAAAATCTCTCTTACAGACCCCTTTCAATTCTAAAGTCTGAGCAATTATATACTCCATGGGTTTCTCGGGTAACACCAGTGCTTTAAATGGAAAAAAATAAGTGCAGGTACTCTCCAAAAGGAGCAATGGACTGGGGGGTGGAGTGTGGGGCGGGACTGGGGGCGGAGCCAGAGGCGGGGCTAGGTTTTCAACCTTTCCAAACTTTATATGCAAGAAATCCAAGTGCATTGTGAAAAAAATCAGAAGTATCTGTCCAATGGTTATTGCCCTAATAATCATTTATAAAGCATTTACTAATAATGGTATGTTCAAAACTGTCTCTGAATTTTGCCATCAAAACTTTGCATGCTGGAATTTTTAGAAACCCTTACTTATGAGAAAGGGGAACTACGAGTCCCAGCATGCAAAAGCATTACCAACAAAAATCTAGAACTGTCTGAAAGTGTAAGGCATTCAATGGAGCTGCCTGTCTCATTTGGATTATGTATGGTTTCCCATACGAAACAAGGGGTTTAAATGCACCAAACCAAACAAAATTGTGTTGCCTTTAAGGTGTTTTTTTGTTTGAGGGTAATCATACAAGTGGCAGCAAGGGCCACCGAGAAGGTCAGAATGGCGCTGTCTTCAGATTGGCGCTGTTGTTGGAAAGGCCACCACCCCAAATGCTCTGTATCAGGGGCACCCCCGCCTCAAACCCCTGGCAGAGGCATCATAGCCATCCTGGCAGGCCATGTCAATACACCTGGGCATCAGCCACAAGAATTGACTTGCCCAGTTGTGTGAGTGCACACTGTTGGCTGAAAGCCTCGCAGCCCTTGGGGCATTTAGGGAAGTGTGAAAGGCACCAGACGAGAACACAGACGAGCCACATTTGCAAAAACATGCACCCCCACCCTCGCGTTCTGCTGAGGTAAGTCTGCCAAAATGGAGAGCACTGGGGCTCATTCAGTTCTTGGCCTCTCTGCTGAGATTGCTACAATGGTGCCGGTCACCAAAGAGGCAACTCAACTGTATACAACTGGACGCAAAACCACCAATGTTTAGGTAACTTTTGTCTGCCCTGATAAAAATTCAGCCTTTCAGCATTTATACAGGTTACTAAAGAAGGTCAAAAAGTTTGAAGGGGAACTCCTCGCACCTTTGCTGACCTTTATTACCGCACACATGAAACACGGCCATCTCAAAGCACCATTTACGTTCAGTTTGAGGAAACAAGTCATCTGCCTAAGATTACAGTTTGATAAGTGGTCGAGCTACGAATAATAAAATCTACAAACTATGCTTTTGGCAGATAAGTGCCTCCTGCCCTCTTCTCTTACGCACACCGAGCGCCCAGCATTTAGAAATTGAAGGTCGTCTATTGTCTCATGAGTTTAATGGGGTTGGGGAGGGTGTGGGGGTCTGCTCAATTGCCTTTTAAACCCGAGGGTCTACTATATGGGCTTGACACAGGAACTCTGCGCTCTTGATAAAGCACCCTGGCTCGCCCCTTCGTTCTGCCTCTGCCCCGGCACCTCCTAATTTAATGTACTGTAGATCTATTTGAAAAGGCAACAACAGTAGCACTTGCGGGTCGTCTTGTCGTTTAAATGCACCAAACCAAACAAAATTGTGTTGCCTTTAAGGTGTTTTTTTGTTTGAGGGGAATCATACAAGTGGCAGCAAGGGCGGGGATTTACATGCCAGTAAAAATGCCTAATTTAAATTGTTGATGAACTAACATTTTCAGTCATTTAAAACAATGGCATGCTAAAAAGCTGTACTGCCTAAAGAATGCGCCCCACATCCTCGTCCATTCGTTTTATGATGGACTCTAAACTCCCACTGTGCAGGATCAAAGGGTAAACCAAACACCCTGCCGCCCCACGCTGCTAGAAGAGTTGCAGAGAGGCACAACAAGATTGCTGTGTCCAGGTGACAAGAGCTGCTGTTCTGGTGCTCCTGTGCGAGCTCAGCTCAGGATTGCAGAATCGGAGCAGGTCATGTGAAAAGTGCTGCCGAGGCAGGAGAAAATGCGAGTAGCACCACCTGTGTCTAGGCAAGGCCCCCATGAGTACCGGTACTCTCCTTGTCCTAGAAGAAGTTCCGGTACTCAAGGGGCGAAAATTAAAAAGTGCTGGTACTCCGTACCGGTGAGTACCGGCCCATTTAAAGCACTGGGTAACACCCCTTGATATCATCCAGAATATCAGACCACTCTGTCCCATTGGTCATCTACAATAGGGTGGGGATGATGTAGTAGGTTAAAATATACAATCTGGAAGAATTAAGTGATTCAGGTTACGTAGTTTCCTTAAACTATTACAAGTTTAGTCATATTGGACAATAGGATCATTTCAGAGAGTAAACAAGATCATGCTTTCGTATTTTCAGTAGTTAGTTCTCAAGCATCTGTTCTAGCATGTAACAGTTTTTATTGCAAGTCTGTCAAACTGTGCTACAAATGTCAAAGGAAGCAATTGAAAGTTAGAGCACAAGTGGCAGCTTTATCGAAAGTTCACATAGGCTTCAGATTATTCAGTTCATAAGTTCACGTTAGAAAAAAGAAGAACTATTTGAGGCCTAGATGAAATACAGCTCGTTCACTTGAGATTTCGAAATACAGCTCGTTCACGATAAAATTATGCTAAAATATGAATCTCGCATTGCATAGCTTAGAATATTAATCTCTCAACTAAATGCATTATTAAACATTTCAATCAAATCATAATTAATTCATGTAAGTATGGAGTGTTCATAAAATTTTGAAAATGTCACTGTTGCACACATATAGATTATGAGTTTCCTTTGCACATATATATTATTAGGGCACACACAAAATTATAAGCATGTTTAATAAGTGACTCACAGATGTTTCTACCACTAACTCTGGTGCAACACCTACTTTTCTGTTGTCATTTTCGGTGTTCACGTAACACATGAAGATACTATTCATCTATAACACATGAACGTTTAATTTTCGTATACGAATTTCTTAGTTATTGTTATTATCACATGATCTAATCACAAGATCAAATGTCAGTAAAGTTGTTAAAAAATCACATGTATTTAGTAAATATAAAATGAAATCATAAGCTCATTCCAACATTCTGCATGCTTTTACGATGCAGTATCTAAATCATAATTATGTTTTGTAATGTCTAGAATTGTGCAGCTTAACTCCCGTTTTGTCATCCTTCATTTAAAGTAGCTGCATAAATAGTTTTCTTTGTAAATTGTCGCAAATTAGGAAGAGGAAAACCTCTGCTCTATCACCACGCTCAGCGGGGTACCCCTGTTACGTCTGGGTAGCCCTGCCACTCTGGCGACGAGGACCTACCACGCGTGCACCAACAGCCCCTGTTGGCTCCTGTGGGGTTCAACTGGTTGCACCTCCCCTGAATGGTGCCACCCCCAAGAGCGGTTGGCTCCACGGCTATGCTCCCGTCTGCCGGCACCTGCCACACCTAGCGTACTGAAACCCTTTGCGGGTGACAACACCAGGGCCCGTCAGTGCTACGGAGTCTAACAGTCTCACCTGTGGTGCCTCACACCGTGAGCTGCGTTCACATCTGCCGCCTGGGCCGCTCCTCTGATTGCAGTCCGCTGCTTCTTTCCATGCATTCGGCCGCACGCCTCACCTGACCCGCGGCAAGTCTCGGGCCGCATCGTGCCAGCCGAGAGCTGCTTGCGCACCGTTCCTGCCACTACTCACCAGTCCATCTCTGCCTACCGGGGCACTTTCGGAGCCCGAGCACTGCACAGCGCCGAAGCAGGAGTGCAGTCGATGGCTCCCTGGGGCCTTGCAGTGCAGGCCTCGGTGACCAAGCAAATAGTGATGTTTTCCCTACACAGCAAGGCGGTGAAATTGGAAAAAAAGAAAGACAAGGAAGTTAGGTAACAGTTTGCAGTGGAAATTGTGTGGGACATTTGCATGAAAGAAAACCAAATAGGAAAAGTAATAGAACTAAAGGAACGGGAACACAGAGCAACATTGCATGTGCAATGAGGCACCACAGGCAGTCAGGCACGTGGCACCACACGTGACCGCACACCAGCAGTTTCAGTGCCCAGCAGTAAGCCGCACACATGAGAGAAAGTGAGCACACCACCATCCAGCCATGGCTGATGATGGCAATGCGGTGCCCCCGCAAGGGTCCCCATTGAGAGACTTACCACTACAACATGCACTGGTCGGAGTGCTGCAACCACTCAGTGAGCTCGCTGATCCGGCGACAGCCTTGCCCCACTGGAAAGCATGGGTAGGGAGGCTGGACATCTATTTCATTGCCATCCGTAAAAATGATGGGGCCATAAAGCTCTCCCTCCTACTCCATTACACAGGAGAAGAAATCTATAAGCTGTTCGAGCACCTCCCCAACACGGGAGCGGCGACCGACTATGATGAAGCGGTGAGAACCCTCAATGCCCACTTTCATCCACAATTAAACCCAGACTTTGAGCGCTTCAAGTTCCACCAAGTTCGCCAATGTGTGGGGGAGTCCATAAATGCCTTTTATGCACGGCAGTGTGAGCTAGCTAGTACATGCAGAGTCGATGACCAGTCAAAAGAGATAAAGGCACAGCTCATCCAGGGATGCCAGAAAAGAAACCTCAGAGGCCTAATCCTGAGGCAGCCAACCATCAGCCTGGATGACATCCTCATCATGGCAAGATCCCATGATCTGTCAGCCACGAGGGCCACCGAAATGGACAGCGCCATTACTCAAACACGGGAAAAGACTGCCACAGTGAAAATTGAGCAGGCTGATGCAGTACACACAACAGGGAAAGCAAGCAGGCCCTGGGTGCCAGCCCTTCCTCAATCTGGAAGTCCCTGCAAGTACTGTGACCGCGATGAACACCCCTTAGATGGCTGCCCCGCGCATAGCCATACGTACTCGAAGTGTGGCAAGATGAATAATTTTGCTACAGTATGCAGAGGAGGATTTACAGGGAGGGAGCCAGTTGAAAGCAGACCCCTTCTAAAGCAATTCGGCAGCTGTCTCTCGATCAACCTGAACTTCAGGGTACTGCCAAACAACCACAATGCTGCAGACATCAACTAGAAGACTCATTGCTGGATGATGAGGAAGAAGCTTTCCTTATCTCATTCACAAGTGACTTGAAAAGGCACAGAAGGCAGCAACCCACATCTGTGGTAGAGCTTGTCGGGTCCCAGGCCACCACTGTCCCCATCGAAAACCAAGATATTTACCTATGGAAACCAGTCCCAACTGCCCCTAAAGGAATGTAAGACTATGAGCATGAAATCCGACGACCAAGAAATCACGACAACATTCCACGTGATCGACAAAGAAGTCGACATCCTGCTAGGGAGTCACAAGGCAGAAGATCTAGGCCTCGCAACATTTGCACAGAATGTGAAAGCCTACCAGACTGACAAGCTGCTGAGCCAATTTCCTGGACTTTACAATGGCATAGGGTGTCTTAAAGCCCCACTGACCAAGCTGCACATTGATAAGTCTGTCAAACCTGACAGTGTGCCTTTTCACCTGAGGCTAGTGGTCGAACAGGAACTGGTAAAGCTCAAAAGTCAAGGGGTGATTGAAATGGTGTAGAAGAGATACCAAAGCAACCATGGAAAGTGTGTCTATGTACTGACATGCGGCTCACCAATCAAGCCATCAAGCGGGAGAGACATATCACGACCACAATGGACGATCTCATCGCCGATCTAAATGGATCAAGGTGGTTCTCTAAACTAGACTTGAACACCCGATACCACCAGCTAGTGCTCTAGGGAGAAAGCAGGTACATAATGACATTCTTTATGCACCTTGGGCTATGCCGTTACAAACGGCGAAACTTTGGCATCCTCAGCAGCAGAGGTATTTCAGGATGCCATAAGGGAGACATTGTCGGGACTCCAAGGCATCATGAATGTGAGTGACAACATCCTGATGTACTCTACAACCGGCGAGAAACACCAGAAACACCTGCAAGCCATGCCACCTTTAGGATCAGTAGCAACGAAAAGGGGTTAGGTCCAAGAGACCGACACCAGGTAGGGCCGTATAGCGTATTACAAAAGAGGGGGGAACCTGGTTGTCGTCAATCCTTTAGCTACCTGTTTACAGCAAGACCAAAAAATCAACTTTTTAATTTGTTCTGGTTATTTATTTAACCTGTTTCTTAGACAAATTTATAAATGTATGTACATTCTTAAATGCATAGATTGAAATATACAACTTTTCATTCCAGAAACACATACTGTGATTAAACAAACATTGAAAAAAACATTCAAACAATTATAGATATATAACAATATACAAAACAAAACGTGAATGCATCAATACACCAATTTGTATTCAACAACTGACAAAACCCTTCTTATGTATCATTCAAAGTCACTTTGAATGATACATAAGAAGGGTTTTGTCAGTTGTTGAATACAAATTGGTGTATTGATGCATTCACGTTTTGTTTTGTATATTGTTATATATCTATAATTGTTTGAATGTTTTTTTCAATGTCTGTTTAATCACAGTATGTGTTTCTGGAATAAAAAGTTGTATATTTCTATCTATGCATTTAAGAATGTACATACATTTATAAATTTGTCTAAGAAACAGGTTAAATAAATAACCAGATCAAATTAAAAAGTAGATTTTTGGTCTTGCTGTATACAGGTATCTAAAGGATTGACGACAACCAGGTTCCCCCCCCCCTCTTTTTGTAATACCTTTAGGATCAGGGCATTACTCTGCACAGAGAAAAATGTTCCTTTTTTCAGACCTCCCTAGACAAGTTCCTGCACAAAAATAATCAAAGGAAGCGTCTTCCTCGTTCAATGTGGGCTGCAGATTGATGCAGCTTAATTGCTGGAACCTCAAATCTTCCCGAAGAAAATTCACTGCTGTAAGAATGAGATTGCTAATTGATCCTGATGACCTGGGAAAGTTTGTGTATATCTTTAGAGGTGCAACTTTCAAATTTGCGTTGACCTTTGTCAGCCGCAGCAACAAAAATATGGGCTAAAGTTCTTCATTGATGCTTTAGCCCTGTCCAAGGCAGAGAAAAGTTCAATGTATCTGCAGTTCCGTTTGATAAATGTTTCTCGAAAAAGATTTGCTCTCATGGCTGGATATCAAGGAGACCAATTCACAAATCTGAGAATATACATTTATGAGAATGTGTCCTAGCCTCAGGATGGCTGGCTTAGAGTTGGTCCATAAACACATTTTTCTACGGGATCAATGGCATAAAACCAAAGACTTAGGGCCAGATGTATAAAACTATTTTGCATTCACAAACGGTGCGAATCGCAAAATTCGTCCGTTTGCGAATGCAAAATGGCCTTTCCTTATGTATGAAAGGCTTTGGCATTCGCAATTTAGGTAATCACAATTTTTTTGCGATTACCTAAATTGCGAATGCAAATAGGGAATCGCAATTTCCGAATTCCCTAATGCACATGCAAGAAGCCTTTGCTAAATTCTAACTGTGCATTTAAGAAACGCTATTACCATCAACTTCAAGTTGATGGTAACCATGTGCAAACTTTGAAAAAAGCACAAAACAGCATTTTTCAAAGTGCCATGTAGTGCACACATGCCCCTAGGGCATGTGTGAGCCTTACATTTTTGTTAGGGGCGCTTCAGGGGGGCCTTAGGCCCCCCCCCCAGGTACCCTTTCCAATTCGGTAATCGCAAATTAGGTAATGCAAGACCATTCTCACCTATGGGCCTTGAAGCCCATAGGAATGAATGGAGTCGCAATTACAAATAGCGATTCCCTAATTGCGTTTGAGATTTTTAAGAAATCTCAATTAGGGAATCGCTATTTCCTGTCTGTTTTGTTACGTCCCATTTTGCAATTACCAAATAGCAATTTCTTAAAAATTGCTATTTGGTAATTGCAAAATGATATTTTCATACATGTGGCCCTTAGAGATTTTGAAAAAGTGCGATAATGCACCTAGTTTTCCTGGTCATTGTCAGTGGTGGAGGTAGACATGATTCCAGAGAGCAGGCATGAGCACTGGCACAAGCCTTCCTTCCTTCCTGCTTAGCTGTCTAGGTGCAGATGTGGGTATATTCCCTGAAACATATTTGACCTTTTAGCCAATAAAGCGTTCAACCAATATAAAATGTTAATGGCCAGAGAGTTTAGTACTTCGTTGGTGCCTTGCCTTATGCATAATTAATAGATAAGCAGCTATTTAGAGCCAAGTACTCTTCAGGATCTCCTTCTTTTTCCACAGCCTTAAGAAGTTGTGCTATCATTAGCACCCACAGTCAGTGCAACAATCAAGGAAATGAAGGCCCAGATTTACTAAACTATTTGTTGGTACGGAAAAGTCCCTTGCATGGTAATGGCTAGTGGCTTTGCCAGGAGTTAAGCAGCACCAGTGCGGTGGTGGCAGCATACCGTGTGGTGATTAGTAGGAGTAAACAGGCCTTTTTACATGCATCACTAGAGTGAGGCCTACAGGCTCACTCATTTAAAGTTCTGTTAGTGTGTGCTTAACTTGCCCTTGGCCTAGATCGGATTAGTGTGTAGTACTGTGCAGTGAGTGTGTGTTATAAACATGTGCTTGGGTGTATGTGTGCGTGTGAGTGGTGCAATACATGGAAGATGTAGTACTGTGCAGTGCGTGTATGCTATATGCATGTGCTCGGTGTATGTGTGCCTGTGAATGGTACAATTTTAGATTCCATTTGGGAGACCCATGAATAACTAGAGAAGCATGAGGAGATAAGGAATCCCCTAGACAGATTTGTGAAATGCTGCATTCCTGCAAAATGGGTGAGACACTGGAGGATGGGAGAGCCAGGCTCTTCAGTATACCTCAAAGGGTGCTCTTTGGTTCACAGAGAGGTCACTAGGCACATCTCAGAAAGGAGATGGGGCTGATAAGAGAATCATAAAGAGTAGGGTTGAGGACCAGGGGTAACCTTTTGATACACGTATTACTGTGGCTGACATCCAGGTGTAAACCTCTAGACACTCCCATGGTCTGTGTTGTGAGGCTATCAGATTTAGAATTGCTCCTGCTGTGACAGTCTGCTTTCTGGAGGAAGGGGAGAGGAGAGGACCCCCAACATAAACTTCAGACTCTAAATGACATTTAGTGTCTGGAAATTAACTATAAGAAGGGGAGACATTTTTGACTTAATGGGAATCAGAGTGGGACTTCTGAGACTCGAACTAAGAGTGGGGCTTAATCTGAAGGTCACCTATAGTGAATGGGCAACAACTACTAGTGCTAGCGAGAGGCGAATGGGACTTAGGAAGCTGCCTGTTAAAACACTAGTGCCCTGACCTCAGGGGACTGTGTACATTGTTTGTGAATTTCATATTTTACTTTGCGTTAGTATATAAATACTCCTTTTTTTCATTAAAGCAAGTATTTGCCTGGACAACCATTTATTGCTGCTACTGAACGCGTTTGAGTTGTGAGCCTGTGTTCACCCCGCTGTAGCTTCTTCCCCCAAGAAGCCTTGGAGTGCTCAACCAGCACCACCACTGAGAGTCAAGAGTTGATGAGGTATTTGGCCCAATTGCTCAGTATCTATATTAGGCTGGCTCGGGGCTTTTCAGGAGTAAAATGCCTCAACCCCCACGACTGGACCCAGTAGCTCCTGCTTCCTCATGGCCCTCTGAACGGGGTTCTGACACTATTGCTTGACACTGACTCATGCTACATGATGCACAGCAGCTAAAATAGCAGTGTCAATCATATTTCACACGCAAAAGGAACTTTGCATAGAAAGTTGAGGTGAGCACAGCACTAATGCAGCATTGAATCAGGTTAAGTGAAACACCTAATAATGTATGTGAGAGTAACAGGGTGGGAATAGTGCAAACACCCCAGGGATTCCATGCAAAGCCACACCAACTACAATAAAGCGACCTGACTTTGTGTGGAATTCTGGTGCCAAATGGAACAGGTAAAAACAATGGGCAAGCTGAATATCACATGATATTTTCATGCTTAGCAATGTCTGCAAAATCTATACTAGAGGGTGTGTTTGAAGTACAAATCTAGTGCAAAAAACACCGCTTGCTCGGCTTTTCTCTAAGGAGCAACCTTTTAGCATTGGCCAATATTATAATCAGCGAGGGACTAAATATGGCTCTGCACCATTTTCTCCTATTCTCACAACACACTAATTTCAAGCAGGATAGCACTGCCCAATTTTTAGTAAATCTGGACCCCTGTCTTCATGACTTGCAAGACCTGCAAAAGCTTCACTCCTGCAGGATGAAGGATTTCCCTGAGGCACCTGTGTAATGTTATTGTGAAAACTGTTAATGATATACCGCCCTAAAATGATTTAGCCTCCATCCAATCCAATTTATCCTGTTCCTTGTAACTGTTGGTTGAAACTGGAGCAAGTGCAAGGGGATTCTGTCACTGGTATGGGTCCACGCCCTCACGCAAATGAAGGAGTTCACGCTTTACTTATCTTGGCCTCTAGCTATGCCACCTTGCATGGGATATTCAAATGGGACCTGCACAAATGTTTGATGCCACTTTTGTAATAATAAATTGGTCTGGGAGCACAAAACTCACACACTATTCTCCAGGAATTCATTTCCCAAATTAATACTCTGGTGCTAGCATTATTTATGTTGATTACTTTTTCCTTATGTTCTCTAATTATACTTGAACTTCTTAGTTGCTGGCAGTTTAAGAAACAAAATGCAAAATTGTAGCATTTGTGACTAGACAATCATTCTCTCTCTGCAAGAGGCATGTAATGCCCGATTAGGGCGTAAAAGGATTTACCTCCTAAATCAGGAATTACAAGTAACTGGTTGAAACCACAACACAAATTATGTATTCTCTTTGACCTATCACATCCTCTAAGCAGGTGAAATGTACTTGTGAAAAAACACCCAGTATTGATGAAAAACTTTCAGGGATCTATGTGGAAACTCTGATTCACAGTTGTTGCCCACGTCTATGGGGCAACATGTAATGGGCTGGTATTCCCACATTCCATAAGTACTTATACCCAATATCAGTAATACGTAGTGCAGAAATCCCAAACTAGGAGTCCCTCATCATGCAGAATTGTGCTCTTAGAATAAGTATTAGGTCTAGTATTGTAGGGGTAACAGTCTTAAGCTCAATTTTTAGGTCGAGCCTGCGAGAGCATGCTTTTTCGCGTGCAAGATTCTTGTATTCCTTAATGGGCTTGGAATCAATTCATAGCTTACTATTAGTTGTCATTATTGTCACTCTTTATTGCTGCCCTCTCATTGGGCAGCGCTTGCCATACATCGCTTCCTTTTTGTTCCGTAGCACATGGGCAAAGTACAGAATAATTTGATTAATGCTCCTCCGCTGGTCATCTGTTGCTCGTGCTGTGATTGATAGCCCTTTTAAGGTTTCGCCTGCACAACGATTGTGCTGTGCTTGTGAAATCTATTGTTAATATATATCTTGAAAGGGGATTACATCCTGCCTGCTTGCTTTCCATTGGTTCCTGTGCTTGCCACTTACTTTTCCTCCGTTTCTGTTGGCAGTAGCATGCTATTTCCTGTTCTTCCTCGTGTGTTTGCTGTTATCAGTGTCCCAAGGCCCAAGTACTGTTTTTATCCGCAGAACTTCTTTTTTGGCTTTCCAAATGCGCTCAGCCAATGGCTGTAAATCATGTCCTTATCTTGTTTGTATTTCTCTTTGCTGGTTTCACTTTTTGTGCATGTGTCTGCTGTTCTTCAACCCCGACCTTCCTCATGCACTGTCTGTTTTTCTCAAACAAATGCCTCCCTTGTATGTTGTTTATTCACGCCCCCCCTTCCTTGTCTTTCTGTAATAATTTCCCCCTCTACACATCGCCCTGGTGCTGGCAGTCTATGTGGCACATCTTACTGCGCTGGTCGGGGTTAGAGAGGTGGCAGCAGGGCAGCTTGTGACCAGTTATGGTCAGTACCAGGTCCTGGCGGCTCTGTGGGCTCATATAAATGGCTTAGCTTGGCCAGCAGCTGGGTGGCCCTTGCTAGCTTATGTTCAGCAGTAAAAAGCTCTTCTTTGGACACGCGCTCCTCCTCGCGCGACATGCGCCACTTGTTCTGTTACAAGTAGCGCATTTTACAGGCATACAGGTTGAACCAGGTGTAGGCTAGCGTGTGCACATGTGGCAGCAGGGCCTTGATGCACGGGTGGTACTCATCCATAGCCTACGGTGCCGCATGATCTGATGTTTCTGCAGTATTTTATTTTCTGTTGAGACATGGAGAACACGGAAGATGACCAATACTTAAATGCTGGAACACAAATGTGCATTTTATTTGCAGCCATATTAGGTGTGGGTTTGCCTAATTACCTCGTATGGGAAAGAGAAAATGCCATATTTTTATTCTCTATGAAAGAGATAGTGTGACCACTCCCCAACATGTGTGACCGTGATGTTTGTCAAGTTTAAACCGCTGCTCCAGTGTTTTGATGCAGCATTGACCCGCTCGTGATCTACTCTACCCCATTTGTCGGGTTTTGTGTGACTTTTCCTGGCCTCACCCAACTAGCTGTTCCTTCATCGCACTTGTTTTCGAACCTGGCACGCTCATCGTTTTTGAACTTAGCACGCTTCTCTAGTGCAGTGAAATAGAGTTGGCAGGCGTCATTGTGACTTCCTTTGTTCTGTGCAACAAAGTAGAATAATACTTTATTGGCACAATTAAATTATTAAGTACAGCAAAGCGCAAGTGTATACAGCTTTTTTTTTTTTTTTTTTTTTTTTACCTTTTCACTGTGTACCAAGAGGCCACTGGGTCTTTGTTTTGGGCCCCAATGTCAATCAGTGATGGCATAACCTATGTCTACGTGCAGTGTGACAACTTACAACAAAAAACTGCTTATTATTCATCACATAGATTATATACTGGAACGTTTTTTGGTTGCGCTGCTGACATGTCTTTACAAAACTTACATACCTTTCACCTACTGTCAGACACCGCTCACCACGTACACTCACCCACCATTTACTCTGCACAGTCACCCTGACATTGCGTTGGCAGTCAGATAATGCTCACCGACCACTCACACAGTGCTGACTCTGCACTCACACACCATTGACATACCTCTCACCCAGCACTCGCATTCCTCTCACCCTCCACCCTCCACCCACACCTCTCACCCTGAACTCAAACTTCTCACCATGCCCTTATACTATTGACATACCGCTCACCCTATACTCGCACACCTCTTACCTTGTACAGGGTAACTTCTCTCACCCTGTACACTCACACAATTCTCATTCTGCACTGAACACACATCAATCACCATGCATTGAGGCACTTTCACCCTGCACTCAGACACTTATCAACCTTCATTCATGCACCACTCACCCTGCACAGAGAGCACTCACATCATTCTCCCTGCACTCATACACTGCTCCCCCACCTCTTAACTTATTAGTAATTCCATAGGTGAAACCTAATGCATTTACTAATACCTGTTGGCTATCTCCTGTCCGATAAGCATTTCTGTGCCTGCAGAGAGCTGGGTGATCTTGGGAGGGTTGCAGATGTTTCTTTCTAAGCTGCTGTCAAGGCCTCAGCTGTTTGCACAGGTTTGGCCCTGTGTTTTTGCACTGTCCTGTTTAGAGTAAACACTGTAAGGGAAAAGCAATGTATTTAGCAGGCCCAGTAGCAGTACCTAACTTAAAGAATGCCTCCTCCCACACCCTACATGCTGTGTGCCAACCACCCCTCCCTACATGCCAGCCCCGGACATACTGTTGTCACTATGTCTGCTGAAGTCCAGGTTCTGCAGCAGGTCATGTTTCTGGGAGACATCAAGGCTGGCGACTCTGAAGGATTATTCGCTCCTCCACCTTGGCATGGGGCAGTGAGGCCGGAGGAATGAGAGACTGAGAGATAGCATGCTGCCAGCCAGATATCACACCATGAGAGTCAACGTGAGTAAGGAACCTCCTGTACATCTGTGATAATACCACCAATACTGCTAGCAAGCAAGACGGAAAACTGAGCAGAATTAGAGTGTCGAAAATCCATCCATGTTTCCTTTTGGAGCCTATGATATCATCTGCCGTTACCTCAACACATATTGACTGTGTCTGCCATACCTGTGACATGTTTCCTCCGGTTCTCTCTTATCTTTTCCAGTGTATGCCTGTGTGTCTTTTGAGGCGGGAGGGGGGGCAGCGAGATTAGGTCTCAAACGCTTTCACATTTTGGAAGACTTCCAGTCTTGCGGAGAACATTTCTCTTGACATATAAGGGCAGAGAATGATGTGAGTAAGACCCCACTCTAAGGGCTAAGTTGCAATTCATCACCCCAGGCACAGATGAAGCCCTCACTGCACGTTTTTCTCCTCCTTTTTCTCTTACATATATCTTGAAAGAACAAAGGCAAAAGTATGCATCAAATATCACCCTGAATATCAAACTGTCTGATTGGGGGTACAATTTTAACATTAACAAAGATGTTTGGAGTTAACCGTTTATAAAGTGCACATCACAAACAAATTGTCTTCTGGCCAAAGGATAATTGGGGTTCTTATCCAATTAATGATGACATTCACTTTTTTTCTACCTCACAACGTTGAAAGACTCAGTAGGCCCAGCTTAGGGTTGAAACTGTTAGCCGTAGGTTCTACACCTATTTCAGCAGTGGATGCTCGACCCACCAAGCCTTCTACATGGCGTCTGTTCTATGAATCAATATACAACAATAAATCCTTCTGCCCAGTCAACAAAATGGTTAAACTCATTTCACCTAGAAGCCTTTGATCATCCAAACTCCATCTGCTGGTTATTTCTAAAATCTCTTGTTTGAGACTTGGTGGTAGAACCTTTTTATTCCTGATCCTCATAAGGTGGAACGTCATCCCTCTCTGTATGTGGAAAAATATGCAATCTTCTACTTTTCAGGAGTCTTTTAAATGCATGGCTAAGCCAACTCCAGCTGTAACGATTCCTTTTGGACTTGGCTGCTGTGTTTTAATGCTGGGATGCAACCCTGTAGCTGTGTGCTTTACAAATCGAAAAAACAAATAAAATATACTTCAGTATTGCCTTATTTCAACGGAGATCTTTGAGGACACAGACTCCAGAAGTGAGTGGAATGTTGATGATGTAGGAGAAAGGGGGCGTGGCCTGCGACCACCTCTCAGCAAGCCTACTGCCTGGGGCTTACTGGAGGTAACAGGTAGGCTAGTCGGCCCCTAAGGACCCCCAGCAGCTAAGGGGACTTGATCCCCCAACCAAGAGCGTGCCATCTCATTTGAGATGTCATGAGTGATGTCACTGACCATGTCATGAGTGATGTAACATGTGAAGTCATAAGCAGTGCATTGCGGGGGCGCGAGTTACAGTTAACTCAGCTAACTATAACGGCTGAATTTCTCTCGTTTAGTATGAGTAAAATCTTACCCTAACTATAACGTCCCTGTAACCTTTGTTTTTTTTTTGTGTGAAAAAATAAATAAATCTATCTATATATATATATATATATATATTATCTACTGGCGGTCGCCAGTAGATAGTTATAGTTAGGACCTATTATCCATAGGAAATCCGCGACATTCTATTTGAAATAACTCTTGCGCCGGTTGACGAATCTTCGCGAAAGCTTCCAACTTGTTGGGGCGCTTCGCTCCTACCCTAAAAGTCTCGGGTTGATTCGTCAAGCGGGGGCTGAGAAAAAAGGGGGGTCCCAAAACGCGTTTTCCCCATTAATTTTTCCATAGGAACCTTTAGTCGCAGCTACAGCCCGAACTGCTGAACGGAATTACACCAAATTTGGCAAAGAGGTAGCCCTTGGTTCAGTGTCATGCCTTTTGCTTAAATGGTGTAAATCCGTTCAGTAGTTCCTGAGAAAATCAAAAGTAAAGTCACATATATATCTATGGACGAGTAGGGTCCGCGTATCCTGAGCGCACACTGCGCGTCCCGATCACGAGCTGCATGCTAATTAGCTGTCAAGTGGCTGTCAACACTCCAAATCAGGAAGTGTTGGCAGCCATTTTAGTCCCTCGGTAGAACCGAGGGACAGAAACAAGTGCGCAAAACGCAAAAAGGGGGCAGGGTAGAAACACCCTGACCCCCTAGGTCTGCTCAGGGGGTCCCACAAGGACCCCCTGGGCAGAAAAGCATTTTTTTTTTTAAAACGGCGGGATGTGCTTAGGGTGCGCGGATCCTGCCGATTAAAAAAAAAAAAAAAAAAAAAAAAGCACAAGAAACAAGTGCGCAAAACGCACAAAGGGGGCAGGGTAGAAACACCCTGACCCCCTAGGTCTGCTCAGGGGGTCCCACAAGGACCCCCTGGGCAGAAAAAAGCAAAAAAAAAAAAAAAAAAGACCGGCATTGTGCCGAGGCCCCGCCCCTCCCTGCAGCAGTCTGCAAACGCGCCCCCTGGCGCGTTTTAAGAAGGGGAAGTAATTTTCCTTGAATACTGGGGGTCCCTGGGGGCCAACTAGCCCACCAGGAACCTCCGGTATGCGCCAGGGAGCTGCGTTGCAGAGAGGTGTACAGAGGTCACGCCCCTTTTACACCTCTCTGCAACGCAGCTCTGTGGCGCTTTTGGAGGTACATGGTGGGCTAGTTGGACTCCAGGGACCCTCAGTATTGAAGGGGACTTAATCCCCCAACTTAAAACGCGCCACGGGGCACGTTTGCACAGTGGTGAAGGGAGGGCGGGGCTTCAGGTGACATGTGTGCAAACAGGCCCCGTGGCGCATTTTTAGATGGGGAATGAAATCCCCTTCAATCCTGAGGGTCCCTGGGGGCGAACTAGCCCACCAGGTATGTCCAGAAAGCGACACAGAGCTGCGTTGCAGAGAGGTGCAAAAAGGGGCGTGGCCTCTGAACACCTCTCTGCAACGCAGCTCCTGGCGCATACTGGAGGTACAGGGTGGGCTAGTTGGACCCCAGGGACCCTCATGATTCAAGGGGACTTAATCCCCCAACTTAAAACGCGCCACGGGGCGCGTTTGCACAGATGTCACCTCAGGCCCCGCCCCCTCCCTTCACCATTGTGCAAATATTACTCTAAAATCAGCCGAACTACGAATTCCGATTTACTCACCTGTTATCAGGAGAGACCTCAGTGCTGCATCTTTCAGCCCAGTACTGATCCTGAAAAGTAATTTTAACCGTACTTACCAATAACTTGAATTTCCTTCCATAGGATATCATTGACTGGTTTCACTTGGAAATTCTTCTAAGTGTGGAGTTTTGGAACTTTATAATATTCCTCTAAAATCAGCCGAAATACGAATTCCGATTTACTCACCTGTTATCAGGAGAGACCTCAGTGCTGCATCTTTCAGCCCAGTACTGATCCTGAAAAGTAATTTTAACCGTACTTACCAATAACTTGAATTTCCTTCCATAGGATATCATTGTCTGCTTTTTGCTGAAAAGTTTGTGTCGATTTTTGAAACATACAAATATTCCTCTAAAATCAGCCGAACTACGAATTCCGATTTACTCACCTGTTATCAGGAGAGACCTCAGTGCTGCATCTTTCAGCCCAGTACTGATCCTGAAAAGTAATTTTAACCGTACTTACCAGTAACTTGAATTTCCTTCCATAGGATATCATTGACTGGTTTCACTTGGAAATTCTTCTAAGTGTGGAGTTTTGGAACTTTATAATATTCCTCTAAAATCAGCCGAAATACGAATTCCGATTTACTCACCTGTTATCAGGAGAGACCTCAGTGCTGCATCTTTCAGCCCAGTACTGATCCTGAAAAGTAATTTTAACCGTACTTACCAGTAACTTGAATTTCCTTCCATAGGATATCATTGCCTGCTTTTTGCTGAAAAAGTTTCTAAGTGTCGATTTTTTAAACATACAAATATTCCTCTAAAATCAGCCAAAATACGAATTCCGATTTACTCACCTGTTATCCGGAGAGACCTCAGTGCTGCATCTTTCAGCCCAGTACTGATCCTGAAAAGTAATTTTAACCGTACTTACCAGTAACTTATATTTCCTTCTGTAGGAATCCATTGTCTGGTTTTCAGCAGAAAAGTTTCAAAGTGTTGATTTTCACAAACTACAAATATTCCTTAAAAATCGCCTGTATGACTTAAACGCATTCTTTCAACTGTTTACAGGAGATGCACCAGTGCTGGATCCAGGATCCACCACTGAGTAAGAAAAAGTAATGATAACACTACTTACCTGCTAAGTGAATTTCCTCCCATAGGATAACATTGGTGATTCTATGTGAAAAAGTTTCTAAGTGTCAACTTTTAAAATACAATAATATTCCTTAAAAATCACTACTGTAACCAAAACGCTTTTACTCAACTGTTTACAGGAGATGTCCCAGGACTGAATCTAGGATCCAGTCCTGTGGTTAGAAAAGTAATCCATAAAGTAACTAATTGCATTTAGCTAGAAATTCACATTGAGCTCAATGTTGCATGGTGTTTGAAATTGTGTTGCCCATTGCAACAACTGTAACTACTGTACTTAAAAGTCTATTGCCTATTTGCAAAGTATTTGAACTAAAGTAATTCATTCTGAGAAAGTATATTTTGTAATGTAATGTATAATGTAATTACAATGTAATTTAAAAAATAAAATATCTAAAAATAAATAGTTTAAAAAAATGTAGTAAATCAGTATAAAAATAAATAAATATAACAATTAATACATTTAAAAATTGTCATTTACAAAACCTTTGAAATTCACTGAAAAAAATCATAGGTTTCAGACATGTTATAGTTAGGAATTAGCATTTAAAAAACCTTTGAAATTCACTGAAAAAACCATAGGTTTCAGGCTTGTTATAGTTAGGAATTAGCATTTTAAAAACCTTTGAAATTCACTGAAAAAACCATAGGTTTCAGGCCTGTTATAGTTAGGGTTTAGCATTTAAAAAACCTTTGAAATTCACTGAAAAAACCATAGGTTTTAGGGAAAGTTATAGTTAGTTGGACATTGCACTCGGGATTCGGAATGGAGGACAATCCACTCTGATCGTTCCTGTGGAAGAGCAGTTTTTCGGAGGCGAAGGATTGATTAAAAATTATGTAAATCCAGAGAAAGCACATGTATGCAGAAAATAATGTTCACTAAAGTAATGCAGGTACTTACTATGAACTGGGGAACACCCGAGCGAATGCGGATCTATCAAGATTCCATGTGATACTTTTGAATTATGGTATACTGCATTATGGGACTTGTAGGATAAGACTATGTCATGTGACTTTGAAATATAAAAGCATGACCTGCGCACATAGCTTTTTCATTGTGTTTCCACCTGTGATCAAGGCTGTAATGCTGAAACGCGTAAGGAGTTTGGAAACTAGCGTGCTGCTGTCTTTGCAATAAATGCTCTTTCACTCAAAATGGGCCTCAAATCTTCCTTGCTATATATATATATATATATATATATATATATACGCCACCAAATTGAATTGAAAATCGCACTCCAGGGATTATCTATTCAGGCTGTTTTTATTTCCTTATTGCCATCAATCAATGGAGATGGCAATAAGGAAATAAAAACAGCCGGAATAGATAATCCCTGGAGTGCGATTTTTAATTCGGTGGCAAATAGATTGCGAGATTTGATTCCATCTCGCTAACCCGCACCGGCTGAGTGCGCGCTGCAAAGGAATCGTTTGGTGGTATAATACATATATATATATATATATAAAGTATTTTCTGACTTGCCTATAACTTTGCCGCCATTCAAGCAGGAAGTGTTGGCAGCCATCTTGAGACTCCACTGTAGCCCGGTACCTGAATTTTTTTTTTTTTTTTTAAAGAAAAGGCGCAGGGTAGGAATCCCCTGACCTCTTAGCTCCTGTCCTGGGGTCCCAAGGCAAAAAAGCATTTTTTTCTGCCAAAAATCGAGGCATATCCGTGACTCCAGTGAAATTAAAAAAACAATAGAATAAGCACGAGCTCCTGCACTTGTTTTGAAAAGAGCCCGCATGTGGGCCAGGTCTCGGGGGCATTTGTTAAAAAAGGAGGGGGTGCATGGGGCACCCCTCCTAAGGCTCTATGAGCCCCAGGGACCACCACCTCCCTGGGTCTTTATTTACACATTGGAGGGGGCTGCACGGACCCCCCTCCATGGGCTCTTTTGAGCCTCGTGGGAACACCACCTCCCTGGGGCTTTATTCAAAATAATGGAGGGGAGCAGTGTGGACCCCCCTCCATGGACTCTTTAGAGCCCCGGGGACCATCACCTCCCCGAGGTCAGCAATTAAAATTGATGTGCGAGGGAGCCATGTGGCCCTCTCTTCCCGAGCCATATACAGCCCAAGGGACCACCTCCTCCCCAGGGCCAGCCCATGAACACAGAAGGAGTGAGACCATGCAGACCTGCTCCTGGAGCCATATATGGCCCTGGGGACTGCCATCCCCCCAGGGCTGGCTTCTGCTGTGTTCCAAGGTGCCCACCCCCGGGACATAGCTGTTTGCTTTTGCTTGGCAGGAGCTAACCGCTCCCATCAAGCAAAAGCAAACACTCCTCTTCCAGCAAGCTAGATCTGTGAAACCGTTCCCGCTTGCTGGAAGCAGAGTTTTCATCTCTTTCCCTGACTGCAGACATGCCGGCAGGGAAAGAGATGAAATTATTGCTCTCGCATGCAGGGAGCTGCATTTCCAGCAGCTCCCTGCATGCAACAGCAATGCCAGCTCCCGGAGGTGGCGGGGAGCTGGCTGGCAATGCGGTGGCTTTGAGGCTCCCCACGTGGTTTCATAGCACACTGGGTGCCCTGGGTAGGACCAGGTCACCCAGGGAGACGTGGCTGGGTCTTGCGGGATAGGGTCCCCAGGGCAGAATTTGGACTTGGGAGGGAGGCCGCATGGCACCCCTCCCCATTTAATTTTGACCGGGCCCAGGGTAATGTGCTCCCTTGGGGCCATTCTGGCCCTGATGGTCATTTCAGAGAAATTAAGAATCAACAGGAAGCACTTACAAATATAAACATAGCAGGTGCCTGTGAGAAGTTGGCCTGGCATATGCTGTCCACTAATTATAGTGGGCACCTTGCACCAGTCCAAATCGACTCTTATGGTAGGTAGGTTAAAGACAACCTTATTGAAAGCTATCCTAGTGGTAGCTATGGAGAGCAGCCTTCAGGCTAAGTCTTGAAGGAATGTAAAGCACCTTGTTTTACCAGTCTATAATCTCTTGAGTGATCAAATGAAAGAGCACCACACCAGGTATATATTCAAAATATATGTATTTATTACTAAACACACCCCTCTAGTCTCTTTATGAGGCTAGAGTTCGAAGTACATAGGTTATAAGATCTTAAATCACAGTAATAGCACAAATACACGTTTGGGCCCTAGGGGCGTACCAAACCATATACCAATAAAGTGGTATGCGAACCACGACTGAACTAGACACTAGGCCTAGAGCCTCTAGAAGTGCTTGGACCACAAGGAACCACCCAAGGTAGTGACACAGGGGACCCACGGGAGACGCGTGCAGTGTAAATACACAACCGCGATACGCCGTTAACTTCTATGGAGAAAGTCGGGATCGGGAAAATAGAGGAAAGGGACACTTTAAAGAGGACTAGGACAAAACCCTTTGAGATCTAGGACTTTGAAGAGTCTCTACCCACGGGAGCACCGGAGTACTCGTGTTACCTCACCCAGGGAAGCCGGGTGCATAGGTGCCTTTCGGGGTCGGGTTTCGTCGTCGGTTCTTATGGCGATCTGCTGCAAAGTGCTGCTGGCGACCAGGAGAAAAGTGTCCGGGTGGATCCAAGAGTGGATCGGAGTTCTGAAGAACCTGAAAGCAGAGGGGACAGAGTCTGGGTCACTAGCCAGTGACCAGGAGGGCGATGGACAGATGCCCACCGATGTCGAGTGCTTCAGGTTCGTTGACGGTCGTCTCGACTCTGCAGCCACGAGGTCCGGGAGGCGTTGTCGGCGACCAGGAGCAGGATTCGGGCTGGTGCTCGATGTCTGTCGAGTGCAGCGGTGTCGGCGACCAGATTGGACCCAACAGGCCTTGGCAACGGCAAGTCTCGAGTAAGATGTAGATCGTCGATGGTGCAGACCAGCAAGGTCTGGGGAACTCACCCAGCAAGGGTAAGTGAGGGCAGGCCTGGAGCAACCAGACTGCCAAGTAAAGAAAAGATTGGCCTTCGGTAAGGGCTACTAGCCAACGGGCTCGCGACCGCGAAGGAGCCTCGTGACGCCGCACGTGGAGCTGGCTTACAGGACACTCGTGGAGTGGGGGCCAGTGATCTTCGGTGCAGGTGGTGCTGGAGGCTAGGGCTACTCGGAGCCCAAAGCACGACTTCTTGGGAGACCCAGAAGATGGTGCACTTGCAAGTGTGCTCGGTGTCCAGGGGTCACGGTCTCACGTCACCCACGATAGCCACGGGCCTCAGCTTTGCTGGGGACTCAGGGTAGCCTCGGGGAAGTCTGAGAATCCACCTCTGGTGATGCGATGACTTCGGCGTCCGACGGGAGCTTCAGTGATGCGAACCGGACAGATGCTTCTTTGGTGCCTGCCAAGCAGGGGAGTCACTCCTTGACCCCAAGGGAGATTCTTCAGTCCTCTAATCGTGACGTAGAGCGTCGAAGGTCCAGGATTCTGTGTCAGAGTTTCGTCCAGGTATAATCTAAAGTCCTAAGGACTGGGTTCCTACCTTTATTCTAAAAAATAGGGGATGGACTACTCTGCGGCCCCACCTATGGGTGGGTCAGGGCAGAGGGGTGGCTACACCCTTTTCCTTTGTCCAGTTCGCGCCAAAGCAGGGGCTGCAAGCCCCTGATCCGGTTTGAACTGGGGTATGCACAGGGACACCAAATGTGCCCCCAGTGCAGGACTTCAAAGCACCCGAAAGTGCTCCCGCCCAGCCCCAATACACATTGTCCTGTCTGGGGAGGTGGTCACACCTCCCTGGGACAGGAAACCTATTGTCCAGGCCTCCCCTGCCGGAGTTTCGTCCAGCAGCAGGAGGCCAGACTCGTGTCTGTGGCAGCAGCATCCATTTTGTGATGCCAGGCTCTGGAAAGAAGTTACCGGACTCGTCAGAGTTAACATGCCTTTCCCTCTAGAAGGGTGGAATGCTACCCCCGCCGCCAGAATTGGCGGGGGGGTAGTATTCCAAGATGTTTGACACCAAACACGACATGTTTCGGTGCAGCCATTCCATAGTTAGCATTTTAACCGCGAGGATATAATGCGTTTAAGAGTATATGGTCAGGCTGCACTACAAACAGCATCAGAGATGGTCTCCGAACGCTGCAGAGGGGCCCTGCTCATGCAGGGCACCCTCTCACATAGAAACCATGCACTCTGCCTTTAGGATTGATAAGGCCTGCCTTAGGAGTGACTTATAGGTTTATATGTGTGTATGCATTTAGTGATATAGGTAACCTATACCACAGCAAGGGGTGCATGCACCACCTTACCCAGGCTGCAGTAGCAGACCTGTGGTGTCAGTTTGGATGGCCTACCAGGGGTGGCATAATATATGCTGCAGCCCCTGGCAGGCCTCTGAGGTACCTATGCCCTTGGTACATAGTATACCATATACTAGGGACTTACAAGGGCACTCCAGATCCCAATCAGAGATGTGCCTAAGGCACATGGAGACCCTTTTAAAGAGGAAACAGCTAGGCTGGGGTTCTGAATAGCAGGGCCCCAGCCAGACTAATGTCGAAAACCAGTGAAGTATCAGCAAAAAGTGGGGGTACCCCTGTGAAGCAGATCCTACTCTCCTACACAACCCCCCCCAAACGTAGGGACATTAAACTAACCTTGCCCAGTTAAGTCTTCATGTTCTAAGTGGAAATACCTAGAGAGTCCATCTGCATTCGCATGGTTACTCCCAGGCCTATGTTCCACTGTAAAGTCCATCCCCTGTAGGGAAATGGACCACCTAAGCAGTTTGGGGTTTTCACCCTTCATTTGTTTTAGCCATAAGAGGGGCTTATGGTCTGTCTGAACCAGGAAGTGTGTACCAAACAAGTATGGCCTCAACTTCTTCAGAGCCCAGACCACAGCAAAGGCCTCCTCTCTATGGCTGACCAACGTTTCTCTCTAGGGGTCAGCCTTCTGCTAATAAAAGCTACTGGCTGATCCTGACCTTCTTCATTCAATTGTGACAGTACAGCCCCTACCCCCAATTCAGATGCATCTGTTTGAACAATGAACTTCTTGGAGTAATCAGGACTCTGCAGAATTGGAGCAGTGCACATGGCCTGCTTGAGGTCATCAAATGCCTTTTGACAGCTAACTGTCCACTGAACCTTTTTGGGCATTTTCTTAGAAGTTAAGTCATTCAAGGGTGTCACTATTGATCCATACCCCTTGACAAATCTCCTATAGTACCCAGTCAGGCCTAAGAAGGCTCTCACCTGAGTCTGGGTAGTTGGAGCAGTCCAGTCCATGATGGTCTGGATCTTGCTCTGCAAAGGTTGAACCTGGCCTCCACCCACAAGGTGGCCCAGGTACACAACCTGACTCTGCCCTATCTGGCACTTAGTGGCCTTGATAGTCAGGCCTGCCTTTGCAGGGCCTGTAAAACATTCCTGAGGTGGACCAGGTGATCCTCCCAGGTGGAGCTAAAGACAGCAATATCATCTAGATAAGCTGCACTATAGGCCTCCAGTCCTGTGAGAACTGTGTTCACCAACCTCTGGAAAGTGGCAGGTGCATTTTTCAGACCAAAGGGCATCACCACAAATTGATAATGCCCACTAGGGGTTGAAAATGCTGTTTTGGGCTTTGCAGCATCAGCTAGTCTGATCTGCCAGTAGCCAGCTGTTAGGTCAAATGTGCTGAGATATTTGGCAGAGGCCAAAGTATCTATGAGCTCATCTGCCCTGGGTATTGGATGGGCATCAGTCCTAGTGACTGCATTGAGGCCCCTGTAGTCTACACAAAACCTCATCTCTCTTTTCCCACCACTGGTGTGAGGTTTAGGTACTAGGACTACTGGACTAGCCCAAGGGCTATCTGAGGGCTCAATCACTCCCAATTCCAACATCTTCTGGACTTCAGTCCTGATACAGTCCCTGACATGGTCAGGTTGCCTATAAATCTTGTTTTTAATAGGCAGACTGTCCCCAGTGTCCACTTCATGAGTGCACCAGGTGGTCTGACTGGGTGTCAGAGAAAACATATGTCTAAACTGATTGAGGACTTGCCTGCAATCAGTTTGTTGCTGGGTAGTGAGGCTGCCTGCCAAGGCTACACCATCAACTGACCCATCGTCAGGGTTCTGTGAGAGCAGGTCAGGGAGTGGGTCACTCTCTTCCTCCTGCCCTTCATCAGTAGCCATGAGCAAGCCCATGTCTGCCCTGTCCACATATGGCTTAAGTCTGTTGACATGGAGAACCCTGTGGGGACTCCTGGGTGTTCCCAGGTCTACTAAGTAAGTGACCTCACCCTTCTGCTCAACAATAGTGTGGGGTCCACTCCATTTGTCTTGGAGAGCTGCTGGGGCCACTGGCTCCAACACCCACACCTTCTGTCCTGGCTGGTAAACAGTTAGGACAGCCTTTTGGTCATGCCAGGCCTTTTGAAGTTCCTGGCTAGCCTCAAGGTTTTTGGTTGCCTTTTTCATGTACTCAGCCATCCTGGAGCGGAGACCAAGTACATAGTCCACTATATCTTGCTTTGGGGGCTTGAGAGGTAACTCCCATCCTTCCTTCACCAAGCACAGTGGACCCCTCACAGGGTGGCCAAACAGAAGTTCAAAAGGGCTGTAACCAACCCCCTTCTGAGGCACCTCCATATATGCGAATAAAAGGCAGGGCAAGAGTATGTCCCATCTACGCCTAAGCTTTTCTGGGAGCCCTTTAATCATGCCCTTCAAGGTTTTGTTGAATCTCTCAACTAAACCATTGCATTGTGGGTGATAGGGTGTGGTGAACTTATAAGTAACTCCACACTCCTTCCACATTGCCTTTAAGTACCCAGACATGAAGTTTGCACCCCTGTCTGATACCACCTCCTTAGGAAAGCCCACTCTTGAGAAAATTCCCAGGAGGGCCCTTGCCACCACAGGTGCTGTAGTGGTCCTAAGGGGTATAGCCTCTGGATACCTGGTGGCATGATCCACTACCACCAGTATAAATCTGTGCCCAGATGCTGTTTGGGGATCCATGGGACCAACAATGTCAATCCCTACCCTCTCAAAGGGCACCCCCACCACAGGTAGTGGTATCAGGGGGCCTTTGTAGTGCCACCTGCTTTGCCACTGGCTTGGCAGGATACACAGGAGCGACAAAACTCCTTACTGTCTTCAGACATGTGGGGCCAGTGAAAGTGAGGGACAATTCTGTCCCAAGTCTTGTTCTGGCCCAGGTGTCCTGCTAAGGGAATATCATGGGCTAGGGTCAATAGGAAGCCCCTGAACTTCAAAGGTATTACCAACCTCCTGGTAGCACCAGGCTTGGGGTCTCTACTCTCTGAGTACAGGAGTCCATCATCCCAATACACTGTATGGGGACCACTAGCTTTCCCAGCAGCCTCAGCAGCAGCTTGCTGTCTGAGGGGTTCAAGGGAGGGGCAGCTCTGCTGCTCCTGGCTCAGATCTGCCCTAGAAGGTCCCCCTGTCCCCAAGAACTCAACCTGGTCAGGCTCAAGTTCCTCTGGGACAGTTCCTTCTTCAGGGCTGAGATCATCCCCCTCAAGGGACTGATCTTCCTCCTGAGCCAAGGGGGAAGGCACTGCCTTAACCCTACTACTCCTCCTCTTGGAAGGCACTTGGTCCATTCTTCCAGAATCCAAGGCCTGTTCAGTTTTAGACAGTTTAGCTTGTGACCTGGTCACAGCAAACACATCTGCAGGGATCCCCAGCATTTCTGCATGGGTCCTGAGCTCCACTTCTGCCCAAGCAGAAGTCTCTAAGTCATTGCCAAGCAAGCATTCGACTGGTAGGTTTGCACTTACCACAACCTTCTTAAGGCCAGTTACCCCTCCCCAGGAGAAGTTAACAACTGCCAGAGTATGGTCTGTTCTGACATTGCTAGCATTGGTCACTTGGTACATTTCACCAAGTATAACTTGCCCAGGTAGCACAAGGTCTTGTGTCACCATTGTGACACTTGCCCCTGTGTCCCTAAATGCCAAAGCCTCTCGTCCATTGATTAAAGGCTGTTGTCTGTACTTGCCCAGATTACTGGGACTCACAGTGGAGGTCACATCCATGCCTCCATCACAGACTAACACAGCCTGAGTCAGCTCCCTGACTAAGTCAGAGCCCAACTCAGTTCCCAGGGTGAACCCTACTAAACCCTTTGCTGGAGCACTTCCACCAACTGTACTAGGGGGAACAGGTGCCTTAGGGGCATTGGTGGATGCTGGACTGGAGTCTTTGGACTTGGTGCAATCACTGGTCCAGTGGGTCTTTTGCTTACAGACCTTGCACCATGGTTTTCTTTGGCCTTTACCCTTGGTAGACTGGGAATCCCCACCAGAAGAAGATTTTTGGGGGCCTGATGAAGACTTTTGATCTTTACCCTTCTCCCCACCCTTGTCAGAGTTCTTAGCATCTTGCTTCTTGGTTTCCCCACCTTGGTTCTGTACCTTCTGCTTCACCCTGGTTCTGACCCATTTGTCTGCCTTCTTTCCCAATTCTTGGGGAGAGGTCAGATCAGAGTCAACCAGGTACTGATGCAACAGCTGGTTTTGACAGTTATTAAGAATCTGCTCCCTCATTATCAGATTATACAATCCTGAGAAGTCACACACCTTACTGCCCATCAACCAGCCTTCCAGAGCCTTGGCAGAACAATCCACATAGTCTACCCAGTCTTGAGTCTGTGCTTTTTGGGTGTCTCTGAACTTCAACCTGTACTGTTCAGTGGTTAGGCCAAACCCATCAATAAGAGCACTCTTCAAGACCTTGTAATTGTCAGCATCCTCCTCTCTAACAGTGAGGAGCTTGTCTCTACCTTTGTCAGCAAAGGAGAGCCACAAGATTGCTGCCCACTGCTCCTGAGGGACCTTCTGTACCTTACAGGCCCTCTCTAAAGCAGTTATCCATTTGTGGATATCATCCCCACTCTGGTAGGGAGGGACAATCTTGCTCAGGTTCCTATGGTCATAGGACCTTTCCCTGTCTCTAGGGACATGGCTGCCACCATGGGACTCTAGTCCCAACTTTCTTCTCTCTCTAAGGAGATCTAGGGATTCCCTATCTAAAGCCAATTGCTTCTTCCTGATCTCCAGTTGAGTTTCCTCATACTGGACCAGTCTCTTTCTTCTCTCATGAGAGGATTCCCTCCTGTGAGAAGAAACAGAGCTCCCTATTGAGGTGCCAGAGTGGTTAGACTCCTGAGAAGGAGACCTAGACTTTCTGAGCACACTCATAATCCTTCCTGGGGGACAAAGGTGTGGTTCTCCAGATCCTCATCTTCATCTTCCCCAGAAGGGATTGGGTTTTCCAGGTCAGGGTCATTGTCACCCTCCTGGTCAGTTTCAGAGGGGGGCTGGGGGTAGTAGTACCCCTGGTCCCTTCCTCATCTGCTGGCCCACCCTCTGCTCCTACCCCTTCAGTCTCTGAGGACTTACTAAGATCATAAGCCACCAACAACTCCTGGAGGTGTTGGGTGGTGGGACTTTGGCCTGTCCTTAATTTCCTCACGTTACACAAAGCTCTCAGTTCCAAGAATGGGAGTGTGTCATACTTGGAGGGGGAAGCTCAATGGCTTCCTGCAGGGCATCTTTGGATCCTGCTTTTAAAGACATTACTAGTGTGGTGTGGTGTATGCACTACCTACTCTAGTGTGGCCTACTAAACTCTCTTGAGTTGTAGAAAGGGTTGTGCTATCCCTTAACACACAACTCTAAGTTCAGTAGAACTTACTGATATTCTAAGCTTAAATTATATGTACCTTAGGTACCTTTAGTGGTTTTCAGTTGATCAATTCAATTGAGATTATCTGGTAAAACAATAGCAAGCTGGAATCCCACACGCTGCACACCAATGTGAGAAGTTGGCCTGGCATATGCTGTCCACTAATTATAGTGGGCACCTTGCACCAGTCCAAATCGACTCTTATGGTAGGTAGGTTAAAGACAACCTTATTGAAAGCTATCCTAGTGGTAGCTGTGGAGAGCAGCCTTCAGGCTAAGTCTTGAAGGAATGTAAAGCAGCTTGTTTTACCAGTCTATAATCTCTTGAGTGACCAAATGAAAGAGCACCACACCAGGTATATATTCAAAATATATGTATTTATTACTAAACACACCCCTCTAGTCTCTTTATGAGGCTAGAGTTCGAAGTACATAGGTTATAAGATCTTAAATCACAGTAATAGCACAAATACACGTTTGGGCCCTAGGGGCGTACCAAACCATATACCAATAAAGTGGTATGCGAACCACGACTGAACTGGACACTAGGCCTAGAGCCTCTAGAAGTGCTTGGACCACAAGGAACCACCCAAGGTAGTGACACAGGGGACCCACGGGAGACGCGTGCAGTGTAAATACACAACCGCGATACGCCGTTAACTTCTATGGAGAAAGTCGGGATCGGGAAAATAGAGGAAAGGGACACTTTAAAGAGGACTAGGACAAAACCCTTTGAGATCTAGGACTTTGAAGAGTCTCTACCCACGGGAGCACCGGAGTACTCGTGTTACCTCACCCAGGGAAGCCGGGTGCATAGGTGCCTTTCGGGGTCGGGTTTCGTCGTCGGTTCTTATGGCGATCTGCTGCAAAGTGCTGCTGGCGACCAGGAGAAAAGTGTCCGGGTGGATCCAAGAGTGGATCGGAGTTCTGAAGAACCTGAAAGCAGAGGGGACAGAGTCTGGGTCACTAGCCAGTGACCAGGGAGGCGATGGACGGATGCCCACCGATGTCGAGTGCTTCAGGTGCGTTGACGGTCGTCTCGTTTCTGCAGCCACGAGGTCCAGGAGGCGTTGTCGGCGACCAGGAGCAGGATTCGGGCTGGTACACGATGTCTGTCGAGTGCTGCGGTGTCGGCGACCAGATTGGACCCAACAAGCCTTGGCAACGGCAAGTCTCGATGTAGCTGAAGATCGTCGATGGTGCAGACCAGCAAGGTCTGGGGAACTCACCCAGCAAGGGTAAGTGAGGGCAGGCCTGGAGCAACCAGACTGCCAAGTAAAGAAAAGATTGGCCTTCGGTAAGGGCTACTAGCCAACGGGCTAGCGACCGCGAAGGAGCCTCGTGACGCCGCACGTGGAGCTGGCTTACAGGACACTCGTGGAGTGGGGGCCAGTGATCTTCGGTGCAGGTGGTGCTGGAGGCTAGGGCTACTCAGAGCCCAAAGCACGACTTCTTGGGAGACCCAGAAGATGGTGCACTTGCAAGTGTGCTCGGTGTCCAGGGGTCACGGTCTCACGTTACCCACGATAGCCACGGGCCTCAGCTTTGCTGGGGACTCAGGGTAGCCTCGGGAAGTCTGAGAATCCACCTCTGGTGATGCGATGACTTCGGCGTCCGACGGGAGCTTCAGTGATGCGAACCGGACAGATGCTTCTTTGGTGCCTGCCAAGCAGGGGAGTCACTCCTTGACCCCAAGGGAGATTCTTCAGTCCTCTAATCGTGAGTAGAGCGTCGAAGGTCCAGGATTCTGTTTCAGAGTTTCGTCCAGGTATAATCTAAAGTCCTAAGGACTGGGTTCCTACCTTTATTCCAAAAATAGGGGATGGACTACTCTGTGGCCCCACCTATGGGTGGGTCAGGGCAGAGGGGTGGCTACACCCTTTCCCTTTGTCCAGTTCGCGCCAAAGCAGGGGCTGCAAGCCCCTGATCCGGTTTGAACTGGGGTATGCACAGGGACACCAAATGTGCCCCCAGTGCAGGACTTCAAAGCACCCGAAAGTGCTCCCGCCCAGCCCCAATACACATTGTCCTGTCTGGGGAGGTGGTCACACCTCCCTGGGACAGGAAACCTATTGTCCAGGCCTCCCCTGCCGGAGTTTCGTCCAGCAGCAGGAGGCCAGACTCGTGTCTGTGGCAGTAGCATCCATTTTGTGATGCCAGGCTCTGGAAAGAAGTTACCGGACTCGTCAGAGTTAACATGCCTTTCCCTCTAGAAGGGTGGAATGCTACCCCCGCCGCCAGAATTGGCGGGGGGTAGTATTCCAAGATGTTTGACACCAAACACGACATGTTTCGGTGCAGCCATTCCATAGTTAGCATTTTACCGCGAGGATATAATGCGTTTAAGAGTATATGGTCAGGCTGCACTACAAACAGCATCAGAGATGGTCTCCGAACGCTGCAGAGGGGCCCTGCTCATGCAGGGGCACCCTCTCACATAGAAACCATGCACTCTGCCTTTAGGATTGATAAGGCCTGCCTTAGGAGTGACTTATAGGTTTATATGTGTGTATGCATTTAGTGATATAGGTAACCTATACCACAGCAAGGGGTGCATGCACCACCTTACCCAGGCTGCAGTAGCAGACCTGTGGTGTCAGTTTGGATGGCCTACCAGGGGTGGCATAATATATGCTGCAGCCCCTGGCAGGCCTCTGAGGTACCTATGCCCTTGGTACATAGTATACCATATACTAGGGACTTACAAGGGCACTCCAGATCCCAATCAGAGATGTGCCTAAGGCACATGGAGACCCTTTTAAAGAGGAAACAGCTAGGCTGGGGTTCTGAATAGCAGGGCCCCAGCCAGACTAATGTCGAAAACCAGTGAAGTATCAGCAAAAAGTGGGGGTACCCCTGTGAAGCAGATCCTACTCTCCTACACAGTTCTTTTTCAGGCTCCTGTTAACAGGATTCTGGAACACTAGCTCAACCTTTTCAAAACCCTGGAAATCCCTTTTTTCTTGACATTTTTTTTTTTAACCAATTTTTGTTTAGTTTTGGTCATAATATGTACATCATACACTGCCAACCTAAATTTTAGTTGACACCTTTAAAGTGTGTAAGTATATTGTTACCATTTTTGGATATTTTCAGAATGCTTTCATGTTTTTTTACTCGTCCTGCCAGTGGCAGGAAGAAGGCAGAAAGGGAACCAAATGAATTTTGAATTGTGTGCCTTGCAGGCATACGTCGCCCAGGCAAGTGTCCCGACTGTCTGAAGCCTTCTCACAGAACCCTGAGGGACAAGGAGAAAATCTACCTGCATGGGCAATAAGAGAACACACAGTGCCTGGAATCAGCTTCTGAGACGTCTGGTGAATGATGAGATAGGCTCCCCTCTACCTCAGTTGTCACCATTGACAGTGAGGACGCCTAGATCCAAAAAGGGATCTTGACATGAGGAAGACCGATATATCAGTTTGATACTGTGAAGTGTTGCTGGAATATGAATTTACCTTGAAAAAACAAAAGACAAGAGGTGTTTGGCAAAACAGGAACAACTGGTTTCATTAAACGCTTTGGCTGGGAAAAATCCACAGAAACGGGTTTGAGGACTCTCAACATACATTTGTTCTGAGTGCCATTATATACAGTGTTTGGAGCACCATAAAGCAATTTAGATCTTAATTTAGAGAAAGGAATGAAGGCCTAGTCATGGGGTGTAAATTAGGCCATCTGACAGTGAATGCAGGTGAGATGCGGCCTTGCGTGGACACAATGAGGGCCAGTGAGTGAATAGTCCAGATGTTTATGGGGAGCACGTGATCACTGCGTGTACTGTGTGTGCTGTGCTCTGATTGGCTGAGTGTTTCTAACTTCATGTGGCATCTAACTTTATGGTGTTTTGGGAACGCGCCCACCCCTCCGGTCAGCCATATGTGCTTTATTGGGGCCAATCTCCTGGGACCATCGTAATGTTGCTGCCTATCTGTGGGACTATTCTGGGTTTTTCTCTTCGCGTGTTTGGCTGGTTGGTTCTATGCCACCCCGCCTGTGATCTGTCAATCAGTAGCCTCAGGCCTAGGTCGCAGGGCCTGCCTGACCACGTATTTCTTACTCGGGGTTGATGGAGAGGTCATCTTGGGAGATTTCGACAACAGTGACTTGATCTCGTTTTTGAATATACATGTATCTTTGCATAGATTGACATCAATATTACCATTCCCCACTGTAGTTGAATCTTCAACTATATCATCTACCCTACACTTCATGACAGTCACAGTATTGGGGGCTTATTGTGTCTCAGTTTCAATTACTAGTACTTCTGTATTTATTTGCCTTTTGAAGACTGAGTTTTTATAGTAGAAAACCACACAAAAACAGTACAAGAATGAGAACCAGCAATAATGACGTACACAGTCCCACAAACCACCGCGGAAGCCAGACAAAGCAGCCTTCATATCATTCCTGCTTTGGGGCTAAATAATCGGCAGTTCTTTTTTCTTGAGTCTGATGCAATAGAGTTGTTTTCTTCTGTAGCGGATGTTGGTTTAACTCTGTCAGATCTTCTCCAGGGATGACCAGGTTTGGGGTGTGTATGGTGACGAGGGAGCAAAGGCCAAGCCATCCTGGGACGAGCTGAGCGTATGTAAATTCCCCACAATGCCAGGACAAAGCCATCGGCGTGGAGGTGCCCCATTGCATGTCCGGTATGTGCAGTATTGCTCCGCAGTTCTCATTTGTGCCGAGTGGAATTGTTCCTTTGCCTCTGAAACACAAGGAATACCGTGTAAGTTTCCGTACAATTAGTGGTTGCCCCTTCCCTTCAAACCACATGTACCTATCTATCTCAGTGTCCCATATTTCCTGACAGGGGTTATCGATGCTGGAGTTTGACCCTCCCCTACGCGACTTGTTTCTCTTCAGACCAATGAGGTGGATGGCCCTACACTGTAACTCCATATCTGGCGTCCATTTATTATTGATGAAGACTGCTCCAGACACGCTAAGGGCCACCCTGGGACTACAGGCGGGAGCGGACGTGTTTGTGCACTGGTGCCGTGGCTTTGCCTCCTCCAAGTATCTCTTTTCAGGACACTCTCAGGGCCAAACAGTATCCTCCCCTATGGTGCCCCGCCTGTGCATCCTATCTAGCTCTGTTTGAAACTCGCTAGGCTCGGTGTAAAGGTATAGTGCAGTGGGATTGGTCTCGTATCGAGTTACGTTTACTACTACTCTATGGGTTCTACTCTGTTGGGTTGTATCTTGGCCCTAACCCTAGATAGGTACAGGTGGAAGAGGCATTTTGCTCTTTCGGGGGCTACCTCTTGAGAAAAATAAAGCCTGTCTGCGTCTACTGCATGTGGTATCAGTGAACATACATAGCATGACAGGGCTGATGTCTGGGCGCCGACGGCAGTCATGTGTTGATACCAGGTGTTGTGTAAGAGTGCGCTGTTTATTGCATGTGGAATACTAACATTGGGTTCAGTGTAATTGTAAGTGATGTGGGAGAGGCCACTGCACAAGTGCTGTAGAAATGTCGGGATAGGCTCCATTTGACTAGGCAGATTTCTGGCTACAGATGGATGCGGCTACACCTATACCAAACTGAGGGTATACATAGGAACAATAATACAAAACTTTTAAAACATTGCAGGTCTTGGGATGACTTCCGGAGGAAACATCTGTAGTCTTCTGGCGATCTGTGGTTTCTTTTGCTTTGGTGAAAGTGCTAAAAAGAGTTCATTTGTAAATGTCCATAAATAACAGTCTGTTGTCTTTGACTTGTATACTTGGGCCTCGCTGGGGTTCTGAAAGTAGTCTCTGCAAAAGTGGTGCACTTCTCTTGTAGGGGATTTCCGTGTATAGTCATAAGCACTTGAATAGTCCCGTCCACGTGCGGGACCCCGGAGCACTTCCTTAGATATATCTTCTTAAGTTGTCATCTTTCGCCTTTCTTCGGGAAGGCCTGCATAGACACTTAAGAGATAGAAAGACAATAATGCAGCCTAACTAACTAGGCTACACTGGCCATTACTTCATCTTGAAGTGAAAAAAAGACAGCCAGCAACTTTAAATTTCGCAATTTATGGAGTTTAATACATACAGAAAACGCCCCTTCACAAAACACTTTTTTTTTTCTTCATGATAGAGATGAAAGGGTAGGACAGAGAAGCCCCCATAGGCTGCCATTATATGTCTGAAAATGGACACCGTGCCTTGAAGAGTCTCCAGAGACCACCAGTATCCCATGATGCACAGCCAGTGGCAGTTACTTCAGTTCTTTTTTCCGGCTCCTGTTAGCATGACCCTGGAGCATTGAGCTCTACCTATTTGGTGTTTTTTCATCAAAATTCTCTTCAGAATTTACATTTTTACAGTTTTACTCAACGTCTTTGGTCTTTCTTTTCCTCTTGCTGTCTTTTTCTGACAGAAATTCCACCGTTTTTCAGTCAAAATGCCTTCCCTTTTTGACAAGTGTCCTGACTGTGGAAGAAAGAAGGCCAAATCTGACTCTCACAGAGTGTATATTCTTTGCCTGCCTGCTTCTCATGTTCCTGATGCCTGCCCCATATGTAAAACCTTTTCCAGGCGCACCCTGCGTGACAGGGAGAAGATTCGGCTTCAGGGTGTGGAAGATCGTAGAAAACAGCAGACAAAGTCAACAGGTGGGACTTCTGGGCTAGGAGAGGGTCAGTCCTCTACGAAAGCCCTGTCTTCAGCCGCTGGGGGGCTCCCCAGACGAAGAAGGGCTGAAAAACGACGTCGGTCCCGGTCGACGTCGAAAACTACGACGACGTCGAGGGCAGGTATGGCGGCGATCTGTTCGCCGTCGACTCAGCGCTCTGAGTCGAAACGAAGTCGACACTCCACTTCGAGGAGAACAAGGGTGAGACCTTCTCGTTCACCTCAGAGGTCGCCGTTGAAGATTTTGTCTCCTCGCTCAACGTTGACGCATCAGTGCCGATCGACGTTGACTCACCATCATCGATCGGCGTCGAGGAGGCACCGACGGTCGCCGTCGAGAAGATACCGCTGATCGCCGTCAAGGAGTCACCGACGGTCGGCGTCAAAGAGTCACCGGCGGTCGAAGAGTGACCGGCAGTCTACGCCGAGACGACACCATCGATATCAGACTCGATCAACATTGAGCCTGTCGACGTTGAGGGGAAGTTCTAGGTCAACACGACGTCGAAGATCGCCGTCAACAAGTAGATCGACGTCGAGAGGGAGATCTTGCTGTGAATCTACGGTTCCTTCCTCACTCCAGGAAGCTCATAAAAGGAGGAGATTGGTTTATTCCTCGGATTCAGAATATTCACGAACATATTCCCCTACGAGGACACCAACTCAGTCTTCTCCTCATCGACCAGAGGAAAAGCCTCTTCCTCCTCCTCCTCCTCCGCTGCCTCTTCCATCTCTGCCGCCTCTGCCTCCTCCTACTCCTCCTCCTCCACCACCACCTCCTCCGCCGCCTCCTCCTCCGCCTCCTCCTGGGCCTGCTACTCCTGGGCCTACGATGCCTACTTCACCTCGAAGACCGAGATCTAGGTCCCGTGCGAGAGATCGATCTTGCAGTCATCGAAGTTCCTCCACTCGCTCTCATCACCGACATCGTTATGAGAGATCTCGCTCCCGACACACCAGGGACACGTCCTCAACAAGTACTGGGAGATATTTGCCGACACTTTCGGATTCTCCTCCTCCTATCGACGACATTTCCACCTTTCAAGAAGTTTTAGCACGAGGAGCCTCTAAACTGAATATTCCGATGTCCACTCCGGTGCCATCGACTTCCGTAATTTTCGAGACTCTCCAGCAGAGACAAGCCTCTCGTCCCTTGCTCCCTCTGGTGCCAGGCTTATTGGAACCAGCGATGGAATTATTCTTGACGCCTTCTTCCATTAAATCAGCTTCTTCCAGGTTACAGAAGAAATATCGTCCGCCTGAGCAGGATCCCACATTCCTCTGGACGGACCCCACCCCAGATTCTGTCATTGTTGTGGCAGCTAAGAAACAGCATTCTACGGCTCCAACGTCCACATTTCCACCTGATAAGGAGAGCCGTAAGATAGATTCGGTGGGGAGGAAGGTATGCAACACAGCAGCTACCACAATGAAGGCTGCTAGTGCTACAGCCCTGCTGGGAAGGTATGACCGGTCACTTTGGGAGTCTCTTCAGCAGTTCGCAGACCATCTGCCTAGGGACAAGAGGGAGGATTTTAACGAAATCCTGAATGAAGGACTTATGGTTTCTAACCAAGTGATTAGTGCAGCGGCAGATACATCACTTCTATCTGCACATGGATATTGCCAAGGAGTAGCTCTCAGAAGGCATTCATGGCTTTGCCTTACTTCTCTCAAGCCTGAAGCTCAACAACGCGTCATGAACCTGCCTTTTTCTGGAACAACACTCTTTGGTTCTCATTCGGATGAGGAGATGGCCCGCATGAAGGCAGAAATGGAGACCTTGAAAGCCGTAGGTCTTGAAAAACCTAAGGAACAGCGCAAATCTTTCCACCCTTTCCAACGTCGGTACTCTTCTCAGAGGTTTCAGAGATATCAGGGCAAACAGACCAATCAACAACAATCGTACCAGCGGTCGTTCCAACTGTTCCAAAAACGACAACCTAGAGGAAGGCCAGGACAGCATCCTGCTCAAGGGAATAAGGCGCCTGCTGGTTCTAAGCCCTGAAGCCTTTCTTCCCCCTCTTCTGTTACCCACTCCGGTGGGGGGAAGCATTCAACATTTCCTGGCAGAGTGGCAAAAAATAACACAGGACAATTGGGTTCTGAATATTGTTCGCAATGGATACTCGCTACGTTTCATCAGCCCTCCTCCATCGATCCCTCCAGCACACTAACGATACCAACTGTGCCAGTTGCAATTGGAGGCCGACACTCTCTTACAAAAAAGGGCAATAGAGCCTGTTCCTCCTTTACAACGGGGAACAGGACTGTATTCAAGGTTCTTTCTGGTCCGAAAGAAAGACAAGAACGAGTTCAGACCCATTCTCGATTTAAGACACGGAAACAAATGGATTTGGAGAGAAAAATTCCGAATGTTAGCGTTGCATCAAATCTACCCTCAAATTCAATGGGGGGATTGGTTATGCGCAATAGATCTGTAAGACGCATACTTTCACGTTCCCATAGTAAGGAAGCATCGCAAGTTCCTGAGGTTCGCAGTAGGGAACAACCACTATCAATACTGTGTACTCCCATTCGGCCTGAAATCAGCTCCCAGGACCTTTTCAAAGTGCATGGCAGTAGTTGCTGCCTATCTGAGGAAGCACATGGTGTTCGTCTACCCGTACTTAGACGACTGGCTGATCAAAGCATCCACGTGTCAGGAGGCTCAACTACACTTCAATTGGACCTCCGATCTTCTCCTTCGTTTGGGTCTTCACATCAATCAGACGAAGTCTGTCTCGACGCCTGTCCAGTGTCTTCAATATCTGGGAGCAACCATCGATACTCGCACGGCAAACGTGTATCCTTCGGAGGAGAGACGCTTATCGATCCTTCGGAAGGCTCAGGCTCTCATGACCATGTCTTTACCAACGGTGAGGAAGGTCTCCTCCTTTCTGGGATCCATGGCATCCTGTATCTTCCTCACTCCGAATGCACGTCTCCACATGAGACCCTTGCAAGAATGTCTGGAGGATCAATGGGACCAGAGAATCGGGGATTGGGAGGACAGGATTCAGCTGTCACAACATGCCCTCCAGTCCATCAGATGGTGGTGTTCTCCCCGCAATCTCCTACGAGGGATTCCCTTCCACAAGGAGATACCGACACAAACCATAGTAACGGATGCTTCTCTCCTCAGTTGGGGTGCACACACAGACCACCTTCAAATTCAAGGCAAGTGGTCCACGAAGGAATCCACATACCACATCAATTTACTAGAGCTACGAGCGGTTCATTTGGCTCTGAAAGCCTTTCAGCCATCATTCCGCACCAGCTCCCTGCTTGTCCAGACGGACAATACGACAACAATGTTCTACCTCAACAAGCAGGGGGGCTCGAGATCCCGTCCGTTATCTCAGGAAGCCCAGACCATCTGGAAATGGCTCTTAGCCAGAAATCTGACCATCACAGCAACTCACCTACCAGGTGTTCAAAATGCTCAGGCCGACGCTCTAAGCAGACTCCTTCAGGAAAACCACGACTGGGTCTTAAACGACGATGGGGTGCGAGATATCTTCAGAAGATGGGGTACTCCAGAGGTCAATTTGTTCGCCACCGCAGAAAACAACAAATGCCAAAACTTCGCCTCGAGGTTCTACCAACCGGGAACTCTGGGGAATGCCCTGTGGATAAACTGGTCAGGCAGATTTCTCTACGCCTTTCCTCCGATACCCTTGATCCCAGCAGTCCTCATCAGGCTCTCGCAGTCACGGGCCAAGATGATCCTCATTGCTCCGAAGTGGTTGCGTCAGTGGTGGTTCACGGACCTTCTCCACCGGTCTCTCCTGCCGCATCTCAGACTTCCATGCCAGGCAGACCTTCTCACGAAATTCGGAGGGCAGATGGTGCACCACAATCTCTCGTCATTGAATTTGGCGGCAGGGCTCCTGAGTTAGTGCAGTATGGACATTTGAATTTGCCTCAGGACTGCATGGAAATACTTAAAGAAGCTAAAAGGCCATCTACACGCACCTCTTACGCGTATAAATGGAAGAGATTCTGTTTCTGGTGTTCATCGAAGAATGAAGATCCTACTTCCTGCCAGGAAGATGTTATCCTTCCATACTTGCTACATTTAGCACAATCTGGCCTTCAATTTTCTTCCATTAAAGTGCACCTAGCAGCTTTGACTGCTTACAGGAAATGCCCTTCACAAACTTCCTTTTTTTAAATCCAGGTCATTAGAGATTTTCTAGAAGGTCTGAAGAAAGTGTTTCCTCCTGTCAGACGTTCTTCTCCGCCTTGGGAGCTTAATGTAGTTCTTTCTCGACTGACGCAGGAGCCTTTTGAACCCATTCATAGGGCTTCTCTCCAGCATCTGTCTTGGAAGACAGCTTTCCTTGTAGCTCTCACTTCTGCCCGCAGGGTTAGCGAACTCCAGGCACTTTGTTCACCATACACTGTCTTCCATTCCTCTAAGGTGGTTATGAGGACGCATCCGAAATTCCTCCCTAAAGTAATTTCGGATTTCCACGTGAATCAAACTATTTCTCTACCTACTTTTTTTCAGCATCCCTCTTCCCCTGCTGAGAGGTCGCTTCATTCCGTAGATGTCAGGAGGGTTTTGAAGTTTTATTTGGACAAAACTAAAGATATTAGAAGATCAGATCAGTTATTTGTAAACTATGGCTCTATCCGTACAGGTCTAACTACCTCCAAACAGTCCATCTCCCGATGGATTGTTTCATGTATTCTGCTTTGCTACCAGAAAGCCAACAAGACTCTTGTTAGTAAGCCTAGGGCTCACTTTACCAGTGGGAAAGCTGCTACTGCTGCTTTACTTCGGAATATACCCATTTCAGAGATCTGTAAGGCTGCTACCTGGAAGTCAGTCCATACATTCACAAAACACTACTGCCTGGACACTGATGCTAAGGCAGATGCTCAGGTTGGACAGGCTTCCCTTCGGAATCTGTTTGCCTAAACTGAAATGTCACTTCTCTGTTTCTTCCACCGCGTGTGTGTTTATGGGATGGGCTTGCTAGTCTATTCAAGTGCTTATGACTATACACGGAAATCCCCTACAAGAGAAGGAATAGTTTCTTACCTGTAACTCCAGTTCTCTTGTAGGGGTATTTCCGTGATAAGTCATAAGCAACCCTTCCTTCTCCCCGGTGGAAGAAGCAGACTTATCCATGATTTACAATAAGTATTCACTTCTCTAGGCCTTCAAAAAGAACTGAAGTAACTGCCACTGGCTGTGCATCATGGGATACTGGTGGTCTCTGGAGACTCTTAAAGGCACGGTGTCCATTTTCAGACATATAATGGCAGCCTATGGGGGCTTCTCTGTCCTACCCTTTCATCTCTATCATGAAAAAAAAGAAAGGAAAAAAAAGAGTTTTGTGAAGGGGAGTTTTCTATATGTATTAAACTCCATAAATTGCGAAATTTAAAGTTGCTGGCTGTCTTTTTTTTAACTTCAAGATGAAGTAATGGCCAGTGTAGCCTACCTAGTTAGTTAGGCTGCATTATTGTCTTTCTATCTCTTAAGTGTCTATGCAGGCCTTTCCGAAGAAAGGCGAAAGATGACAACTTAAGAAGATATATCTAAGGAAGTGCTCTGGGGTCCCCACACGTGGGCGGGACTATTCAAGTGCTTATGACTTATCACGGAAATACCCCTACAAGAGAACTGGAGTTACAGGTAAGAAACTATTCCTTCTGGCTCGACTGCAGACCTGTTGTTTGTAGGTTAGTTTAGAAAAACATGTATCCTTATGTATCTTCCTGAATCAGTCTTAGGGTTTCCTGTGCCATTCCGTTTTGGGGTTTTGCTCTCTTTTACTTTATTTGCACAATTTTAATGGGTTACTCAAAGGCGGCCCCAACTGTGTTCCTTATTTAGAAATTCAGAGGTGTATGGTTATTCATGTGTCGCCTGGGTCTTTACTCATGAGTCATCGTCTCTAACCCCTCACCACAGCAGGAAGGAACGTTTCATTAAGCAGGTCATCTATTTAGCTGCTTGTTAAGGGCGTTATCAGTCTTTTAGCCTCCGCCCGTCCTTAATGTGTGCGGAGGTAATTTTATTGATGCAGGTGGTGTCTTTTGATCTATGCGTGCGCGGGGCGATGTAGAAGAGGGGGTGGATCACAATTGGGTGTTTGTTAATGCTCGCGCCGTGCTCTGAAGTCACGAGTCTGACCCTCTTGCTCCGGCACGTGGCGTGCAGTGTGATTCTCTCTAGTGGCGCCAGGTTTTCTGGTCACGCCCTTTTTCTAGAGACTTCTTTTGGGCTGTTAATGGGCTTCAATTTTGCATGTCTTTTGGCGCTTCCCTAGATCTTAATGTGATTTGCTGTCCATAGTGTTGTGTATCGGAAGGGGCCGGAGATTTGTCCCATGGCCCCCATGATGCTGGTGTGCCCATGTCTGAAATTGAGCCTATGATTCGTTCCCGGACGGTGTGTGTTGTGAGGCGGCTAATCACTAGGCTGGTGTGTGGAACATTATTTCTGATTCTCTTGCACAGAGCTGTGATGAATATGTGCCGACTTCCTCCCCCCTGGCACCCTCTCTCCCTTGTATCCAGGATATTTTGGGCCTGCCGCCCCAGGCCGTGGCCAGCGGGTTCTGACCGGCGATATGCTACCCTGGTTATCTGGAAGGACATGACCCAGTTAGAAAGCTTTATACACTTATAAATTTTGAGGCGAGGAGGAGGAGGCAACATTTTACTGAGGTGAGGGTCCAGTGAAAGGCCAGAACTTTGTCGAAAGTTGCCCGATGCGGGTAAGGGACTGAGAGGGCTAGTGGTTTTGGTAAGCCCCCCTCTACCGACCGGCGCCATGCAGTGCTTTGCAATCTGTCAGACTATGCAGGTTGAAGTCAGAGTTTTTGGAGACACCATTATCCCAAGTGTGCGGGAAACCTGGCTCCCAGCTCCGGAACATCACCTCGTTTTGGAACCAAAGGGGGCCTCCATTGGCCTGGAGGCAGTTAAAGGATGGAGTCCTTTCTACTTAGGGCCCGTCTTAGTGACTTGGATGAGGAGACCTGGGTGCCTGTTTTTATACACTGGTCAGGGGAGCCGCCCTGCCCCCTCATCAGACTGCCTTCCCCCGGGGCGTGGCCAGTAAACCCCACCCCGGGGGATCAGCTGCAGAGTGGGGCCTAGGCCCCACAGGCACCCAAATGGCAGACTCTAGTGTGTATTCCTGCTCTGCACAACGTACGGCAGCCCTAAGTTTCCCGAACGCAAGTAAAGACTTGAAATTCCTAATGTTGTCTTACTAGTCTTCATTCTGAAATGTTTATTGAGGTGTGCGTGAAGTGTATGTTCTGCATTGGAGCTTGAATCTACTGCATATTTGAGTTTTGTGTTGGTGCGAAGGTATTGCCTCTGCAGACAGTTATCCCTCTCTGCTGTGTTTGCGGCCCCTGTCAGGCTGGGTTCCCTGTCTGCTGCTGCTGTGGCCACGTGATCGGCCAACCATCTGGTCCTTGTTTCGGTTGTGTGGTCGCTAACTGATTTTGCTGTGGCTGAATGCAGGTGCATTCGGGTTGGTCTGGGCTTGATTTTGTGGGGACTAGACTTATCAATCATTGCTTATGATATACCTTTAACTGGCATCAGTCTGCCATGTGGCCCATTCTGTGGCAATAGAAACACTCTCTGAGGTCTTGCTGCTGTCAGCCTCCCTGGGCTCTGCCATTACAACTAGGTGGAAACCCTCTGGGGTTCTGTGGCAGAGCTCCCTTCAAGACTGGTGACATTTGTATGCTTGCAGCCAACACCGCCCCCTCAAGGGTGGTCTTTTTCAATTTGTGTTGGACCAGCTTAGCAGTGTCCTGTTGGGCGTACTCCAGTTTTTCACTATCCTTTTTCCTGTTTCTTTCTGTAGTAGTGTAATATGTGGGCCTGTATTTCTCGCCAGGGTTTGGTGTATAATCCTACTATACTGTCCAGTCCACTCTGAATTTCGGTGGGCATCCCCTTTTTGAGGATGTTATGGAAGAATGCGACCTGGGGGCTTGTGTCGGTCCATTGCTGTCCTGTCTCCTGTCCCCACCGTTCCCTCATTCTGACTAAAAAGTCAGTTACAGTATCCCCAGGTTTCATGCTTTCGTCCATCAGTCCTCCGACATCTGGGCAGTCAGGGAACATTTCCTTCATGGCTGTCCATATCTGGTGCCTGAAAGAATTGAATGCGGCCCGTCATGCTCAGTGTTGGTCAGCGTGACTGGTGGGGTGTGGGCTCAGGTGAACACTGTGTTGGTTTGTTCCCCAATGAGTCTGCTGAGCAGACTCTTGATATCGCCTACTGCTAGATTTATTCCTACTTTGTTTTTCTCAAAACACGAGGACCATTTTCCTGGCAGTTTAGCCCTGAGGCCTTCTTTATCCATCTGAGCCCATGCATGGCACATAGATGTTCCCTGTTGTGCACTTCTGCAGTAATGGACATATTTTGGCTTGAATCGGCTCAGCTGGTTTCTCCCCAACGTAGCTCTGCCATCTTCTGCACCGAGCTGGGGTGAGGCTGGAATCGCCTGGGCTTGCTAGTCTGGTAGCCTCCAAGTTGTAGATCTAGCGCTCGCTGTCCGGTGGGGAACCCTCTGGCTCCCAGAACCGGCGGGTTAGTGTATCCTATTGCAGGAGCGACTGGGATGGCAGGCATCAGAGAGAGCACCTCCGCTCCCGTATAGAGTGGAGGAGATGCGGATGCCTTACTTGCGTGTTCTGAGACGGCATTCTCAGTCTGGGCCACCTCAAAGATGGCCCACAGAGTTAGCAATGCCTCTCTTCTAGCTTTCTTTTGTCATATATATTTGGTCCGAATGTGTGTCCTATTATATTGGGGTCGAAGGTTCCGCCCTCTGGCCAGGGGAACACTTGTGCCTTAGTGTGTGTGTGCCATTCACGGCAAAACTTATCTAATGTTTTAGCCTAAATGGGGAACCCAGTTTGCATGTGGGTTAGAGGCAACTCCATGCTTTGGTTGGGAACTTTTCAAGGAAATGGTATACTCGCGTGTCAAAATAATCCTACATTTCTACTCTGATCATGGGGAAATATGTACACAGGATTATGCCAGCAATAACTACTTACAACGAGCTCTGCTTTCAAAGATGCATCGAAAACAGACTTTTCCCAAAACAAAACAACAATCCAAATGAAGGGTCACAACCTGAAAGACAGCCAATGGTTAAATTCAAAACTGTGAATTTTTAGCAGCGGAATAGCAGATATGGAACAGTTTGCAGGAAGGGCAACTTCTTCATACGTTATTAACAAGACACAACGTTCAACATAAGACACAGTTGCAATAATTTACTAGCACCACAACATCAAGAATATCCAAAACATCAAGAATGTAACATCTGAATACTGAAATGACAAATAAGAGAGAGAGAGAGAGAAAAATAAAAAACATACTGAAAAAAATGGTGACTTTGTAAAAAAAACAAAATTAGGCTGCTCCTAGCGCATGCTGCCCGATGATAAGCGGAGACTCTACACGGTACACAGGACTAAGTGAGCCAGACAGTCTGCCAATATCGGCTCTGGACAAAGATAGAACAATTTACACAGAGAAGGATCAACTCTACAACCACAAACCCTTCTTGGCCAAGCACAAACTACACCTAACCTCCAAATCCAAATGTTCCCTAACGTCCTAATTACACACCCTATTCACACCCAAGGATCATGCATACCACTATGTCATGCCCAATGGTCCAAGCGAATACCACCTCTAACTTCCTTCAGATACTACCAGTGTTAAGAAACCGACAGCACTGAGAAAACCCTTTAGAGTAAAAAATAAAATTGGTGTTGGCCCTATATCTCACCCAGAGCCTATGCGTACCTTCTGTGTTATGCCCAGTGATCTAAGTGGCGAGGCCTTGCCCCTGTATTACGCCCACCTGTCCAAGCGACAAACAACCTTCCCCTTTCCTAGCCTGCTGACAATCGAAGAAAGGTGAGCTCGGCAGGATCACCTCCAAGGCCGCCTTGCGACTACTCAGTTTGGACACATGAAGTGGGCAATATGTCAGATTTCTGTTTGTGGCAGGGCACTCAGGTTACATTTTTGTGCTTCTTCTTAGTATGCCATACGCCAAATGCTGGTACTAAGGATCAGATGTAGTTTCTTACCCTCTGATGACGGCTTCAGGATGGACCTCTGCACTGCGGATTCAGCAAAACTTTCAATCAATTGCGGCAACTGCTCACCTTCCTTGCTGTGCAGATGTGAATCCATTCGGACAGGGTCCTTTTCCTTTGGGCTGCAGTCGGGCTTGAAAAACTAGTCTCTCCTGGCTGGCTAGCCAAAATGTTGCTGGAATATAAATTTACCTTGAAAAAACAAAAGACAAGAGTTGTTTGGCAAAACAGGAACAGTTGGTTTAATTAAACGCTTCGGCCAGGAAACATCCACAGAAACGGGTCTGAGGACTGTCTCAACATACATTCATTCTGTGCCATTATATACAGTTTTTGGAGCACCATAAAGCAATTTAGATCTTAATTTAGAGAAAGGAATTCAGGCCTAGTCATGTGGTGTAAATCAGGCCACCTGATACTAATTGCAGGTGGGTCTCGACCTTGTGTGGACACAATGAGGGCCAGTGCGTGAAGTGTCCAGATGTCCGGCATGGGGAGCACGTGATCGCTGCATGTACTGTGAGTGCTGTGCTCTGATTGGCTGAGTGTTCCTAACTTCATGTAGCATCTAACTTTATGGTGTTTTGCAAACGCGTGCATCCCTCCGGCCATATGCGCTTTATTGGGGCCAATCTCCTGGGACCATTGTGGTGTTGCTGCTTATCTGTGGGACTAATCTGGGTTTTTCCTGTTCGCGTGTTTGTCCGGCTGGTTACGTGCCACCCCATCTGTGATCTGTCAATCAGTAGCCCCAGGCCTAGGTCGCAGGGCCTACCTGACCATGTGTTTCTTGCTCTGGGGTGACAGGGGGTCATCTCAGGAGATTTCGACAAAAGTGACTTGTTCTTTTTTTGAAGATACATGTATCATTGTGCAGATTGACATCAATATTACCAGAAGCATGATGCCAAAGACCAGAAAAGTGGCTACTTGTTCACCGCTGAGGGACGGTTTGTCATTAAGATGTCATTCTAATGCTTCATGATTTTGAAACAACATTCAGTGTTGAAACACAGATCAATTTCAGACTATACAGCTTTACATATTTAAGGACCTACTTTCTGACAGGAAAAGTAATGTCTTCTGTCATAGAGATCTCCAACATTGCATCTCTAATTCCACCCTCTTTCCATCATTGTTCCAGAAGACCTTATCCAGGCCCATTAGCCACACCACCTCCAGTGATTCCAACATGGTACTTCGCCACTTCCATTGACTAATCCATGTCCACCTCCACCTGAAGTTATTCCAGCTGCTGTTCTATTGCCACACCTTAACCACTTGGGTGTTTGAGGTCGTCTAGGTGGCAAAGGCTGGGTGGTAAAATGTTCGTGAATCCCCCCAGATTCGCAAACTTTCACTGACAGAAATGTGAGCAAAATGTGTGATTTTAGCCAAAGTTAGTGAATGTGTGCTGCATCCAGACTGCTCCAAAGCTTTGGGAATTACCGAGTGCCAAAATGTTGCCTTTCCAGTTTCAGTCGGTTTTGAGAACCTTTTCAAAATGCATAATATCTATCTGAGAAAAAATATGATTTTTGTTAAGCCATATTTAGATGATTGGCTCACCTAGCATGCAGTGCTGTAATGTGGGCTATGGGTGGCCAGTGACTGTTACCTCTCCTCTAGTGAGAGGAGGTGGGGAACTGCCACCTAGTATTACCTCTAAACTCAATGCAGCCTCCTATAGGAAACAGCTAATCAATGTATTGAAAAACTGCTTTTGCAACCATATAATGCAGAACATAGAAAACAGGAGGACAAGCATCACTTGAACTCTGTTTAATGAGTAGAAGAAACTCAATCTGCAAAACAGCAGGCATTGTTAGCCCATAGGCTGCATTGAAAAACCAATAGCATAGAGAATGAAAGCAATTGTTAGCACAAAAAAACTGGCACCGTGCCTTTAAGGCAGCCATGACCCCCAGCTTCCCATCAAGCCTCAAGGGTGACAGTTAGGTCAGTTGTTCTTTCCGGCTCCTGCAGTCAGGACCCTGGCGTTTTCAGCTCTGACTATTTTTCACTTTTTGTCAATAATTTCCTCTTTAATTATCTGTTTTTTACATTTCACTCAACGTTTTTCATCTTGTAGAGTAAGGTACTACCATTTTTCTGACAGAAACTTGTTTTTTTCTGTCACAACATGCCTTCTCTTTTTGATCCTTGTCCCTCCTGTGGCAATTAGAAGGCCAAAACTGGCACACACTCTGTGTGTATACTCTGTCTTCTTGAGTCTCACTCCTCTGAGGCTTGCCAACACTGTAAAAAGCTCTCTAGGCGTACTCTCAAGGAGAGAGAGAGAATTCGTCTCTATGGCGTCTCAGAGAAACAAAAATCTACTTCAAGAGGAAGATCTCAGGTGAGGCATAAGAAGAAGAGGTCCAGACGACATTGAGAAGTAAGGTTCCGATCTGTTCTCCTTCGGCGTCGGGATCGGCGCCGAAAATGCCTCCAGCGGCGAAGAAACGAGTGTCCCCGTCGACGAGGCCTCCGCAGTCGACGGTATCGGAGCACCACGCGACGTTGAAGACTACACCGAAAACAGCAAGTTCAACGTCGATTCATCGCCGTCATTCAAAGGTGTCAGATCAGCCTTCTCCGTTGACGTCAATTCGGCGGCGTTCAGCTTCGAGGAGTCGGTCTCCGTTGGCACTGACTCAGCGTTCAACATCGAGGCACAGGTCTCCGTCGGCGTCAGCTCATAGACGTTCGATGTCGAGACGAACCCCTCTGTCGACGTCAACCCGGCGACGGTCGAGGCCTCGATCCGCGCTGACACCTTCTCGATGTCGGTCAGCATCCAGAAGACGTTCACCGTTGTCGACTCACCGCACGACGTCGAGACATCGGTGTCCGTCGAGGGCTAAAAAACAGCCGGTGCACCACTCTCCGTCGGTGACATCTCTCCCGACGTCGAGAGTTCAATCACCATCAGTGGTTCAAGGAGCAGTGACTCCACGCTCGACGTCAAGGCGTTCGCCCCAGCCAACGTCGACTCATCAATTAAGACAATCTGACCGATCAAGGTCAAGACGCACAGCGTCGTCGACTTCAAGGTCACCGGAGGTCATCGTGCCGACGTCGGACAGCTCAGCTTCATCTCCTGAGCGTTCCTGTCCACAGGTGACAGAGCCTCCTGTACAACAAGAGACAAGGGTGCAAACATCACCCTCTGTGCATCTTTCTCCTAGATGGATGTTGCCACTGCATCATTGCAAAACCAAAGGGGATGATGGACGGAGTGTTGAACATTGCAAGCACTCATCCCCAGTCAACTGATCTGGGTTTAATCCATCATCATTCTTTAGCTCACTCCGCCACCCCAGTTCAGACATGGCTATATGCAAATCAGTCTGACCCTGTGCCTCATGGGAACAGTCCAGCCCGAACTGCCAAGCCATGTCTTCCCTGGACCGGAAACAAGCATCCTGGGACCGGTTTCGGGCTCACAGCCCTCATCAGCCAGGCTATCTTGAATCCAGTGGCAAAGTGAGCAAGGGACCCACGTCTGGGCATACCCTGCCAACTTTGGGCGAACAAAGCAAAACCAAAGGGGATGATGGACGGAGTGTTGAACATTGCAAGCACTCACCCCCAGTCAACTGATCTGGGTTTAATCCATCATCATTCTTTAGCTCACTCCGCCACCCCAGTTCAGACATGGCTATATGCAAATCAGTCTGACCCTGTGCCTCATGGGAACAGTCCAGCCCGAACTGCCAAGCCATGTCTTCCCTGGACCGGAAACAAGCCTCCTGGGACCGGTTTCGGGCTCACAGCCCTCATCAGCCAGGCTATCTTGAATCCAGTGGCAAAGTGAGCAAGGGACCCACGTCTGGGCATACCCTGCCAACTTAGGGCAAACAAAGCAAAACCAAAGGGGATGATGGACGGAGTGTTGAACATTGCAAGCACTCACCCCCAGTCAACTGATCTGGGTTTAATCCATCATCATTCTTTAGCTCACTCCGCCACCCCAGTTCAGACATGGCTATATGCAAATCAGTCTGACCCTGTGCCTCCTGGGAACAGTCCAGTCCGAACTGCCAAGCCATGTCTTCCCTGGACCGGAAACATGCATCCTGGGACCGGTTTCGGGCTCACAGCCCTCATCAGCCAGGCTATCTTGAATCCAGTGGCAAAGTGAGCAAGGGACCCACGTCTGCCAACTTAGGGCGAACAAAGCAAAACCAAAGGGGATGATGGACGGAGTGTTGAACATTGCAAGCACTCACCCCCAGTCAACTGATCTGGGTTTAATCCATCATCATTCTTTAGCTCACTCCGCCACCCCAGTTCAGACATCATTGGCAAAAATCTACAACGGGGCAAGTACGAGAACCACAGGACTACTCCAGCCCCCTACACAGTTCACCACTGGCTCGGTTGGTACAGACAGTAGATCTCTCTCCAAACACTCCCTCGAGGGGTCGAGATCATGCTCGAACAGCGACAACTTCCACAAGAAGGAGGTCCACAACACGTGGTCATCAGAGAAGACGCAGATCACATACATGGTCATCTTCCTCGACTCTACCTACCTTAACAGACAGTCCACCTTCGAGGGTCTCTCCAGTGGATGATGTCAGTACCTTCCAAGACGTACTTTCCAGAGGAGCAACAAAATTGAACATTGATATGCTTACCCCTCAAACCTCTTCCTCTGTGATTTTTGAAACATTGCACCAAAGATCAGCGGCTAGGCCTTTATTGCCTTTGGTACCTGGACTTCTGCAGCCTGTCATGGACGTGTTCCTCACACCAGCAACACTCAAGACCAGAGGAGGATCCACTATTCCTTAGAGCCAATCCACCTCTGTACTCTGTAATCATCGCGGCGGCTAAAAAGACGCACGCAGTGGCCTCCTCCTCAACAGTACCTCCAGATAAGGAAAGCAGAGCACAGGACTCTTGGGGAAGAAAAGTATGTGGTACTTCGGCTTCCATGTTGAAGGTTTCCAGCGCCTCAGCTCTCTTGAGGTGCTTTGATAGGGCACTGTGGGACTCTTTAGAAAAATTTAAGGACAAACTTCCCAAGGAGGATCGCAGGGATTTTGAGGAGGTGTTGCAAGAAAGAGGTTTGGTAGCTAATCAGATTATTAGGGCTGCAGCTGATGGAGCAACCCTGTCTGCTCATTCTTATGCACATGGGAACTGTGCCAGATGTTCATCCTGGCTTCGGCTTACTGCACTAAAGCCCGAAGCGCAGCAGTGAATCCTGAATCTCCCTTTCTCAGGAACTTCCTTATTCGGTACACACACGGATGACAAAATGGCCAGATTGAAGACGGAGCCAGACACCTTGAAGGCGGTAGGCCTTGAAAAGAAAAAGGAGTTGCGGCGCAGATACAGGCTATACGACCGCCGGCCATTCCATCAGAGGGTTCAAACCCCTCAGTGGCAGAGGCACCAACAGCATCAGCACCAACCCAGAACCCAATATCAGGGATGTCGCACCCCCAAGGGGTGAGGGGCCCCACTCCAATCTACCACTATGGCAAAAACTCCATCAAAACAATGAACACTCACTTTCCCTTTCGCTGTTTCCGCCTCCAGTGGGGGGAAGTATAGCCAACCACCTGCAAGAGTGGCGCAACATCACAAAAGATCAATGGGTGTTAAGTACGTTGCAGAATGGGTACTCTCTACGTTTTCGTCATCCGCCCCAGCGATCGCTCCAGTGAAAGCCGCGTGCCACCAGCTGCAATTACTACAGCAGAAAGTATCCACTCTCCTACGAAAATCAGCCGTTGAGGAAGTTCCTGTATCTCAACGAGGTCAAGGAGTATACTCAAGGTATTTTCTGGTGAGAAAGAAAGCTCAAAATTCAGAATTCAGACCTATCCTGGATCTGCACACTGTCAACAAATCCATCCGGAAGGAAAAGTTTCGCATATTGGCTCTCTATCAAATATATCCTCATCTCCAGCAAGAGGACTGGATGTGTTCGATAGATCCGCAAGATGCATACTTTCACGTCCCAGTCAACCGACGTCACCGGAAGTTCCTGCGCTTTATGGTGGGATCCAAGCATTACCAGTTCAGAGTTCTTCCTTTCGGGTTGAGTCAGCTCCCCGAGTGTTTACCAAATGTATGGCAGTAGTAGCAGCTGCTCTACGGCGCCAGGGAATGTTTGTTTACCCTTACCTCGACAACTGGCTTCTAAAGGGTCCATCTTCCCAGTGTGTGAGGACCCACTACCAACAATGTCTAGCCCTTTGCCAATGGCTGGGCCTTCATGTCAATTTCGAGAAGTCAGTTCAACATCCTACTCAAAGAATCCACTATCTGGGTGCAACAATAGACTGCAATAGGAAAAGTGTTTCCTTCGGAGGAGAGACTATCATTTATCACTCTGAAGTGCAAGCAAATCCTTCGCACTACCTTTCCTTCGGTCCAACAGATTGCCTCTCTCCTAGAGTCAATGGCATCCTGAATCTTTCTCGTCCCTGAAGCCAGGCTGAGGATGCGTCCTTTACAGCAGGATCTGGAGGACAAGTGGGATCAACAGACTGCTCGATGGGATGACAAGATTCATCTGTCGCAAGCGGCTAAATCATCTATCCCATGGTGGACGCGACAAAAAAACCTCTTGGTGGGAGTTCCATTCCATCAGTCTCCTCCGACGCAATCTCTAATCACAGATGCTTCCCTCCAGGGTTGGGGAGCGCACATGGGGTCACTCCAAACTCAAAGTCGGTGGTCAGCCAAAGAACAGACATATCACATCAACATGCTGGAGCTACGGGCCGTGCATCTAGCCCTCAAGGCTTTTCTTCCCTCCATTCAGACCAACTCCATACTAGTCCAGACGGGCAATACGACCACCATGTACTATCTAAACAAACAGGGAGGGACTCGATCGCGTTCTCTGTCCTTGGAGGCTCAAGCACTCTGACCTTGGCTCCTAGCAAGGAAACTGTTGATTACAGCAATACACATGCCAGGGGAGCAGAACTCTCAAGCAGATTTCCTCAGTCGTCACTTCCACGATCAACAAGACTGGGTTCTACTCGACGAAGTTGTGGATGGAATTTTCCAAGAATGGGGCCGTCCAACCATCGACCTTTTCGCGGACGATACAAACAAAAAATGCTGCGACTTCGCGTCAAGGTTCTGCTGGCCAGGGTCGAGAGGGAATGCCATTTTGATCAACTCGTCAGGGGGCTTTGTATATGTTTTTCCCCCTCTTCCTCTCATCCCGAAGGTCATAACCAAGTTCTCCCACTCCAAAGCGAGAATGATTCTGATCGCACCAGAATGGCCACGACAATGGTGGTACCCAGACCTTCTGTATCTCTCGGAGTGCCCACACAGGAGATTGCTGTGCAGACCGGACCTGCTGTCCAAGATGAACAGGAGCATTCAACACCCCAACCTTCCCTCGCTGAACTTGGCAGCATGGCTCCTGAGGTCCTCCAGTATGGACACTTAGGACTTCCTCAGGACTGCATGAGCATTTTGAAAGAATCTAGAAGGCCTTCTACAAGGCACTCTTATGCGTTTAAATGGAAATGTCTGTGGTGTGTACAGAATGGTTTCCATCCTACCAAGGGGCAAAAGGATGTAATTTTATCTTAGCTCCTCCACTTAGCCAAGTAAGGGATAAAATTCACTTCCATAAAGGTACACCTTGCGGCCATCACGGCATACAGACGGTCACCTTCTCAACTTTCTTTATTTCAACTTTATGTGGTCAAGGATTTCCTGCAAGGGTTAAAGAAGGTTTACCCTCCAATCCAACCTCCTTCACCTCCCTGGGAGCTAAATCTGGTTCTTTCCAAGCTCATGGGTCCCCTCTTTGAGCCTATCCACAAAGCATCCCTCCAACACCTTACATGGAAGACCGCTTTTTTGGTAGCAATCACTTCCACTAGCAAAGTGAGCGAGATCCAAGTGCTCTGTTATAATGAACCGTACACAGTTTTTCACCACAACAGAGTCGTTCTGAGGACCCACCCCTCCTTCCTTCCGAAGGTGGTGTCGGACTTCCACGTGAACCAATCCATCTCACTGCCTACCTTTTTTCCTATTCCCTCTACACCAGCTGAGAGGTCTCTTCATTCTCTAGACCTGAAAAGGGTCTTGAAATTCTACTTAGACAAGTCTACAGCTATTAGGAAATCTGATCAACTGTTTGTAAATTATGGTTCCATCAGAACAGGTTTCCCAGCCTCTAAGCGTTCCTTCTCCAGATGGATAGTGTCATGTATCAATCTGTCTTATCAGTTAGCACAGAAGCCACTTTTTCTACTCCCAAGGCTCATTCCACTAGAGGAAAGGCAACTACAGTAGTTTTTCTGCACAATGTACCGATTGCTGAGATCTGCAAGGCAGCCACTAGGAAATCGATACATACATTCACGAGACACTATTGTCTCGACTCGATACCAGAGCAGATACTCAAGTAGGCCAGGCCTCCTTGAGAAATGTGTTTCAATGCTAAAATCAGCTATGATAGTTTTTTTGGTTGCCTCTCATTTGTCTGCAAGCGGAGGATGGGCTTGCTATTCGATTCAGTGCTTATGACTATTGATGAGGATCCCCTGGAAGAGAAGGATAAGTTACTTACCGGTAATCCTAGTTCTCTTCCAGGGGTATCCTCATCAAAGTCTTAAGCAACCCACCCTCCTCCCCAGGCAAATGAGACATCTTTAAGTCATATCTTTGTACCCTGATCCTCGGGTCTCCGCAAAGAACAACTAACCTGTCACCCCTGAGGCATGATGGGAAGCTGGGGGTCATGGCTGCCTTAAAGGCACGGTGCCAGTTTGTTTGTGCTAACAATTGCTTTCATTGTCTATGCTATTGGTTTTTCAATGCAGCCTATGGGCTAACAATGCCTGCTGTTTTGTAGATTGAGTTTCTTCTACTCATTAAAGAGAGTTCAAATGATGCTTGTCCTCCTGTTTTCTACGTTCTGCATTATATGGTTGCAAAAGCAGTTTTTCAGTACATTGATTAGCTGTTTCCTATAGGAGGCTGCATTGATGTGTGAAAAAATAATATATATAGAGCTGTATATATATATATATGTTTTCATATATACTTTTTTCATAGATTCTGGGGTCCCCGCACATGGGCGGGAATATTCAGTGCTTATGACTTTGATGAGGATACCCCTGGAAGAGAACTAGGATTACAGGTAAGTAACTTATCCGTACAGTACGGGTATCTGCGTGATTCTGGGTATCCGGTCCACACTCCATCGCGGTCAGACTGAACTTTTGGATTTGTCCCAGTCAAGTGCGACCAGATAGCCCTAGTTGGAGCTATAAACTTCTAAACACTGCATTTCTTTTAAAAATTAATATCTTTATATGTGTATGTGGAAGTTTTATCGTTTTGCTCGTTTTACTCAGATAAATATTGGCTATTTTTCTAAGCTGGTGTGGAGTACTTTTGTGGTGTTTTCACTGTGTTACTGTGTGTTCACAAATACTTTACACATTGCCTCTAGGGATAAGCCTGACTGCTCTGCGCCAAGCTACCAAGGGGGTGAGCACAGGTTATTTTTGGTGTATAACTTACTTACCCTGACTAGGATAGTGGGTCCCTACTTGGACAGGGTGCATACTTCTGCCAACTAGAGGCCCCATTTCTAACACTCTGGAAGGGAGCCAACATTGTTTGACTTGTATATTTTCTAAAAAGTGCTTCACAGTTTTGCACGCTGGCAGGACTATTTTTCCGGCATTCAGCTTGAGGGTGAGAGTACTCAATACTGTCATTTCAATGGAGCTCTCATTCAAGGAGAACTAGCATACAGGAAAAGTAACTTTTCCTTGTACCCATGTGTGTTAGGCTGATATAGTCTCTGACCTTAAAAGGTGAATCACTACTTTTGTGGGCCTACATAGGAGAAAGTTCATTTCTGCCAGCATAACTATTTGTTTACTTCTTATGGGCTTATTTTGCTTCAGACCTCATAAGATTGGCTCTGCTCTTGTGGGCTAGTAGGTTGGATCAGCATCATAGCTAATTAGCATGAGTGTTGGTCTTTTCGTCTGGGATGGGCTCTGCCCTTCCAGTTCATTGAGGGCCTTGCTTATCAAGCTGGTATGAGCACTGCTCTTAATTGCTTTCTTGGGAAGGATACTGTTATTCACAGTTTAGGTCGTTGGTGTATTCTCGTTGTCACTCCTCTATTCTTATGCATTACATTGGTTAGGAGTAGGAGTTGTCTGGTACCCAGGTCGTGATGATGTCCCTTTTGCTATTGTATAATTGTCCTCTATAACAGGTGTTCTTTTTACCTGTATGTAACGCATTAATGGTCCCATTGTCTTCCCAGATCTCCATCTACTTGTGGACGTAGCGTGCAAGCAGGAGCATTTTCCAAAGGAAGAGGAGCTAGGAGAGTGAGGTTTGATGAAGAAACCTGAAGCCATGTAGTTCCACTTCTCCCACTGGGTGGGGCAAAAGCAGTATACGCTTGTGTGCATATCACATGTACAACTGCTGTGATTTCTTTTCCATTTATGTTTTTCTTTCTATATCATTTTGTTTCATTTTTAAAATTCACCACTGCCTTGTTTAACTTTATCTGTGCAGGTGAGTGATAGAATTGTCAAACTTTGGAAGCATCCAATGGCCTAGATGTTTCCATGGCATTATCACTTGTTGCTAGCAGATTCTATGAAAACATTTCACAGAGAAGGCAGTCCTTGTTTGCCAGTAAATATGAATCTTTCCAACAAACTTTTTTTTCACAGAGGCCCCCTCGAACATGTGAGTGGTATACCTTGGTTACTCCTTTTCCAACAGTTAGGGAAACATTTCTCGGTTAAAGACTCAAACCTCTTTGGATTGGAGATTGCCATCATGACGAAAAGATCCATGCATGCATAAAACTTCGACACCCCAGTATTTATGTTCCATTTTCCTCTTAAACATAACCAGAACTATCAACATCTCTGCAGTGGCCACTGTATGTTTTGCTTTTGTACACATTTTCATGTAATTACATTCAGTATTTTGATTTGAGTGGTACATTCATTCTTGTGATTTGGGTGATAAAATGTAAAGGCATACTCCTTTTCTTAAAGCTATTTATTTCTTGTGTATTATATACAATACATTTTAGCTTTTTCAGTAGAATTATATATTTATCCTCAAGAGTGCTGATGTTTTAAGTGCTGTTTATTTATGTGAAATGTACTATATTTTGCCCGAATGAAGGCTTCATGTGATTCGGGCAGACACACTGTTACTTATGCGTCCTTTTCAGCCCAGAATGGAGGGCAAGTTTAGTACAGGAAGATCTTTATTGTTCCGAGACTCTCTTGCAGAATGCAGTTACTCCGGAGACGGCTCGTGTCTCAGGCTGCAGACCCATAAAATGACCTAACCAGTACTGCACTTGCGGTTCCATAAACTGTGGTAAATGCCACTCATTTCAGGACCTGTTTCTTCGATAGAGCGTAACGTATATATTCCTAGGTGTGGACTTTCACTTGACAATACAATCTGAGACATACATATTCATTCGAAGACTTTTAATTTGAGAACTCCTGTTCTTTTGCAATAGGGGTGCAGTGTCCATTACTCCTATCCGCGTAGTCTCTACTAGTCCAGTAAACCGCCGTGCTCTGACTATCGTATATGTTGCATGTAAGATTTTTTGGGCATTCAGATCTTATGTTTTCTGTAGAGTACCCTTGTTCTTTAGGTGAATCTGTGACATATTAATGTTTAAGACTCATCCTACTACAGAGTCTGGAAGACACTCTAGATTCGCAAAACAGTGTAAAAAAGTACATGATATGTCTATTACTCACAGGCCTCGTTAGAGCCTAGAATATGTGCTTAGCCTATAGGATATATGTCTTTTTGCAGAGCCACGCAGCGTTTGAGACATTGTGATAATATTAGAGCCTGTGGATATAAGATTTCAAATTTTAAGATACCTGTTACAGGCATGTCATATATGGATTTGTACTTAAATATTGAGGCCCATTTAAAAATTCCTGAAGAGTTAGGAATATTCCCTATGGGTATGTACTTCCCCTTTCTGTAACAATTCTCATATTAATGAAACGTGAACTCAAATGTCATTGTTTTGGAAAGGTCTACATACAGATGAATGTATGGTGGTACTGCTGCAGGCATTTGTCACCATTCCCACTCACTGAAGGTGTTTTACGGTGGTGAATTTGGAAAGTCTAGTTATAATGGAGGCCAACGAAGAAGGGGGGTGGAGGGAGGGTTGGCTTAAACTGTCAGAATTGGGGTACCGATTGAACACAAAGACCTGCCTTGGTCACAGCTTTCTTTTAAACTTTTTAGGATTGTGCTATTTACAACTTAAATTTGATACCAATAAACTGTGACTATTGCAACCAGCTTACTGTTTCACTATTTTCTTGTCAGTCAGAACCGTGGTTGACTTTAACTTTACACTGTATAGGTATACCCTTCTAAATGTCTGTTTATTTGTGTGTCGATCAGCACAACTACATTCATGCAATTTCTTACTGATCCGGGTGACTTGGCATCTCACGCACCAAGTAAAGTTCATTTAACCACCTGTATGCCCTTTGATCAGAATGTGGCTCTTTCTTTGTTAATCTTTCTTTTGTTTCACCAAATTATTCCAGGTGCGTTCAAAGGGATTCAAGAAGTACATACAGTCATTAATAAAGTGTTTTCAATAAACCTTGCCATGTGTCTTATCAAAGACTGAAAACATTGTTTGTTGGCTTTGAGTTGCATATGCCTTTCTTGTCTGAGAATGCTATTCCAATGAAGCCACCTGTCAACACTCATGGTTTGTCAACAACAGAACTGAGGTCTCCTCCAGGGGATCTTCTTTTATAATCATAAGTATTGAATTGTCCCACCCACATATGTGATTCCAGAGCACTTATAACAAAATATATTTCTTCACCACAGGATTTACCCTCTGAATTCATAAAAGGTAGAATACCTGTGCATATATGTGACATTCCCTGAATACCTACATGGATATGCTAGATTCCAGAAGATAACTTTTCACAACTGGAAAACCTCGTCTTTTGCCTACTTTGCACAATATCTAGCACATGACGTTTAGTGTCCTGCCATGCAGTGAGATAGTTGGAAAAACTCTCACACACTGGGGTGCTGAACAGTGGGGGCAGGAGAAGAGTCATTGCTTTGCCTGGGCCTTTCCTATGGCTGTGAAGGGCTTCTGAATATTGCCTCTTCAACAAGCAGACTTTTGCCTCTTTGTCGTTCAGTACCCAGTCATGATTTTTCTCATCATAGTGACTGAGGAAGTCTGCCTCCTGATCCTGTACGCCTGGGATATGTATTACCATCAGTGACAAACCTCTGACCAGGGCCCAGTGGCACATGGCTTGAGCCTGCAAAGATAACTGTCTTGCTCTTGTTCCTTATTAGTATAATGCATGCTGGTGGCGTTGTCCGTTTGAATCATATGTCCTTTGATGGTAGAGAAGGAAAGAAAGCTTTAAGTGTCAAGTGTACTACTTTCAGTTCTAGAAGACCGATGTGATAAGTCTTTTTTTTGTCTGCTGAAAATTCTTGATTCATCAACTGTTCTATGTGAGCTCCCCACCCTGTTCGGGAGGGCTCTGAGACGAGACTATTGTTTGCATTGGAGTTTTTTTGGGGAATTAAACACTGACCAGCAAATTTTGAGTTCTCTCTCAGGGGATCTCCATTGATAGTCATAAGCACTAAATAGTCCCACCACCCACGTGCAGTTGCCTCAGTTCTTTTTTACTGAGACAGTGGCAGTATTAGGTAGGAAAATTGTCCAATAATCGTCTCTGTTAATTCCATCGGGAAGGAGGGTGGGTTGCGTATTACTTCAATGGAGATTCCCCTGAGAGAGAGAACTAGAATTACAGGTAAGAAACCATTCCTTCTCTCTCAGGGCATCTCCACTAACAGTCATAAGCACTGAACAGAGTAGCAAGCCCATCCCCACAAACTGCGGTGGAAAGAAAACAGAGACAACCCTCAGACCAGATTAAGCAAATACATTTCTCTCGGAGGCCTGTCTTACTTGAGCATCTGTTCTAGCAGCTGAGTCCAAACAATAGTGTAGAAGGAAGTACATTTATTTTAATAAAAGCAGTGAAAGGATAAACTAAATTTCTCTTTTATATTCTTGCTTTATGGGGTGGTGGGATGTTTAAGAAAGAGAATATTCATGGCACACAATCTTTTAGTGATCCGCAGAAACACCCTTGACCAACCGATTGTTGAGGTATGAAATACCTGATGACAAGTGCTGAAGATGCCCTGCAACTAGTGCCATGAATATTGTGAATAATCTTGGATCTGACCTGAGCCCAGAAGAGAGCTTCTTAAATTGATAGTGGCTATTGCCAACCTCAAATTTTAAGTATTTTTGATCCTTTGGTGAATGAAAATATAGAAGTTGGCATCTGAAGGTCAACAGAGGCCCTGAATTCCTGTTTCATCAAACGCTTCAACGCCTCCTGCAATGTAACAATGCTGAATTATTGGTTTTGCAGGAAAGCATTAAGCTAAGTAGGTCCGATTGGGTCTCCAGTCTCCAGAATACCTCATTTTGATTAGAAAGAACTTGGAATAGAAACCTACAGTCTGGTTTATGAGGCTGATTTAATAGCTCCTTTCTGTAGCATGATTAGGATTTCAGCTTCTATATCATGATTGGGACTTCGGTTTTAGCAAATTAAGACATTTTTGCTTGAACCTTGGCATCAGGGTTTGTGTAGGACATTGGATGAATTTCAGAATGTGTCCAAATAGAACTAGATCCAACACCAACAGCTTCCAACAATAATATTGGTGGTAAGACTGAAGTTGATATATTTGATGCCTGTATAGCTGGCTTCTTTCCCTTGCTTGTGAAAAAGAATGGTTACGTAATTGTTGTAAGACTCCTAGCGATCTAGCAGTGTCCAGGTCTGTCATTAATATGCTTTCCAATCAACGGACTCCATCACAGGGCATATCACATATGCAACTCTGTACTTCTGGATGGAGTGATTTACTCTAAACCATAAACTACGGGACCTGCAAGCTGGTGGAATCCAATATTTGCCACATTATAGCACAGTAGATGATGGCTGTGGAAGCCTTCTCCCCTTCATGAAGAATTGCTTGAGCTTTCCTTTCTTTGTCTTCTGCTGGAGTTTGATATAGGGAACACATCTGGTGATCATACCTGCCTAACATAGCTGTGGCATTAACCACCCTTATTGATGTGACCGCCAATGAAGAAGCCCTCTTTCCAAAGGCATCCATTCATCTTTATTCCTTGTCTTGTGGAACCACACAGGGAGTACCTGGGGTTCTTGATCTTCTCTAGACTGCTTGCATAGCCATGGAGTTCTAGTTTCGGACGACCTATGAGGCATATGGTGTTGTCTGGTACTTTGTACATTTTATCCAGTCTGGGAATTACTGCAGCTATTTTAGGTGTGCCTTAATTTTAATTTTGGTCGATAATCTGTATAGGGTTGTCAGATTATCTTGCACGTTCTATAAAATCATACAAAAAGGAATACATTTCTTTGCTTACTATTGACAGTTTAAATTTTTAAGATGCTCTCTCTATTAGAACAGGAAGTATTGCAGTGTCATCCATTGTCACTCGGAGGAGGTGTGGTTGGTTTTATCAGTAGGACTGTATAATCGTGCCATTTACTCCACTGTGGTCTAGGCACTTCTTGCAGCTCCTCTTATTCACATTCATCTATATACTGGTCATCGCCTGAAGCATCTGCTTGGATCTCTTTTGGTGGCAGATTCGCTGGCATAATGGGTTGTTGAAGTCTTAGTGTTTTTGGCTGTAGTGGAATTTCCTCTATTGGTTGCCTAATTTCCGTTAGTTGGTTTGGTACTTCCAGTAGAGAAAGAGGGATATTTGAGGATCCAACGGCAGCTGGATTGCTGGTTTGGAAGATAGTTCAGCTGGAAAACAAATATAATAGTTACCATCATGTGCTGGAGATTCTTGAGTAGATCCACCAACAGCTGCATCAGCGGATGATGATACCCCTTCTTCATAATGGTCTTAATGCCTATCATATATGATTGTCATAATGGGCCCTTTCTCTTGGACATTCATCTCCCTGGAATATTGGGTAGTTTGGATGATCATGCTGTGGTTGAGGTTTTGGATTTTACTTGGTGAATAACCCTTTTCTTCTTCTTCTCTGATTTGAAATGTAACTTTAAGTTGGCCAGGACAATATGCCGCACCATAAGGATCATCTAGATCTGATTCCTCCTCGGTTTAGATCTATAGCAGCTTAGCAGGGGGTTGAATGTAATTTTGCTGAAGGAGATGTATTTCTGTAAAACTGTTGATGGTGTTGACCCTTTTTCTGTTATAAGTTGTGCCATCGCAGGATGGTTGTCAGTGGTGTCATGGATGGAGCGATCGTTGATGGGACTACATATCAAAGGAAATCCTCGTTGTTGGCATCATCGTCGTCAAGGGCGTCAACAGGCTCATTGTGGAAATTACCTATAGATTGTTGGTGTTTTTTCAGACAGACAGGCCTGTGTGATTTTTTTGATGATCTTCGTATGGAACTTTGGCAGTGGTTAAAATAAGGTGCAGGCTAATTCATCTAAACACGATCCTGGGCACACGTGGTGGGGGTATACCAATAGTATGAAAGTCTCGTTCAGATAAATCACAGTTATTAAAGTCTGGATAGAGTTCAGTGGTATTTATTAAGAGAAAACAAAATTATAGAATCAAAGTAACCAGCCGACACGTGTTTCGTCACAAGTAAATTTCCTGTGACTCTTCAGGGCTGAAAGTAGAGTGAGGAAGGCCGATGGAACCTGTAGCCGTGACCTAATCCGGATGCATCTGTTGAAGCATTTTTTGGCGCTTTAGAAAAATCCCAGGTAATGCTAGTGAGCTTTTTTCTCTCGCTCAGGGTGAGCACTCAATCCTGAATGTGGGATTGTCAACAGACTTAGATTTTTGAAGACACTGCATTAATCTTCCTTTAAGGTCATTGACGGTTCTGGCTGAAAATATCCTGCATATTTTACAGTACTTTGCTTTATGATCCAGATATAACCAATAAATGTACACCCCATGAGGATCATCAGTGTAAACTCTCACATGCCTCACAGTCTTAAGAGAGGATTCCTTTTGAAGATTCCATGCTAGCAAAGTACATTTTTTTACCAAAAACTGGGGTAGTGGAGGAAGTTTTATTTACACACAACTCAAGGAAAGGTTCAGACCAAGTTTCTTCCAGAAAAGAATGACTTCTCTGCTTCAGGATAGAGCAGGGCTCTGGAACGTCCTTTTCACACGAGTGGTAAAATGTTTGGTGAGAGGGCCTTTGGGAGGGTTGAAGGGCAGGGAACTGTCACCTCATTGGGTGAACTTTGGGTCTTTTCTAATGAGGCGACTGGGTTAAAAGTGACACGGATTTGAAGACTTTCAGGCTGTTATGCTATTGCAAGGTTACCGTGGGATTTGAGATTCTCTGCTGGGCCTCAGGTTTTAAGCTAGTGACACAAAGCCAGAAAGAACGTTGTTTTGCCAAACCATGGCAATACCCAAGTGCAGATCTGTCCAATCTGCTGCAGCACTAATAAAGAGTCAGATATTGAAGGAATGTGAAACATAAATTCCAATATAATGTGTAATATGAAAATCTTTATATAATCACGTGTGCTACATTTTTTTAATTAGATTGTATAACAAAAATGTTTATGTAATAATAAGCTTATTGCAAAAATTAGAGTGGATACATGTATCATTATGGGCAATCATGTATTTGTTTGTTCATGTTTCACCTGTTCGCACTTGTTAAAGTAGCCGGTTTTTTTTTGACAGCTTTGAAGAAGCGACTGAGTCACGAAACATGTGTCGGCTGTTTTTGTTGTCTTTTCCCTCTCATTTGACATTCAGATGATGAAACTTTCTTTATTTATTCGTCTTGATGCTGACATTGGAATAAACTCCATAGATTAATGATCAATTGACTGATTGCCTTGGAGATAGATTTTGTTCTTGGAAGGGAGCTGAAAAGCGAGGATCTTGATATAGTACCAAACGCAATGCTGTTCTTGAGACTTCTCCAGCAGTGCCTTTAGGATCAATAATCTCAGAAGAGAGACAATTGGGAAGACACTCTGCATCTAATAATGTCTGCACTGAATTCTCTGACATGGTGGTGCAAAAGGAATGGTTTCTTACCTGTAATCCTAGTTCTCTCTCAAGGGAATCTCTATTGAAGTCATAAGCACTGAATAGCCCCACCCATGTGCGAGGAACGCAGAGCACTTCTTTACAGTATATCTTCTTAAGTATCGATGTTCTCCTTTCTTCAGTAAGGCCTGGAGAAACAGTTAGGACATTAATATTTTGCAGCCTATAAGGAAGGCTATATTGGCCAATTGTTTCAGATTGCATTTTCAAAAGGGTAATACATATATAAAAATATTCAGGCAAATTAACTGGAATTGTGATATTTGACTGTTTAAATCTCTTTCACAAACCTCTTTTAAAAGGAGAAAGATGAAGTAGGAAAGGACATGTAGCCCCATAGGATGCTATTATGTAGATGTGAAAAGAGCGTATGAGCCTTTAAGGGCTCATAGCCCACCAGTATCCCATCATGCCCAGCAGGTGGCAGTTGCCTCAGTTCTTTTTTCCAGCTCCTGGTGACCGGATCTTGGAGCATTGAGATTGGCCCTTTAGGCTTTTTTTCCTCAGAAATTTCACTAGGAGTTTTTTTACAACTACTTCACTCAACGGCTTTCATCTGTACCTGTGTTTTCTGACATTTTCTCAAAGAAATAGTTTTTCATTTGTCAAGTAAAATGCCATCAACGGAACTTCACTTTTTGACACCCACGCAGACGATGAGATGTCCAGAATGAAGTCCGAGCTTGACACCCTGAACAAAGTTGGTCTGGAAAAACGTAAGGATTTCAGATGCCGATACCGTCCTTATGACCGCCGCCATTACCAACAGTGGGGCCGATTCACAGAACTAATCTGAGACAAAATCCTAAACTTACTACTTTTGGTATTCACAGAAGGCATTTAGTAGTAGTAAAGTTAGGATTTTGTCTTAAGTTTGACTTAAGACAAACTTAAGACAGACTTAAGACAGACTTAAGACAAACTTAAGACAAAATCCTAACTTTACTACTACTAAATGCCTTCTGTGAATACCAAAAGTAGTAAGTTTAGGATTTTGTCTCAGATTAGTTCTGTGAATCGGGCCCAGAGGGTTTAAACCCCTCACTGGTCCTTGCAACAACACCATTCCAGATCCCACTTTCACCAGCGCCGACCCGGACAAGGACGAGGGGCTTCCAGGCAAACAACCCCCTCTGCTAAACAGCTGCCAAAACAGTGAGAGCTTGCTTCCCCCAACTCTGTTACCCACTCCGGTGGGGGGAAGTATCATGTTTCATTTGGACGAGTGGCACAAAATCACAAAGGACAATTGGGTGCTTGATATTTTGCGGAATCGGTACTCAATCAGATTCAAGTCCCCTCCACCGGCAATACTGTCTCAGAGATCATCAGTACATCAGCAAAACCTACTTCGGGCAGAGGTTTCCATCCTGTTACAGAAGCAGGCCATCGAAAAATTTCCCTGGCTCCAACATCGACAGAGGATTTGTTCCAGTTACTTCTTGGTTCCAAAGAAAGGCCCAACCAAGGAGTACAGGCCTATACTCGATTTCATATTTTTAAACAAGTCTGTCCTCAAAGAAAGATTCAGGATGTAGGCACTACACCAAATTGTTCCCCAAATCCATCAAAGAGACTGGATGTGCTCCATAGACCTTCAGGACGCTTACTTTCATATCCCAATTTCCCAAAAGCACCGGAAATTTCTGCAGTTCAAGATAGTGTCAGAGCACTTCCAGTACAAAGTTCTCCCTTTCGGACTCAAATCAGCCCCCTGCACGTTTTCAAAATCCATGGCGGTGGTAGCGGTTTTTCTGGGAAAGCAAAATATTTTCATCTATCCATATCTAGACATCTGGCTGCTCAAGAGTGCTTCTCCCAGTCTTCTGCAAGAACACCTACAATACTGCATCCAGGTTCTAAATCAGTTGGATCTGTGCGTCAACTACAAGAAGTCCATTCTCAATCCAACTCAGAGAATCCACTACTTAGGCATGACTCTAGACTCCGCAAATGCAAGCGCATGTCCTTCGGAGGAGAGGCTATCCTCAATCATCCACAAATGTCGCACTCTCCTCCGCACACCTCAACCCACGGCCAGACAGGTATCCTCTCTGCTGGGCTTGATGGCATCCTGCATATTCATCGTTCCCAATGCTAGACTGCAGATGAGACCATTGCAGCAGGCATTAGAGGATCAGTGGTCTCAAGTCTCCAACTGCTGGGAGGACACCATATCTCTTCCTCACACAGTCAAAGACTCCCTGAGAAGGCGGATGCAGAGTCATCATTTCTTGAAAGGAGTCCCGTTCCACCAGAAACTCCCCAAACAAACAACTTGTCACAGACGTGTCCCTCCAAGGATGGGGTGCCCACATGGGCCCTCTTCAGATTCAGGGGATGTGGTCAAAAAAGGAGAAAACCTACCACATCAATATGTTGGAACTAAGAGCTGTACATCTGGCGCTCAAAGCGTTATTTCCCTCCATAAAGACACGCTCCCTGTTGGTTCAGACGGACAATACCACAACTATGTACTACCTGAACAAACAGGGAGGGACCAGATCCAGGCCTCTATCACAGGAGGCTCAAACGATTTGGAAGTGGCTTCTGGCGAGGAAGCTGACCATATGGGAAATTCACCTCCCAGGTACTCTCAACGTGCACGCGGACACGCAAAGTTGCAACTTCGTTGAAGCGCACGGCTGGGTGCTAGAAGGCGAGGTAGCACACGACCTCTTTCAAAGATGGGGTTATCCAGACATCGATCTGTTTGTGGATGTAACAAATGCAAAATGCCGCGCCTTCGCATCCAGGTACCCTCAACCAGGCTCCAGAGGGAATGCACTTTGGATCGACTGGTCAGAGACATTACTCTACGTCTTTCCACCAATCACTCTCATACCACTAGTGATCAACAAACTCTACAGATCCAGGACCGAGATGATCCTGATCGCGCCAGAGTACCCTCGCCAGTGGTGGTATCCGGACCTGCTTCATCCTTCCAAGACACCACACCTTTTGTGCTTGGCTAAACCAGGTCTACAGTTTACTTCTATTAAAGTACACTTGGCAGCAATTACAACTTATAGAGTCACCTACTCCGGTCTCTTTCTTTCAGATGCCAGTAGTTAAGGACTTCCTGGAAGGGTGGAAAAAGGTCTGCCTCCCAACTAGATCACATTCCCCATCTCTTGGATTTTAACATTGTCAGGCCAAAAACCTTCCTGTTACCTCCAGCAAGTCCCACAGAGTGGGTTTGCTAAGAAATATTCACTGGCCACGCCCCCTTTCTCCACCACTTTGCAAATGCGCCTCCTGGCGCACTACTGGTTGGGGGATGAAGTCCCCTTGGCTCTATGAGGGACCTTGGGGGCCAACTAGCCCTCCTGTTACCTTCAGTAAGACCCTCACAGGTAGAATGCTGAGAGGTTGACAGAGGCCACGCCCCTATCTCCACCACTCTGCAAACGCACCTCCTGGCGCACTACTCATTGGGGGAAGAAATCCACATAGTCCTGAGACTCTCAGGAGGCAAGGGGACCTCATCTGCCCACCAGCAGTGCACTGAGAGGCGCGTTTGCAGAGTGGTGGAGAAAGGGGGCATGGCCTCCAACTACCTCTCAGCAATCCCACTGTGTGGGGCTTACTGGAGGTAACAGGAGGTCTTGTTGGCCCCTAAGGACCCTCAGCAGCCAAGGGGACTTCATCCCCCAGCCAGGATTCGTGGATCCACCCACGAGTCCACGGTCAAATAAAAAAAAAATGATTTTTAACCCCCACCCCACCATATCTGGTATTCCTACCCTGCCCCCTTTTCTTTATTTTTAACTTTTGTTCTGGGACTTAGCTTGAAGCCGAGTCCCAAGATGGCTGCCAACACTTCCTGGTTGAAGTGTTGGCAGCCAATCAAATTTTAGTAGGATCAGAGAGTCCACTGCAAGGACTTGCGTCCCCAGATATCTATATTTTTTTAAGTTAGATACGTGAAAAGCTATGAATGGATTGACATCAAATCACAAAAAGCACGCTTTCTAGACCAACATGAGGCTTTCTGCCAAATTTGGTGAAATTCCATTCAGCAGTTCAGGCTGTAGTCTTGTTAAAAAAATGAAAAATCCCCATTGACTTAACATGGGGAAAACGTGTTTTGGGGCTCCCCTTTTTTCTCGGCCCCCGCTTCATGGATCGCCCTGAAACTTTCAACAAAGCAGCTGGAGCAAATAGTGGCAGTTTTGGGACAATTTAGTGGAGATTCGTCAAGCAGGGCCAAAGTTACTGGCAAAACAAAAAATGCTTTCCTATGGAAACTTTGGTCCTGACTATACCTACCTACTGGATATCGGCAGTAGGATATATATATATATATATATATATATATATATATACACTCGTGCTAGAGAGAGAAGTTAGAGTTTTGTCTAGTGGCAGTTTTGACATGCCATAAAAGTTTCTTTGGCGACGCTGAAGGTAAATTCGATACAGGCAATTTTTTGCCAATTGAGTACACCCATCTCTTTTTGGATGTTGACTTCCTTGAGCAAGTTGTGCAGCAAACAAATTTGCGTACCGAATAATTTCTAAGGGAGCATTGAGGCACTCTTGGGCCTCTTTCTAGTGCATACAAGTGGACTCCCACTTCATATGGGGAGTTGAAGACATTTTTGGGTTTTACGCTCAAAATGGGGGTAGTGCATAAACCAACCTTGCTGCCCTACTGGTCTACTCACACTGTTTGGGTAACCCCCATCTTTGCACCATACATGAGCAGAGATCGTTTTTTGCTATTGTAGAGCATGCTGCATTTCAATGACTGTTCTGCTGCATTGCCCCGGGACCATTCAGACCATGACAGGTTGTTCAAAATTCGGCCTGTCGTGGAACATTTGTCTGCCAAGTTTCCAAAGATTTATACTCCTGGAAAAACATATAGCCATCAATGAGTCCTTGATCCCGTAACAAAGGGTGGCTGCTGTTGAGGCAGTACATTGTGAGTAAAAGAGCTTGCTAGAGCATCAAGCTCTACATGGTGTGTGAGAGCTCTACTGGCTATGTGTACAGATTGAGAGTGTACACAGTGAAGGACTCCACTCACGCTAGGAGTCACAGGGAAGATTGTATGGGAGCTTGTCCAGCCACTCCTTCACAAAGATTACAGCCTTTATGAGGACAATTTCTACACAGGACTGGAGCTGTTCAGTGAGCTGTACAAAGCTGGCACTGTCGCCTGTGGTACAGTTTGTTGTCACCGCAAGGGATTCCCACAGGAGCTTGTTGTAAGTAGCTCCAGAAATCCCAGATCACTATGTTGCGTTCAAGTTTTCAGATAGGCGCGATGTGTACATGCTCACTACAATTCATGATGAAAGCATGTCCCCTGTCACCTCAAATTTAGCAAAACAAAAATCGTGGGCACTTGGCCCACCCATACAAGTAAGGTAGCATTTTTATCGGGAGACCTGGAGGAATTCTGGGTGGTAGGAAATTTGTGCCGGCCCGGTGATCCCACAACTTTCCCACAGAGAAATGTGAGGAAAATTTAATTTTTTTTAGCCAAAGTTGAGGTTTGCAGGAGATTTTGGATGAGACAACGTTGGGCGATTCATGCAAACCACATCTCCCTTGACTTCCTCTGGTGTCTAGTTGTCGGAAATGTCTGGGTTTGGTAAGTTTTCGTAGATGGCCACCGAGCCCAGGACCAAAAACCCAGGTGGCCCCCTTGCAAGGTCATTTTGTAATAGATAATTTTGATGTCTCCACAATACATTTTGGGCCCTTCCTTGTCGCGGGCACTTGGCCCACCCACACAAGTGAGGTACCATTTTTATCGGGAGTCTTGGGGAATGCTGGGTAGAAGGAAATTTGTGGCTTCCCGCAGAATCCAGAACTTTCCATCACAGAAATGTGAGGAAATGTGTTTTTTAGGGAAAGTTTGAGGTTTGCAAGGGATTCTCTGTAACAATACCTGGTGGCGGCCATGCAACTCAGCCCACCCTGGATACCCCTAGGTGCCTAGTTTTTAAAAATGTACAGGTTGTCTAGGTTTCTATTGGTGCCGGCTGAGCTAGAGTCCAAAATGAAGAGCTACCGACATTGTAAAAAAAAGGTCAGTTTTCAGTGAAAAATGCACTGTGTCCATGTAGCGTTTTGGGTTGTTTCTTGTCGTGGCCACTAAGTCTACCCACACTAGTGAGGTATCATTTTTATAGGTAGACTTTGGGGAATGCCGGGTGGAGGGAAGTTTGTGGCTCTCCGCAGATTCCAGAACTTTCCATCACAGAAATGTGAGGAAAATGTGTTTTTTAGAGAAAGTTTGAGGTTTGCAAGGGATTCTGGGTTAAAAAACGTGGCGAAAGCCATGCAAGTCAGCCCACCCTGGATACCGCTAGGTGTCTAGTTTTCAAACATGTACAGGTTGGCTAGGTTTCCTTAGGTGCCAGCTGAGCTGGGGTCCAAAATCTAGAGCTACCCACCTTTGAACAAAGAGGGTCCGTTTTCGGTGAAAAAATGTGATGCGTCCATGTTGTGTTTTGGGCCGTTAACTGTCGATGGCACTAGTCCTACCCACACAAGTGAGGTACCATTTTTATCGGGAGACTTGGGGGAATGCTGTGTGAAAGGAAGTTTGTGGCTAGCCGCAGATTCTAGAACTTTCAATCACAGAAATGTGAGGAATATGTGTTTAATTAGTGAAAGTTTGATGTTTGCAAGGGATTCTGGGTAAAGAAACGTGGTGAGAGCCACGCAAGTCAGTCCACCCTGGATACCACTAGGTATCTAGTTTTCTAAAAAGTACAGGCTAGCTATGTTTTCCTAGGTGCCGGCTGAGCTAGGGTCCAAAATCTCGAACTACCCACATTGGAAAAAGGGGGCCAGGTTTCAGTGAAAAAATGTGATGCGTCCATGTTGCATTTTGGACCGATTCCTGTTATGGGCACTAGGCCTACCCACACAAGTGAGGTACTATTTTTATTTGGAGACTTGTAGAAGCATAGAATAGTAGAACCTTTGTTGTTACTAATTGGAATTAGCTGCATTTGTGCCTTTCAAATGTAAGACAGTGTATAAGAAAGATGACATTTTCAAAAACACCCTCCAAATCATACGCTAATATGGGTACCCACAAATTCAGAGATGTACAAAATAACCCCTGCTCCTGAACTCTTTATCTTGTGCCCATTTCAGGAATATATTATTTTTCTTGATACCCATTTTTCACTCTGTCTATTTTGCTATAAGAATGTGTCTATACTCTGTAATCAATGAAAAACCATTGTACGGTACAGCTCAGTTGTTGGCTCTGGGTACCTTAGTTTCTCGGTGAACCTACAATCCCTATATTTGCCGCAACCAGAAGGGTCTAGCGGACGTTATGGTATATTGCTTTTGTCAATCGGCCATTGTGACAAAAAGTTACAGATGAAAATGTTGTCACAAATGCCACTTTTGTCCTACTCATTTTCAATATTTCTTTATTTCAATTATTTTCCTTGAGGGATCTACACATATGACCCCTTGCTGAATTTGGAATTTTGTTTACTTTTCAGAAATCTTTAGCTTTTCTGGATCACCCATAGGTTTCATACTGGATTTCACCACAAACTGAAAGTAGGTTGAGAGCACATAAAATCGGGAAAATAGGCTACCTCTTAGATAAATGCAAAAAACTATAGTATAAAGTCACGTTTTTGATTCAGCTCTGCATGTTCCTGAAAGCTGTGAAAATGGTGACTTTAGTACAGTAAACCGTTTGTGGATGCCGTTTCTAGGAAAAAACGGACCAGACACTTTTATCTGGAGCATTTTTTTCCTATTTGTTACAAAAAACTCAAAAGTTTGCTATATTTTACCTATTTTCTCAGCGCCTTCCAGGGGAATCCAAAACCCTGGGTACCTTTACAATTACCAGGATGTTGGAAAAAAGGATGCAAATTTGGCGTGGATACCTTATCTATAAAAATAGTTATGGAGCCCTAACCACGTACCACCCCAAATAGCCAAAAAGGGCCCAGCACTGGGGGGCGGGCTAGCATTTAAGGGGTTAAGAGTAAAATATCTCAGTGATTCAGTTCTTCACCTATCTGCGCCAGCCTGGTTCATAAATCTGACTGAGCACTGCTCAATATCAGGCCCTGCTATCTGCAGCCTGATGATAATAAGGTAAAATAAGCACAGCCTTCCCTTAACTATAAAAGGAAATTGTGACCCTGCCCTCATTTAAAAATTAACTCAAGGCTGTGAGCTAATATGAAGTTGTCTGGGAGCTACTGGTAGCTTGCTATCGACTTGATATAGAGGTTACCCCTACCCGTAGTATGCAAAAGATAACAAATATTAAAGGAATTTTGAAGACCATAAACCCTAATAAAGCTGAGCTGTCATTGCTATACCATAAGCTACAATCTTACATAGCCGAAAGTAAAGTGGGAACAAATCTGACAAAACAATTGAGGAGGGATAAGGGAATAAAATACGCCAGACCAATAAGGAATATAACATTTAAGGTCCGCCTGTAACAAAATTAAAAGTTAGCGGAATTTAGACTATTTGATGACACATTGTATTCTAGAGCACGCTGTTCACCAGAACAACAGATTCAATATCTACAAAATGTCAGACTGACAAAGATCTGCAAGGAATATAAAAAGGCTATTGAGGCCTGTTACCAGGGAAGAAATCCTATGCATGATAACATCAATAAAGAATAATACAGCTCATGACCCTGATGACTTCACAAATATTTTTTATAAAATGTTCTTCTACTCTCAAGCTTGAATTTCTCTTTACTTCAAAAGCTCAGATTGGCCAGGTAGTGCGAGCATAGGGAAGGCCGTTATTGCAGTAATCCCTAAACCTGGATGTGATCCTCAGCTATGTACCGCATAAAGGTCTAATTCCCTCCTAAATGTAGACGCAAAAATATATTCCAAAATATATATAGACAAGTCAGATGAAATTTTGCTTTAAATGATAAACACAGAATAATTAGGAGTCATACACACTAGGCATACCTATGCTAATATACGACAAACAATCGACTTGGTTGAAAAAGTGCAGATCAAGAAGGCTCCTACAATCTTGATATTTCAGGATGTGGCGAAAGTCTTCGACCAGGTGGAATGATCTTTTGTAACAATGACAAAAGAAAGGACGCACTTTAGACACCACTGCATCCAAATGGTACTGGCAATACATGCCAAATTCACAGCATCAATCTTGGTTAATGGACAATGATTGAGGTATATACATACACCGGGATGCCTTTTGCCCCCACCCCCTATTATTTGCACTAAGCATATCAATCAATCAATCAATCAAGGGTTATAAAGCGCGCTACTCACCCGTGAGGGTCTCAAGGCGCGGGTGGTAGGCAGCTCCGGCTCAGTCGAAGAGCAAGAACCATTTGCTAAGCGCATTTAAACTGAGACGAGGATATGTGGAATCCCATTTGACCTTGAGGAATTTAAAATGTTCTTATCTGCTAAAAATGTCTTTAGTAGCGCTGGACAACCACAGAAATCATTGATCAAACTGGTATTAAAACTAAAGCACTTCGAAACAGTCTCTGGTTACAAGATTAACATGAACAAATGAGAGATCTTTAACCTTACGCTCCCCAATCATGACACTTAGGCATTGAATGAGAAATATCCATTTGGTTGAGCAACCAACTATATTAAGGGGCCGATTCCGATCTCGGCTGGTAGGGCACCGAATCGGATTCGGCTTAACCGGATCCGATTCGGAGCCCTCTTCCCGACCGATTCGAACGTGCGTCCAGGCGAGCGAAGTACGATGCGAACGCACGCGAAATCGCCGACCGACTCGCTCGAGGTCCGAACCGCTCCGACCGACTCGCACGGACACAACTCGCACCGCGCAATGGAGACGTTCCCCGGACGGGCAAGTACGATGCGCGCCTCAAGCAGTCCGACCGACTCGCGCCGTCCGGCTCCAAAGGGAAGTCTGAGCCGAACTTTGGGGGTCCGTGTCGGACCCCCCCGTACACGTAGCCGCGCGAGTCGCACACAGGGGGGACCCATGGGTCCCCCCTACCTGTGCATGTACGGCACGAGTCGCATCGACGCGCACCCGCTGTAGGGGCGCCCTAGTTCGCCTCGCACTCCATTGAGTCAATGGGAGCCCGCGTACGCGTTGCATGACGACCGGCTCCCATTGACTTCAATGGGAGTCCGACCGAATCGAGTCCGATTGCATGCGTACGCATCGTACTCGTTCGGTCGGGCTGCTAGGGTCTGATTCGGTCGGAATTCTCTCCGGGTCCGGCTCGGTCGGAGTGATTTCCGGCCTGAATCGGAATCAGCCCCTCAGTATTTAGGAATTAAAATAACAACACATATTCACCAACTCTACAACCTAACACCCCCACTCCAAATCCCCACTGGAATAAATCAAGAAAAACCTTAAAACATGGTCGAGCAGATGTCTTTTGTAGATTGGGCAGATGGTTCACTGACAGAATATCGATGTAAAAAATATAGATGTAAAAATATAGATGAAAAAATATAGAATGCAAAAATATCGAATCCCTATACTTAAACAGGTAAGTACAAAAATATCGGGGAACAATATCGATGTCAAAAATATAGTTGTACAAAATATCGATTTATATATTTATAATAAAATAATAAATATTAAATATATTAAAATATAATATTAATTTAAAAAATATAAAGTAGATTTAATATACATTTTAACAAATATAACAAATAAACTTAATTAAAAAATGTTAAACACACATACATAATAATTAATATATATATATATATACTTCAAAACAATTAATAAACTATTAATTTTAATTTATACCAATAACATAAATTCTAATTTAAAAAAAATATTCTATTATAAATTAAAACAGTAAACTATTTAAAAATCTTTAAACTTAAATTTCCCACTCCAGTCAGTGCAACAGTAGGGAAAGTGTTGGATAGCGGAGTGGTAAAAATTACTATTCCCACTCCAGTGAGTGCAACAATAGGGAAAGTGTTGGCTAGCGGAGGGGTAAAAATGACTATTGCCACTCCAATGAGTGTAACAGTAGGGAAAGTATTGGATAGCGGAGAGGTCAAAATGACTATTCCCACTCCAGTGAGTGCAACCGTAGGGAAAGTGTTAGATAGTGGAGGGGTAAAAATTACTATTCCCACTCCAGTGAGTGCAACAATAGGGAAAGTGTTCGATAGCTGAGGGGTAAACATTACTATTCCCACTCCAGTTAGTGCAACAATAGGGAAATTGTTGGATTGCGGAGGGGTAAAAATTACTATTCCCACTCCAATGAGTGCAACAGTAGGGAAAGTGTTGGATAGCGGAGGGATAAAATGTACTATTCCCACTCCAGTCAGTGCAACAGTAGGGAAAGTGTTAGATGGCGGAGGGGTAAAAATTACTATTTCCACTCCAGTGAGTGCAACAATAGGGAAAGTGTTGGACAGCGGAGGGGTAAAAATTACTATTCCCACTCCACTAAGTGTAACAGTAGGGAAAGTGTTGGATAGCGGAGGGGTAAAAATTACTATTCCCACTCCAATGAGTGCAACAGTAGGGAAAGTGTTGGACAGCGGAGGGGTAAAAATTACTATTCCCACTCAAGTTAGTGCAACAGTAGGGAAATTGTTAGATTGCGGAGGGGTAAAAATTAATATTCCCACTCCAATAATTGTAACAGTAGGGTAAGTGTTGGATAGCAGAGGGTTAAAAATTACTATTCCCACTCCCATGAGTGCAACAGTAGGGAAAGTGTTGGATAGTGGAGGATTAAAATGTACTATTCCCACTCCAGTGAGTGCAACAGTAGGGAAAGTGTTGGATAGCGGAGGGGTAAAAATTACTATTCCCACTCCAATAAGTGCAACAGTAGGGAAAGTGTTGGATAGCGGAGGGGTAAAAATTACTATTCCCACTCCAATGAGTGCAACAGTAGGGAAAGTGTTGGATAGCAGAGGGGTAAAAATTACTATTCCCACTCCAATAAGTGAAACAGTAGGGAAAGTGTAGGATCGCGGAGGGGTAAAAATTAGTATTCTCACTCCAGTCAGTTCAAAATTAAAAACAAACAAAATATTAACAACAAAAATATTTTAAAAACAAAATAAATAAAAATATATAAATATGTTAAAAATTAAAATACAAATATATTTAATATTTATAAAATAAAAAAACATATTATGTTAAATACATAGGACAAATACCTACAAATATTATATGAAATAAAATAAAAATAATTTTCAAACCAATAAATATTTTTAATTAGAAATTATTTAGAAACAAAAACATTAATTATTACATAAATTTACTTTTTTTATTTCCTACCCTATAACAGCACACAATTCACAACCCACATCTAAATTTTTTTTAAAAATGTACTTCCATAAGTAACATAATTAATTACCAATGGAAGAAATATTATTAATTAAAAAACAAACTAAAACTCCTAAAAATGTATTAACTTCCCACACTTTACCCCTATAATCCCCATAACCCACAGCTAAAATTAAACTGTAAAAAAATGAATTACACAATTTAAACATTTTTAATTAAAAAACTAATAGTATTTAACAACTAATTATAAAGTAAGTAAAATTAATTTACTCCCCACCCTTTAATCTTATAAAAGTAAATCCCACACACAAAAAATATAAACAATTACCCTAATTAAATATCAATTAATTAATTAGTATTAATTATCAACTAATTATTAATTAATTAAACATAAACTACTTCCCACCCTTTACCCCTATAAGCCCCACAACCCACACCTAAAATTAATTACACAATTTCCATATTTAATTTTCAATTAATTAATTGATAATAATTAACAACTAATTATTAATCAATTAAACATAAATTACTTCCCACCCTTTACCCCTATAAACCCCACAACCCGCACATAAAATTAATTACACAATTTCCATAATTAATTTTCAATCAATTAATTCATTTAAATTAACAACTAATTATTGATCAAAAATAAATTACTTCCTACCCTTTACCCTATAAACCCACAACCCGCACCTAAAAAAGTACACAATTACCATAATTAATTTCAAATTAATTAATTAATATTAATTAACAACCAATTAATAATTAATTACAAATAAATTACTTCCCACAATTAATACTATAAAATCTCAATTAAATAAATATTAAGAATTAAAAAATAATCATTAATTTATTATAATTAAATTACTTCCCATCCTATTCCCCTATAAACCCACAACCCGCTACGGAACTAAAAAACGCAAAATGTAATTAAAATAAAATTGATAACTACTAAAAATTTGACACATATATTAAAAAACATAAACAATACTTATACAAAAAAATACATCACATACATTTAAAATATAAACTAAAATACATAAAACTAATTAAAAAATCGATATTTTAAACAACTATATTTTTGCAAACGATATTAATGACTTCTTTATTTTTGAAAACAATATTTCTTACCTTAAATTCGATATTCTTGACCACGATATTCTTGCTGTCGATATTTCTGTGCCACTATATTTCCAACTCGATATTTGTGTAAGTGGACATTTCCAAATCTATATTCTGTCTGAATACCGACAAAGACTTCTTCCATCGACTTAGATAAAGGAAAGTTTATTTTGGGAAAAGAGAGACCAAAGATCCCCTTTAGACTTTTACAACAGACTAGAAATAGAGAAGGGCCTGCACTACCAGACTTTCAGACCTCTTACATAGTGACACAGATGCGAGCACTTATGAAACGGTCCAAATTAGAGTTGGAGAAATCCTGGGTAGTAATGGATCACTCTACAGTGGGATACCCCGAGGGATTTTAAGTGGCTGCACAACACAGGCCCCAAAATGTTTACATATTGACACAGGCCTGCACCACTCTTAAGGTGTGGGATGCAGTTGCAGAAAAACTAGGCCTGACTTCCCTCACCTCCCCTTACCCACCCGTTCACTTTAATAAAAACAATACCCTAGCTTTAGTGGTAGGCCCCATTGACCATTGGAGGAAAAGAGATTACAGAATGATATCTAACCTCTTTCGAGGTGCCAGTATAAACCTTTTGAGCAATACAAAAGACACGTTGGAGTAGAAGAAACTCTGGGAGTTGTAGCCACACATAAAACTATCCCCTACAGGAGACAAGAAACTCTGAAGAAGCAATTATTAAATTGATAGTTACTAAAGGGTGTTCCCTAAACTCTACATCATTGGGTCTTAATCGGGGGTCTATGACACCTGCTCAGGGTGTTAGCCACTGTTTAAAAAATGAAATATTAGCAGGTTAACAAAGTATGTATACATTAAAAATATAAATTAACATTTTAAACGTTCTTTCAATGTGAATGAATTTGAAATTAGAAACTAAAAATTAAGGTGCCATCCTTAACTTGATTCGTGGAAGCAGTTCAAGTACAGCGAACAGTAGTATAGACGATTGGTAGCCCCAATTAAAGCACAAGTATGCACTGAAAAAAGAGAGCATACATTAGAAGCAAAAGAAGAAAAAGCAATATGCTAGCGCCTATTATATTGCTTTGTCTTCTAGAAATCAATCAAAATTTCGAACTGCCCCAACCTTCATATTAAAATTAAAATTTTACATATCTTTTGTCTGTATTAAACCAAATATTTCAAACTTTATGTATTTGCTTAATGTATTCTTGTCATAATTGCGTGCATTGTTTTGAAGTTCAAATCGTAGAAATTGCTTAGGTGGGGGTCCTCAGTGTCACACATTCATTCATTGAGGGTGCCCAGCAGGCCCGGTTCTAGAGGGTGGGCCGGGTGGGCAAGGCCCACCCAAACATGAGCTTGGCCCACCTAAACATGATTCTCTTCCAGGGGATACTCATCAATAGTCATAAGCACTGAATTATCCCCGCCCACCTGCGGGATCCCGGAGCATATAGAAATATACATATATATATGAGTATGTTGGGGGATCACAAGTGCATAGCACTTCCGCGACATACATATATACATGTATATAAATACATAAATATGCAGCCTAACAAATTCCAATAAGGCAAAATGCCAAAATTACAAAGGTTTTCCCTGTACAGACAATCTCCTATATACACTCTGTAATAGAGAACATACACTGTAATAGTGTTATGCAAGAAAAACCTTTATTTTCAGAGAAGAAAACATGTAATAGCAGGCAGTTGGCCCATAGGCTGCATAGCTGAATAAATATCACCGTACAGTAAAACACTGGCACCTTGCCTTTAAGGCTTCCAAGAACTTGGACACTTTGCCTTTAAGGCCTCCAGGAGACCCTCTGCTCCCATCATGCACCACAGGTGACAGTTAGGTCAGTTCTTTTTTCCGGCTCCTTCTATGAGGATCCTGGAGCTTGAGCTCGACAGTTTTTCTGACTTTTCTGTCAGGAATTGTTTTCTTCTTTGGTTTTTTGTGATTTTCCTGTGCTGGCAGTGTTTTATTATCATTCTCTGACAAAATTTCAAACTTTTTCTGTCAGAATGCCAGCTCTTTTTCGCAAATGTCCATCCTGTGGAAAGAAGATGGCCATCTCTGATCCACACTCCGTGTGTATCGCCTGTCTTCCTTCCAGTCACAAGCCTGACACTTGTTACCATTGTAGTAAGTTTTCTACGAGGACTCTTCGCGACAGGGAGAGGATTCGCCTTCAGGCTGTGATCGAGAGAGGAAAAGCCCGGCTGGAAAGTGGCCTTGCGTGTCAAGAGCCCTCCTCTCTTCAAGAACATCGACGCCAGCATCATTCTGCCTCTTCAACATCGAGGAAACGGCAGATTCCGGACTGTTCGCCGTCGACGTCGTTGCCGCCGTCGAAGAAGCGACCGACACAATCTCCGACGTCGAGACGGCGTGAGTCTCCGTCGTCGAGAAAGGTATCGACGTCGAAGCATGCTGCCTCGGGCTCGAGGTATAGTCATGGCAAAGACCGATCGACGTCAAAACACCGATCGACGTCTAGACATCCGTCGACGTCAAGGCACTCTCCGTCACCTCCCCGTAGGTCGACGTCGAGAAGTTTGCCGACGGCAAGGGTGCCGCGAGACCAGTGGACGTCGAAGACTTCGAGGCTATTGACGTCGAGGAGGCGAGAGCGTTCGACGTCGAAGTCCCTGAGTAGACGGTCGACGTCGAGGACACCTTTGAGGGAGGTGAGGTCGCCGTCGAGGGCAGCAAAGTCCTTGACTCCTAGCCATCATCCCACATCAAGGGAGAAGTCGACGTCGAGGGAAAAACACAGGTCGACGTCGAGGCGCTCGACGTCGAGAGCTAAAGAGCCTGCTGTTGCCTCGGATGAGGTTAGAGCTGCATCTCTATCGTCAAAATCTGGATCTTCTCCAGGACTGCATATTGTCCAGATCTCCCCGGAAGGCTCTCCGGTGGTTGGTGAAGATGCACGGCGCAGGAAGCCTAGGGGCCCTCAGTAGCCCGAGGTCTGACTTTTCCCGTACCTATTCTCCTTCACGCTTGTCCAGGGATTCTCCATCCCCTAAAACGCCTAGAAGATCAAGATCACCGACTGTGGTTTCTTCCAGAAGGAGGACTCCAAGCAGATCACGATCTTCACATGCTCGCCATGCTAGATCAAGGGACAGATCTCGCTCTTATCATTCTTCTCCGAAGAGAAGGCGGCATAGGTCTCCCACCCGGTCTTCTTCCACCAGGTCCTCTATCAGAGACTATTCTCCAACTTTGACAGCTACACCTCCGTCAAGAGTTTCTCCAATCGATGACCTCAGCACCTTTAGTGAAGTTCTCTGTAGAGGAGCAAATAAGCTGAACATTTCTATGTATGTCCCGACTGTTACCTCCTCAGTGATTTTTGAGACTCTTCATCATCGCTCCTCGACTCGGCCTTTGCTTCCTCTTGTCCCAGGCCTTCTCGAACCTGCTATGCAAACTTTTTTGACACCGGCAACGGTGGGAGCTGTTCCTTCCCGAATAGCCAAAAGTACAAGGCTCCGGACCAAGATCCGTTGTTCCTTCGATCGGATCCTCCTCCGGATTCCATCATTGTGGCGGCGGCTAGAAAGACACACTCAGCTATGTCTTCCTCCTCAGCGCCTCCGGATAAGGATAGTAAACTGATGGACTCTTTAGGTAGAAGGATGTGCAACACTTCAGCTTCTATCATGAAGGTCTCCAGTTCCTCCGCTCTGCTGGGGAGGTATGATAGATCCTTGTGGGATTCACTGGGACGTTTTGCAGACAAACTCCCAAAAGAGGACCAGCAAGACTTAAGAGAAATTCTACAAGAGGGAGGTCTAGTGGCTAATCAGGTGATTAGTGCTTCCGCTGACTCATCTGATCTGGCTGCCCACGGATACTCCCATGGTATCTGTTCGAGGCGTTCTGCTTGGTTACGCTTGACTGGCCTCAAACCCGACGTCCAGCGGAAGATAACCAACCTGCCTTTCAACGGTTCTTCTCTCTTCGGGCCGCATGCGGACGAAGAAATGGCGAAGATGAAAGCAGAGCTGGACACGGTGAAAGCTGTGGGTCTCGAAAAACGGAAGGAATTTCGTAGGCGCTCCCGTCCCTATGATAAACGCCCGTTCAAACCCCTCAATGGTCGGCTCAGGGTCAGCAGCAGCAGAGGTCTCACTTCCACCAACGGAGACCAGGAAGAGGAAGAGGGACCAATAGACAGCAGGCCTCTACCTCAAAGCAACCATCAAAACAATGAGGGAGTGCTTCCTCTAAACACGTGTGCCACTCCGGTAGGAGGAAGTATCGCATTACATCTGGAGGAGTGGAGAAACATAACCATCGACAAATGGGTGTTGAATATTGTTCAAGATGGATACTTGCTACGGTTCAAGATCCCACCTCCTTCGGTTCCTCCAGAAGGACGAGTCCGCTTGTGTCATCACATTTTACACGAGGAGGTAAACGGTCTTCTACAGAAAAAGCCATAGAATACGTCCCTATTCATCAGAGGCGCCAGGGAATATACTCTCGATATTTCCTGGTCGGAAAAAAAGGTCCGACAGTAGAATTCAGACCAATTCTGGACTTGCGCATCTTGAACAAATACATCCGCAAAGAGAAATTTCGAATGCTTGCCCTTCACCAGATCTTTCCCCATCTACATCAAGGAGACTGGATGTGCTCCATAGATCTGCAGGACGCTTATTTCCACATTCCAGTGTCCAGAAAACATCGAAAATTTCTCAGTTTTCAGGTTGCTCTACGTCACTTTCAGTTCCGAGTCCTACCTTTCGGACTGAAGTCAGCCCCACGGACTTTTTCAAAGTGCATGGCAGTGGTGGCAGCTTTTCTCCGCAGACACAAAATATTTGTTTACCCGTATCTGGACGACTGGCTTCTGAAGAGTGCAACTCCTTCCCTGCTTCAGTCTCATCTTTCCTACAGTCTCCAGTTAATGAACAAGTTGGGTCTACGAGTCAATTTCAAAAATCGATTCTCAATCCGACCCAGAACATTCACTACCTAGGGTCGTCGCTGGACACCGCGGAAGCAAGCGTGTGTCCTTCGGGCGGAGAGGTTTTCATCAATCAGGATCAAATGCAGAGAACTCCTGCGGATTCACCACCCAACAGTCCGACAAGTGTCCTCTCTCCTGGGTTCGATGGCTTCCTGCATCTTCATAGTTCCCAATGCCAGATTGCACATGCGTCCCCTGCAGCAAGCTCTGGAGGACCAGTGGGTGCAAGCATCGGGCAGCTGGGAGGATCGGATCACTCTGCCCCAGTCTGCCAGGGACTCCATCGTGTGGTGGACAAGGCGATCACATCTAATGAAAGGTGTTCCCTTCCATCAAGAGACTCCGACTCAAACTATAGTGACAGACGCCTCCCTGCAAGGTTGGGGCTCTCATATGAATCACCTTCAAGTGCAAGGGCTATGGTCGGACAAAGAAAGGGGATACCATATCAATTTTCTGGAGTTGAGGGCTGTCCAACTAGCCCTAAAATCCTTCTTTCCTTCTCTTCAGTCCAACTCCCTCTTGATTCAGACAGACAACACCACGACGATGTTTTATCTGAACAAGCAGGGAGGCACCAGGTCCAGAATTCTGTCTCAGGAGGCACAAGCCATTTGGAAGTGGCTTCTGGCACTGCATCTCACCATCACGGCTGTCCATGTGACGGGCGTCCTAAATGTACAGGCGGACTTCCTAAGCAGAGAGTTCGTAGAAGCGCACGACTGGGTGCTAAACAGCGAAGTGGCTCAGGATATCTTTCAAAGATGGGGTGTGCCGGACATAGACTTGTTCGCAGATGCAGCAAACGCCAAATGCCCCGTCTACGCGTCCAGGTATCACCAACCAGGGTCAAGCGGGAATGCTCTGTTGATAAGATGGTCTCAGAGCTTACTCTACGCTTTTCCTCCACTGCCTCTCATTCCAGCAGTGATCACGAAGTTCTACAAGTCCAACTCCAGGATGATTCTGATCGCTCCGGAGTGGCCACTCCAGTGGTGGTATCCGGATCTTCTACAACTTTCCGAAGTTCCGCAACAGAGATTGCCTTGTCGTCCGGACCTACTATCCAAGAGCCAGGGGAGAGTGTTTCACCCCAACCTTCCTTCTCTCAGGCTGACAGCATGGCTCCTGAAGTCTTGCAGTATGGTCACTTAGACTTGCCAGCGGACTGTATGAACATACTTAAGGAAGCGAAAAGACCTTCTACCAGGGTTTCCTACGCTTTCAAGTGGAAACGTTTTTACCTATGGTGTTTGAATAATGGTCATGACCCAGTTAGAGGGCAGGAACAGGTCATTTTGCCGTATCTCTTACACCTGGCTAAGTCGGGCCTGCAGTTTACATCTATCAAGGTACACTTAGCAGCAATAACGGCATATAGAAAATCACCTTCACAGGTTTCTTTTTCAAAATGCCAGTGGTGAAAGATTTTCTTGAAGGGTTAAAAAAGGTATACCCACCAGTACGAGCCCCTTCTCCTCCTTGGGAGCTTAATGTGGTCCTTACCAAACTGATGGGTGCACCTTTTGAACCAATACACAAGTCCTCCTTGCAGCTCTTGTCCTGGAAAGTGGCTTTTTTGGTTGCTATCACGTCGGCTCGTAGAGTCAGCGAGATACAAGCATTATGCTGTAAGGAACCCTACACTGTTTTTCACTCAAATAGGGTAGTTCTCAGAACTCATCCAAGTTTTCTGCCAAAAGTGGTTTCAGATTTCCACATTAATCAGGTTATCACTTTGCCTACCTTCTTCTCTAATCCTTCTACACCTCCTGAAAGGGCCTTACACTCGTTAGACCTTAAGAGGGTGTTGAAGTTTTATCTGGATAAGACCAAGGTAATAAGAAAGACGGACCGCTTGTTTGTCAACTACGGCCCCATTAATACAGGATTGGCATCCTCTAAAAGGTCTATTTCAAGATGGATAGTCTCCTGCATATCTCTAGCCTATCAATTAGCTAATAAGTCTCTTCAGGGAAAGCCTAAAGCGCATTCAACCAGAGGAAAGGCCTCTACTACGGCCCTCCTCAGGAACGTCCCTATAGCAGAAATCTGCAAAGCAGCTACATGACGGTCTGTTCATACTTTCTCTCGCCATTACTGTTTAGATTCAGATGCTCAGGAGGATGCCCAAGTGGGACAAGCCTCACTGAGGAATTTATTTGCTTAATGTCATGTTAAGATGATCTGTTTTTTGATACTATTTGCTCGTCCGCGAGGTAGTGGGTATGGGCTTGCTACTCTATTCAGTGCTTATGACTATTGATGAGTATCCCCTGGAAGAGAAGGATTAGTTACTTACCTGTAATCCTAGTTCTCTTCCAGGGGTATACTCATCAAAGTCATAAGCAACCCTCCCGCCTCCCCGGACGAGCATTTTTAGTAATTGTTACAAGTTAGTACACCGTGCAAAAAGAACTGACCTAACTGTCACCTGTGGTGCATGATGGGAGCAGAGGGTCTCCTGGAGGCCTTAAAGGCAAAGTGTCCAAGTTCTTGGAAGCCTTAAAGGCAAGGTGCCAGTGTTTTACTGTACGGTGATATTTATTCAGCTATGCAGCCTATGGGCCAACTGCCTGCTATTACATGTGTTCTTCTCTGAAAATAAAGGTTTTTCTTGCTTAACACTATTACAGTGTATGTTCTCTATTACAGAGTGTATATAGTAGATTGTCTGTACAGGGAAAACCTTTGTAATTTTGGCATTTTGCCTTATTGGAATTTGTTAGGCTGCATATTTATGTATTTATATACATTTATATATGTATGTCGCGGAAGTGCTATGCACTTGTGATCCCCCAACATACTCATATATATATGTATATTTCTATATGCTCCGGGATCCCACAGGTGGGCGGGGATAATTCAGTGCTTATGACTTTGATGAGTATACCCCTGGAAGAGAACTAGGATTACAGGTAAGTAACTAATCCATCTTGGCCTTTGCAGCGACGTCAAGAAGGCCAACACAAAATCGGCACTATAATTTAAAGCGTTCCTCTGAGCTTATTTTTTTTTCTCCTTCTAGGAGTTGCGTGATTGGGCCGGGGCTCTCTCTCACAGGAACCCCAATCACGCATCTCCTTTTAGAAAGGTGGGCTGTGTCTCCGCCCACTCGTGCAGGTAGAATAGGGGCATGGCGAAGGGGACAAATCCTTTCTTTGGCACTAAGTGACCTTTGTGTGCTGCGTGGATATTTCCTTCTTTTCAGCGCTGGTGAAAAGGAGTTTGTTTATCCTGATTCACCTTTCCTGACCCATTCAGCTGCTTATCAGATCCGGCTTTGAGACAGATTTCCAACCGAGCAGGTAAGAGAATGTGTGGCTATTCCATTTTTTTAAAAATCTGCAAAGGCCCAGCAAGATACATACTTCATGTATGATTCAAGAATGTGTGGCTATTTGTTCATATTTTTAAAATCTGTGAGGGCCCAGCAAGACACATACTTTGTGTATGCCGTGTATATCTCATTTAAATCGTTTGTATCATTTTCATGCCTGGCTCTGCCACAAATGCAAGACAACAGTAAAAATGTCCAGATAACTCTGGTGATTAATGATCCTGCTGGAGAGCAATCTTTTGTCTGTTTGTAGTTTTGAAATGCAGATAAACTGTAGTTTATGTGGATAGCTCAGTGGGTTACTGCCTTTGTTACAGAGATTCTTGTGTTACTTGCAGTTCAGAAGTTATAGTCCTCACATAGGACAGTGACCTATGAACTGACATCAAAGAGCTGCATACAAACCTGAATGGTATAATTAGAACTTTTTTTATGTGTTGCGATATAGTTAGAATTTCCCCAGTCTTTCATTATTCTAATGTTGCTATAAAGAGTTTGTTTGGGCAGATATACGTTTTAATCAGTAAAGCCAACACCCCAACCACTGGGGTATGCTTTAAATTCTTTGTTTGTGCTTCTCCAGACCTAACCCTCTTAAAACATACTGCCCAACAGTATGGATGACATGTGATTCCTACACCTGGTAATCCTCATTGGTTTATGTGACATTCCCTATAGGCTGATTTACATACTTGTATGATTCATTGTCTCTGCATAATGTGTGCGTGATATAAAGTACTGTGAAACCCTACACTAAGAGTAGCGCTATACAACAAATGAAAAGCATATGAGAGAGGGGCTACGGAGAGATGATGGGTACTGTTGGAGGGTGGCAATGAGGGCATTCGAGGAGGAGGTGAATATGGGGAGAGTCTATGGAGAGATGAGGGGCACTGTTGGAGGGTGGCAGCGAGGTAATCCGAGGAGGTGGTCATGGGGGGGGCTACGCAGAGATGAGGGGCACTGGTGGAGGGTGGTAGTGAGGGAGTCTGAGGAGGGGGTCATGAGGGGAAGAGGCTACAGAGAGATGAGGGGCACTGTTGGAGGGTGGCAGTGAGGGCATCCAAGGAGGAGGTCATGGGGGAGGGGCTATGGAGAGATGAGGGGCACTGTTGGAGGGTGGCAGCGAGGTAATCCGAGGAGGTGGTCATGGGGGGGCTACGCAGAGATATGGGGCACTGGTGGAGGGTGGTAGTGAGGGAGTCTGAGGAGGGGGTCATGAGGGGGAGAGGCTATGGAGAGATGAGGGGCACTGTTGAAGGGTGGCAGTGAGGGCATCCCTGTCATGGCCTTTCTGTTTTTGTTTATTTAATTAGCAGTCGGGTCATTAGGGCCACTGTATATTTTAAAGTGTGTGCTAATTATATTTACTGTTATATTTAATGTTTTAAGTTTGAGGGGGATTTTACTAATGTTTTTTACCGGGAATAATGAAAAAGGAGCCGGATGGTGGCCGATATGGGGCTGGGGCCCAAGGTCAGCTGTGAGATAAGGTGCACGAGAGATGGATGGTAGAAAATGGATAATCAGGGCTGGAAGGGAGTGTGCTGCAGAGTCCGGTCAGGTGGCGGTAGTAATGAAGAGAGATTCTCTCTGAAGGCTAGCAACGAGGGAGGCTGAGTAGTGTTACTTGCCTGATACTCCCACCTCAGAAACCTCCTCTTCCCATCAAAGGGACCTTACATGGGATGCATTTCAAAAAGAAAAATGAAACATCTGTTTCATTTTTTAAGAGCAGGCAGCTGTCCGTGGGACCACTGCCTGCTCTTAAAAAATATTTTCACATCCTTTCACAAAGGGGAAGGGGTCCCCTGGCGACCCCTTCCTCTTTCCGAGTGGCTTACCACCTACTTGGAGTAGGTGGTAAACTGCGAGTGTTTTGCGACTTTAATTGCGGTTGCAAAACAATGATACATACAAATGTGGCTCGCTATTAGGAAGGGACGCCCCTTCCTAATACTGTCTTGCACAATAGCGTTTGTACATGCGAGCAGGGCAGGGGAGGGCCACATAAGCCCCTGGCTGGGCGGCGCACTGACCAATCACAGCGCTGCTTGCAGCGTTGTGATTGGCTTAGGGGAGGGAGCCTGGCTGCCTGCTTCCTGTTTTTTTAAATGAATATTATTAAAGTGAACCCCCCCACCTCCCCGTGTGACCCCCGCCAACCCACCACTCCTCTCCCCCCACCCCCTCCCGCGAGTCGCGACTGCCGCAGTGGCCCACCCGAATGCACCCTTAGCCCACCCAAATAAAAATTCCTGGAGCCGGGCCTGGTGCCCAGAAGTCAAAAGGTTATGAACCGCTGCTCAACACCATCCTTAAAGAACGTCCCCAAATCCTGTGGAATGGTCCTATATGAAGCAATTGGAAATTAACCTAGAGCGGCAGATTACGCCGCTAGAGTGAGACTTGTTGAGAAGAGATATCCATTAACGCTCCATCACCTTACAAAACAAGAACATCCAGCTCAAAACTCTTCATAGAAGCATCAAACCACAGTTAGGATGCACATGTTCACTGTCACCTCGAGACTCTGCTGGTGAGACTGCAGTGCGTCAAGAGATGATTTACATATATGATGGGATTGCCTGCAACTGACTGTTTTTGGACAGAAGTCACTAGCATTTTGAAGCAAACCCTGGGGTTCCCACCACCCTTTAAACCTAGTGTATATGTCCTGCGATTGAGTTCAGGAAATTGTAAATGCATTACCAAGGCATAGTGGTATACGTCTCTGCAATGTATATGAGCAAATAAATTAGCAATTGTTTGGCACTGGAAGAGAGTGGAACCGCCCCAGATCGTCCTTCGAGTCCATAGAACTGTAGACAATATTAACAATTAAATAATTAGCAGATGTCGAGGGTCGACACTGGGTGGCGCTGGACCTGCGCGGTAGCAAACGGGACGCAGTTTTTGTTTGCAGTTTTATATAACGCGAACTCGACACGAAGAAGGTATTGGAGCACTTTACATATGCACCAGTTACCACAAGGTGTTTGCTTTTTAACTGCCAGCACGGGTTGTGTGCCGGTCGGTCCTCGGACTGCCGGACTCCGCAGCTCTGCTTAGGGTGTGTGCTTCTCAGGGGGACTTTGCCTGCAGCATCCTTACCCACCTTGTCCCTTCCAGGCAGCTTATACTTCACATTGCTTAGGTGCGAGCCCGTCCCAGTGTGCGGTCCGATCTTTCACAAAAGATCCTCGGCAGACGGGATGGGGAGCTTGCAGCAACACGCTCCTCAGCACGTGACCGCTAGCCCCGCCCTGTATCAGCTACATACCTCCCCTGAAATATCAATTCTCTATCTGCGCCTGCGGCATCAGGAAAGTTAAATCTTTTTAGGTTCAGCACTGTTAATGAAGTTACATTAGAACATCTGTCTGTTTCCCGCTCGCTCGAGGGGGCACTTCAGAGTTCAGACTCCAACCTATCAAGATGGTTTCGTAATGACGTACCACTCCCATGCCCCTCCGATAGGGTGACCAGAATTTTAAAGCAAAAAACCGGGACATTTCACAAAAATAGAAGAAGGACTATAATTTTACGTCAAGTGAGCGCACAGAATGACAGCGCTCCTCAGCAGAGAATTACAAAACAGGCAGTAAGAACATACATAAGATGCAATTTTTAAACCCAGTAGCTTGCCTGTGAATTAAATTGCTTTCTTGGAACAACTGCTAACTATCCCTGCTTTGTAAAACATAAAAAAACACCTCCCCCCCGTTTTTAGTCGACCCTCTCCAAAAACCGTGACATGAGCTAAATTTCTCGAAATCTGCCCGGACAGCTGGTGAAAAACGGGGACCGTCCTGGCAAATCCGGGACGCCTGGTCACCCTACCCTCCGATGTACATTGCCCATAGTGCCAATATCAGCAACACTCCCCATCCCACATACAGCAATACCATTAGGAAATAAGCCACAGGACACCTTGTTTGTGGAGAAAATTGCTGCAGGTTTATTTGCATAACAAATATTCCAACATGGTGGGTTATCTTACGGGCGATCCAAGGGCAGGCAACCCCTCCGCCGCCTGCCCGCCTGATGAGCCATTACACCGTGGCCGTCGCCAATCGGTGCTTATCAATTTTGGGGGAGGGGCTAACCCCTCCCACCGGTGGACCGCCAGTCCACCCCCTTACTCACGCCCCCGAAGGGGCGGAGCGTTATGTTATGTTATGTTATTATAACTTGTATAGCGCGCGTATACCCTTAGGTGTCTTGGCGCTTCCGGTCTTCAAATTACATTACAACCACTGATCCTAAAAGAGCCATGTCTTTAGCTGCTTTCTGAACTCCAGGAGGGAGGGAATCTTCCTAAGATAAAGTGGGAGAGAGTTCCATTCCTTTATGGTATTGTTCCAGGCAACCCCCGGTTGCTCAGGCCCACAACCGCCCGTAGGACTAATGGGGCGCCGTCGCTCATCCAGGGTCCGACGCGAGGACCTCCCTGGGTACACTTGGCTTTTGCACCCTTGTTGTGCTCCTGCAGAGGATACCCTTCTGTACCTTACAGCCTCTGGATCGCCCTGTAACTCCTCCACAGCTCTGGGTGTGGCCACCGTCACAACCAGGGCCCCCCACCAAGGTAGGCATTCTTACCTACATCCTGATGATTCCAGGGCCTATCCCAGGTCCCGAAAACAGTCCAAGCCCATACTGGACCAGAAGCCAGACATGCCCCTTCTGAACAGGAGCACCCATCCTTTTTAAAACTCCCTGTGGACTTTAGCGTGCATCCGGCTTTGCCTGATAAAACCAAACCCCTCTGTTCAGGGCCTCTACACATGGCACTATTAACTCTCCTGCGTGAGGTTTCCACGGAAACCCCTGGACGGGCCCCTCCCATACTACATTGGGGTATCTCGGACCATCAAACTCACGTGCCCACCAATGGTTGCATAACTTACACCAGGAGGAGTTCAATTCTGGCAGCAGTACCCTCCTACCCTGGCAAGTCAAATCATTGCCTCCCAGGTGTCAGACCACAGTGATGGGAGGAAAAGACAACCCCCCCCCCTGGCCCGTGCCGCTGCTTCTACAGAAGCTGTTCCAGTGCCTGCCCTGGCCCCCCAACCAAATTAACTCAGTGGTGGGAAACCCATGCCTCCATTTCTTAAATTCCGCCCGTCACGCCACTCCCAGGACGCACAGAAGGCCCTTCCCCCAGACCTTTGATCCTGGCAAATTACAGAAATGCTCGGTTTCTCACACTCCTTGTTTAGCACTGCACCCCAATCTATACAACTAATCCAACTTGCCCAATCACACTGCACCCCCAGAAACCTCAGGTGCCTTACCGGGGTGCCTATGGGATACTCAACCTTCACCTGTACGTAAAGCACCTAACCCGTCTTCCGGCCACTCCCCTGGGTGGCTGCGGACGGATGTACCTTTTTAACACCTTGGGATTCCCATCGTCCCACCTGCATGATGCACTCAGCTGACAAGCCCGCCCATAACGCTGGGTTTACTGCCCCTTTCCTGCTGAGCCAGGCCTGTTTTGATCTTCTCACCACACCCTTGATGGGAGTGCCACACCGTCCCGAATTCCTGGGCCAGAAATTGGGACAGTCGTCCCATTGTTAGTTGGCAACTCCCAAGGAAAATTTGCTTAAATGAAGCAGCTGTTAACATGCAATGCTTTTGGAACTGAGGGCCTGGAGTAAAAACTATGAGCCATGTACCTGCACCCTCTCAACTGTGAATGCAAACTGTGCTCTAGTAGTTGACCGTATTTGTGATCCACCCCTCTATTTCACCACTAATGGGGTAACAGCACCCTTTAGGACTGACAAACTCACGCCCCAGCTGACTGAATAGTGCCTACGCGTGTGTAGCCCATAACCCTGAGCTATCGCGAAGGCGTGCCTGGATTATGCTGAGTCATAGCTTACTTCGCTGCTGAGTGCCCCACTCACAATCACAGGTATTTCTTTGCCTTTACCATTTCTGGCTGCCCAATTTGAATGACATTGCAAACCCGGGCGAATAAAAGGAAACATCAATTGACACGGGACATGGCCTATTCTTCACCCCCTGTGCAGTGCACTGGACTGTTATGACAAGCGTCAATAAGGCCTTCCAATCACGTGTATCAGATCCTCTTGTGATACACCTACGCTGGGTAGCTGGTATGCTCCCTATCTGTAGTACCTTGTAGTTAATCAATAACGTCAGCAGTGAGGCCATTGTAATCACCCTCCATCCTCCTGTGCATTGATCCTTTGGCTAAGCCATGGGGACCCTGGAAAGCTCGTTGAACCTCCTGACTCTGCCCAAATAGAAGCACCACCCATTGTTTTCCCAAAGGGGCTCCCATTAGAGAAGAGTGTGAAAATGTCTTGCTAGCTTGGCCACCACAGGCGATATACCTTAGTGACTATCCTCCCCAAAGTACGCGCCTGGCCAGCTACTGGTGCGTCTAAACACGAGGCCTTAGGGAAATGCCTGTCGCAGTACACAATATCCGTGGTGCCGTGACATTACATAGGAATCTAACCTGAGCCGTTTCATGTCCTGGTGCAGTCCCCAATTATGTGATTCCACTGGACCCCTCTGCCTAATGCGCGTGACCTAGGTACTTAAACCAGCTTGCTTGGCGGCCTAGCTGTGACTCAATACACCAGCCCCCAACTGGACGTACTGCTGCTGGCCGAGTCTAACGCTAAGCGCCGCATTGCCCCTACTGCGCCTGCCCCCCTAGATAGAAGTGTCCTGGAAGCACCTATGATTTAAGTACAAATGGCACTACTTCATAGTACTTGGTGTGTTTAATAAAACTAATAACAGATCAACCAAATCAATCGGGCATCCTCCGCTTACTTTAGGCGTGTTGGATTGAGGGGATCCAGAGAAATATGGAAGATATCTCCCTTGGCATGCCATCCCTTTAGCACAACGTTTACCACTTTAGGCATGTCACTTAAATCGTCTTCATCATGCGTTTAAGGCTAATTAGTTTGAGTTCTGCTTTAGACAACATCCCTTCTAACAAACAGTGTTGAGTAACCACTCATGTTCGTCTCTTGTACAAGTCGTCCCCGTTTGCCTGGCACTCGTTAGACCGAGGAAGCTTTTCACAAGCACCCTATACAAATGTATATATCATGTTGCGCAACTTGGAACACTATTACTTCATCACCACGTACTTTCAGGCATGGAACTACTGCCAAAGGTATCCCCACCTTAGTACCTGTTTAACCACTAAATAAATACTGTATAAGGGAACAAAAGATTACCAGTTATGTTAAAATGGATTTGTAGAGCGCGCAGCTACTCAGCAGAGTATCCCGGCGCTGAGACAGAAAGATACAGAGGCCAGAAGGGGAACATCGGTCCCGGGGTGGACGACCATTATACTGCTTGTTGGAACAGCCAGGTTTTCAGTTGTTTCCTGAAAGCCAGTATATTCGTGGCCTGCCTGAGCGGAAGAGGCAGCTTGTTTCAGAATCTAGCCACTTGCACTTGGAACGAACGTCCGCCACGACGGGCTCTAAGACACTTAGGAATGACAATTAGGTGTTGGTGTGCTGACCTAAGGGATCTGCCAGGTACGTAATATGAAACTATTCTGTGGATGTAATGCGCCCCCATGCCATGCAGAGCTTTGAAAGCCAGGACCAGTGCTTTGAAGAGTATTCTGCAACGGACAGGCAGCCAATGCAGATTCTTCAGGTGGTGGGAGATCCGGTCTCTAGGTCCGAGTCTCAAGACTGCCCTGGCTGCCGCGTTCTGCACGACTTGCAGTCTATTGAGTATGAACTCTGGAAGGCCCAGATAGAGGACGTTGGCATAGTCCAATCTGGAGGTAATAAGGGCCTGGACGACCATCTTTCTGTGAGAGGTCGGTAATAGGAAGAGAAACCTACGGAGCATTTTCAAGAGACCGAAACACGTACCTGCTACCGACTGTACTTGAGGTGTCATAGATAAGGCGTCGTTCATTTTCACTCCCAGGTTTTTTACAATCTTAACTGCTGACTGGGGAGGAGATATATCCGTAGGCCACCATTGTTTCCAGGCGTCCAGAGGCGGGGTGCCAAAAAAGATAATTTCAGACTTTTCCGGGTTACATTTAAGATGATTGTGTCTGAACCAGGCAAAGATTTCTCTCAGACATTTATTAATCTTCTCCCCGTTAAACTCCTCCCCCTTCTTACAAGTGACCAGCAGTTGAGTGTCGTCGGCATAGGATATAATCATAGCCTCACCCTCTTCTGCCAGGGTAGCCAGAGGAGCCATGTACAGATTAAAAAGTACAGGGCTCAAGATAGATCCCTGTGGCACGCCAACGTTCAAGGGCGGAATACTGGCTGCAAACGGGGGCGACCAGACCTCTTGATTTCTATCCTCCAGAAAGGAGGAGAACCACTTCAACACCGTGCCTCCAAGTCCACACTCCCGTAGCCTCTGCAGGAGGAGACCGTGGGGCACGGTGTCGAAGGCCGCAGAGAGGTCTAAAAGGACAAGAACAGCTTTGCCTCCTTTATCCAGGGTCTCTTTGATGGAATCGGAGACCTCCAGCAACGCCGTCTCTGTGCTAAGGTTCTGCCTGAAACCAGACTGACTCGGATGCAGAAGGTTATTGGCTTCAGCAAAATCGCTGATCACCGAGTGAACGTATTTCTCTATTGTCTTTGCGAAGAAAGACAACAAAGAGATGGGTCTGTAATTAGTTAGTTCCATGGGATCAGCCGTAGGTTTTTTCAATAGGGGAATTATTTTCGCGCTCTTCCAGCTAACCGGGACCTGACCGCTATGAAGAGACACGTTCAAAACGCAATTCACTGTGGGATTCAGGATCTCCGCCATTGAGGCCAGAAATTTGGCAGGGCAAGGGTCCACAGGTGAGCCAGACTTGAGGCCCTTCATTATAGACAAGGACGTCTCTAGGGACAAAGGAGGAAAGAGGGAAAGGGAGGCACTGAATTCCTAATTCTGGGGGGCAGTCACTGGAGAGGCCATCACATCTTTCCCACCCAAGCCATCAAAAGAAGATTGAATTGTTATGATCTTCGTATAGAAGAAATTGGCTAACTTTCCAATCCAGTCAGCTGATGTAGGGGAGAGCCTTGTCGCAGTACTAGATGAAGAGAAGCTTTTAACAATACTAAAAATGTCTCTGCTTTTATTTACCAGTGCACCTTGCAAAGAGCCTTCCACTGCGTGTGAACCCCTGTCGTTGCGTTTTAGACTGTTGATCTGTTTGAGCTGTAACATCTATGACTTCAATTAATTTCACTGCAATTTGTGCTGGAGATGGCGGATTTTGCAGCAGGTCCATGGTTATAGGACATAAGGCGCGGAATTGCATAGTTCCAGTGACCTGGCTTTGAGGAGCTGCCTTACCGCTGTTGGCACATGTATTGCGAGGTTCGACCGCCTCACCCATTAAAATTAACTGACACACAAAGTAAAGACCCTCCATGTGTACATATGCAATTCAATTCACCGGAAAGTATGACTGGTGGCACTGATTCCTGAAAGTTCCTGGAAAGTGCAATGCTCGCCCATACATGGGGAAACTTAGTTGCACGTTGCCAGCTACTATAGAGCGGGATATGAGTTTGTAGAGCATCCCCACCCGCAGCCCACACTGACTGCTGTGTGACCTTTGTGCTGGGGATGAATCTCTATTGTCAGATTTAGCTGTAGCTCGCTCTACAAGGTTCCTAATTTTAACACAAGTGCGGTTACATGAGAACTCCCCATCCCGCCCTATTGAAATTGAAATGCTGTGATGTCTTGTTCACAACCCTAACAGGCTGCTCACTGCCAACCCGCTTCTATCCTGTCTCCTCCTAGGCGCATCACCCTGGCCTTCATGACAGAGACCCACCCAGGAACTTCCCAAGCCCCCTGTAGGCCTGCCTGCCTCTGAGCACCCGCTCCATTGCTGCGCCCTGATTACTTCCTGTAAATATTGAGCAGCTAAGCAAGCCTCTAAGCATAGTAATAAGTGCAAGGTTGTACTTCGCCCAAATTCAGCTTGTGGCGGACGGCAACGATCCGAACCTGGGCGTTAGCACTCGGTCTCCTAACGTAACAACAGGCTAACACAGCATGTGCTCACAGGTTAAACTTCACCGATTCTAACCCTCGTTAGTCCCATTTGGTTCCCGATGATCAGGTAGTCCAGACAGGACCCCTTACGCTTCTAATTAACACTTCGATAAATGGGAATGCCTCAATAGGTTGGCTTCCTATAAGACATGGAATGCCTTGGTGGTAACACCAGTGCTGTAAATTGAACCGTTCGCGCCTAACAAGCCAACAGCTGCACCCACTGAACTAACTGCTCAAAGCGCCCAGCACCCAAAGCGCCACCCCTGTGCCTATCCTTATTCAAGGAAAATCGTATGTCATGTTTAACAGAGACTGACTACCAAATTCAACTAAGCAATTCTTTAGTATTGCAGTGTTATCCCACAACCGAAAGCCAGAACCCTCTATAGTCTGCCTCAGGATTGACTTGCTAGATTGCTTGAGCAATCCCGAGACTCCATCACAGAACTCCGTCACACCAACCACAGGTGTGCTTCTCACCACAAAAGGAGGAAAGCCCAATGCTCAGGTCTTTAATTCGGGAGACCGCGAATGGCATGTCAACGCTTAACTACTCTTCCTTCCTCTTACACGCCGTTGCCTTGCTGTGTAAGTCTTCCCTTGCTCTGTCCATCTTTCCTGACAATCCGAACACCTGCTAGTTTGCTGTGTTGCTTTGCCTGCTTGTCTCCCTGGTTTCCTATTGAGGGCTGTGCCGGACCTCAGCTGTTAAATTGGTTCACAACGCTTGTAAGCAGCAGAGGATGCCCCCACCACCCTTTCCGCGGCGCGCTCCGGCATGCTGACCGTCGGAACTGGGCATTCACTGGGTAAAGGGGAGCAAATACGACAAGACTATTCTACCGGCACCACACTGCCAGCAACAACCTGCCAATAAAAGTCACTTCCGGAGTCACCACACCTACCCCGGAAGTCGTTTCCTAGACCCTGGGTGGAACCATTTGGCAAACAAAACAGAAGACGCCCGGACTGCAAACCAAACCTGCGTGCCCATATTGTATGGTGAAGTGTCACCCATCGTCGTTGAAACGTCACACATTATTACACTGAAATTAGGAACATGTCACACATAGCAATCTGAGGCTTTGGAAGCTATGTTAAATATTGTAACTAACTCGCAGTACACTTGTTATCCTGCTATCGTTGTAAAGCCCTGATGCCTTCGGGCCAAGTCCGCGCTATATAAAATTGCAAATAAAATAAACAATACGGACGCAATCCGGCGCAAGGACAGGGCACGCCGAGAACACTCATTCAAGAGTCACCACTCAGGCAGCAGATGCCCAGCTACAACTGGCGCTAGCAGAGCGTATGCTGCATAGTGCAGAGAGTCAAAAGACTGTGACATCGTTTCCGGACATTTAGCTCTTCTAATGAGGTTGATAAACGCCATTACGGCTGCAGCCCGCTGCCACGTGGAACGTGTGTTGCTGGTATATCAGGAAAAAACCAAGGATAGGATCTGGACTTCAACTCTATCACGAGGAGGGAATTGTAAATCAGCTGCAACTTCTTTGTGTTAATGGTCTACGTTCCCGCTGACAATACCATAATTTCTGCAGATATTACTTTTGTCACCACTGTGCAACACACACACTATAAATTTATGATAACAGACTGTAGAACTGAATTGAGAGGCATGTGCCGGATGTAACAGAATGCGGCAGTGCCACCCGGTAGCCAAAACACCGCTAGCCTCATTCCTACAACAAGTCGGTACTATTGACTTTGTCAATGGTTGTTAGCTGCATAAGATAAAAAACCGCAACTAAGGCTTGTGTATAATATTGAGCAAGCTTCCTATCCCCCCCCCCCCTGTTCCTTAGAACTCGACTACCCAAGGTCCAACCCTGGTGCCCTGGTCCCCATCTGCGGTCGGCGCCACCGGGCCGTTTAGGGTCGAGCCAGGGCCGGTGAGCATAGTCATGGAGACACCACAGAGTCCGCGGTCCTCGTAAACATGCTGTCTGGGGATCAGAGTTACCCATGCTGATGTAGACCGCGCTGCCTCCTCCTGCCCCATCCTATTATGCAGGGCCTGCCCTGCGGTATCCCCTCTGAGGGAATGGTGCCTGCGCCGCCTGCTTGTGCCCAGCCCCTCACAATGTAATTGAGGGCGTGGCCAACACACGCGCTCAGGATCTGGCTTAGGCCGGTATGCCGCCCGACCTGTGAATAGCAGTGTCCTCCATTGCATCCACCTTCGAGTGACCAGTAACATCCTCACAAACGCAAGACAGGACAGCTGGTATAATCAATGCTTGCTAGAACCACACGGGCCGGGTGTTCCGCCACGGAGAGGGAGCTACGCGGCGTATGCCCCCCCCCCCAGTCCCCTCGGGATGGATATCGCGCCCCCCAGTTATCCACTAACGCCTGCCGAACAACTGCCTACATAGGCGGGACCCCCAGGAGGAAAATTCAAGCCCACAGGGGATCGCGCGCCCAATATTTGACCACGAATGCTGGTAATTTTCAGGACAGGCGGGAACCAAGGTGGGAAAAGATTCAGCCCAAACGATAACGTCTCCCATGCCAGCGTGGCACCGGGATAGGTACAAGCTGGTAGGGAATGGGCGCGCCAGACACCACCCGGGCCCGGCGCAGCACCGAACGGGCGTCCTAGGCTTCGAACCCTTTGCCTACATTCTGACGCTCGTTGCACCCAGCGGGTCGGGGCCCCGAGAAAGGACTGCCTGTTAGAAAACAGATAAGAAATTTGTCCAGAATCACAGGACTTTGAGGGTCGGTGCCGCGACTCAAAACCCAGGTCCCCAGGGGTGAGGTGCAGCTGGCGAATCAATACAAGGGGCGAAAACCCACCCAGTGGACAAGCACAGCCCGCAAGACACAGCGCCCCCCCGCCGCAGGCACAACAGAGTCCCAGACACAGGCGGCCGCCCCCCGCGGGTTGCCTTTCCACTTTAGTAGCGCCACCTGGTCCCAGGTCCGGAGGCTGTTCTGGCCAGGGTTCACTTAGAACACTCTGGTGCAGGATGGCCCGGCGCTGTTTACCCACTAGTCTAGCTATTCCCCTACGACACATGCCGCCACAAGCCCAGGCCGCAGCAAAGCACGGCTTCCCGTCGGACTGGGTCACTTGTGCAGGGGCAGACGGTGTGTCGGAGGCGAGCACTGTGAAGAGGATATGGCCTGGCGGCTAGGGGCAGGCTTGCCCTGCGACCAGGCACCCGGTTGGAAACGGAGAGGAGTGGAAACCTGCGCTGGTCCCCCCCTCTCCCCCGCACAAACCCACACTGTATCCCACACGGCCGCATCCTTCCACCCTGAGCCCCCACCCCTGTTTGCCCTATGCCAACCCCGACCAGGGGAGGGGGCAACGAAAGCAGGGCATATGCTCCTCCGCCGACCTGGGTCCCAGGAAGGGGGGAGGGGGGGCCTGCGCGGCACCCCGGCCTCGTGGCACCCTGCCCGGGAAAAGCGGACCGTAGTGGCCTGGGAACACGGGCCGGTCAGGCTGCTGGGAACTGGACCCTGTCCCTCAGGGGCAGCGTAGGCCATGATAGCGCTAGCTGCCCCCCCTGCCCCTTACGCGAACTGACTACTCAGGCCTAAGCCCACGTGGGCGATGGCCCCCGTTATCGTATACGCGCCTCTGGCCATTATACTGATACGGCGAGGGGGTGCTCACTCGAACCCTTGATGCTGGTCGCCCCCATATTTGGGGTACGGGGAAAAGATCGCCTGCTCTAGGAAGGCCGGGGGAAAATATCCCCTCCATTCTGCCCCCTGATCCGATTCCGGGCCGCGCCAGGACTGCTGTGAGGACCCATGAAATGCCCGGGGCAGGGCAGGGCCTACACTCACCAGTCTCAGCGACGAGCGTTCCCGACGGCGATCCCGGGGGACCAGCACCACGACCAAACGGCGACAAGGGCAGCCACAAAGAAGCCGCCAGGTGGGCGGGGAGAGGCACTTATACTGCATCCCCCGCCCACCCCAACCAGGAAATGACGCGGCATGGACCCCAGGGGTCCCCCAACAACTAGACTGGCTCGTGTGCCCTCATGTGGCACTAAGGCGGCCGCCCTCTAAGAGGGTCCCCTTCGTGGACCTCGGGCAGCCAACATTATATCTGTGTTATATGCCTCCCTCAATGTGTCAACAGAGACCCCTGTTTCAAATCAAAACCGCATTTGATTGCTTGGCAGATCTCTGCTCTAACAGAGTCGAGTAATTCTGACGGTTGTAGTCTCCACAACCTACGTGGTCATGCAGATGTAGGGACATTAAGTGTGAGGATAGCTCAACAGAGTCTGGCAGGCATGAAACAGATTCCAACCATCCCATCACAGTCCCGGAGCTCAACCAGAAGTTGATTCTAGAGGGAGATCCACGGACTGCCGAGAAAATCTCTAGCTGACAGGTCTGCAGCCCGATATAACTCGAATAGTTCAAACTGTCTGATAATGTTTCGTAACTTATCAAATGCTCAGCTGTGCCTGCTGGCGCCAGAGCCAGTGCTGTCGAATTTGACCTGTAATGTGGTATTGAAATCTCTTCCTCACATAATAGTGAGAGGGGCAGTGTTGGCGATCTGATCTCCAACCTCAGAAAAAAATTGAGGGTCGTCCAAATTCTGGCCATAGATATTTATCAATGTAATGGTCCGGTGCCGGGATCAGCAGAAAGCGTCCATAGTCATCCAATATGACTTTTAAGGGTTTGAACTGAACCCCTGCCTAATCTACACTGCAACTCTCCTGGAGAAGGTGGAGAAAGAGGACAACTAATGGTCTGAACTTCAGCTGGAAGCATATTTACTAATACCAGAGTCAGCAATGTGCGTTACCTGAATTATGAATTAGCCCAATATATATCATATGTCGGCTAAGATATGCCAACAGTAGGCATGCTTTCCGATGATTGTTTTATTTTGTATGTCACCTGAGTATCAAATGCCTGGGAGGGCGTGAAGGGCTGCTTCCATCCTGCTCTGATCCGTTCACATCCAAAGGATTTGTTTATCGTGGTGTGTGAGTGGTGCTCGATTTGTATCCCGTCGAAAGTCGCCTCAGTAAGTCACCCCTTAGCACCTCCCATATCGAGCCCCAATTGCTCGATGAACATCCCCTAAATAACATCAATGCTTTAGATACATAATGCAAATAGTAACATCAGTTCTATAACAATTAGAGCAGTTAATTTAGGCTCTGGGGATGCCCAGAGATGCAATATTAGATAAAGGAGCCTAGCACCATCATACCTGTAAAAAAAACAGTGAATAGGAGCAATCATAAGTTGTTCTAAATTGGATATGTAAGTGGCCTCTCACGCCACAGGCATAATTGCATATAGCCCACCATCGCCCACTAGTCGGCCATTGCAGTCTGGTCCAACCACGTCCTTCCACGGGTATTGTCAAAGAACACAGTTACATTAGCAGAGGATCCTATGGACAGGGAGGTCATCTGGTATCTAACCACAGAAGCCCGACTGGGAACAAGGCCTCATTCCACACCCTTGAAGTGATTCGATGGAGACCCCAAAGAGCTCCCTCTTTTGAGTCTGCCAGAACGTGGTAAGTTTTTAGGAACAAGTTCACCTCTTCTAGGGACATGAATACCTGAGGCTTGCCTTTAAATGTGCACCTCAGTGTGGCTGGATAGAGCATAATATACTGGATTCCTAACTTCTGTAATTCCTTCTTCATAGGATTGCATTTCCTATGAGCCTCCTGCACTGCCTGGGTTAAATGTGGGAAGAAGGATAGCAAAATACTCTTGAGCTCTATGGCATTTGTGTCTCTCGCCATCTGACGATTATTATTGTGGTCTCTGTAGTTGAGTAATTTGACATTGAGTGACAGTGACACTGAGAGATGTGCCCATGCTATCATGAACGCCGATGCCTCTCATGGTCAAGGATGTCAATCAGCATATTATCCACATAATCCTCTATTCATTTTATGTTCGTAGATTCCAGTATCCCTGCAATGCACAAGTTAGTTCTGTGGAAGCGGGCTTCCAGTTCTTCATTCTTGGCTTTAACTTTCTCTAAGTCTGTTTTCAGCTCCCTTTAGAGTTTTGCCTGCACCGTGGAGATGCCCTCAGTGTCAGAAATACGGCACTGCGCCATGTTTATGCAGGTATGTTGCTTATAGAGGCGCCGACTGCGCCATGTTGAATCAGCTATGTTGCTTATAGAGGCGATGACTGTGCCGTGTTTAAGTGGATATGTTGCTTATAGAGGCGCTGACTGTGCCATGTTGCTTATGGAGGCTCTGACTGTGCTGTCTCTAAGCGGGTATGTTGCTCATAGAGGTGCCGACTGTGCCGTGTCTAAGCAGATATGTGGCTTATAGAGGTGCTCTTTCATGTTGTCTAAGCGCTATGTAAGAGGGACTGTTTTCGTATCGATAGTCGCCAGGCTGCCTCTCATTTACAATACCAGAGAGCGGACATCTGCAAGTTCCTCACATAATTGCTACAATCAGCTATGGGAGCGGCAGTCCAGGTATGAATAGCGGTCCTGCGATCGGGTTGCTTTTTTGTTGGCTTCAATTGTAAAAGCCCGGGGAACCCGCACCGAGTAGGTTGCAGAGCGGGGCAGGACCCTTGATGTTTGTGTGACTACAGGGCTACCCCTTGAAGCCGTGAGGTACCCGGAGATGAGTTTCCTCTCCCGCAGCTGGATGGAGCAAGAAGAGGAATTTTAAAAGATAAATGATCTTTTTATAAAGAAATAAGGAGCAGCTACCTGCCCTTATATAAACAGCAGTGTAGGGAATCTCCTTCTGCATTTTCCAGGGAGGGTTTTTTTGTTTTGTTGCCCTGAAGAAAGTCCAGGACCTATCTAGGCCCTAGCAGGACTGAAACATGTTGGCATTAGGGTCATAGGACCATAAATACTCCCGTTGACCCCCCATTTTTACGCTTTTAATAACCCTAGCAGATCCAAGAATAAAGGGATACCGGGATCTGCCTGCGTTTTTTTAATCTTTAATTCCCCAGGTCACATTATCAGCAAGAGCTCCCTGAAATACGGTTGAGCCCACCCTGACTTTTAGGCGTCAGAGTGACCCAATGATGAAGCATGACACCACTAGGGTGTGTGAGGGTAATTAAAACAAAAGGAATTGTTTCCTTCCCCACTCCTTAGTGGGTCTCTTCACCATAGGACTTCCCATTAGTACCTTATCAGGGTCTATTATAGAAGAAACGTGGTCTTCATCCATGCATCCAAGGAGTACTTATCGTGATTTAGTGTTTGCACACGGGAGGGTGTACTCCCTCGTGAGATTTCCTCTCGGCCCTTACTGCATAGGGAAAGGGCTCTTTCCCTTTTTGCCATAGTTGTGTTAAGGCTTCAATTGTAAGCCTAGACTGCTTACCATCCAGTTTTCCCATCTTAAGGAGCTGCAATGGATGGCTGGTAGGCATATGCACTGTGTTTTTGACAGGCAGCCCAGGGTCAAGTGCACTTCAGTCCACGTGGTTTTCAATGACCAATATAGTAATTATAGGAAGATGGCTCTCTATATAGTGCACTAAAAAGAAGTACACTTTGTAGAGTGTCCAATGGATCCTCAATTGGTATACAGAGGCAAAAGTAGATAATACTAACGCTGTCTTTTGGGGTAGTGTGGGCGAGCCGTTAGGCTTATCAAAGGGTAGTGCTTAGCATTTGTTGTACTCAAAGAGGCAACAAATGAGACACACACTCAAAGAATAAATACGAGACCAATTTAGAAAAATAACACTTCTTTTTATATATTTTGTAAAACCAAGACCTTCGTTCAAAAGTAAGTACTGTTTTTGTTAGCATTTATTTTTTACAGGTAAGTAAACTTTTCAAAGTTGTGTGCATTTATGCACAATGCAATCCTGTGGAGAGAAAAGACATATATGCATAACGGTAAGTACAGCCGATTTCAGGGGTTCACCTTCTGGGTACCTCTTCCTGGTCATCTGTGGTGTCAGTCGGGCCAGGGAGCTACAAGGCGGTGGACCGGACTCTGCATTTCAGTGTCTGCAGACTGAAGGGGAGTAGGTCCTCTACTCCAAGAGAGACTCAGGTGATTTTCGAAGTGCTGGCAAGCTACCCAATGCTGTGGTAGAGCTCTAGCGGGGCCTGGACAGGGGGGGGGGGCAGGAATCTCCACTATCTGGAGAGGCTGGGGTTGCATAACAAAGGCGGTGGAGCCTTTGAAGCTTCCTGCCATGGAATGCTTAGAGGAGGTGTGAACACCTCCAACCAGAGCAGGCTTTGCTCCTGGCCTCTGAGAGCGAAGGCTCTCACCTCAGGGGTCAGCAACTTGTCTGTGGTAGCTGGCTGGTCAAGACCAGTCAGTCAATGCACTAGTAGTCGGTGCCCTCAGGGTGTTTTTATTAATAAATCCAACACTGGCATCAGTGCAGGTTTATTAATATGAGATGTTTGGTACCAAACATCTGTGGGTACAGTGAAGCAATCATGTAGCAATCATGTAGCTGGGAAACTTGTAATCACAAGTGTCCAGCCCATGCACTTATTATGGCTTCTTTTTGCACTTGTGATATCTAAGAATGGACTTAGGTATCACAGGGACACATCCAATCACGCAAATATGACCACAAATGGAATATACTGCACCCTGCCTGAGGGCTGTAAGGCCTGCTGTAGGGGTGACTTACCTATACCACATGTAGTGTTTTTCAGGCATGGCACATAGGGATGTGTGCCATGTCGACTTTTCACTTTTCTCTGCACCAAGACATGCATGCTGCAATGATAGTTTTGTATGATCTTGGTGAGGGGTCCCTTAGGGTGGCACAATTCATGCTGCAGCCCTTAGGGACCCTGTTTAGTCCCAATATCCTAGGTGACAAGGGAACCATTTACTAGGGACTTATATTGAGCCTAACGGGGTGCCAATTGTAGAACAATGGTTCAGTTAGGGAAAGAACACTGATACTGGGGACCTGGTTAGCAGGAACCCAGTACACTTTCAGTCAAAGTAGCATTAGATAGCAGGCAAAAGTTTTGGATAACCATGTCAAAAAGGGCACTTTCCTACAGTAATGGAATGCTTGACGGCTTTGTATCCCCGACATCCAGCATCCACGCTACAAATCTCCCATGGGAGGCCTCATCACCCACAAAAAGACAGCAATCTAGTTTTCAAATGGGGCAAGGGAGTCACCCAGCATGTTCTAGGGTATGGAAGCTGCACAGTAAGCGTGTTGTGGCTTTAGCAGGGAGCGTTTATGCCTTGGACATCGGATCGTTTGGATTTTTGTACCTATGTTGTTTTTAGCCATTGCATGTATCCACTGATCTGATTTTCTGCATCCTACTACTTCATCTGGTAATCTTCCTGAGATCCCTTGGCTTGAGGAGACCGTTCGGGTGCTGGAAATTAAATATGTGTCTGACTTAGCAGCAGATACAACTGTACTAGAAAAGAACATTGAACGTCATACAGGGAACATTCCGCTGGGATGCACGATGAAGACAGTTATTTGTTTGCTTTTTACTCCATAGCAAACCCCAGAACATTTGCTACCTAAGGTATAAAAACAGATGATTCTTGGGACAGAACACTTGCAGGGTTGGATTGGGATTAAAAATCGGCCCAGGCGCGCTAAAAATAAGTGGCCCACATTTGCATATTGCCTTTCCACAAAACACTGCTTGGCGAAATTTTATTTAAAAAAAGGGGGGGGGGGGGCTAAAAAAAATGCAAGGATTAGTTTACATTGTTGAAACACCTGAAAACAAGTGAGGCCACTTTTGCTCAGGCCCCCTGCCCCCGCTCAATATGCATATGTAAATGGGTCAGCCCAGCAAGAGAAAGGGAGTGACACCTCGGCCGTTGATAAGAGGGAGGTAATGGACGCCCATCCGCTTCCAGAAAGGCCACTCAGGCACCCACTGGGCCGCTGGCGGCATCGAACAACGCAGAAACCGCCCAAATCGGCCCCCCAGGCTACTCAAAAAAGCAGCCCACAGCTGCAGTTCGGATACCGGCCCCTCAGGCATTGCCCGAGTGCCCGCGTTACCAATCCGATGCTGAACACTAGACTATCTCTAAGATGGGGGTGGGTCAGAGAGGTCTAATATTCTAATAAAAGATAGTAACAGTAATTATGAGCAGAGGGAAGTAATTTGCTACATGGGCTATCTAGAGAATTGTACTTAACATACCAAGGTTTACTCGCCCCACTACAACTTCAACTGTTTTTTACAGGCATAACACTGGGGTAAACACCAAACAGTTTTAAGAGAGGCATGTACTGTTAGAATCCAATACTGAGAGTCTCTGGATCAAAATTCAGGGTTATAAAATAGGCTCAATTCATCCCAAATGCAAGTTATCAATTAATCTGAGAATGTTTTTATTATATTGACGAATGCACAAAATTGGGATCAACTCCGTATGGTCATCTACTTAGTTGCAAAGAGCCTTATTTAGAGTTTGGCAGACAGAATACTCCGTCACAAAGCTGTTGATGTCCTGTCTTCTTACAAGGATGTTATAGCATATTGCACTTGTAATATGGCGCAGGGGATATGTGTCATGTTCTGACAGCGTATTCCATCCGCAAATCTCAAAAGTTTGGTGCAAAATGTTCAACTCAATGTGCCATTAATACCTCTTCCAGGTGTTGCCCTGAATAAATATGGCCTACGTTGGTTAGCTGGGAACACCTTCTCTACAAGTCAATACTTAAAGGAACAGTTGGATGGAATCCCATTTACTCAGGAAGAGGCAGGCTTGCTTGAGTTCATTTTCAGTTTAAAGGTCCACAGGACAAATGTTGCCTTTTCCTTCTAAAAGCTCTAAAAGAGGGTAGTTAAATCACTTTGATGTTTCTTCTTCTACTATGGGCTGCAACTAATTTCAGATACTTGTTAATAGAGTTCTGCCAGTCGGAAGCAGAGTTTCTGTACGGCAACACATTTAAAGTGCTCAGATCACTTCGAAACTCAATTGAATTCCTGATTAAATTGTTCCTCTCTGTGATACTATGGGTATCTCTTGGAAAACTTCTTCTACTCTTACCAAGATCCCTATGATACTTGTAGAACATACCAATCTATCAGTTCTCATTAAAAAAGAGTTAGCCAAAGTCTAACCAAGCTTGTATGAGATATTTCTAGATCACCCATAGCTATTTGAACTATTTAAGTGGTTGGGGCTCCAAAATATGAGCTTTTTCTGTTTGGTATTGCACATTCAAAAGTTTGCAGCACAATGGATAGTGGAACCTGACATTTCAGAAAAGGTACTGCTGGCCCCAAGTAGATGAAGTGCTATTTGTCAGACCTCCCAATAGATTTACTCTGCCCGGGTGGAGAGGGGGCTTAGACAGTGCTGGTTGAGAGCCTGCACAAAGTCTAGATAGTGAACCCCTACTGAACTAAGGTTTTGTAGTACCTTTGCCCACACTTCCAGATGGTAGCTACATCCATGGACATGTTTATATGGCAGGATAGCAGAATCCTTTACATGGGTGACCTGTTCAGAGTATGATGATGGCTCCAGACAGGTGGAAACAATTGCACATTAAGCGGAAAAGCGCAAACTCTTCAGTTTGTACTGAATTTAGGATGTGGTCACATGTCAATGTCTACTTAGTATTAGGCACTTGACATAACGATAGTGGACAAGACTAGACTAAAGGCCTGATTTAGAGTTTGGTGGGCTGTTCTACTTTCTTCCAGGGCAGTGGAGGGATATACTCCACTGCCCTGGTGAACTACAGTCCACCTTTTGTAGAGAGCTCTCAGCATGCAGGTTCTTTTTTGTGTTTTTTTGTTCGGGACTACCAGGCTTTCATTGGCCAGCTGAAGAAGAAAAAAGTACATCAGAACGTCTGCCCTAAATAGGATCGATGTTCTGAGGTACTTAGACCGATGGCACAATTTCCTGGGGACTGTTGGTTGAAGGTATCCACCGGCAGATCCAGGGGGAGCTCTGCTGGCAGAAACATGATGGTTTGCCTGGCTCGAGTGGGTGAACCGAGAGTTTGGCAGACATTTATGGTGGAGTACCTTGTCTGCTAAAATCTAAGTCAGGCCTTAAGGGTAAAATTATCCACTGATTGTGGCACAGAGATCACAGCTGGGGAATGGGCTTTATTTACTATTTAAGGAAAGTTAAGTTTAACTGCATTCTGCGCATTGAGCATATGTGACCTCTGGCGGCTGAGACATTTGGAAGGAAAGGAATACTTGTTCTCACCAGTGCATGACCTTCATGTATACCTAGATAAAATGATATGCTCACCGGCAGTTACAGGGCAAACCCCTCATATGGAATGCCTAGGACATACTCACTCAGACCACAACACGTCGCTTAAGAGTTTGATACGGGGTAGGCGTATATCGCCCATTCTCACATGCAGGCTCTCTACATCCTCCCTTGATGAACCAACATTTAGGAAACCCCTGGCAAGTTTGATTGAAGAATACTTTCAGATTAATAGTCATACAGTATCCCACAGCAGTCAGCGGCGGCTCCTCCGCTATGGTGGACGAGCGTACCCCACCCCTTCCAGCGGCCCCAAAACTCAAAAAATAAAATGGTAATAACGCAGGTTTGTTATCGTTTTATTTTTTAACACGAACGAGTCTCGGGGGCAGGGCAGACGATGACAGGTTGTGAGGCTGGAGAGGGAGTGGTGCGCAGCACTGTTGTCAGTGTGCATGTGGGTCCAAACACACATGTGCACTGAGCTGTCTCCAACCCCAGCTGCGTTGCCGGGTTGGAAACAGTAAAGCACAGGCTCCCAGTCTCCCTGGGAGCGCAAATTCACAGCGCTCAGGCCAATCCTGACACTGCTTTCAAACATGAGAGCAGCATCAGGATTGGCCGCAGGGAAGCCTGGGAGCCTGTGCAGTACAGCAGCAGAAGAGCACTGAGTCGGTGATGCAGAGTGAGACAGGTATGTGGTTTTATTTTTATTATTATTTATTTTTTCGTCCTGCCCTGCCACTCTGCCGTGATACCGGCCGCTACTGACAGTAATGTTGAATGGGGCACATTTAAAGTGGTACTGCTGGGCTACTATATAAAACACAAAAAGAGGGGGGATCTGGGAGCTAAAAAAGGTCCAGTGTCCATGCTCCCTAGACTGAATATGTATCACCAGGAGGACAAAGTTCCTACTGGCAGGTGCAAAAAGTCACCCGAGCCCTTAAAAAAGAGAATTAGAGAGTGAAAGAATTCCTTGTTTGGAGACCCACTCCGGTAAGTGGAAGACCACTCTATGTCCTCTGTTGCCCTCACACACCCCGAAGGGTGTCATGCTTCATCATCGGGCGGTTGCTCCTCGTAGGGCCGGCGCTGCAATTCCCTACGGGCCCCCGAAGGGTCACTTTGACGGAGATCTTTTAAGGACCGCCGTATGGTGCATGTGGGTGTGTGGGGAGTGGGTTCTATGTAGAGGGTAAAAAAGGGTGCGTGCAAGTTAGTGAAAACATGGAGGGTAATCATGCAGCGAATTATATAGATGTACCCTGAGCAGAATTAGACTGCTAAAAAGTTGTAACCCTGAAGGCACACTATGCCCAGGGGTCATGGGTCAAAGGCTAACATGTTTCGCGCCTCTTTCGCCTAAAAGGTCGGTGGCGCTTCGTCAGGACCAAATTCTTAAAACAAAGTGCACGTGAAAATAAGTGAAACAAATTAAAATACCCTCAATATCGGTCTGGGCAATCACCTGTACACCCTCAGTATGGTTACAGGTCAACGATGGAAAAAATCGCTCCAGGTCAATATCTAGGAAAAAGGAAGCAAAAAGAAACCACAGGGATGTGTATCAGTAAAACTTAATACAACATAAGTGTGCCACAGTCGTGTGCACAACAACCACAAGCCAGGGCAGGGACACGAGTCAAGAATATATATGAGGGCACCACAACCGTGCATGGCATCTAACAGAATTCCCCACCAACAGTAGCCGCATAATGGCATGTCAAAAATGGTATCTGAGTTCCCATATATTGGGCCAAGGCAAAATAATCTCACCCAATACATCAAAACCTTGCACCAATAGGGAAACCTCACCCCTAATAACAATAATAGAAGCTCCATTGGCAGGGTAATTGGTTTTAACAGGATCTTACCTAACTGGTTGAAGATACGTGCTCATCAGCTAGGCCCATGGACCGCCCCCATATTATCGGGAATTCAGCCCGGGTAGTCACACCGGTATACCGACCCCGTCCATGCGACTGCCAGTAATAAACTACCAGCGGCAGCACACGCCACTTTAATAGATCACGGATACTCGGATCGGGGTAATTTCCTTTTCCGGCTCACAACAAAATAAGCTGCGCATGCGTAAGGCATTATTGGTAGTGCGCGTGCGTGGGTCAGGTAAACTAATCCCCTCTGCCCCAATACGGGCATGCCGTTAATATCTTAACTCACGTTACTCAATCGCAGTACCAAAATTAGCGTGATCATAATGTCTCCCACGCGCAACAAATGTTGAAGCCTGTATGTTTAAAAATTATCCCAAGGCATGTTTCTAATATTTACAATGCATAATAGTGGTTATCAGCCAGCACTGAACATGCAAGGTTAGAATACACAATCGTTTCAAACCAATGGAACGGGGGTGAGGAATAACGTGAAGAATGTGAGTTGTTTTAATTTCAAATGCCCCTTAAGGCCAAGCCCCATCAGGTACGCTATGCCATATGAAACAAAGTAAGGGGTTAGTTGGAAAGATTGTGCCATATCCTTATCGTTGGAGCACTCATACACTATCCGTGTCATGGTAGTAAAGGCTCGTGTACCCCAAGAAGAAGAAACTAAAGATTAATGATCCCACGGCTACACCGCCGTACTAAATATATAAAACACAAAAAAGAGGGGGGATCTGGGAGCTAAAAAAGGTCCAGTGTCCATGCTCCCTAGACTGAATATGTATCACCAGGAGGACAAAGTTCCTACGGGCAGGTGCAAAAAGTCACCCGAGCCCTTAAAAAAGAGAATTAGAGAGTGAAAGAATTCCTTGTTTGGAGACCCACTCCGGTAAGTGGAAGACCACTCTATGTCCTATGTTGCCCTCACACACCCCGAAGGGTGTCATGCTTCATCATCGGGCGGTTGCTCCTCGTAGGGCCGGCGCTGCAATTCCCTACGGGCCCCCGAAGGGTCAATTTGACGGAGATCTTTTAAGGACCGCCGGATGGTGCATGTGGGTGTGTGGGGAGTGGGTTCTATGTAGAGGGTAAAAAAGGGTGTGTGCAAGTTAGTGAAAACATGGAGGGTAATCATGCAGCGAATTATATAGATGTACCCTGAGCAGAATTAGACTGCTAAAAAAGTTGTAACCCTGAAGGCACACTATGCCCGGGGGTCATGGGTCAAAGGCCAACATGTTTCGCGCCTCTTTCGCCTAAAAGGTCGGTGGCGCTTCGTCAGGACCAAATTCTTAAAACAAAGTGCACGTGAAAATAAGTGAAACAAATTAAAATACCCTCAATATCGGTCTGGGCAATCACCTGTACACCCTCAGTATGGTTACAGGTCAACGATGGAAAAAATCGCTCCAGGTCAATATCTAGGAAAAAGGAAGCAAAAAGAAACCACAGGGATGTGTATCAGTAAAACTTAATACAACATAAGTGTGCCACAGTCGTGTGCACATCAACCCCAAGCCAGGGCAGGGACACGAGTCAAGAATATATATGAGGGCACCACAACCGTGCATGGCATCTAACAGAATTCCCCACCAACAGTAGCCGTATAATGGCATGTCAAAAATGGTATCTGAGTTCCCATATATTGGGCCAAGGCAAAATAATCTCACCCAATACATCAAAACCTTGCACCAATAGGGAAACCTCACCCCTAATAACAATAATAGAAGCTCCATTGGCAGGGTAATTGGTTTTAACAGGATCTTACCTAACTGGTTGAAGATACGTGCTCCATCAGCTAGGCGCATGGACCGCCCCCATATTATCGGGAATTCAGCCCGGGTAGTCACACCGGTATACCGACCCCGTCCATGCGACTGCCAGTAACAAACTACCAGCGGCAGCACACGCCACTTTAATAGATCACGGATACTCGTATCGGGGTAATTTCCTTTTCCGGCTCACAACAAAATAAGCTGCGCATGCGTAAGGCATTATTGGTAGTGCGCGTGCGTGGGTCAGATAAACTAATCCCCTCTGCCCCAATACGGGCATGCCGTTAATATCTTAACTCACGTTACTCAATCGCAGTACCAAAATTAGCGTGATCATAATGTCTCCCACGCGCAACAAATGTTGAAGCCTGTATGTTTAAAAATTATCCCAAGGCATGTTTCTAATATTTACAATGCATAATAGTGGTTATCAGCCAGCACTGAACATGCAAGGTTAGAATACAGAATCGTTTCAAACCAATGGAACGGGGGTGAGGAATAACGTGAAGAATGTGAGTTGTTTTAATTTCAAATGCCCCTTAAGGCCAAGCCCCATCAGGTACGCTATGCCATATGAAACAAAGTAAGGGGTTAGTTGGAAAGATTGTGCCATATCCTTATCGTTGGAGCACTCATACACTATCCGTGTCATGGTAGTAAAGGCTCGTGTACCCCAAGAAGAAGAAACTAAAGATTAATGATCCCACGGCTACACCGCCGTACTAAATATATAAAACACAAAAAGAGGGGGATCTGGGAGCTAAAAAAGGTCCAGTGTCCATGCTCCCTAGACTGAATATGTATCACCAGGAGGACAAAGTTCCTACGGGCAGGTGCAAAAAGTCACCCGAGCCCTTAAAAAGAGAATTAGAGAGTGAAAGAATTCCTTGTTTGGAGACCCACTCCGGTAAGTGGAAGACCACTCTATGTCCTCTGTTGCCCTCACACACCCCGAAGGGTGTCGTGCTTCATCATCGGGCGGTTGCTCCTCGTAGGGCCGGCGCTGCAATTCCCTACGGGCCCCCGAAGGGTCACTTTGACGGAGATCTTTTAAGGACCGCCGGATGGTGCATGTGGGTGTGTGGGGAGTGGGTTCTATGTAGTGGGTAAAAAAGGGTGCGTGCAAGTTAGTGAAAACATGGAGGGTAATCATGCAGCAAATTATATAGATGTACCCTGAGCAGAATTAGACTGCTAAAAAAGTTGTAACCCTGAAGGCACACTATGCCCAGGGGTCATGGGTCAAAGGCCAACATGTTTCGCGCCTCTTTCCCCTAAAAGGTCGGTGGCGCTTCGTCAGGACCAAATTCTTAAAACAAAGTGCACGTGAAAATAAGTGAAACAAATTAAAATACCCTCAATATCGGTCTGGGCAATCACCTGTACACCCTCAGTATGGTTACAGGTCAACGATGGAAAAAATCGCTCCAGGTCAATATCTAGGAAAAAGGAAGCAAAAAGAAACCACAGGGATGTGTATCAGTAAAACTTAATACAACATAAGTGTGCCACAGTCGTGTGCACATCAACCCCAAGCCAGGGCAGGGACACGAGTCAAGAATATATATGAGGGCACCACAACCGTGCATGGCATCTAACAGAATTCCCCACCAACAGTAGCCGCATAATGGCATGTCAAAAATGGTATCTGAGTTCCCATATATTGGGCCAAGGCAAAATAATCTCACCCAATACATCAAAACCTTGCACCAATAGGGAAACCTCACCCCTAATAACAATAATAGAAGCTCCATTGGCAGGGTAATTGGTTTTAACAGGATCTTACCTAACTGGTTGAAGATACGTGCTCATCAGCTAGGCCCATGGACCGCCCCCATATTATCGGGAATTCAGCCCGGGTAGTCACACCGGTATACCGACCCCGTCCATGCGACTGCCAGTAATAAACTACCAGCGGCAGCACACGCCACTTTAATAGATCACGGATACTCGGATCGGGGTAATTTCCTTTTCCGGCTCACAACAAAATAAGCTGCGCATGCGTAAGGCATTATTGGTAGTGCGCGTGCGTGGGTCAGGTAAACTAATCCCCTCTGCCCCAATACGGGCATGCCGTTAATATCTTAACTCACGTTACTCAATCGCAGTACCAAAATTAGCGTGATCATAATGTCTCCCACGCGCAACAAATGTTGAAGCCTGTATGTTTAAAAATTATCCCAAGGCATGTTTCTAATATTTACAATGCATAATAGTGGTTATCAGCCAGCACTGAACATGCAAGGTTAGAATACACAATCGTTTCAAACCAATGGAACGGGGGTGAGGAATAACGTGAAGAATGTGAGTTGTTTTAATTTCAAATGCCCCTTAAGGCCAAGCCCCATCAGGTACGCTATGCCATATGAAACAAAGTAAGGGGTTAGTTGGAAAGATTGTGCCATATCCTTATCGTTGGAGCACTCATACACTATCCGTGTCATGGTAGTAAAGGCTCGTGTACCCCAAGAAGAAGAAACTAAAGATTAATGATCCCACGGCTACACCGCCCTACTAAATATATAAAACACAAAAAAGAGGGGGATCTGGGAGCTAAAAAGGTCCAGTGTCCATGCTCCCTAGACTGAATATGTATCACCAGGAGGACAAAGTTCCTACGGGCAGGTGCAAAAAGTCACCCGAGCCCTTAAAAAAGAGAATTAGAGAGTGAAAGAATTCCTTGTTTGGAGACCCACTCCGGTAAGTGGAAGACCACTCTATGTCCTCTGTTGCCCTCACACACCCCGAAGGGTGTCATGCTTCATCATCGGGCGGTTGCTCCTCATAGGGCCGGCGCTGCAATTCCCTACGGGCCCCGAAGGGTCACTTTGACGGAGATCTTTTAAGGACCGCCGGATGGTGCATGTGGGTGTGTGGGGAGTGGGTTCTATGTAGAGGGTAAAAAGGGTGTGTGCAAGTTAGTGAAAACATGGAGGGTAATCATGCAGCGAATTATATAGATGTACCCTGAGCAGAATTAGACTGCTAAAAAGTTGTAACCCTGAAGGCACACTATGCCCAGGGGTCATGGGTCAAAGGCCAACATGTTTCGCGCCTCTTTCGCCTAAAAGGTCGGTGGCGCTTCGTCAGGACCAAATTCTTAAAACAAAGTGCACGTGAAAATAAGTGAAACAAATTAAAATACCCTCAATATCGGTCTGGGCAATCACCTGTACACCCTCAGTATGGTTACAGGTCAACGATGGAAAAAATCGCTCCAGGTCAATATCTAGGAAAAAGGAAGCAAAAAGAAACCACAGGGATGTGTATCAGTAAAACTTAATACAACATAAGTGTGCCACAGTCGTGTGCACATCAACCCCAAGCCAGGGCAGGGACACGAGTCAAGAATATATATGAGGGCACCACAACCGTGCATGGCATCTAACAGAATTCCCCACCAACAGTAGCCGCATAATGGCATGTCAAAAATGGTATCTGAGTTCCCATATATTGGGCCAAGGCAAAATAATCTCACCCAATACATCAAAACCTTGCACCAATAGGGAAACCTCACCCCTAATAACAATAATAGAAGCTCCATTGGCAGGGTAATTGGTTTTAACAGGATCTTACCTAACTGGTTGAAGATACGTGCTCCATCAGCTAGGCGCATGGACCGCCCCCATATTATCGGGAATTCAGCCCGGGTAGTCACACCGGTATACCGACCCCGTCCATGCGACTGCCAGTAACAAACTACCAGCGGCAGCACACGCCACTTTAATAGATCACGGATACTCGTATCGGGGTAATTTCCTTTTCCGGCTCACAACAAAATAAGCTGCGCATGCGTAAGGCATTATTGGTAGGGCGCGTGCGTGGGTCAGATAAACTAATCCCCTCTGCCCCAATACGGGCATGCCGTTAATATCTTAACTCACGTTACTCAATCGCAGTACCAAAATTAGCGTGATCATAATGTCTCCCACGCGCAACAAATGTTGAAGCCTGTATGTTTAAAAATTATCCCAAGGCATGTTTCTAATATTTACAATGCATAATAGTGGTTATCAGCCAGCACTGAACATGCAAGGTTAGAATACACAATCGTTTCAAACCAATGGAACGGGGGTGAGGAATAACGTGAAGAATGTGAGTTGTTTTAATTTCAAATGCCCCTTAAGGCCAAGCCCCATCAGGTACGCTATGCCATATGAAACAAAGTAAGGGGTTAGTTGGAAAGATTGTGCCATATCCTTATCGTTGGAGCACTCATACACTATCCGTGTCATGGTAGTAAAGGCTCGTGTACCCCAAGAAGAAGAAACTAAAGATTAATGATCCCACGGCTACACCGCCGTACTAAATATATAAAACACAAAAAGAGGGGGATCTGGGAGCTAAAAAAGGTCCAGTGTCCATGCTCCCTAGACTGAATATGTATCACCAGGAGGACAAAGTTCCTACGGGCAGGTGCAAAAAGTCACCCGAGCCCTTAAAAAGAGAATTAGAGAGTGAAAGAATTCCTTGTTTGGAGACCCACTCCGGTAAGTGGAAGACCACTCTATGTCCTCTGTTGCCCTCACACACCCCGAAGGGTGTCATGCTTCATCATCGGGCGGTTGCTCCTCGTAGGGCCGGCGCTGCAATTCCCTACGGGCCCCGAAGGGTCACTTTGACGGAGATCTTTTAAGGACCGCCGGATGGTGCATGTGGGTGTGTGGGGAGTGGGTTCTATGTGGAGGGTAAAAAGGGTGCGTGCAAGTTAGTGAAAACATGGAGGGTAATCATGCAGCGAATTATATAGATGTACCCTGAGCAGAATTAGACTGCTAAAAAGTTGTAACCCTGAAGGCACACTGTGCCCAGGGGTCATGGGTCAAAGGCCAACATGTTTCGCGCCTCTTTCCCCTAAAAGGTCGGTGGCGCTTCGTCAGGACCAAATTCTTAAAACAAAGTGCACGTGAAAATAAGTGAAACAAATTAAAATACCCTCAATATCGGTCTGGGCAATCACCTGTACACCCTCAGTATGGTTACAGGTCAACGATGGAAAAAATCGCTCCAGGTCAATATCTAGGAAAAAGGAAGCAAAAAGAAACCACAGGGATGTGTATCAGTAAAACTTAATACAACATAAGTGTGCCACAGTCGTGTGCACATCAACCCCAAGCCAGGGCAGGGACACGAGTCAAGAATATATATGAGGGCACCACAACCGTGCATGGCATCTAACAGAATTCCCCACCAACAGTAGCCGCATAATGGCATGTCAAAAATGGTATCTGAGTTCCCATATATTGGGCCAAGGCAAAATAATCTCACCCAATACATCAAAACCTTGCACCAATAGGGAAACCTCACCCCTAATAACAATAATAGAAGCTCCATTGGCAGGGTAATTGGTTTTAACAGGATCTTACCTAACTGGTTGAAGATACGTGCTCCATCAGCTAGGCGCATGGACCGCCCCAATATTATCGGGAATTCAGCCTGGGTAGTCACACCGGTATACCGACCCCGTCCATGCGACTGCCAGTAATAAACTACCAGCGGCAGCACACGCCACTTTAATAGATCACGGATACTCGTATCGGGGTAATTTCCTTTTCCGGCTCACAACAAAATAAGCTGCGCATGCGTAAGGCATTATTGGTAGTGCGCGTGCGTGGGTCAGGTAAACTAATCCCCTCTGCCCCAATACGGGCATGCCGTTAATATCTTAACTCACGTTACTCAATCGCAGTACCAAAATTAGCGTGATCATAATGTCTCCCACGCGCAACAAATGTTGAAGCCTGTATGTTTAAAAATTATCCCAAGGCATGTTTCTAATATTTACAATGCATAATAGTGGTTATCAGCCAGCACTGAACATGCAAGGTTAGAATACACAATCGTTTCAAACCAATGGAACGGAGGTGAGGAATAACGTGAAGAATGTGAGTTGTTTTAATTTCAAATGCCCCTTAAGGCCAAGCCCCATCAGGTACGCTATGCCATATGAAACAAAGTAAGGGGTTAGTTGGAAAGATTGTGCCATATCCTTATCGTTGGAGCACTCATACACTATCCGTGTCATGGTAGTAAAGGCTCGTGTACCCCAAGAAGAAGAAACTAAAGATTAATGATCCCACGGCTACACCGCCCTACTAAATATATAAAACACAAAAAAGAGGGGGATCTGGGAGCTAAAAAGGTCCAGTGTCCATGCTCCCTAGACTGAATATGTATCACCAGGAGGACAAAGTTCCTACGGGCAGGTGCAAAAAGTCACCCGAGCCCTTAAAAAGAGAATTAGAGAGTGAAAGAATTCCTTGTTTGGAGACCCACTCCGGTAAGTGGAAGACCACTCTATGTCCTCTGTTGCCCTCACACACCCCGAAGGGTGTCATGCTTCATCATCGGGCGGTTGCTCCTCATAGGGCCGGCGCTGCAATTCCCTACGGGCCCCCGAAGGGTCACTTTGACGGAGATCTTTTAAGGACCGCTGGATGGTGCATGTGGGTGTGTGGGGAGTGGGTTCTATGTAGAGGGTAAAAAAGGGTGCGTGCAAGTTAGTGAAAACATGGAGGGTAATCATGCAGCGAATTATATAGATGTACCCTGAGCAGAATTAGACTGCTAAAAAAGTTGTAACCCTGAAGGCACACTATGCCCAGGGGTCATGGGTCAAAAGCCAACATGTTTCGCGCCTCTTTCGCCTAAAAGGTCGGTGGCGCTTCGTCAGGACCAAATTCTTAAAACAAAGTGCACGTGAAAATAAGTGAAACAAATTAAAATACCCTCAATATCGGTCTGGGCAATCACCTGTACACCCTCAGTATGGTTACAGGTCAACGATGGAAAAAATCGCTCCAGGTCAATATCTAGGAAAAAGGAAGCAAAAAGAAACCACAGGGATGTGTATCAGTAAAACTTAATACAACATAAGTGTGCCACAGTCGTGTGCACATCAACCCCAAGCCAGGGCAGGGACACGAGTCAAGAATATATATGAGGGCACCACAACCGTGCATGGCATCTAACAGAATTCCCCACCAACAGTAGCCGCATAATGGCATGTCAAAAATGGTATCTGAGTTCCCATATATTGGGCCAAGGCAAAATAATCTCACCCAATACATCAAAACCTTGCACCAATAGGGAAACCTCACCCCTAATAACAATAATAGAAGCTCCATTGGCAGGGTAATTGGTTTTAACAGGATCTTACCTAACTGGTTGAAGATACGTGCTCCATCAGCTAGGCGCATGGACCGCCCCCATATTATCGGGAATTCAGCCCGGGTAGTCACACCGGTATACCGACCCCGTCCATGCGACTGCCAGTAATAAACTACCAGCGGCAGCACACGCCACTTTAATAGATCACGGATACTCGTATCGGGGTAATTTCCTTTTCCGGCTCACAACAAAATAAGCTGCGCATGCGTAAGGTATTATTGGTAGTGCGCGTGCGTGGGTCAGGTAAACTAATCCCCTCTGCCCCAATACGGGCATGCCGTTAATATCTTAACTCACGTTACTCAATCGCAGTACCAAAATTAGCGTGATCATAATGTCTCCCACGCGCAACAAATGTTGAAGCCTGTATGTTTAAAAATTATCCCAAGGCATGTTTCTAATATTTACAATGCATAATAGTGGTTATCAGCCAGCACTGAACATGCAAGGTTAGAATACACAATCGTTTCAAACAAATGGAACGGGGGTGAGGAATAACGTGAAGAATGTGAGTTGTTTTAATTTCAAATGCCCCTTAAGGCCAAGCCCCATCAGGTACGCTATGCCATATGAAACAAAGTAAGGGGTTAGTTGGAAAGATTATGCCATATCCTTATCGTTGGAGCACTCATACACTATCCGTGTCATGGTAGTAAAGGCTCGTGTACCCCAAGAAGAAGAAACTAAAGATTAATGATCCCACGGCTACACCGCCGTACTAAATATATAAAACACAAAAAAGAGGGGGGATCTGGGAGCTAAAAAAGGTCCAGTGTCCATGCTCCCTAGACTGAATATGTATCACCAGGAGGACAAAGTTCCTACGGGCAGGTGCAAAAAGTCACTCGAGCCCTTAAAAAAGAGAATTAGAGAGTGAAAGAATTCCTTGTTTGGAGACCCACTCCGGTAAGTGGAAGACCACTCTATGTCCTCTGTTGCCCTCACACACCCCGAAGGGTGTCATGCTTCATCATCGGGCGGTTGCTCCTCATAGGGCCGGCGCTGCAATTCCCTACGGGCCCCCGAAGGGTCACTTTGACGGAGATCTTTTAAGGACCGCCGGATGGTGCATGTGGGTGTGTGGGGAGTGGGTTCTATGTAGAGGGTAAAAAAGGGTGTGTGCAAGTTAGTGAAAACATGGAGGGTAATCATGCAGCGAATTATATAGATGTACCCTGAGCAGAATTAGACTGCTAAAAAAGTTGTAACCCTGAAGGCACACTATGCCCAGGGGTCATGGGTCAAAGGCCAACATGTTTCGCGCCTCTTTCGCCTAAAAGGTCAGTGGCGCTTCGTCAGGACCAAATTCTTAAAACAAAGTGCACGTGAAAATAAGTGAAACAAATTAAAATACCCTCAATATCGGTCTGGGCAATCACCTGTACACCCTCAGTATGGTTACAGGTCAACAATGGAAAAAATCGCTCCAGGTCAATATCTAGGAAAAAGGAAGCAAAAAGAAACCACAGGGATGTGTATCAGTAAAACTTAATACAACATAAGTGTGCCACAGTCGTGTGCACATCAACCCCAAGCCAGGGCAGGGACACGAGTCAAGAATATATATGAGGGCACCACAACCGTGCATGGCATCTAACAGAATTCCCCACCAACAGTAGCCGCATAATGGCATGTCAAAAATGGTATCTGAGTTCCCATATATTGGGCCCAGGCAAAATAATCTCACCCAATACATCAAAACCTTGCACCAATAGGGAAACCTCACCCCTAATAACAATAATAGAAGCTCCATTGGCAGGGTAATTGGTTTTAACAGGATCTTACCTAACTGGTTGAAGATACGTGCTCCATCAGCTAGGCGCATGGACCGCCCCCATATTATCGGGAATTCAGCCCGGGTAGTCACACCGGTATACCGACCCCGTCCATGCGACTGCCAGTAATAAACTACCAGCGGCAGCACACGCCACTTTAATAGATCACGGAAACTCGTATCGGGGTAATTTCCTTTTCCGGCTCACAACAAAATAAGCTGCGCATGCGTAAGGCATTATTGGTAGTGCGCGTGCGTGGGTCAGGTAAACTAATCCCCTCTGCCCCAATACGGGCATGCCGTTAATATCTTAACTCACGTTACTCAATCGCAGTACCAAAATTAGCGTGATCATAATGTCTCCCACGCGCAACAAATGTTGAAGCCTTTATGTTTAAAAATTATCCCAAGGCATGTTTCTAATATTTACAATGCATAATAGTGGTTATCAGCCAGCACTGAACATGCAAGGTTAGAATACACAATCGTTTCAAACCAATGGAACGGGGGTGAGGAATAACGTGAAGAATGTGAGTTGTTTTAATTTCAAATGCCCCTTAAGGCCAAGCCCCATCAGGTACGCTATGCCATATGAAACAAAGTAAGGGGTTAGTTGGAAAGATTGTGCCATATCCTTATCGTTGGAGCACTCATACACTATCCGTGTCATGGTAGTAAAGGCTTGTGTACCCCAAGAAGAAGAAACTAAAGATTAATGATCCCACGGCTACACCGCCGTACTAAATATATAAAACACAAAAAAGAGGGGGGATCTGGGAGCTAAAAAGGTCCAGTGTCCATGCTCCCTAGACTGAATATGTATCACCAGGAGGACAAAGTTCCTACGGGCAGGTGCAAAAAGTCACCCGAGCATGGAGCTTCTATTATTGTTATTAGGGGTGAGGTTTCCCTATTGGTGCAAGGTTTTGATGTATTGGGTGAGATTATTTTGCCTTGGCCCAATATATGGGAACTCAGATACCATTTTTGACATGCCATTATGCGGCTACTGTTGGTGGGGAATTCTGTTAGATGCCATGCACGGTTGTGGTGCCCTCATATATATTCTTGACTCGTGTCCCTGCCCTGGCTTGGGGTTGATGTGCACACGACTGTGGCACACTTATGTTGTATTAAGTTTTACTGATACACATCCCTGTGGTTTCTTTTTGCTTCCTTTTTCCTAGATATTGACCTGGAGCGATTTTTTCCATCGTTGACCTGTAACCATACTGAGGGTGTACAGGTGATTGCCCAGACCGATATTGAGGGTATTTTAATTTGTTTCACTTATTTTCACGTGCACTTTGTTTTAAGAATTTGGTCCTGACGAAGCGCCACCGACCTTTTAGGCGAAAGAGGCGCGAAACATGTTGGCCTTTGACCCATGACCCCTGGGCATAGTGTGCCTTCAGGGTTACAACTTTTTAGCAGTCTAATTCTGCTCAGGGTACATCTATATAATTTGCTGCATGATTACCCTCCATGTTTTCACTAACTTGCACGCACCCTTTTTACCCTCTACATATAACCCACTCCCCACACACCCACATGCACCATCCGGCGGTCCTTAAAAGATCTCCGTCAAAGTGACCCTTCGGGGGCCCGTAGGGAATTGCAGCGCCGGCCCTACGAGGAGCAACCGCCCGATGATGAAGCATGACACCCTTCGGGGTGTGTGAGGGCAACAGAGGACATAGAGTGGTCTTCCACTTACCGGAGTGGGTCTCCAAACAAGGAATTCTTTCACTCTCTAATTCTCTTTTTTAAGGGCTCGGGTGACTTTTTGCACCTGCCCGTAGGAACTTTGTCCTCCTGGTGATACACTGCTGGGCTACTGCCTTGGCCAATCCATGGGAGTCTGGAAATCACTTGATAAAGCCCTAATGTGGGCAGAGAATACTATACTGTCAACTGGAGGTTACTAGTCTGGAGGATCCTCTGGCCGAGCCCAGACCAAGGGAGGAGTGAAAGATGCCTACAGGTTTACTGAAAAGGCTGTACCTCCTTAGTAGATGTGAGTATCTAACTAAAGCTCATAGCGAAGGTGGCCAGTCAGGAAGACTTCTCTCCTGGTTGATACGCTCAATGGACTGGGCACATCCGATCACTTAAATATCTGACTCCTCAGAGGAGGATTGTCTACACCTAATATGACATACATGGGATGTTTACCCACCATTATATGGAGCTATATGGGCAACGTGACTCAATGCGGGCGGGAGCCATTACAGCCATTTTCACCCGGGCAATGCTCACGTGGTTAACAACGGAGGATAGGGAGATATTGGGGGACATATCTCTGAAACCGAGATCAGGGCAGCACAGAAGGAGTTATCAAGAAGAAAATCGCCAGGATCTGGTGGTTTTCCAGTAGAATTCTACCAGACCTACACCTTGCTACAGGTGCCAAGGCTGGTGAAGATGTATGCAGCGGCGTTTGAACGAGAGACTTTGGCCGACACCACCAGGGAAGCACTGATAATCTCTATCCTTAAACCTTCAGGAGACACATTAGACATGGCATCCTATCAATCAATTAATCAATCAATCAGTACTCTTATAGAGCACAACTACTCACCTGTGAGTGTATCAAGGCGCTGGGTGGAGGGGGCTGGGTCTGCGATTCAGTCAAAGATCCAGGTCTTGAGACCCTTCCTGAATTGCATCAGTGATGGTGATTGACTGAGGTGCATCATCCCCTCTCCATGCTCAAATTGGATTATAAAATTCTTAGCAAGGTGCTGGCCAACCACCTGCAGCCCCATTTCCCAACGTTGATGCACGAAGACCAGAATGGATTCATACCCCAATGAAGCACCTCCTATAATATGTAACGCCTCCAGCGGGCCTGCCAGAAGCAGTGATTTTGTCTATCGACATGCAAAAGGCATTCGGCATACTATAATGGGATTACCTTAAAGTAGTAATTGACAGGATGACTCTAGGAGATAGCTGGGGCAAATAGGTCTTGTTCCTATACACAATAGCAAGGATCCAAACAGGTTGATGCATCTCAGACCCATTCACGATCTATAGGGGGACACGTCAGGACTGCCCACTCTCGCTGATGCTGTTTGCATTGGCACTCGAGCAGCTCGCCAGTATTTTGAGGACTGAAGGGGCATTCGATTGCACGACAGAGCGCACATTCTATCACTGTACGCCATTGATATGCTGATGTATTTACGAGACGCCCAAACAGTGATTCCAGCGCAGTCATTGTCTTGGATGACCTTGGCACAGTGTCCGGGCGGCGGACAAACTGAAACATGACCTGTGCATTCCCTGTGGTAGCAGATGTACTAGTGTCCTCTGGGTTGTCCAATACGTGAGGATCCAATAGGAACCCAGGGTTCTTACATACCTGGTTGTCAGGATCTATCACACGGAGGCAGATACTAGGGAGGGCAACTTGGGGTGCGCCCTACGGAACGTGAAGGGGAACATGATGTTCTGGTGGGCACTAAAGCTGCCCATTATGGCCAGGATGGCGCTGGCAAAAATGGTCATGTTACTCCGGGTTCTGTACTACTTTGTGAATCTCCCGGTGTGGATACCACAGGGCTGGTTCAGGGCTCTGAATACCCTGCTCCGGAATTGATATGAGATGGAAGTGTGATCAGATCTCACTGCTTACATTGCAGCAACAGGCGTGGAAGGGTGGGCTCGGGCCCTCAATTATGAACTGTATGATTTTGCAGTGCAGCTGCAATGACTGGCCAGAGAGCTCTCAGGAACGTGCCTGGCGGAACTGGGGGAGTTCAGAGATGAGCACAGAGTAAGCACCCTGCTGGCCCTGCTTATGGGAGTGATACTTCACCCCATCCAGAAGTCGTGACTCCTCGCTATGGCCCTTTGCTGCGGGAAGGGATTCTCATACAACTTATACATTGGACGACGTACATACCAGCACTACCTCTGGTGGGGTTACCCACTTCCAGGGTGTTTATTTCACTGCCGAAAGGATGAGGGTGGACAGCCGTAGAGCTGACAACTCTAGGGGATTGCTTCTAGGAGGGCATCTTTAGGAGCAGGGAGAACCTGATAGAGGAGGGTAATTTACCGGGCACTCAATTCCTAGTGGATGGGGCATTGGTGCAGGCGGTATGCCAACTGTTGTGGAATCTCAACCTGGAGCCAACCACACATGAATTAATGCAGATCATGTTAACCTTCAGATGAGGATGCAGCCTAATTTCTGATGGATACATCTGCCTGTGGATTTCTCACCTTTTGAATTACCCCTTGCGCAGCATTCCACTGAAACTTTTTTCATAGCTCTCCAACGTCGATGAGGACGTCACAATGGTACGGCTCCGCTCGTGACTCCACGGGACGTTATCGGAGCCATAAGAAGACCTCGTCGACGTGCTGATGTCAGTTCCCTTTTTTCTGCGCCATCGACACCTAACGGTTTTTCTAGGACTCTCCATTTCTTTGTGGTTTAACATTGTTACAGTCGTCTGTAATTGTAGCAGTGCGATGGCTGTTCATAGAAAGTGTGGGTTTAAACCTTGTAGGGAATGTGGGGGACATATGTCCATCACGGACCCCCACGATGATTGCCTTTGGTGCCTGTCATCTGACCACGATGTTGAGGGATGCTCTTTGTGTAGCTGTATGAACCCAAAGCCCTCAAGGAGAGGGAAGTGAAATTGTTCATGGCCCGGGCGAAGAAGCAGAAGAGGGGTCGGAAGAGGACAAAGTCGAGGTCCAAGTCGCCGGCGCCACATACCTCGAAGTTGTTGAGGAAACACAAGAAGAAGCAGCGTCATGACTCCAGACGTCGCTCTTCTAAAGACAAGTCACCGAAGTTGGGGTCCCCAGCCCTACGGCGTCACAGGAAGGATGAGATCTCGCCTTCCCCTTCACCACAGGTGACACCGGCTCATTCTCTGGCTCCGACCCCGGCTCCGGTGTCTCCGGCGCTGCAGCCAGACTCAGCCTTATGACCTCGGGATGTTCCTGAGCAGGCGGCTCCGGATCCGTACTCACCTTTTCCGACTTCAGGTATGGATCGTTCGCATTTTTTAAATGCAATGTTTGGCATGTTTGCCAGGGCGGCTAACCCTTCCAGTGCACCTAGTGGCTCCGTGGGACCGCTTTCTTTCAACATGGGCTTACCCCTTCATTATGCCCAGGCACCTTTTATGCCTTTCATGCCAATGGCCCGAATTGGCCTCACCCGAAGCCGAGGTTCTCAGTGCCGTTTCCGTCCCAGGAGGGAAGGATGGATTATTCTCCGGTGCCATCAGACTCCGGTCCGGCGCCGTCTCGACTTTATGCTGCGCCTCCAGCCGTCCCCGAAGGGCCTCCATTGACGCTGGCTCCAAAGTCACCGGCACCGCGTCTGGCGCCGCCGGCGCTGATACCGAAGATAAGGTCAAGAAGGGAGGAACAGAGGCTTCTAGAAGAGGAAGAATTCCAGGAACAACAGGAAGAAGCGCAGGAAGGGAAGATATTGGATCCCATGCATGAATTTGAAGGGCTTCAGGAAGATAGTGGGCTGGATTCATCGCCAGAGTGGGAAATCTCTTCTCCTAAGGCTCTTCCTTCTCAGGAGGTTTCTTCCTATCATTCTGTCATCAGGAAGGCTGCTGACCTTCTGGATTTGCAATTGCCCACTGCAGAGGTCAAATCGAAAATTCTGATGGAGGTTCTTCACTCTCCCTCATCGGTGATAGAACCTTTGCTTCCATTCAATGAGGCTTTGACAGAACCCATTCTGGAAGTATGGCAAAAGCCTATGTCTGCCCCAGCTGTGTCCAGAATGGTGGCAAGGCGATACAAAGTTGCGCCTGGAGATCCAGCCTTTTTATCAACGCACCCTTCACCAGATAGCTTGGTGGTTCAGGCTTCATGTTCTTCGAAGCAATCTTCAGATTTCTTTCCGTCCACTAGGGACTCAAAAAAATTGGAGCAGTCGGCGAAAAAGGTATTTTCATCAGCCAGTATGGCTTTAAAGTCGATGCTACGTGCCTGCTGGGATGCTGCATCCATTCATTGATGTACTCGGCTAAGAAGGTGATTCCTAAACCCCCAGAGGATGTCCAGGGCCACTTTGCAGAGGTGCTGTCGGACACTCAAGCTGTGGCCTGTCAGGTTATTAAGTCTGGGCTTTACACAGCTGACTCAGTTGCTAGGGTGATGGGTTCCTTGGTGGCAACTAGGAGGCACGCCTGGCTGAGAGGTTCAGGTTTCTCTCCAGATGTTCAGGCCACACTTTTGGATCTTCCTTTTGATGGTTCTAGACTTTTCGGGACCAACGCAGACTCAGCGCTACTGTGTTTTAAAGATAGTAGAGCTACTGCTAGGTATCTTGGTTTGCAATCTCAACCTAGGGGTTTTGGTTACCGAAGATTTCGGGGCTTTGGAAAGGCTGCTCCATTTCGGGCCTGACAGCAGCAGCAGCAACAACAACAGGCGAACCCACTGTATAGAACATACAGAGGGAAAGGTAGAGGTCATCTGCGGGGATCTGCTCGCCAACAAGTCTGCTCCTCCTCTTCCTCCTCTCCTGTTCCCCCAACTGGCTCTGCAGGGAAGCAGCCCTAGATCCCCCATCTTAGAGCATGTTTGACCCGTGGGAGGTGGGGTGTCCCATTTTCTACAAAATTGGAAATCTGTTACATCAGATCTTTGGGTTTTGAATCTTGTAGAAAATGGGTATGCCCTTCCTTTCCGGGAGTTTCCCCCTCCTTTCTCCCTCTCGCCAGGGCTGGTGTTTGGAGGACCATCTGTTGCTCCTGCAACAAGAGGTTCTATCCTTGCTCCAGAAAGGTGTGAGAGAGGTTGTTCCGGAGCAGGAAAGGGGTCAGGGATGCTACTCCCGGTATTTCCTGATCCCCAAAAAGGACAGGCGATTGAGACCGATCCTAGACCTCAGGATCTTGAATGTTTACCTCAAACAGGAGAAATTCAAGATGTTGACCCTAGCTCATGTTCTGCTGGCGCTGCAGCAGGAAGACTGGATGGTGTCGATCGATTTACAGGATGCGTACTTTCACATTCCCATCCTGGAGTCGCATCGAAAGTATCTCCGTTTCACGGAGGGGTCTCAACACTACCAGTTTGCGATCCTCCTGTTCGGTCTTACATCCGCACCACGGGTCTTCACAAAGGTGATGGTGGTGGTAGCAGCACATCTCAGAAGGTCGGGGATTCCTGTTTTCCCCTATTTGGACAAGTAGCTCCTCAAGGCAAAGTCGCCAGAGATTGTGTTTCGTCATCTCCAAGTAACAACATGGCTGTTGTTCGACTTGGGTTTTTCGATAAATGTACCGAAATCTCACATGGTGCCCTCTCAGCACAACCTGTTCATAGGGGCAGTACTGTACACTACTGTGAGTCGTGCTTTCCCACCTCCTCAGAGAATTCTAGACATCCAAGCTAGATTCCAATGTTTCAAGATGGAGCGGCTGTTCCAGTCCTGAAGGTTCTGCGCCTGCTCAGTCTGTTTCCTTCCTTCATACTGTTGGTCAACCATGTATGCTGGCACATGAGGGCACTCCAATGGTGCCTCCAAAGGCAGTGGTTTCAACACAACAGAGATCTCAGGGTGTGGTCAGAATCTCCAGAGACACTGCAGCAGAGCTGTTATGGTGGAGTGTTCCAGGCAACCTGTCTCAAGGGAAGCCGTTTCAACCTCCTTCTCCGGTGGCCACAGTGATAACAGATGCCTCCACTCATCTGCGGGATCTGGAAATCAAAGGCCTTTGGTCTCCAGAGGAAAGATTGTTTCACATCAGTCTTCTAGAATTGCGGGTGATACGTTTGGCTCTCTAGGCCTTTCTTCCCTGCCTTCGCAGTCAGTCAGTTCAGGTCCTGACTGACAACACTACTGTAATGTGGTACATAAACAAACAGGGAGGAGTAGGGTTGTATCGTCTCTGCAGAGAGGCTCTGCAACTCTGGTCCTGGGCTCAGGGCCATCAGATTTGTGTAATTGCAAATCATCTGGCCGGGGTGCTGAATGTGCGTGCGGGCAGTCTCAGTCGGCAATACTCGGCTGATCACGAGTGGTGTCTTCATCCGGAGGTGGTCCATCACATTTTCAGGATGTGGGGGTTTCCTGAGTTGGACCTGTTTGCCACTCATGAGAACGCACACTGCCCATCATTCTGCAGTCTCCAATATCCGATGTGGAGAGCGTTGGGGGACGCATTTCAGTTACATTGAGGCTCACAGCTTCTTTACGCGTTCCCAACTAGACCCTTGATTCCTTGGGTTCTGAGAAAGATTCGCCAAGACGGGCCCAAGTCATATTGATAGCCCCGGATTGGCCAAGAAGAGTGTGGTACACAGACCTCCTTCACCTCTCATCAAGCCCTCAGCTCTGTTTCCCTCTCAGGGCATACCTCCTCTCGCAGTCGCAGGGGCAGGTTCTACACCCCCACCTCCAGAGCCTGCACCTTCATGCCTAGAGATTGAACGGGGCAACCTGAGTTCTTTCTCTCTCCTACCTGATGTGGTGGATGTTATATTATCGGCCAGAAGACACTCCACCAAATCTGTCTATTCTGGTAGCTGGGCCAAGTTTGTTAAATGGTTTGGAGAGAGATCAATTGACCCTTTGCAGGCCAATTTGTCTGATATTCCGAGTTTCGCTCTTTCCTTGGCTCGACAGGGTTGTGCTGTTGCAACTGTTAAAGGCTACTTGTCTGCCTTGTCGGCCTTTCTTTGCTTACTAGACCAAGCCTCTTTGTTTAAGTCTCCTATAGTCATGAGCTTCACTAAGGGTCTCACTAACAGGTTTCCTCCCACTCCATTTATCATGCCTCAGTGGGATTTAAATGTAGTTCTTACTTTCCTGATGGTGTCCCCTTTTGAGCCTCTACATAGTTGTCCATTGAGGCTTCTATCATTCAAGACAATTATTCTGATTGCAATTACCTCAGCCAGGAGGGTTAGTGAGCTACAGGCTCTTAGTTCTAAGCCTCCTTTCACCTCTATTCATGCAGATAAGATGGTTCTTAGGACCAGAGCTGATTTCCTGCCTAAGGTGGTTACTCCCTTCCACCTGGGGCAATCTATCACTTTACCCACTTTCTATTCTCCCCCACACCCTTCTAAGGAGGAGGAGAGACTTCACCGCCTGGACCCTAAGAGTGCGGTCAGCTTCTACCTGGACACGTGTAAAGACTTCTGGCTGGACGACCAACTCTTCATTGGTTATGTGGGAAAAATGAAGGGCAAGGCTGTCCACAAGCGAACGCTGTCCAGATGGATCATCCTCTGCATCAAGATTTGCTACGCCTTGGCCAAGAAGGAGCCTCCTGAAGGTATTCAAGCTCATTCCACCAGAGCTAAGTCTTCTTCTTCGACTTTGGCTAGAGATGTCCCTGTTGTAGACATCTGCAAGGCGGCAACTTGGGCCTCCCTTCACACTTTTGTGAAGCATTACTATTTAGATTCAGAGGTGAGGAGGGACGGAGGGACGGAGGGACGGCCACTTTGCACGTTCTGTGCTGCAGTATTTTTTGGTATAGGTAGGCGGACACCCTCCTCTGGGAGCGGGACTGCTTGGGTATTCAATTCAAAAGGTGAGGAATCCACAGGCAAATGTATCCATCAGAATTTACTTACCTACGATAACGCTTTTTCTGGTGGATACAGTATTTGCCTGTGGGTTCCTCACTGACCCACCCCCCTCCCCGTTGTGTGCCTACTTATACCGAAAATAATTTTGGGTATGACATTCTTGTATTTCATTGTTATTTGAAATGATATGATGCTTGTCGCTAGGAAATGTCTATATTTTAGAATTTCTAGTTTCTTTTCTTCTTTGAATTGTATACTGTGTATACTTGTGCAAATGTTGTATACTGTGTATACTTATGAAATGTTGTCGGTTCACCCGTTCGCCTTGAGGACACGGAAAAAATGGGTGGAACTGACGTCAACACGCCGACGAGGTCTTCTTATGGCTCCGATGATGTCACACGGAGTCGCGAGCGGAGCCGTACCATTGTGACATGAAAAAAGTTTCGGTGGAATGCTGCGCAAGGCGTAATTCAAAAGGTGAGGAATCCACAGAAAGATACTGTATCCACCAGAAAAAGCGTTACCGAAGGTCAGTAACTTGTTCTTCCTGATTATATAAGACAATAGTGGCTATGACCCTTGATGGTTTGCCGAGCGTGCCTATCTGCTGGAAGAATATCATTGGTTGGTAATTCGAGGAGAAGGAATGGGAAAAGACCCTGGAATCCACCTAGACTATATTGACCAACACTCGCTTTAAATTCACAGAGTTTAACTATTTGCATACTACTTACCTCACACACCACAGACTGAATACTGTGCTGCATACTACAGACTTGAGATGCCTGAGATTCGCCCTGGCAGATGCATACTTCACTCACATGGTCTGGAGCTGCCCAGTTATAACACTCTTCTGGACACAAGTCATTAGGGACCTAAGCAGAAACTGGACAGGCAGGTGCTCCACTCTTGGAGATTTTCTTACTGGACTTCTACAGAAAACAGCCATCCTGAAAAGCAGGTAACAGATTTTTAGACCTGGCCCTGGGGATAGCAGGCTGGGATATAGCACGACATTTGAAGTCACCAGACGGCCCACCACTTAGTCAGTGGAGAACTGGGCGCTAGCAGAGGGAGCTATCCTCTGCCATCAGGAATACAGAGGAGTCTGTAAGAATAGCCTTGGCAGAACAATGGATGACAGTTCACAAACATAGGTGGGTAAAGGGCACCACCATTGGCTAGCACCCCCACTAATGCCTGTGCTCATCTGGGAAATAGAACAACAGATCCCGCCCACCGTTCCCCACTGATACATTCCTATGATTTTACTACCCACCCTTCTAGCACCACCCCATAAACTCAAGCCTAATAGAAAACAAACAGTGCACGCATTTTCAGAGTTGGTACGTTTCCACACTCAAAGGGATTTGTTACTCTTTTTGTTTCATTGCTAATGTTATAAACTCATGTAGGCTGCTGTAGAGGTGTGTACTAATGGCCTTCTTGAATACTTTCCTGATTTGACAACAACATTCTTGATATAGAAGAATGTACATGTAGTTTGTAGACTGACATGCTACTTGTGATACAACCTGGGCTGTTCATTCAAATAAGAAGAATGCAATAGACATCAGCTGCCTTTACCCACATCGCTACCAGCCCAGGAGAGGGACTACGAGTCCCAGCTTTCTCAGGGCCAAGGAGTAGGCCCTTGTTAACTGTCGACACCTGGGGCTGATAAGCGTTACATAGTACGTAAGCTGCTCCCACAGCATGGGGACATCAGCTGCCTTTACCGACATCGGTACCAGTCCAGGAGAGGGATTACGAGTCCCAGATTTCTTAGGGCCAATGTGAAGGCCCTTGCTAACTGCCAACACCTGGGACTGGCAAGGGCTACATATTGTGTACGTTGCTCCAGCAGCACAGGAAGCGTGCGGGCCGCGCCTGGGCCCAGAGCAGGCCCATCCTGAGCCCGTCAGAGCCCAGAGGAGGCTCACTGGGCCATCCCTCTTGGCTTTGTTCCCGGGGATTGTGTGGTGAGTTTATTTTAATTTCAGGGTGCCTGACCTTGGAGAATGGATACTTTGATGCCCTGATTCATTTAACTTTGTCATAACACAAGCTTAATCCTTCTGGTATAATATTGCTAAGAGCATGGGCAAGCGGAAATTGCATGTGGATAAGGATAAGGATAATGGTAATGGTAATAAACCAAGGTAGCGCAATGAAAAAGAAAAATACTCAAATTACATACTTACCTTGCCGCCGAGTCCCGCCGCTGTGTCTCTGCTCCTTGCTCCTGCTCTCCTCGTGGGACAGGAAGCCAGGAAGAACAGCTAGGCTCCCCTGACCAATCACAACGCTGCAAGGCAGCGTTGTGATTAGTTTTGAGCATCCTGCTTCGACGCTCAACCAGGGAATGGGGGCTTGAACTAGTTCTCTATGCATGCTGTAATGCAGCCTGCATGGAGAACGGAGAAAGTGCACATGACTGGTTTGGGCGGCCAGTCATTGCGCACTTAGGAGTGGGCAAACCACTCCTCCCCTGCCCTGCTCCATGAGCAGAGCAGCCCCGCCCACCCACAAAGGAAGGAAACATAAAATGATAATAATTAAAAGTTATTATCATTTTATATTTCCTTTCCTTTACACTGCTCAAAGCAGTGGGGCGATGCTCCTCCGCCATAGTGGAGGAGCTCCCACTGCCAGCTATTATATCTCATCTGCTGTCATATGCTGATGTGGTTCCAATAGAGATCCGTGGAACAGACTCTGAATGATAGCGATAATGCCCCTTCAGCAAAAAGAAAGTATAAAAACATAGAATCTGCTGCTAGGAGTCCTCTCACTCAAAATTTGAGGAAACAGGATTCATCTGGGCCAGGGAAGTTGCTGGGGACGTGGCATCATTAAACTGGGATGTTATTTTGGATAAATTTTAGCCCAGTGTGTCACCCCTTTGGTGAATAAACTGCAAAGTTTGGAGACAGCGGTTTTAATTCTATTGAAGAATCTAGATACAGCTAAGGGCCATTCTCCCGCTAACAAAGTAGCTGCTTTAGGAAACAACAACACAGATGTGGGGCAAAACCTGCTCAAAGATACGTCCCGTCCACTTCTTTGTTCCTCCTCAATTGCTTAATATAACACCGGACCCCCCATACCCGATAGTAATGAAGTAGCAACAACATCGGGTGAGGAGCGGGAAAATGGGATAAACAGGGGACACATTGGAGGGAAAAGGGGAACTATCCAGGGTGTTAATATTATTCTCAACCTGAATTTACCACCTGCATGCTGTCCATACGTCGGCATAATGACAGAGGCTCCAGAATTAATCCCGTACATCGAGGAGACCATCTTCCAGCTTCAAAACAAAGTCTGCCATTGGTTGTGTAGTAATACCAACTTCAATATTAGGGAGTTTAATGATATACTGTTTGTTAGGAGAGTTCGGTGGGTGGGCCCTGCCACCAAACATACATCTGAGGGGGGATTGTGTAATGATTAACTGTAAATATCCTGCATTAGTAAGGTGATTGCTTCAAATATTGAAACATGCAGCTTTCATTGAAGGAGGGTATAAATATTGTACTGCTAGGGTTTTTTTTTATAGACACCTGCAACCAAGATCTCGAGCAGGACCCGCTTTGTCTGCAAGAGTAATAGACAAATCCTCTATCTTTACCCACAACAGATTTCTTCCCCTGACTAGTTTGGACAATAATGATTGACTGATCTTTCGCATAACAGTATATGTAAGAAATAGCCCTTGATGGGATACAAAACTATATATGATGGGAGTCTAAATCAGTATCCCACATTAAGATTTGTTAGTTGAAATATAGCGGGGATCAGATCAAAGATATCAGACCCGGAGTGGCTCAATTTTTGTAACACTGTAAGATATGATGATGCTACAGGAAACTTGAGCTCAGGACTCTATTTTCCTGGATGAGTTTGAATGTTTCTGTGTACCAGCTAAAGCCATTCTAGGACAGAGTACCTTTAAAACTCTGGGGGATCCAGGGCTTGTGGATAGTGGTGTCCAGTAACTTTAGGTCTTTTTGCAATTTGTATAATTCCGTGTATTACCCTGGTTGCCACATTGAGACTCTATTCGAGGTGTTGTCTGTCCCTCTCTAAACTTAAATGTTTTAACATGGTCTTAGGAGGGGATTTTAATGCCAAGTTGGGCCGGAAGTCCATTGATCATGACCCTTTTGTGCAAAGCAGTACCTTCTTTTGTCCATCAGTAGTGGATGAAAGGGGCAGGAGGTTGATTAATGCCCTTGACCAGAATGATCTCCATATCGTAGGGGTTATTGTGGGGCAATCATCTGACCTAAAACCAACGTTTGTGGGTTGGGGATAAGGTTCAGTTATTGACTATATCTTCATCTCAAGGTCGCTGGAAACAACTATACGCGCTGGGGGTGTTTTGGACACCTGCTACAGTGACCATACAGTGGAAGCTGTAAAATTAATTATGGTTTAACCAGTTCAACCACCAAAGATAAAAGCCTGAGAATTAAGTGGCGTAGTATTTCTATCCCTGTCCTGTTTAACTCTCTCACTGGACCCAATCTGAGTTTGCTTAAGGATTCATTGCTTTTAGTAGATATTCCTCCAGATTGTTATGTGTCCGGGTCGGGCCCATGTAGCAAAGTGGCTCATTTCTTACACATTGTCCTATTTTTCACAATAGTATTTCTGTCGTGACCTTTTGCACATATTTGTGTGCACAACAATGTTGGATTAGTTTCTCTGGAACTACTTTGTTTACACATCTAGCTTCGCACAACATTATCACAATGCCTCGAACATCATGTACAAGGCCCTTCTCCGCACTATGTACAAATGTTGTTCTAACCTCATCCACGGAGCGACAGGGACAGCTACATATCCATAACATCACTAATCTATACGCATACCGCAAGGCTGCTTTCTATTATAAATAAAGAGCATCCCAAAAGATTAGCAGAGAAGGCACTTCTGCTGACACCAAGGATCCCTGCATGCTGAGACTTCACCACGCAGCAGTCTGACATCTCGTGAGGGGTCCTTCATTCTCCAGGTAATGGGGTTGGATTGTCCCTTGGGGGATTCTTGGCTTCACACCTTCACACACTCTAAGTACACTCAGAGTAGGGTTTGCATAATAGGAGTACATCTGATTACTGCCTTGTTTATATGCCTGCTTATATACACTGATTTAGCACCATGGTAGAACTGTATCTACTATTTATTCTTTTGGTGCTCGTAATCACTTTCATCTGCTTCTGTCTACTGATTATCGCAGCACATGTATTCTATACCAGAATAACGTTGGTTCAAGAAAGATATTGAAAACGTCACACTGTGTATTCTGTATATTTCTCTGAGCACTAGTAAGCACAAGTGACTGAGCGAAAAATCTGATCTGTTTCCACGATCCCTGAGGGGTCAGGGTTGTCCTGTTCAGTGGTTGCCAGAAACCATTCACTCCCTGGTAAGGTTAGGGGGGCTTATAGTGGCACTGTGAGCTAGTTGGTCTCTAGGCCAGTATATCCTGTGGGGGTGCCCGGAATCAGTCTGGGCACCTCGCCCAAAGTTTATGTTCTCCAACAAATATGCAGGTCCTACGGATTAGTGGGAACTACACAACAAGATGGTGTTTTGGAGGCTTTTCAATCTTTAAATTACTCTGCTAAGCTGATCTTTTATTTCGATACATGTGTTTTAAGTTTGGTGATTTTGCCCTATACTCTGTACTTTTTTGATTATTGAATAATAATTGAGTAAAGATTTCAATTCAATTCAATGTAATAGAAATATATATTTTTAAACTACATGCTGTGCAACATTATACACAGTACATACATTATCCCATTGACACTGCATAGGATAATAACCAGATTCCTGCTGTGTGCTCAAGATGACACCAAGGCAGGGGGTAGAGTGGATGAGTACTACATATAGGCTTATTGATCTAGCATTTGTTTTGGCTAAGAGAAAAATATTGAGGTCATAGAAATTCTAAAGAAGCCCACTATAGAAGTGTATTAAGTTGTATAACGGTATTTATAAAACCCTTAATGCCACTGATAAGGCCATACAGTGCTTTGATGGTGTTGCTAACTAGGATGCAATTTCGATATGTAGGGCTGGAAGGATGTGGGTTTGTAGTGTGCCCTTTGTATTCAACTCTTAGTGTGGTTCCTGAAGATCAGAGTTGTGCTCAAATCATTTTATGGCAAACTTGTAATTGTACTTAAGCATGATGTGGTGCAACAAGGTGTGGGAACAGGTCTGATCAGGTAAGTGGGTACAGACAATCTTCCTAGGAGTGGTCTATTCCATAGGTATTGTGTGATTTGAAAAAGCCGGGCTGTTAATGTTCTCTGAAACTCAATATGGTTGTTAATAATTCTTATTCTAAAAGGAATCTAGGTGCTGAGCTTGGCTGACTGAATGGAGGAAGAGTTCCCAGCAGTTTGGGACATTCTGAAGGCATGAATAGTCAAGAGTGGGGCCAATCTATAATACATCAACCTAGTTTGGTAATAGGTGCATAGTTTCATGTGAAGATTGAGTGGCTTTGTACTACACAAGGAAGATAGCTTTAAATGTGATACAACTAGCCACATGATGGGAGGCCCTGTGAGTTGTGGCCTTCAATATAGAGATTTAGGAGAGTTCTGGCTGCTGAATTTGGATTCTCTGATGCCTGAGAAATAGAGATGGGCCTTAAATTGTAGGCAGTTGGCATAGTATGGATATGAAAGCACCAAGGTGATGGTTGCCTGTACTCTTTAAGGTAAAAGCCGGGTAAGAGAAGATGCCCCTTTGATAACTTTGTGTATTTTTGATGCTAGGAAGTAGCTGGAGTCCATAATTACTCCTAACCTCCTCTATAAAATGGAGAGGATTGGGATTAGAATGGGTTCTTCTGGCCAGATGGTGGAGGGGTCCACTTTCCACATGCGATTATCTTAATTTTCTGTGAGTTAAACTTGCAATGGTTTATGGCTTGTAAACATTGGCCCGTGGCAGAGTAGTGAAAACTGTTGGTTTTAAAGCTCTAAGATTACTTTGGTGTCAAAAACGTATTTGTAGAAGGCAAAACTGAAGGAGCTAATGGGGTCTGGAAGAGGGTTGAGATACATTCTAAAAAGGAGTGAAGTGATGGAAGCTTATGGGGAAAAAATAATGTGGCGAAGAGAAGGAAGATGATGAGAGATCTGCCTGCGTGTGTGGTAAAAATCCTATCTAAATCAGCACGGTTTCTGTTTCCAAGTCTCTGAAGCAGTGTAAGGTGCTGCCCAGTGTCAAAGGCAAACGAAAAGTTCAGGAGCTGAAAAGCAGTGACTATTTGTGTAAATGTTGGTTTTACTGATACACCAGATGAAATTGGTGTATTCTGGGTCATAAGAGGAATGTTGCTCAGTGTAGAAATCAGAAAAAGACCAATTCCTTCAAGAAAGACTGAAATGTGGTTGGTGGCTGACCTTCCAATGAGTTTGTATATGAAAGGGCCATTGGTTTGTATTGTTGTGTTCCATTATTGTTTCAAAAGAGTAGGTTTCATATCAGAAGTTGAAACTTCATTTAGAAATATACTTGGCACTAAGGAGTAGTTGAGAACGACTCTGACAGTGATAGCTGCTTGGTTATTAAGAAGGAAATTATTTGAAGTGGGGTTGGGTTATCAGAGAGTAGCCTTGGTTGGTGACTACAGGGAAATGTTATAGCTGACATGTGCACGATTGGTTCTTACCCTTACATTTTTGAGTAGAAGTACTCTTCAGGTTTTTTGGCCTGCTAGAGAGTCGCATAGTCGGGATGCCAGAGGTTGATATCATGATAGTTGGTCTAGATAAATAGATGAAGGGGTGAATATTGTATCAGGTGTATGCCCAGCCAGATGTGTTGAACTGGAGAGCAACTGAAGTAGGTTAAGGGGTTTGAGGTTAGAGAAGAGGACTTTGGTCTGGTGCAGTTCTTGTTTTTTTATAGTTTGTGTTGAAATCAGTCACTATGCAGAGGTTGAGGTGATTTAAAATGATCTGTGATGGAATCAAAGAAGGCATCAAAGAAGCTAGGGTTATATGTGGTGGTCTGTAGATCAGTAAGAATGAGGACATAAAAGTAAAATGGAGAGTATCAGATGAGTAAAGTTTCACATTGTGAGGCAGCAAAGTCTTTCAGGCTTCATGTAGGAAGAGAGTTCTTAAATACAATAACTAGCCCCTTCTGTTTCTCTTAGTAGGATAGTTTCTGATCAACTTGGTGGCTTGATGGGATGGCTTTGTGAGAAAGAGGAAATTCCTGTACATACCACCTCCTAAATATAAGGAGATGAAAATCTAATCACCCCTCCTGGATGTTTTTATTGTTTAGATAACGTTGTTGAATAATCCATCAAATCTAATGTAACACTGTCGGGCTTCGCAGTCAGCGCTGCCCGCAGCAGCGCTCCTAACCCCGCCCGCGGCCTCCGATGCGAGCCCCGCCTGGCGACTCCTGTCAGCTGGTGAAGGCGGTGCTTGAGGCACTCAAAAGAGAGGGGTCCACGAGCGAAACGCGCTTCGCATTCCTTCATGGACCCCACCAGGCCTCCCTTGATTCTCCCGCTTAGCTGCATTTTTCGTTTCGGCTCCGCTAAGTAGAGACATCATGGGTGCTTCTCTCCCGGCGTCCTGCGGTGCTCTGTTCCTTCCGGGTTAACTTTCTTCTTCCAGGGCACAGCGTCTTCTTGGATTTTCCCTCGTCGGTCAGCCCATTTTGCTTCCTTCCAGAATACTGCAATTCCCACGCTGTGTCCCTCTTGTACCTGAGTGTTGAAACAACATAAAAAAGAGGTATTTCAAAAGAATCCAAGTTCAGCATCAAGTTAGGATAAACATTATTCAATTATCTAGTGCCTTATGATACTTAGCAGATCTAGTACTCCTTTATACTTTGTGGAAGGTGCATCCCGCCTTGAATTTGTTTCAGTCCAAGGTGTTGTCATATCTCTTACTGCAAATAAAGAGAGATTGTCTTTTAACCACTTCTACTGCACTGTAAATTACGCACTTTTGACCCTGCACCTTTTTGTGCCCTCCCTATATTGTTTCTCCTGTCTAGGAAAATATTTTTTTTTTTTCCTGGTTTTCAGGCGAAATATATGATTTTTGTGGGTCAGTTGATTCTCTACGGTGGTTGCTATTAAGGTTGGTATGTTTCACATTTATCATTGTTTACGGCTTAGATTCTGCAGTCCTTAGAAATAATAAGTGGGTGCTTATTTTCTAACTACTTTCTGAGAGCTTCTAGCTCTAGTTCTTTGATATTGTCTACATACAACTATCGAACTTGCAACAGGCAGAACACTATAATACCACTTATGTATATAGCAAAACTTTAGGTAAGGAAGAGAGTCATACTTATGTATGTGTTTTTTCCATTAGGAATCCTGGTAACATCGAATAGGACAGACCAGTGGACTCTACTCCTTCTCCCTTTCCTTGTTTTGTTTCCCTCTTCTTCCCCACCTTCCCTCTTTGGCTTTGACTCTGTTGGGCAGAAGAGGTGGGTGAGGGAAGTAGGGATCTAGCATCCGTTCCATCCATTTCACCCCTGCGGAAAACCCAGGTGAGCCTCACAAACAATCTGTTCTACACCGCCCTTTCAGGTGCTATACCCACCCTAACCTTATTCCATGTATGCTGATCCCACCCTTGAAGATAACTCTAGCCTGTATGGTATTGTATTGTAGATTTTTATAGTGCTTACTAGCTCTGACGAGGAGAGGTGCTGAAGAGCTTTATGGACGGGTGGCACGCTACTAGGTGGAGCCTAGAGTAAGTTTGTAGTTTTAGTTGTAAGTATTTCAATTAGTTGTACATATTGTAGTAGTTTAATGCACTGAGTAGTTGCCTGCAATTTCTAGTCTAGAGGAAAGTTAGTTAATTTTTGTTATTGATGCAGTTGCTTTAGTTGTGTATAGTTTTGCATTTGTATTTGTGTCTTTGTGATTAAAGGGGATGTGGGGAATGTGTATTATTCTATTTCTGTTGGTTGTCCTAGTACACTGAGTTATTGGATGGCAGTGTTAGAGAATACATTTATATGTATTTGGGGTCAAGCTTATATAAGCTTGGATGGTGGGAAGAGCTCAGAAGGATTTTTTTTGATAACCAACTTTATTGACATTTTTAAGAAAAAACAGCAACATAGACACAGCACCATTTTGACATATCAGGTATTTCAACATGGTTACAAGTGATCTCCCCATTCTGTTCGCATGAGGTATAAGTCCACCCGTGCAGCGGACAATCAAACCACTGGTCCCAAACCATTTGCCCCATATACGTTCATGCTTAGCTGGACACCCTCTTGTTTCGTAGACAGCTTTTTCCTGGGTGGCGCACCAATCTACGCCCCTGCGCCATTTAGCTAAGGAGGGAGGCGTCGAATCCTTCCAGGCTGCTGCTCTGTCTCTTTTGGCTATGAGGATGGCAGTCCCCAGGAATAACTAATCAGCCCGGGAGCCATCCAGTCCCTCCATCACCCCCAGGAGAAAGGTACGAGGATTGAGGGGGACCTCCCACCCCAGCACTTCACTCAACTCAGTCACAATGGACGCCCAGTATGTGGCGAGGATGACGCAGGACCAGACCATGTGATAGAAGTCGGCTGTTTCTGCTTTACAGCACGGGCAGTGTAGGGTCGGGAGGAAGCATGCCCTGTGGAGCCGCAGCGGGGTAAGATATGCACAGTGAAGGTAGTAGATCTGAATAAGGCGGAGCCTAGCAGAGTTCGTGAGTGTCCTAGGGGCCATCAGGGCATCTCTCCAGTCTTCCTCCTCAAGAGGACCAAGCCACTGATCCCAATGGGCCTTGAGAGGTTCTATTGTTGATGGGGTGTTGTTGGTCAGGGAACGATAAATTTGAGATATCCCCCCCTTCCTAAGTTCCCCATAAGGAGTTTGGCCTCTAAAGGGCTGAATTAGGGGACGGTTGTGTGGTCAGGGACATGGAGGGTCAGGGCATGCCGCAGTTGGAGGTAGCGAAAGAATTGGGTGGAGTGCAAGGAATATGTCTGCTGGAGGTCTCGGAAGGAGGACAGGTGCTCTCCCTTCCATATATCTCTCAAACAAGTTATGCCAATTAAATCCCATTTCTGGAACCCTGGTAGTGTTGCGACTTCCCGCAACCAAGTGCCATGCCACAACGGTGTCTGCAGTGAGAGTTTGGTGTCCCCGTGGATGTGTCGCAGCGCGGAGCGCCATGCCAGGAGAGTGTGCGGGTAACTGCTGGTAAGGTGCGTGGAATTGGGGCCCCGTAAAGCATGGCCTGGACTCGAGAGAATCCGAGGCTCTCTAGCTCCAATCAATAGGTTGGATCCGACCATCCACTATTAAATCAATCGTGGATCACTAAAAGGCGAGTGGCTAAGTAGTACAAGAATGGGTTTGTCATCCCCATACCCCTGTCGTATGTGGGTCGTTGACACGTTGTGAGGGCTAAGTGCGATCTCGTCCCGCCCCAGAGGAAGGTCGTGATTACCCCATCTAGGTCGCGGAACCAGCTGCAAGGGAGGTGGAGCGGAAGGTTTTGAATGGTGTATAAAAGACGGGGGAGGACCATCATTTTAAAAAGTGCGACTCTGCCTATTGGATCCAGCGGAAGAGTCTGCCAGCGGTGGAGGTCATCTTTTACGCGCTTGAGGAGTGGGGTGAGGTTAAGTGACCAGGTCAATTCGGGAAGGAGTGCCACCCAGATCCCGAGATATTTGAATGAGAGCCTACGCAAGGGAATGGTTGTTTGCCAATCCACACACTCCCTAGAGACATTGAGAGGCACCACCGTGGATTTGGCCGGATTGAGACGTAGTCCCGACGCCTTCTCGAACAAGTGGAGGATGTGGAGAGATCTTGGTCCAGACCGGGCCGGGTCTGCCAGATAGAGGAGGACGTCATCAGCGTATAAGGCGATCCGGTCCTCGTGAGACTCCTGCCAGCGCCAACCCTGGATCTGGTCATCACTTCGGATGCGACACGCCAAGGGTTCAATTGCGAGGGCAAATAGGAGAGGGGAAAGCGGGCATCCCTGACGGGTCCCCCTCTCAATCGGAAAGGTGTCCGACAGTGTGCCATTTATGAGGACTCTGGCTGACGGAGTGGAGTAAAGGACCTTCACCATTCTTTGATAGGAGGGCCCGAATCCTGCCCTGTCCAACACCCCTCCAATGTAGCGCCAGTTAACTATATCAAAGGCCTTTTCATAATTGAGCAGCACTAGAGCTAAGTATGGTGTCAGACGACTACGGTGGGCGAGGGCTACCTGTAAGCGTCTGAGACAGTGTCTCGTGCTGCGGTATGGCATGAAGCCACACTGGTCGGAGTGGATGAGGGTGTGGAGCACTTGCTTCATGTGGGCGGCAAGGATGGTTGCGTAGATTTTGACCTCCGTATTGATGAGTGAAATTGGACGGTATTGAGCGCATGAGGGCGGTGGGGGATGTACCTTGGGTATGACCACAATGGTGGCAATGTCTGTGACTGATGGGAAGGCACCCCTCTCTATAGTTTCTTCAAAGAGGGCATGGAGTCTCGGGATCAGGGTCTCCCGGAATGCTGTGTAATGCTCCGCGGGAAACCCATCTGGACCGGGAGTCTTATGGGTGGCGAGTGAGGAAATAGCACCCCCGATTTCTTCGGGTGTGATGAGTTCATCCAGGATTGTGCTTTCCGCCCGGGAGAGCCGTGGAAGGGGGGTATCCTGCAAAAAGGAGGAGCTGTTCTGCAACTGATGTGAGGGATCCGTTGAGTATAGCTCCTTGTAATAGGCCGAGAAGGCCTGTGCGATTGACACAGGGGTGCGAGAGATTTGTCCTTGCGCATTGCAAATTTCAGGGACAATCCAGTTGGCCATGGGGTGGGTGGCGAACCAGTGGAGCAATTTACCGTTCTTGTCTCCCCATCCATAGACCCTGGCCACCGAGGACCTCCAGACCAGTTTGGCAGATTCAAGGGAGATATTTTTGATCTCCTCGCGTACGAGTAGCAGCTGACGGCGTTCCGCTTCTCCTTCCCCCGCAACCAATGTGCGCTCCAGGCCGAGGGCTTGGGCTTCAAGCTGGAAGAGTCGGTGGTCTTGGACCTGCCGTTTGTGTTTGAGGAACCCTTTTGCATATCCCCGAATTGGGGTTTTACCCGCTTCCCACAGTGTGCCCTGTAGTTGCACTGTGCCCTCATTCATACAAAAATAGATGCGTAGTTCTTCTCCCACTTTCTCTTTATACTCTGAGTCTTGGAGAAACCAGGCGTTTAGATGCCACATGGGTCGCAGCACTCCCGTGGGACCCCCACACGCAGAAGAAGCGGGGAGTGGTCAGACACTCCGCGCGCCAGTATTTGAATTTCAGAGACGGCTCGACAGTCCGGGGCAGGCATAAAGAAGAGGTCTATGCGAGAGTGGGTGTGGTGTGCAGCCGATGTGTGCGTGTACTGCAGCGTCTGAGGGTGCCAGGTGCGCCAGTCGTCACAGAGGCCCAATGCAGAGGCCCAGTCTTTGAGGCGTTTTCGCCCCCATTTCCTATGGGAGGTCGAGGCACCCGTGGCATCTGTTGTGGGTTCAGGGACAGCATTAAAGTCTCCCCCAATTATGGTCAGGCCCTGTGGAAGGGTGGACAATGTTCCCATCGCAGCTCGAAGGGTGGGTTCCAAGGTCGCTGGAGGTACATATAGTGATATGAGATTAACAGTGGCGTTCCCAAGAGTACCTGTAAGAGTAGTGAACCGGCCTTTGGGGTCAGTGAGCACTTGGGTCGGTGAGACGGGGAAGGAGCATCGCAGGAGGACTGCCGTCCGAGTGCACCTCTGGAGAACCCAGAGTGCCATACTCTGTCGAATCCCTGACGTGCTAAGAAGGGACAGTGGTTTCCCATCAGAAGTATTTCTTGTAATAGTAGAACGTCTGGGTTGACCCTTCGGGTATACCTTAAAACCTCAGTACGTTTAATTTTATCTAGAAGGCCATTGACGTTCCACGAAAGGACCGTCAGGGGTTCACCCCCATCGTATGGATTGGGAATTATGGCAGTGTGGTGGAGTAGGGAGCCAGTAGGTGGATTAAATCCATAGGCTTTGGTGGAGGCTGGGTGCATTTGGGGTCATAACAAGAGCCGTCCCAGGGAAGTTTCTGGGTGTAGTGCATGTGCCGTAGTAACATAGAGTAACACAACTATGTGCTGGGAGAACAGTCCCAGTCAAAAATCCCAACCAACCCCCCACCCCATACTTCCCAAAATGAAGCATCTGTCGTCCCGTGAACAAAGCCTGAAATGTAAACAAGTGACCAGTTAGTCTACAGTGGGGCGTGTTATAGGGCTATCTAATGGGCCCCTCAATGTTCAAGGATACCAGTTCCTCTAGCTAAAGTCTGCATAGTTGCGGCGCTTAGGGTCAAATGTGGGGGCTGCGTGATAGGTCGGTGTCTTCAGAGCTGGGTCTCGGGGAGCTACTGGGATCCCTTGTAGTCGTCAGGTCTGGGCCATTGGAATTGTCCTGAAGCCCAGGTGATTCACTGCTCCACGGGGGGGAGCCAGCCGGCGAGGTGGGTGTTGCTCCGCGGGTGTTAGGCTGTTTCCGGGACCCAGCGCGCCGTCCACGGGGGGTGCAGGCGCAGGTCCACGGGGCCCCGGCTGGGGGTCCGTCATAGGGATGTTTTACATTGAGCGAATTGGGCAGTCCTCAGTTGCCCAGGTCCACGCCGCCTCCGGCGTATCAAAGAAAAGGGATTTGCCCTGGAACATCACTTTAAGGCGGGCAGGAAAAAGGAGCCTGTAAGGCAGATTGAGAGCTCGTAGCTTCTGTTTCACGTGGAGATAAGAACGCCTGTGGGCCTGCACCTCCTTGGTGTAATCAGGAAAAAGCATGAGTTTGACCTCCTTGTGGAGCAGTTCTGTCCGCGAGCGGGCCTCTTGGAGAATGGCGTCTTGGTCCCTGAAGTTGAGGATTTTCATGATGATTGGACTGTGCTGGGCCCCTGGCGGTGGTTTCAAGGCAAGAGCGCGGTGGGCTCGCTACACAACAAACCATGGGGAGAGGGCATCCGCTGGCATCCAGGACCTGATCCATTCCTCAATGAAAGTGGTGACCTGAGTGGGTTCTGTGCCCTCGGGAAGGCCAACCAGGCGGAGGTTGTTCCGACAGGAGCGGTTTTCGGAATCTTCGGCCAGTCTGTGGAGATCTGATGTGTGGGTCAGAAGCTGCTTTACTTGCGTTTTCAGAGTGGCAACATCATCTTCCACCTCTGAAAGACGGGATTCCGCCGCCGTCACACAGGCAGTGGGGTTACGGAGGTCCTGGCGGATGAGAGCCATGTCCACCCGGACTTCCCCTATTTTGGTTTCCATCGATGCTTGGCAAGTCTTGATGGCATTCAGTATGGTAGCCAGGTCTCCTTCGGGGCGGCCTGTCGCGGAGAGTGCGGATTCGCTTTGGGCAAGGGGGACTGACTGCGTATTGGTCCATTTTGGTCTGGGTCGATTGGGTCTTCGTCCCCTTGTCCTTCCCCATGGTGGATCGCACTTTGCTGTAGGGTCACCGGGGACTCGGTTGGTCCAGTGTGGGCCGCCAGAGAGGGGAGAGAGAGCGCAGGGCAGGATAGGGGACAGGTGTCTGAACCTCTGGCTGGCTGCGTGCAGGATTATGCGGCAGTCCTCGTATAGGCTGCGGTGTCCAAACGGCCACTTCCACCGGGTGAGAGTCAGTCTGCGGATCCCCGGCTCACCCTGGGAGTTCAGGTGTGGAGAGTCCTCTCTCTTGGTTGGGTTCCTGGGACGCCTGTCCAATCCGTATTATTGCTTGTCTAGTGGCAAACGGAGTATCGGGTACCCAGGATGACTTCAGGTGACTGAGTGGGAACTTCGTAGGGCCGGGGGCGGTGGCACAACAGCGCCACCGGGGCGACACGCAGAGTCCGCGCACTTCCGAGAGCGGACCACCCGCCGGACACTTAGGTGCTGCGTGTTTCGAGTCTCTCCCACGCTGTATCGGCCCCTTTAGGCATCCCGCCGGCTGCGGGCTGATTGTGTTGCTGGCTATCTAAGGGTGGTCAATGGCTATGCCCGTGGCGGGCCACCGCTCCAGTGCCGGAGTAAGGCCTCTCCAGCTCCCCTCCCGACTCTGTCTGAGCCAGTGATGGGGGTCGCGCTCCCTCGCATTGGGGCCACCGCTTGCAGGACTGGCGGCAGGCCCAGGATCTCCTCGTGGTCCCCACAGGGGGGGGAGGAAGGAAGGAAGGACCCTCCGATCGCGGGCCGACTACATAAGGGGTTGGTTACAGCTAGCCCGCGGGACCTCGGCCGGTTCAGTAGTGAGTGTTGCAGCTCCCCGCCACAACCATCGCAGGCCACACATTGAGCGCTCAGGGGGTGCTCGCTCCTGGCCTCTAGCCCCACAGTATCCCGCGGGCCGATTGTGTTATCCCTGTTAGTAGGGTGCCTTTCTGGCGGTTTCCTCGCTGCTCTTCAGGCCCATGTTGGGGGTGCCCCCACCCACGGTACAGCCGCCGCCTCAGGTGGTAGAGGCAGGCCCAGGAGTGCCTCGCGGCCCCTATATGGGGGAGAAGTAGGGAGGGGAGGTCCCGCCGATCGCGGGACGAATGTACAGGAGTCTGGCTGTGGTTAGCCCAGGGGTGCCCCAGCGGCCCTGGAAGCAGCGCCGTGGCCCCCGACCACAACCAGTGCCCCTTCCTCACCTCCTCATCTGCGACCAGCAGACGCCTCCCTCCGCCCGGATCGCCTTGCCGGCTGCAGGGGGGAGGAGGGCCGACACGGTCCTCCCGCCGATCGCGGGCCTTGCCCATTTCAGGTCCTCGCAACAGATCTGAGAGGGCGGTCCACTGTCCACAGCTCAAGAACCCTAGAAGACAGCGTGGCGGCCTCTCCGCCACAGCCCGCACCTCCTCCTGGCTTCGCGCGCCAGTAGCCGGTGGCGCACTCTCTGCAGGATCACCTCGTTGCTCGTAGGGGGGAAGAGGGCTGACACAGTGCTCCCGCCGATCGCGGGCCAAGCCCAGTTCAGGCCCTCGCTGCAGGATTATGAAGGCGGCTCGCTGCCGGCAGCCCGATTGACCCGGAGGACAGCACGGTGGCTCCTCCGCCGCGGCCCACACCTCTTCTCTGGTTCGCATCCCCGAGGCCAGCGGCACGCTCGCTCCACAGGATCCTCACAGTGCCATGCTGCCAGCAGGGCGCGGTGGCCTAGGTATGTGTAGTGTCTGGGATTGGCAATGCAGGGTGGCAGCCTGACTCCAGGGATCCCTGTAGGTGCGTCTCGGCAGGCCCTCCAGACGCAAGTCGCCTCGGCGCCATTTTGCGCCGGATCTCGCTGCACTGCAGAGGATCTTCGTCGGCTCCTCGGCGCCCACTCAGGCTTTTCGCAATCAGATAATGCTGCCGCTTGTGTGGGCACCTCGCTAGTAGTGGTGCCCCTGCAAAGTGGTAGCTATGAGAGGATTAGGATGGCGTTGGATTGATGAGGGGTCCAGAGCACTCTCAGAGTGCGACCGCCATCTTGGCTTGCCAAGCCACGCACCCGAGCTCAGTAGGATTTAGTTTGAAAGGTGAAGCATCATACCAAAGAAGGGGACAAGGACTGAAATGGATCAGTGAAACTGAAATGAGAAAAACACTCTTTACTGCCTCACAAATTGCCCATTACATACGTTCTGGCTGATAGCTGGCCTGTCTAGTCAGGCCTAAAAACTGTTTTCTACAAGACCTTGCAGTCCAGTATGAAATTACTAAGGGTTTAAAGTGTGATAGATAGGGAGCAGAAGACGCTCATTTGCACTTCAATGTCTAAGGTGTGGGTCCACAAATCAGGTTCCTCATTTCATCAAGAGGCTAACAGAGATAACAAAAATTAGGTCTCAATGGGAGAGATTTATGTGTTGTCATCTGTTTCTATAATGCAATGTTCCTTGTGCTACCGTGATATGTGAGCATTATGTGAGTGAGTGATATTCCTTGACTCACATAATTTCCACATGACTTTAGTGTACTCTGTGCCTTTCTATTGCACATAAAAGCGTTATGTTAAAACCATCTTCCATGTTTTATTCACTGTATATTTTTTGTATCCTTTTTTAAATGTACCCATGGCCTATCCCCCATCCCCATATAATAACATTTGTCTCTTAGTATGTCCATAAAAGGCCCCCCGCCATGTACTCGCCCCCACACCTAGAAACTCCCTGACACTTTTATTAACTTTTCTTATTAATCTGAATTTCTTATGCCTTCTAATGAGAAAAACTACCTTCTGCCAGACATTAATTTCAGTCTTGCTTTTCATGATAGTTTGGATAATTTGCTTTGCTTTTCAATAATGCTTTAGTGGAAGTGATATACAAAATGTTACAAAATTAAAATTGCGCAGCAATGCTTTTTATGTGTTTCTAACTAGTTGTATGTTGCTTTTTAAATTGTAAGGTTTCTAATCTAGCTTCCCAATACCACTGTGGTTTTTCCGACATGTACCATGAAGGTTTTGAGTTGACTGAGCAGGGAAGTAACAAATGCTTATTCCTCTATGAACCAAATGTTGTTTAGGGTCGTTGATCAAAAACACTGCTGATGTTCCTTTTTACATCACCAGGTAAGTGCTAAGATGCAGTATCGTATGTGTGGGGCTCAGTACTGGAAACACTGGGAATGTTCCAAGTTAACAATATCGTATGTGTGGGTCTAAGTACTGGAAACACTGGAAATGTTCAAAGTAGGAAAAAGGTGAATGGGCAGAGTTGTAAGTTGTTCGTTTTTGATTTCAAAGTATTTTATTGAATTTTCAGAGGTACAAACAAACACAAGTACAGTGGTGAAAGAAAGAAAAATATACAGAGAGGTGCAATATGTTGCACCAGTATAAAAGGGATACAGCAGAGAGGGGAGGGGGAAAGACTGCAATCAATACGTGACTGTTTCAATTGTTCAACAGTATTCAATTATATATCCGAAGTATTTGTAGACTTGAGCTAAAAGGTGAGGTAACTAAAACTTAGCATTCGTTTCATACATATGATTCAAAGCAGCTTGATGTTAGGTTAAGTCATCTGGGTTTAGGTTACAAACATCAAGAAATCCTGAGGGGGTCATATAGAATATACATACATCCCACTGTATAACTTTGGTCTAGATATGCTTGTGGAAAGAGTATGGTAGTCATCTGAGGTACATTGCGCAGTATCGGAGAGGACTGTCAGCAATCGGTATGGGAGAAAGATTGAGTGTGGTGTAGAAGCATATAGTAAGGTTGGACCATTCATGAAACTCCTGAAGGTGAGAGGGAACAATTTGAAGCGAGCTGGTATGTCGTTGGGTTAGCTGTCTAGGCATCTACTCTAGACTGCTGTACTCATGGGGGATCGAGGTCGAAGGAGGTGGCATCTAGTAAGTCCCACAGAGGTCTGGAGGGAGAACGTCATGGGGTGAGTTGTAGTATGACGTTATCAGCCCCTCTCAGGAAGGTGAGCCATTCTTGCCACATACGAAACGACACAGCACTAACGTTTTTCCAGTTGTTCAGTATCAGTTTGCATGCTAGAGTAAGCATTAGGTCCAGTAGATATCGATCATTGTCGTTTTTTAATTGGGGGTCTAAGAAACCTAGAATTATGTATGAGCATTCTTTACTAGGGACAATTTTGAAAATGCATTTAATACAGTCAAAAATATTGTCCCAGTAAGTTTGTAGCATGTGACAATAGAATAGCATGTGAGAAAGGTTGCCTTCATGGCATTCGCAATTCCAGTAGTTGGGGCTTTGGGTAAGACTGGTCTTGTAAATTCTAGAGGGGGTCCAGTTCGCTCTGTTAATAATCATGTATTTTGTTTGGAAGAGGACTGGTGAGATTTTGTTTGAGAAAGGGGTTTTGTTTATAATTTCCCAATCAGTAGGGATGTTGCTTGTGTTTGGTTCCATTTCCCACTTTTGTTCGTTTCAGAGGAGATTCTTGCGTGGGTTGGGTAGAAGGAGTTTATATATTCCAGATACCATATGGCCTGCTCTGGATAGACAACCTAACATGGGGGGAAGTGATCGGTTAGCAGCAGAGAAAGAGCTTTTCTCTATCTGTACTTTAAGTTTTAAGAATTTGTAGAAGTCTAGATTTGTCTGCAATGCGGAGAAAGGTAATGGAGAGGTCCCTTCATAGATGTCTTTGATTAGGTTGATGTTCTTGTGTGCCCATTCTGACCAGAAAATTGGAAGGCCATCAATTTTGATTTTTGGGTTATTCCATAAAGAAGCTAGGTCGGAGTTCTGTAGGTTAACCTGTGAGTGAGTATCTAGGCGTAGAAGAGCATTCTTTGTGTTTTGTATGATGTATTTGGAGTGTGGGAGGTGGAGGGAATGCATTGTTGGGAGAGCAGCAAGAGGTATCTCATTTATGAGAGATTTTTCCACTGCCACCCAAGGTGGTTTATATGTCGGATTTTTGATAAACCAATTAGCGCCTTGTTTCCAGAGGTAGGCTGTTTCTGAAGGTGGGTAGGCCCAGGCCTCCTTTGTCTTTGGCTAATCTAAGCTTTTTGAGAGAGATTCTCGGTTTTTCTCTTGCCAGAGAAAGTTAATAAAGGCCTTATCTATCTTTTTTAGAAAGTCTACAGAGAGAGTCATGGGTAGCCTACTGATGAGATAGTTAACTAATGGTGTAATCATCATTTTCAAGGTCTCTACTCTACCAGGATAGGAATTTTGGGGACCATCCATCCAGTAGTGTGTTGATTTTATTAAATAAGGTTTTTTCGTTGGCTTGTAGGGTGGTGATTAGATCATTTGTAACTTCTAGACCTAGATATTTTATGCAGCCTTGTTGCCACACCAGTCCAGAGGTCCCTAGTATGTCTTTGCTACCATGATGATTAAGAAGCTTAACCTCAGATTTATCTTTATTCAGAGAATAACCCGAGACTTCAGAGAATTGTTGGATTGATGTCATTAGAACCGGTATGGCGGAGGGGGCTTTTTCGGTAATGATCAATATATTGTCTGCATATGCAGCGATTTTGATTGTGTTACTGCCGAATGTAATACCTGGGTTGTCTTGATCCTGTCTTAAATGTTGGAGAAAGGGTTCGAGGGCTAAGAGAAATAGTGGTGGTGAGAGGGGACAACCTTGCCTGGTGCCTTGTTTTAGATCAAGTGAGGCGGAGATGATGCCTACAGCTCTGACCCTAGCACTTGGTTTGTGATATAAAGCCATAATGATCAGGATAAGGTTATCACCTGGGTTGAATGTCTCTAGTGCTAAGCTTAGATACTTCCAATCAACCTTATCAAATGCTTTTTCTGCGTCTAAAGTGATCGCTACCGTAGGGGATTTTATTAGTTTGGCCTTCTCTATGGCATGACATACTAGTCTAGTATTGTCACTAGATAATCTGTGTTTTAAGAAGCCTACCTGAGAGGGTTGAATGAGTTTAGATATGTGTTGTATACGCGTGAATAGAATTGTGGCATAGATCTTACAGTCCAGGTTTATTAGTGAAATTGGTCTGTAATTCTTTGGTAGAAGGGGGTCTTTCCCATCTTTAGGCAATACCGTTATAATAGCTTCAGCCGGGGTTCCTTTAATTTGGTCGGTTACTGCAAAGTGTGTGTATAATTTCAAGAGAGGTAAGGTTAAGGGGGAGGAGAAGGTCTTGAAGAATTTAGCATTGTAGCCATCGGGACCAGGGGCTTTGCCAAGTTTAAGCTTTTTAATAGAATCTACAATTTCTTCTTCAGTGATAGGGCCATTAATGGACAGGTTTTTCTTCTTCTGTTAGTAAGGGAAGCTTAGCACCTTCCAGATATTTTTTACAATTAGAGTGGTTTACAGTAGTATTATTCTCATATAGTTTTTGGTAGAAGTCTTTGAATATATCTGCTATTTTGTCTGGGTCAGTGGTAATCTTCCCGTCTTTGTCTTTTATTGCATTAATGGTGTATTTTTGGAGCTTAAACTTTAGATAGGATGCTAGAGTTTTACCAGCTTTATTTGACTCGCGAAGTCTGATGGACTTCTGTTTGTTAACCCAGATGCCCGCTCGAGTACTAACAATTTTGTTGTATTTGTATTTTTTATTCGTAATTTTGTTTAGTATACTATTATCTTTGTTAGAGATGTGTTGTTTCTCTAAGTCTAAAATTTCTTTTTCTAATTCACTGAATTTAAAATTAGCTTCTTTGTTCATTTTGGATCTTATTTTGAGTATCAGCCTCCTTATCGTAGCTTTTAAGGCTTCCCATCTTATAAGGTCAGATGACTCATTTACTTTATTCTCATTAAGGAAATTTTTGATAGATTCTTCAATAAGCTGTTTGTTGTTTTGGTTAGTTAGGATCTCATCTTTGAACCACCAAAGAGGTTGTTTTCTAGTAGGGGTGGGATCAGTGATGGATAGGGTAATGCAAGAATGGTCGGTAATCACTCTAGGTTCGATTGTGGTTCGATTGACTATGCTCAAGGCGTTACCCGAAATGAGCATATAATCAATACGTGAGTAGGAGTTGTGAGGATAAGAGTAGAATGCGTAGTCCCTTTCCATAGGGTTCTGGATTCTCCAGGCGTCAATCAGGTTAAATTTTGCACACAGTTTTTTAAGTGCTTTGTAAGATTTATTCGGTGAATGGGAACTGTTAGTTCCTATCTAATAGAGGATCTAATGATAAATTGAGGTCACCGGCTAGTATGATTCTAGCTGAGTCTGGCAACTTTTCAAGTTGTGTGTAAAGATCATCCAAGAATAGAGGTACGTCTTTAGTAAGGGCATATACGTTAACCACAAAGAACTCGTTATCATTTTTGGATAGTTTTGCAATGATCCATCTCCGTTGTGCGTCTGAAAGACTTGAGACTAGGTCTATCCTTGACTTTTTAGAGATTAAGGTTAGAAACCCATTTTTCTTACCCAATGCTGCTGAGCATGTTATGTCTGAGAACTGAGAGTTCCTAGTACTTGAGGATTGTGCTGCATCGAGTTTGGTTTCCTGCAAAAGGATGACATCCCCTTTTTGTTTGTATAAGTAATCAAAAACATTCCTTTTCTTGATGGGGTGGTTGATTCCTTTCACGTTCAAGGAAATTATTTTAATATTTTGAGGAAGGCCATTCATCTGGACAGGTAAAATACAGATTCCTTCCTGACTTTTCACGTTTGGGAAGTACCGTCTGTCTATAGATGTGGTGGATCTGCATGAAAATGAAGGTGTGAAACTGTGTAGCAAGTCCTTTAGAGTGTTGTCTTTCTTTCTCCTGATTGCTGACAAATAATACATAAAGAATATAATTCAAAGGCAGTTGCACGAAAAAACCAAACAATGAAAACCAAACAGATTCCCACATCATATTGTCCCCCCCTTCCCCCCCAAGATAGCCAACGGACATGGCGATTGGAGGAAGAACTGCTCCTCCAGCGGAACAAACTTTAACCCTTCGTGGATAGTAGAACACAACAATACAAAGCTTATACTTCCAAATGTGGGGTATATTAATGAACAGTGTAAACCCGTGAACAAGCGAACTTCGGGCTCAAGTGCTGAAAACCTCATTATGTGAGGTAAGGAAGTGTTGACGTACCTAAGTTATACCAGTAAGGCTCAGCAAGTGATGGCTCACTGTAATGAGAGAACTTTGACAGTTAAAGAGCACATTTCCAATGCAAGGGAAGTATGAGGTCAGAGTGATACATGCACACTGTATTGTACAATATCAAATGTTTGAACATTTTGTGTTCTTTTTTGTGACTTCTATCAACTGATCGTTTCGCATTTCTTACCAGTTCAACTTGATCTGTTCTGTGGTATGATGAAGACAACTAGAAGTCATGGGATTGTTTAAATGCGTGTGTCGGGCGGCTGTGGTTTGTAGATGAGTGGAGTACTGCTGTTATTGATAGTTGCATCCTTGAGAGATACATTGTTATAGGGCTGGTGGTTGACTTCAGCCCTGGGCATACTAAGATTTGAAGTGTCCATCATAGCCTCTTCCCTGTCATCAAGAAACTTCTTGAGCACCAAATGGTCGCTGAATATGTGTGAGATGCCCTGAGCTATGACATGGTATTTTGCCAGGCCTATGAGCGAGCCTTGGATGTTTAGTGCTTTCATCCTGGGGCGGAGAGCTAGGAAGCCCTTCCTTGTCTCCACCGTTGCTTCCGAGTAGCCTTGCAAGATAAAGATCTTATTATTTTTCAATAGAATGTGATTGTGTTTTCTCATGTAGGACAGTATGAGCTCAACTTGTTGATATCACAGAGGTTTGCATACGATGGGCCATGGGGATCTTTGATTCTGGATTTTCCTTGTTGAGACTCTGTGAGCCCTGTCAAACTCGAGAGTTTTGTCGAATGTTATGTTTGTGGCTTGGGTGAACCATTTTTCCAAGAATAGAATACAAGAGGCTGCAGTGTCCTCTTCTCCTCCGGGCATCCCAAAGATGCGTAGATTGCCACGTCAATTTCTGTCTTCCAGTTCAGAGAGGTCTCTAGAGATTGAGCGGGTAGTGGAGTTAAGCACCTGTATATATTTCTTTGTTTTGAAGTCATTGTCCTCAAGATTGCTTATTCTACTCTCTGCCTGCGCGATTCTACATTTAGTTTGCCTAATGTCCTGGCGTATGGCAGCAATCTAATTTTGCATAACATCTGTATATCTTTTGGTGGACTTAGCTAGATCATGGACCTCTGCAAGTTTTTTCAAAATCATTTCCATTGTGGCGTTGATGTCTTTCTTATTTTTCACTGGTGAGTCCGGGTTAGGGGGGTTCGCTTTAACCCTTTTCAGGTTTTGTTTGGATTCCTTTTCAGCCATTGTTGGGTGAGATGTACAGTGTAGGAAGGTATTGCACTGAAGTTTAGCTGTCTTGGTGATACAATTGGCTCTAGGTTAAGGAGTGAGAGGCAATTTTATTGAGCTGTCAGCCTTCCTTGACTCCACAGCCTCAACTTCCAAAATATCGCAATATGATGATCAGGGTGGATCACCATATATATGTCATGGTGTTTTAAGTGATGGTGCCTACTGATTGGGTTGACTGATTGTTCTACTCCTGGGTTTAAGCTTGTTTAGGTTTGCTTTTCTAAGTGAACCCCTAATGGGTGGTCAGCGCATCTTCGTGACCAGTGGACAGAGAGGTACGTAACTGCAGGAGAGTTGTGGATTAGATGTGCAGCCAAATAATGATATGTACTGGTTTGTGCCAGATCAGATCAGTTCAAGAGTACTCGCAGCTCACAGAACTGAAGCTCAAAATTCCTTATTTTATAGGGCGTTAGTGTAGAACTGAAAGCACCTCCATTGGAGTATTATTACCAGCCCACAAAACCTCATTGAACGTGTGACAAGATTTTCGCAATTAGAACCCTGAGCATAAGGGTAATAACTTAGAACAAGCTTGATTGGAATTGTGTTATCACCCGAGTCGGCTCTGATGGGGACTGCAGGGGGCTATGTCACGTAGCAGGTAGCCACCATTTTGAAGTCAGGCACAACGTGCCGATTGAAGGGAGGTGGGTTAGGTGAGTTACGGGCCCAAATATGGTAAGTAAATGATGTTTACTTCATAATCTTCTGCTCGATAGTCAGAGGCAGAGTCCTGAGGTTACGATTGTCAGGTGTTCCAATCTTCCGGACTTTACATGTGCTGTTGATGTGTACTGGTCTGTACCGATCAGGCTCTATCCTCGTAGGAGCACCGACCAGGCTGTTCCTCTCGTAGATCGTAGAGCGTATTGTATTTGCTAGTAGCGCTGCACTCTAATCACTAAGCGATCCACTGTGGTAGAGTTGTTCGGAAGCCAGTCTCGCTTCATCAGACCCAGTAGGTTTCCAGGGGCCATTGGATGTTTACGAGGGTGGTCGCCATTTTCGGGGCCGCTCGAGTGTGCTGGCAGAAGGGATGTAGATTCGGAACGGTGAGGAGTGATCTAATTATTTTAGTTTATTTTCTTTTGCCATTACAGGTTGCTCAGCAGTTATCTGTAGGTGATCTTTCATTTTTCCCTTTTTGAGGCGTGATACTTGCATGCGCACTTCGTTCCATATTTTCGCTGCCACGCGGTCCGGTTGAGTCTTCGGTTGGTGCCCTTCGGGAGCTGTGGTTGTGTAGATCGGTCAGATATGGCTACCCTGTGGTGTAAATCAGAGGCTAGCAGCAGTCGGAAGTCCACTCATTTGTTTATAACTCCATTATAAGGTTCTGTGCTCAAATATTTGTATTTCTCTGTTCTCCCGGAGCGGAGCTGAGGGCTCACGTCGCCATCTTCCTCGCACTACAAACCACGCCTCCGAGTTGTAAGTGGTTCTAAGATATAGAAACGCTGTCACACCTCTATGTCTGAATCACATTAGTCATAGCAAGGCGGGCAGAATGTTTGGACTGGGAAGAAGTAGCAGAACCTCATGAGATCCTGATACTAGAATACCATTGATGCAGGGCCGGCGCTAGGCATGGGCAGTGTGGGCAGCTGCCCAGGGCCTCGCGCTCAGCTGAGAAACAGGGGGCCCCGCTTCACTGTGAAAGGCCACACTTTCACAGTTAGCCCAAGCGTGGTGGCATTCCTGGGGGTGCAGGGGTGGGGGGAAGGAGCAAACAGAATGGGGCTGGTACAGCTGCTGGGCCAGCAATTATGTTGGCTCAGTGTCAGGGGCGAGGCAGCGCCTCTGTTAAGTACCGGCCATTCTAGGCGCCCTTTCGGCATTTTGTTGCTAGGTGACAGAAGGCCCCTTTGTTTCCAGGACCAGCCGGACACAGGTAAGGAGAGGTGGGTGAGGGGAGGAGGGAACAGCCAGATCAACTGGCTTTTGTAATCTTTGCATCACACATAGCAAAGATTGCTTTGATGTGAATGCGCATTTAAAATGTATGTAGAACTGCCGGTGCTATGCCTCGTACTGCTTCAAGGCCCAGGGTAGAGGGGCCCCCCTTTCCTGGGCCTCGAAGCGCTGGAGCCAGCTGTAAGGTCTAGGTGTGGGGGCCCCCTTCCCTGGGCCTTGTAGCCATCACTCCCTCTTTCCTTTCCTCTCCTCTCCTTTCATTTATTTGGTCCTCGGTGAAATTGACCAAAAAAGAAAAACACTTTGCTGGAAATGTCTTTTTGGGAAATTTTTCTATTGCAAAGTGCAGCCTCGGGATGGAGAGAAATAAAAGTTTCAAAATGTGAAAAATAACTAAATAAAGCAAGACAGAGTGGGTCGCAAAGTGGCCACATTGATTTTATTCACACCCAAAACACATTAGCGCTACTTTACAGAGTTTGCCAGTGAAGCGCTACTTTTATTTTCTCTTCTTTCTTTGAACAACATTGTTTGCCCAGGGTGGGGAAGTGCACCATTCCTGGAGGTACTGCAATACCTGGTTGATTGGAAAATAAAATGCGTACCGCGGCTCTGTGTTCACGGATGTGGTCTTTTTAAACCATACTGCTTATGATTTGTAAGGATATAAGTAATGAACATTGAAATAGGTCCCTTCTGGGCCCTGTAGTCATGTCCTTAACTTTTCAGGCAAAAGCACTCACTCATTTCTTAATAATAAGTGCAAAAGCGTTAAGGTAACCATGTTGTTTCTTCCTACATTTCACATGTTACTTAATCTTGCATTCTCTATGAGTGTTTGCTTTTTCCAGGATGTTGTTCCTTTTTTTTTTTTAGGCAGCATATTACTCTTAATTAATCGTAATTTTGAATTGTCACATCCAGGTGTTTAAAGCGAGGCACAATTGGGTTGTAGTTGAAGGAAGTGCGAGTTTCTCTCAGTTGGGCAGTATGGTGTTCAGGGGGGGAAAGGATGATTGATTGTCTCTGTGTAATGTGTGTGATGTAAAGTGGTCTGACACCCTACACTGGTATCAGTGGCGCTGTAGATCAAATTAAATTTAAATGCATCTGAGCGAGAATGTGGTTGCGGAGGCTTGATGGGCACTGTTGAGGGAATCTGTGGCAGAGGGAGTCATTGGGGGCACTAACAAACATTGTCGCACAGGGCTCCACCAGCACTAAAGCTGGCCTCTACCACTTCCTACAGTTCCAACACTAAATCAAAAACATTGATTTGAAAACCCCTTGAATCTGCAGCATACCTTCAAGTCAATGTATGATTTAGTAGTGGTCTCCGTTGTACTAAGTCTTTTTTATTTATGTACAATCTTTATTTGTTTGCAATGGTGTCTTGTATTTTTGTAATATATGTGTTGTGTTTTTTCACTTAACATAATTCTGGTGAGTAAAGAGCCCACACACAAAAAAGACTGTCCTACGAGTCTTAGCATGTGCGTATGGGATACTGTTGAGAGGATTTACGTTAAAACAACTTACTAAGTATTAATGTCATACTAAGGTGGCACAATAATGGCTCAGAAAGATAGTAGAGCCTTTTGAAATTTGCGATTATATCCATGGTGTGAGGGTTTTTGTTTTGTTTAATTTTATATTTTGAATGATCCAGCCCCTCATTACCTCAACAGGATATCTCCCCTTTATGAGACAGAACTGGAATTTTTATCATGCACTCATCTGGAACCAATCATGGAATCTGGAAACATGGAGTAAAAAATATCCATCTTTTTGAGACCTGCACCTAGCTTTGCCATCCAATGTGACAAATGTAATCCATTTAATACAGTCTTCAAATATATGGACTTATTTCACTTGTATATTTATCTTTTTGTCCATGTTACTAATATCCACATTCGGTCTCTTCAGTGATGCCAAATAAGATCAATAGTCCTGCGATGTCACTTTCTGTGATGTCACTTCTTGTGATGTTACATGCAAATTAGAGGGGCCTCACATCTTCCCTCTCGCCCGGGGCCCCAGAAGTTCTAGGACCGGCCCTGCATTGATGGCACAGATCAGGACTGTGGTGCAATGGCAGAGTTGTGCAAGGTCCTAAGATATTCAGCGTATACAGTGGATGGTCGATGTTGTCGGAGTTGTGCAGAGTCCTAAGATATGCAGTGGAGGGTCGGTGTCAGAAGTACGGGTTCGGACTCGGAGAACATTTACACTGCTGCATGGGACCCCAGAACCAGATGGAAAAGTTACTTGTGTTCTGTAACCACGTTTCCGGTAGATACATAATCTTCTTATTATGCATTAATCTCTCCAGGCTTCAGATTGGTCTGGAAAACGTTTCTCCAGCGATGGCTCTCCACTGCCACCAGGTGGCGCCATGCTATTCCAGACGCAACTCTGCCTGCAGACATAACGACACAAGAGAATATTTATTTATTTGGGGGGGTTTATAAAGCACTGCAATACACCAAGTTAGCCTCTGAGTGCTTTTTTTCGGAGACAAACATTTAGCAGGCTTCTCCAACGAGTAGCTTTTGAACTTCTGGTAGTTCTCCAGCTACTCGTAAGTAGCTTTCCTGTGTGCAGTTCAACTACTATCTTAGTAGTTTTGCTTGGTTGAATTGTTATATATTTACCAAAATTGAAAAGTGTGTATTTAAGACAAAAGTGTGTGTATTTTCAGAACTCATAAGTTGATGTTTGAAGAAAAATTGATGCATTTCCCAATATATTTGACATTTGAGTGATAAATCGTGATGTTGGAGAGAATTTTACTAATATTATGTACTTGGTGCCAAGGGCATTGCAGTTATGACTGTTATGTATTATCCATGGAGAAGCATTCAACATTGACAAAGCATTTTTTTAACTTTACTTATGGCAACCGTGCCTGTTGCACTGAGATGATCACGGCTTGTATTCTTGCATATGGTGTCCACTAATGTTACCTTGTCTGATGTCAATATTACAACTCTAACAATATTAGTAGCTTGGGCATTTTCATAGAACAAACAGCTCTTATTACAGAAAAGGGTGGAGACCTCTGGATTAGAGGGTTTGCAAATGTGTAGGGTGACAGTGATTCTAAGCCAAGTGGTGCCATAACAAGTGGAAAGCAGATGTTTCACAGCAGGGAAAAAGTTGTCAGGTGATGGGAGCTGGTTTTAGGCATCTAACAAGACTGGGTCGGGCTTGGGGGAGGCATCAGAGAAGGTTAAGCATACGATAGTTTGAGTTTTTAGCGGTCTTCTGAATCTGATGAAGACATCTTCAAGTCTTAGATGCCTTGTAAGGGAGTTTCTTAGGGATGATTATAGCATGTTAAGGCCCTGCATCCAAACTTCTTTTATCGGTACAAAAGTAGTTGGTGATCTCTGATGCCTGCTTTGTGGACGAGGCGTAGGGATTTGAAATGTAGGGACTGTATTTCAGATGTGACTTGGTCATAGAGATTCAGACCAAACAAGAGGAATGCAGCATGATTCTGGACCAGTTGTAGATAAGGTATAGATTTATTGGAGATGCCAGTGTAGTTGCAGTAGTTGCTGCGGGGTATCACTGCTTTGAGTAGAATTGCAATTTTTTGGGTGAGGTGAAGGAGACTAAGATAGATACCTTGAAGTATGCCCGAATGGTGGAAGGCAGCTATTGAGACAGTGTTTATATGAGGTATAAAGGTGAAGAGACTATTGTCGAATGCACATCCATGCTGCACTCTTTTTCCACTGGCTGGAGAGTGGGGGTGCCCAAGACCTCATTCCAGGAGAATGGAAGAAGGGGCTGTGAGACGGATCCCATAACCAGTATTTTGGTACTCTCACCATTCATGCACAGTCAGTTATTCTTCATCCCATGATGCAGCAGTACAAGACTTTCACTGAGTTGTCAGAGTTGTCGTAAAGATTGATATGTAGCTGGGTATCATCAGTGTACATATGATATCCTAGGATGGAGGAGGCAAGGATCCTAGTGATGGGAGTCATGAAAACATTGAACAGTACAGGTGATAAAGCTCAACTTTGCAGGACACCACAAGTGACTGCAGTAGATGTGGAGAGGAATGGGCCCAATTTCACCTGATAGGAATGGGCCCAGTTTCACTTGATGAGTGTGGTTTGGAAGGAAAAAAAGCAATATAACACAGTCTAATTTATGCCAACTGTCGCATTCAAGCCGGCAAAAAGGACATGATGGTCAGTGGTTTTGAATGCTACAGAGAGGTCCAGAAGGATTAAGGCACAAAGTATGCCTTGTTCTCAATGTCATCTGATGTCTAGAAGCATAGATTATGTGCCCCTCTCAGGTCTGAGGCCTGATTGAAAGTCACTTAGGAGACTATGAGCTGCCAGGTGAAAGGAGAGTTGGTGTGCTATTTCTGTTTTGAATGCCTTGGGAACACGTGGTAGGCTGGAGATTGGTCTATAGCTGGTGAGAGTAGATGGATGTGATGATTAGCGATTGAGGGATGAGACCACTTGAGAGAGAGGCATTGATTTGATTGATGATGAGTTGGAGCACTTCAATTAGGCACCAACAAAGGTGCTGAAGTCAGTTCCTAAACTCATTCCATGCCCCAGTGAGGCAAGCTGACAAAAAGCAATGACAGCAACAAACACAGCACATAACTTGTTTGCATTCCCTGACACCATATTAGTCACAGAACTAAATCTTCATGGGAGGAGAGTTGGCATTGTTTAAGGCGATGGTCACTACAATGGCCAACTAGTTTATGTGATCCATTTGCCTCCGATTTCATGCCCACATACAAGGTCAAGCCATGACAATAGACAACCAAAAAGCAAACACCCAATGTGGCTTCTCAGTGGCTGGCAAAATGACAACAGTCAGTTTTCTTCACCAGGCCACTGTCCATTGACTTACAGAAAAATGTGTAAATCCAGTGCCTGGAATGGTCCCTTTTTGTTTCCTCTGTGCTGTCAATACTAATCCTTGTGTCAGAGTCAGGCATCATGCCTAATACCAGTTCTTCCTCTGTCACCACTGGACCACACAGGGAGAGCCTTTCAGAGTGGTGTTGCCCTTATGTCAAAGGGGATATTGTACCCTAATGGCATATCTAAGGAACGTTAATGGGTCCTGAGATCCCCGCATAACCCTCATACTGTCATGCTACGTTGCATAACTGTATCTTAGGAGACCCCTGGAGCATTGTGCGGCTCTTCTTCAGCAAGGGCAGCATCCGGTGCACCCAACCCTGGGGTCATTATCTCACGTGGTTCCCTGATTGTCTCCCTTGAGGGTCATGCTGATAACCCAAGACAAAATTCAACTCTTTGAAAAGGTTCTTGCTTCGCAGCTGTCAGCTAAGGGACACCTTTGAGACCTCTTAGGTGCCCTGGTACTCTCTGGTGTGTAACTACAAAAACAAGCTGTAGCCCCCACCTTTGTCATCTCAGAAATCACATCCTGATACAGGATCAGTACTCTGAGAGGGATATTCTCAAGAACGTGCGATAATCATCGCCAAAAAAGGCTAACGCACTTTTTCATATCGCCGTCTATCGCGGGAAAATAACTCTGTGTTAACGTCGTATTCTCAACACGGTGGTAACATGCGATAGTCTCCCGATAACGCGTCAAATGGCCACGATAACATCACCATGACGGCGATAAAAATCCAAACCCGAACGCGGAAAAAGTCGTGATGGGCCCAACCGCGATACCAAACCAGCGATAAGCTGCGCCAGCCTGCAAGTCCCACAAGTCAGGCGGCCAAAATCACTATAAAAGCGGCAGCCAAAAACACAAACAAGACCCAAACAAATGCGAAGCACCATGGAGGTAGCCAGAGCAAGAACAGAGGACAACCAGAACCCCACAAGCCCCACGGAGGACCAGTCTGGGACCATCATTGGGGAGACGGTGGCAGGAGTCGGGGGACCGGACACTGCACAACATGACCTGAGCCAACAGCAACAGGGTGAGTAACGACCAGGGACTGGGAAGACGGGGGGAGATGGGCACAATGGCACACATGCACAAGTAAGTATAGCACATCTGCGGACAAACCATGCCCAAGAGTCACAACTCCGACCAAGGGCCCAATTTACCCAAGTCTGCAACAGCTCAGCACTGCATAAGCACAGAAGTGAAAGGCACACCACCTGAAAGGGATAAGGGCCAGCAAAATCAGACCCGAAGGGGCAAATCACCCACAATGCAGCACACACACTAGATGCAGAGCACCCCAACATTGACAACAATGTGGTACAAACTGCAACACTTTCACAACAGAACAGAGGACACAACTGCTGCCGCCTGTGTTTAGAAAATGGCCATTCGCATTTGGCATAGCAGGAAACGGTGAGATGACAATGTACAAGTACAACCTCACATCCCTGATGGTGTAGAAATGCCAAGTGTCCCGCTTCAAATAGGCGTCTCCTCATACACAGTCACAATGTACCATGCAGTCTGACAGTAAACTTGCACAATGCGTGAACATACATGTGAACACAATGTCAATCTGCATTTCCCTTCACATTGCAGAGGGAGAATCAACACCTCCTGCAGAGCAGACCCAACAACACAGCACTGATGATGAAGAGGATCTCCCCAACATCTACACCGACGCACTCCAACAGCTCAGGGACAGCTCCGGCACACCACCTCCAGGAGCAGGGCAGCCCAGCTGCATCCATGAGACCCCACCCCTGCACAGGCCACACAGCAGGAAGCACCCACCAACACAGCTGTCTCCCAGGACCCCACAACCAACATATGGCCTCCCAACGCCGTGTGTTAGGGTGCCAGGAGGAGATGTCTGACCAGCTGCGGGTGGGGTTCGACCTCATGGCAGCCAAACTGGATGCCATACGTGGGTGTCTAAGTCCCATCAGGGACCACTCACAGTCCCTAACGGACACCCACTGTCCGCTCCTTGCTCTACAACAAGCCATGGCTGACATCGCTGGAGTCATGACTCTGAGACAAGAACAACTGTCCAGTCAGAGTGGCCCCAGCGATGTCATCCGTGAGTTGGGACACATAAGGAGAATGATGGAGAGCTTGGAGCGGATGCAGGCGGAAAGAATGTGTGCCACGGCTGCACACCAGCGAGATGTAGCTGTGATCTTCCATGCCCTGCAGATCCTCGTCATGGCATTGCCACCACAAGGCCTGGCGCGGATGGATGCTGGTGCCACTACTACATCCACATCTCCTCTCCCTGAAGTGTCAGTGCCACACAGTGCGGCAGATTTCCCACCTCCATCCCCTGATGTGTCACTGCCACACAGTGATGCAGACAGAACACCCCCACCCGCATGTGAGGGACCTGACTCATCAGAGGACGAAGATGATGATGAATCTGGCTTTGTGGCTAGAATCAAGTGTTAGAATTCATCTCCGCCATGTGGCAGTGTTCAGCTTGGTTCTGATCTCTGCATCATGCCCTGGAATAACACCTCCCACTGTCCCCCCCATACACCGAGCAACACTCACCTTGGACCTCGACATGGACTGCCATATTTGGTGTGGTTACCAATGACACAGCAATCACACTGCGGACTGTAGTATTCCACTCCCTATGAACTTGTCAATCCCGAAAGGACTCTGGCTGGCCCTACACGGGGCAACAATGTAAAGTGGGGTTTGCATGGCCCTTTACTGGCCCAGCTTCAACACTCTACTGAATGTGAATAAAACATCCCAATTCACACTGATATGTCATGGCCATGACCATTTAAGAATGAAAGTATGGATGAATGTAGGGACAGTGGTTCCACAAAAGAGGCACTCCCTGGGTAATGCTATCAATGCGCATGTATGGCCGTGACCCAGATAGGCATTGAGACACACATTGTCATTCAAATCAACACTCATCACAGTTGAATACAAGTGAAGCTGCGTAGACTTTATTAGCATACGCGTGTCAGTACAGGCAAGATAAGTGCCACAACATGCAGACCAATGCAGCAGTATGTCAGAATGAGGAACCTTGCCAAGCGCCGCTATCCACTCCGGGGGAGTGCCTCACCTTTCACAGGTGTGTGTTAACACGCGTTGTTTTCCGCTCATGTTTTTGGAGTCCAGGCGAGGGCAGCCATGTCCACTGTTGTCGTGGGATATGTGACCAGATCTCCAAGATGCAACAAGGTGTCGGGACATGTGCATCAGTTCCAATCAGTTGTGGCTGCAGGTACGTAGTTACTCGTCCATGAAAGCGATTGCAGCTTCATAGGCTAACATTTCCAACATGAGGTCGGTGTCGACTTCATCAAACAGGACGGCGAGGCAATCCATTAGCAGGTCCGGACAGATGTGCTGCGTCCACCCCCTTTCACCAATTAGCACTACAGCCCAATATGGGAGAGGTTCAATGTGGTCACTGCACACGAGGATTTGTGCAATCTCCCAGGTCCAGCTGCCAGCATGTATGCCAAGTATCAAGGCATCCCATAAACGGGTATCACGGTGACACTCCTGGTCGTGGGCCAACAGGGGGCGCACACACATGTTAAAATCCAGTTCAGCTACCGTCCTGTTGGATAGGCAGACATCCATGGACCACTCGAACATGCACGATCGACAATGTAACACAGGCTGAACGCAGGTGACGTTGGCAAGGCGGAAGCTTAGCCGGTAACTGATCCGCAGCAGTACCAATGGCAGTGCCCCCAGTGAATGCAGCATTCGTGCACTGTACAGTTCCACGTGACAGGGGTTGTGCATGTGTCCGGGATGTTTGGCTATTGCGTTAATGGCCCTTGTGGAAGCGGCACTGTTCTGACCTGCGCCAGTTCTGTGGATGAAATGCCACATCTCGTATCAATGAGTTGTTATAGTGTGCACCGGTTGTACGCCTGGGATGTTGTGGGAGTAAGTGTGAAGGCCATTCCATGCAAGATAACTTCGAGCAAGGACTTCTGTGTGTGGGGTGTGTATACATTGGTCTTTCGTCTGGCTGTGCGTAGTGTGGGAGTCGTCATCAGCTGCTATAGTATCTGTCAAGGGGTGCCGGGCACATGCAATTCCGAGGTCGGAGGTGCAGATGTGCTTCCGCCTGATAGTTCAGACAAAGGAGCTTTCATCCCTAGTGTAAGTTTGTTATCTGCTTGCATTCATAGGATGTGAAGTGGCTTGTTGGGTGGGGTGGGATGAGTGGGACTTTGTGATTCATTATTGACATGACTTGCATGTGGCATATGAGCGGCATCACTGTGTGTTACGTTGCCTCACAGCTGCCCCTCCCTCCCCCCGTACCCATTTACTTATGTGCGCTGTGCGATTGCATCACTTGCACTCCTACGGCACAGTATTGTCATGCCTGTCTGCCCATGTCCACAAGCCTGACAACGACACTGTGATGTTGGCCGTTGAAGGTGGTGGGCCACGTGAGTGTAGGCCTATGTAAAGGATAGGGCGGACACAGATGTAGAGTACATGCCTAGCTGAACTGGCGCTGCTAATGTGGCTGGGCATTTTGCTCATGCTGCGGCAATACAGTTATACTTTACAGAACAAGGGTCCCACACATATAGGAGTGCAGAATTAAAATTTCACAATTTCATAATAAAAATTGGAATTTAACAAGTGTTTTAATATAAGGATAGAGATTTAATGCGAAAGTCTATAAAACAAGGGAATGATAACACGTGAAAAATAAGGTGAGCAACCGTAGCAAGGCAGAGGGAAATCAGCCGATTTCCTTACCCCAGGCAAGTGACTTAAAACGTGACTTTTCAGTATGCTTGAATATAAATAAACAAAAGTCACAGTAAGGGTTAACATCTCATACTCCACAGAAAATATAGATAGCGGTATAGAGTTGAGAATGTTTTTGTTGACGACGTTTCAATCCCGCAGAGAGTATCGGGATCTCATCAGGACTACTAAATGAAAACAGGTGCCTGAGAAGTTGCCTGGATAAGTAAGAAGGAGGGAAGGGGAGGAAGGGGAAGAAGCAATAAAATAAATTAAAACCATGGGAAAGGGAAATTGGAAGGGAAGGGAAGAGGGGAGGAAAGGGAAGAGGGAGTAAATGATAAGGAATGAAATCCAATGAGAGAGATAATGAGAGGTAGGGAGAAATAGGGAGGATTGAAAGTGAGTTGAATAAGTGTGTGAGGGTGAAGGGAAGATAGAGAGAGCGGAGGAGCGGAGGAAAGTAGTGATATTGAAATCAGAGTCAGGGGATGAGTAAGAGGGTAGAAAGGAGAGAATAAAGGGGTAGACCAGAAAGTGAGGGACTGTGCGGCATGGAGGAAGGGTCTAAGGGGTGAGTCAGAAGGAGAAGGACTAACCAGATGAACGGCAATAGTAAGAGCCGCGATGTGGGGGGCCGAGGCGAGATGCTGGCGGTAGATTCCGCCAGGAGCAGGCAGGAGTCAGAAGGTATCCGGGGGTATCTGGAAAAGGAAGGTAGGCTGTGAAAAGAAATGGCGCCAAGTGTGGAAAAGGAAGGGGTGCAATAGGTAGGAATCTTACCGTAGGAATGGTTGAGGTGTCTTGAGGGGGTAGTAGCTCCCAGCCGGGAGACTGCAGGGTGAGTGGGCGTGCCGGACGGCAGGCCGCATTTGGCGATTAAGTCAACGTAGCCCCGGAATCGGGAATGAGAGCCGTGCGCCCGCTCGTAGGCTAAGGGAAGGGGGTAACGGGTAAGTATGGCGAAATGGGAGTGAGGGGACAGTATAGGCAATGAGAGAGTGTAAAATGCTGCTGGCGCAGGCTTACCTGATGCGGGAGGGACACGGACGGCTGTGGGATCAGGGTGCCAGCGTGCAAGGGCGGATGATGCCGGCCGGCTGAATGGAGCTCTGCGAGGTAGCTGTGAGCCTACGTGGTAATAGGGCACCGGAAGTGACGGTGTATATAGCCACGAGTAAAAACTGGTCGGCGTCGGGGTGGCGGCCATATTGGAGAGGGAAAGGAGAGCGAGGTGAGCGTCGTAGGGTGGCGGCCATATTGGAGAGGGGTGTGGGAACGATCTGAATGAGTGCACTAGAGAATAGATCAGAAAGGTGCAGAAGGCATGAGAAGATGTTCTCCATAGGGAATAAGGAAGAAACCAAGGGGGGAATACAAGGAGAGCCAAGAGAGAAGAAGAGGAAATAGGAAAAGAAATGAGTTGATACAAGTGGGAATAAGAAAGCGAAAATAAAAATAATATTAATAGCAGGGAGAGCCAGAGGAAGGAGGAATGAAGTAAATATATTCCATTAGGAATATGAAAACAAAATAAAAATAATAATAAAAATAATAACAGGGAAAGGATAAGGGGAGAGCCAGAGGAGTAGAAGAAGAAATAAGAGAGCGGGGCGAATAGGCTAGAGTTAGGGAGAGTAGTGAGGGGGACAATGTATGGAGACGTAGAGAGTAAGAAGTAGTGGGGAATGAGGTTGGGAAACTGAGATACAGTATGCGGGAGAAAGAGTGACAGTTAGCATTATAGTGTGGACACTTAAACCGCAATACACTGTGTATTAGGGAGGCTTACAACAGGTTAGACCAGTCCTCCAGGCGATTAAGTCCTGTGTGGAGACTGTCTGTGCGTATAATCCATTTTAATTCCTCCTTGTTGAGAATACCCGTAATGTTCGTACTTCTCGGTGGTTGGAGGATCACTGCGATAACTTGCCACCTTATTTGGTCCTCCGTGTGATTCAATGCGGCAAAATGTTCAACAAGAGGTGCATTAGGTGTCGCACAACGTATCCGACTTCTGTGTTGGCAGATCCGGATCCTGATTTTTTGTGTCATCTGTCCTATATATATTAAGTTGCATGGGCAAAAGATGGCGTATATAACATTGGCAGTGTTACAATTGGAAAAATTCGATAAAGTGACATCAATATTGGCATGAACAAACTTCTTAGTGTCATTAGTAAGATGGCAAACACTACAACCTCCGCATTTGAAATGTCCTAGTACAGGTGGCAGTCCCCATATTTGCCTGAGTGTGGTTTTGTTGTTACTGCTGGGAAGGGCTGCTATGACAAGGTGATCTTGTATACTTTTATTTTTCTTAAATGAAAAAGGGGACGTTCTAAATTCATACTCCCTGCATTGAGTGTGGGCCAATGTTTGAGAATACTTTTCCTAACTGAGTTGGAGATAGATGAGAATGTAGTAACACAGACTAGTTTGTCGCTGTTGTTTCTATCTTTGGGGCTCAACAAGGTGTCTCTTGGGCAGTACCACGCGCGTTTCATGGCTGTTTACACTAATTTACGCGGGTAGCCTCTGCTTATCAATTTTTTAGTTAGGATTTTTGCTTCCCTAAAATAATCCTCCTTGCGGTAGCAATTTCGGCGCAAACGCAGGAATTGGGAGTAAGGAAGGGAGTCACGTAAGGCCCTAGGATGATGACTATTATAGGCCAGCAAAGTGTTTCTCTCTGTAGGTTTGCGGTATAGGGAGGTGTAGAGTGTCCCTTCGTGTGCAATGATTTTAAGATCAAGGAAGGCAATCTCCTGTTTACTCATATTTATGGTAAAATTAAGGCCATTACAATGGTTGTTCAACCAATCTTTGAAGTGTAACAAGTCCGAGTCTGTACCTTTCCAAATGAGGAAAATATCGTCAATATAACGTTTCCATTCAAGGATGTTGGCTCTGAAAGGGTTATGGGGTGACAATATTCGTTGTGTCTCTAGAAAATCCATGTATAGTATGGCAAAGTTTGGAGCGAAAACTGCGCCCATACTAGTGCCTTTAACCTGTTGGTAGAAATTACCATTAAACAAGAAAAAGTTCCTTGTAATGCATATTTTCAGAAGGTGTAGTAGAAAGGAGGTAGGGACTGGGTACCTAACTCGAACTCCTTGATTGACAGCAACTCCAAAACCATGACTGACATTGACTCTATTCCCATTTTTAACCTCTCCAATTACCAACTGTCTGAGGTTGAAATTGATTTACTTAGCAAAGGTCTCTCATTTGTCCCCACCGTCAAACCTGACCTCCTCCAACTCCAGATTGAATTGTTACGTTTCTTTAGAAAACTACGTCTCCATGCCTTTTTTCTTGAGAGAACCTTTACCCCTTCCGCAGCCTTCACTGCATTCCGGCCACCCTCCACCTTTTCTCCCCACAATGCAGCATACCAGCTGAGATTGTCACCTTTGAGAAACTCGTACTCAAAGACCTTGTTGACCACGAAACATCTCATAGATACACCCCATACAATCTCACACTGCTTGAGAAAACGCACTCTACGAACTCAAAAAGATTGATAATTTAATTATCAAACCAGCAGATAAGGGCGGAGGTATAGTGCTTCAGGAGATTGATAGCTACACTCAAGAAATTCTAGGACAACTTTCCAGATTAGACCATTATCGCAAGCTTCCATCTGACCCTACCAAGGAGATTCAGAAACTCATTTTTGATATCACAAATGAAGGGCTGACCCAGGGTTTTCTCAGCAAGAACGAATTCCTTTACCTCAATACCAAATCACCCCGTACCCCCGTAATATATAACCTGCCTAAAATGCATAAAAATGCCACCACACCTCCTGGCCGACCGATTGTATCTGGATGCGGTTCGATTCTCGAGCCTCTTGGCAGATATATTGACCACTTTATTAAAGACTTCATCCCTGACACCCTTTGTTACATTAAAGACACCATGACCATGATCAACCTTGTAGAAACCCTCCCCTTTGATCCCCTTGACTGCTTTCTCTGCACTCTTGACGTAGAGTCCTTGTACACCAACATCCCCAAGGATGAGGGTATGGAGGTTCTTGAGATGTTCCTTAACTCCAGACCCCAACCCCACCCAGTCCCTACCTCCTTTCTACTACACCTTCTGAAAATATGCCTTACAAGGAACTTTTTCTTGTTTAATGGTAATTTCTACCAACAGGTTAAAGGCACTAGTATGGGCGCAGTTTTCGCTCCAAACTTTGCCATACTATACATGGATTTTCTAGAGACACAACGAATATTGTCACCCCATAACCCTTTCAGAGCCAACATCCTTGAATGGAAACGTTATATTGACGATATTTTCCTCATTTGGAAAGGTACAGACTCGGACTTGTTACACTTCAAAGATTGGTTGAACAACCATTGTAATGGCCTTAATTTTACCATAAATATGAGTAAACAGGAGATTGCCTTCCTTGATCTTAAAATCATTGCACACGAAGGGACACTCTACACCTCCCTATACCGCAAACCTACAGAGAGAAACACTTTGCTGGCCTATAATAGTCATCATCCTAGGGCCTTACGTGACTCCCTTCCTTACTCCCAATTCCTGCGTTTGCGCCGTAATTGCTACCGCAAGGAGGATTATTTTAGGGAAGCAAAAATCCTAACTAAAAAATTGATAAGCAGAGGCTACCCGCGTAAATTAGTGTAAACAGCCATGAAACGCGCGTGGTACTGCCCAAGAGACACCTTGTTGAGCCCCAAAGATAGAAACAACAGCGACAAACTAGTCTGTGTTACTACATTCTCATCTATCTCCAACTCAGTTAGGAAAAGTATTCTCAAACATTGGCCCACACTCAATGCAGGGAGTATGAATTTAGAACGTCCCCTTTTTTCATTTAAGAAAAATAAAAGTATACAAGATCACCTTGTCATAGCAGCCCTTCCCAGCAGTAACAACAAAACCACACTCAGGCAAATATGGGGACTGCCACCTGTACTAGGACATTTCAAATGCGGAGGTTGTAGTGTTTGCCATCTTACGAATGACACTAAGAAGTTTGTTCATGCCAATATTGATGTCACTTTATCGAATTTTTCCAATTGTAACACTGCCAATGTTATATACGCCATCTTTTGCCCATGCAACTTAATATATATAGGACAGACGACACAAAAAATCAGGATCCGGATCTGCCAACACAGAAGTCGGATACGTTGTGCGACACCTAATGCACCTCTTGTTGAACATTTTGCCGCATTGAATCACACGGAGGACCAAATAAGGTGGCAAGTTATCGCAGTGATCCTCCAACCACCGAGAAGTACGAACATTACGGGTATTCTCAACAAGGAGGAATTAAAATGGATTATACGCACAGACAGTCTCCACACAGGACTTAATCGCCTGGAGGACTGGTCTAACCTGTTGTAAGCCTCCCTAATACACAGTGTATTGCGGTTTAAGTGTCCATACTATAATGCTAACTGTCACTCTTTCTCCCGCATACTGTATCTCAGTTTCCCAACCTCATTCCCCACTACTTCTTACTCTCTACGTCTCCATACATTGTCCCCCCTCACTACTCTCCCTAACTCTAGCCTATTCGCCCCGCTCTCTTATTTCTTCTTCTACTCCTCTGGCTCTCCCCTTATCCTTTCCCTGTTATTATTTTTATTATTATTTTTATTTTGTTTTCATATTCCTAATGGAATATATTTACTTCATTCCTCCTTCCTCTGGCTCTCCCTGCTATTAATATTATTTTTATTTTCGCTTTCTTATTCCCACTTGTATCAACTCATTTCTTTTCCTATTTCCTCTTCTTCTCTCTTGGCTCTCCTTGTACTCCCCCTTGGTTTCTTCCTTATTCCCTACGGAGAACATCTTCTCATGCCTTCTGCACCTTTCTGATCTATTCTCTAGTGCACTCATTCAGATCGTTCCCACACCCCTCTCCAATATGGCCTCCACCCTACGACGCTCACCTCGCTCTCCTTTCCCTCTCCAATATGGCCGCCACCCCGACGCCGACCAGTTTTTACTCGTGGCTATATACACCGTCACTTCCGGTGCCCTATTACCACGTAGGCTCACAGCTACCTCGCAGAGCTCCATTCAGCCGGCCGGCATCATCCGCCCTTGCACGCTGGCACCCTGATCCCACAGCCGTCCGTGTCCCTCCCGCATCAGGTAAGCCTGCGCCAGCAGCATTTTACACTCTCTCATTGCCTATACTGTCCCCTCACTCCCATTTCGCCATACTTACCCGTTACCCCCCTTCCCTTAGCCTACGAGCGGGCGCACGGCTCTCATTCCCGATTCCGGGGCTACGTTGACTTCATCGCCAAATGCGGCCTGCCGTCCGGCACGCCCACTCACCCTGCAGTCTCCCGGCTGGGAGCTACTACCCCCTCAAGACACCTCAACCATTCCTACGGTAAGATTCCTACCTATTGCACCCCTTCCTTTTCCACACTTGGCGCCATTTCTTTTCACAGCTTCCACTTCCTTTTCCAGCCAGATACCCCCGGATACCTTCTGACTCCTGCCTGCTCCTGGCGGAATCTACCGCCAGCATCTCGCCTCGGCCCCCCACATCGCGGCTCTTACTATTGCCGTTCATCTGGTTAGTCCTTCTCCTTCTGACTCACCCCTTAGACCCTTCCTCCATGCCGCACAGTCCCTCACTTTCTGGTCTACCCCTTTATTCTCTCCTTTCTACCCCTCTTACCTATCCCCTGACTCTGATTTCAATATCACTACTTTCCTCCGCTCCTCCGCTCTCTCTATCTTCCCTTCACCCTCACACACTTATTCAACTCACTTTCAATCCTCCCTATTTCTCCCTACCTCTCATTATCTCTCTCATTGGATTTCATTCCTTATCATTTACTCCCTCTTCCCTTTCCTCCCCCTCTTCCCTTCCCTTCCAATTTCCCTTTCCCATGGTTTTAATTTATTTTATTGCTTCTTCCCCTTCCTCCCCTTCCCCTCCTTCTTACTTATCCAGGCAACTTCTCAGGCACCTGTTTTCATTTAGTAGTCCTGATGAGATCCCGATACTCTCTGCGGGATTGAAACGTCGTCGACAAAAACATTCTCAACTCTATACCGCTATCTATATTTTCTGTGGAGTATGAGATGTTAACCCTTACTGTGACTTTTGTTTATTTATATTCAAGCATACTGAAAAGTCACGTTTTAAGTCACTTGCCTGGGGTAAGGAAATCGGCTGATTTCCCTCTGCCTTGCCACGGTTGCTCACCTTATTTTTCACGTGTTATCATTCCCTTGTTTTATAGACTTTCGCATTAAATCTCTATCCTTATATTAAAACACTTGTTAAATTCCAATTTTTATTATGAAATTGTGAAATTTTAATTCTGCACTCCTATATCTGTGGGACCCTTGTTCTGTAAAGTATAACTCCACCCTTGGTCCCCGCTGACTTCCAGGGTTTCCTTGTTCTTTTGCTATACCTAAGCGGCAATACAGTTACACACAACACTTGGCATGTATAATCCTGGACCCCGAGCGGTCTTGCGCTCCTTCATTACTCCGTTCGTGCGAGCCCGCCCTCCGGGTGCATGCTACATTGCAACATTGTCGCTTACAGGGGGGGACGACTTAGCTACATGTCCAAGCTATTACCCACTGCCTGAGGTGACATGGTTGCGTCCGCTGTCCACAGCACAATGTAATGTGGTAGGGCCCGGGGCCATCATTCATGCATAATGACCACACGGACACACTTGGCTAGATAGTGGAACTGGCTACGGGCACGTGCTCCCGGACCCTTTTTATTACCAGGATCACATATCCAGTGACGCCTGTGCTGGATGGGTGTGGGGTGAGTGTGAGCCAGCCCTCAGTGAGTGGTTGGTGTTGGCAACAACTTGAACAGTGATCACTATTAAAGCGGAAACAGAAAACACCAACATAACACTAACAACTGCGAAGCACCATGGAGGTAGCCAGAGCAAGTACAGAGGTCACCCAATATTCAATCAGAAGGGTCCATGACTTGTGGTGCACTGAGATAGTGGCACCAGAGCTGGGCGTGCTCATGTGAAGAAATTGTCAATGATTGAGTCCCTTCGGGATATTCCTGCCGCAGCTGCAGTGGGGTGTGTTACACCTGCCTCAACTTCATCATCATCGTCCCAGGTCTTCCACACTGCCTGAGGTGACATTGTTGCGTCCGCAGTCCACAGCACGTGACTCAATCATAAAGGGTCCATGAGCTGTGGTGCACAGTTAGTGGCACCTGTGGCGCTCAGGGGGTGCGCAGCGAGCGATGATGCGTGGTCCGGGCGGGCCGCACTGGGAGCAATGTCTTTTGCCTATTGAATTCTGCCTCAATATGGCCACGTGGCGTTGACTTGTGGTGCACAGAGTTAGTGACACCTGTGGCGCTCAGGGGGTGCGCAGCCAGCGATGATGCGTGGTCCGGGCGGGCCGCACTGGGAGCAATGTCTTTTGCCTATTGAATTCTGCCTCAATATGGCCACGTGGCGTTGACTTGTGGTGCACAGAGTTAGTGGCACCTGTGGCGCTCAGGGGGTGTGCAGCCAGCGATGATGCGTGGTCCGGGCGGTCCGCACTGGGAGCAATGTCTTTTGCCTATTGAATTCTGCCTCAATATGGCCACGTGGCGTTGACTTGTGGTGCACAGAGTTAGTGGCACCTGTGGCGCTCAGGGGGTGCGCAGCCAGCGATGATGCGTGGTCCGGGCGGGCCGCACTGGGGTCAATGTCTGTTGCCTACTGGACTGCGTCATCTGCAATCGCGACTCGATCTGAATTGTGAGCCCTGCTGACCGCAGTGTAGGCCGGAGGTAGAGGTCAGCAAGGGCCCGCAGCCACGTGACGTTGACTTGTGGTGCACAGAGTTAGTGGCACCTGCGGCGCTCAGGGGGTACGCAGCCAGCGATGATGCGTGGTCCGGGCGGGCCGTACTGGGGTCAATGTCTGTTGCCTACTGGACTGCGTCATCTGCAATCGCGACTCGATCTGAATTGTGAGCCCTGCTGACCGCAGTGTAGGCCGGAGGCAGAGGTCAGCAAGGGCCCGCAGCCACGTGACATTGACTTGTGGTGCACAGAGTTAGTGGCATCTGTGGCGCTCAGGGGGTGCGCACTCAGCGATGATGCGTGGTCCGGGCGGGCCGCACTGGGGTCAATGTCTGTTGCCTACTGGACTGCTTCATCTGCAATCGCGACTCGATCTGAATTGTGAGTCCTGCTGACCGCAGTGTAGGCCGGAGGCAGAGGTCAGCAAGGGCCCGTAGCCACGTGACGTTGACTTGTAGTGCACAGAGTTAGTGGCACCTGTGGCGCTCAGGGGGTGCGCAGTCAGCGATGATGCGTGGTCCGGGCGGGCTGCACTGGGGTCAATGTCTGTTGCCTACTGGACTGCGTCATCTGCAATCGCGACTCGATCTGAATTGTGAGTCCTGCTGACCGCAGTGTAGGCCGGAGGCAGTATCCAGCACACACATAACTCCGTGGTGCTGTGCGGCTGGGTGCACTGGGGGCCTGTGTCGCGGAAGCCAGCGTTCGGCTGAGGAGGCTGGCGGTCACGGCGGCGGACTCGTGGCAGGGTGAGGGGCGCCGCCCTGGCAGACGCGCTGGCCATCCCGGAAATGAACCACGCCCAGAGCCCCGGCCTATTTATTCACACTCCTACGCTGGGCTGGCGTACGCCGGACAAGCCCACTCCGCTTACGCTTACAGGGGGGGACGGCACAGCTACATGACCGAGGTCTTCCCCACTGCCTGAGGTAACATGGTTGCGTCCACTGTCCACGACACTGCAAACACCTGCAGTATATGTCCATATGGATAGGTCTGTGCTCTGCATACTGAGGTCTGTCCAGCACATCACTGCCACACTTGGCATTGTGTGCATTCTTATTCATGGGTGACTTGCCTCCTTCACACATACTTTGTTCCCACCTCTCCCCACATTCTGCTATTGTGTGGCTGAGGGGCCATGCCGTTTTCGGAACGTCTACTGTCCTGTTCTGCGCTGCCTCGGTGGTAGTAGCGGGGTCCGGGGGGGGGGGCTGTTGGTGGCGGCGGTGGGTGTTGTGGCCCTCTTGGGTCTCCAAGCTGCATGATCAGTGTCTCCATGGCATCTGTTGGTCTTCAGATGTGGCTCTGGGCTGGGCTCCCTTTCTACTACAGTTTGTCGTCCTGCTTAACACCAGTAAAAGGCAGGTGTTAAATCCCTGCTGCTAACGTGCCTTATCGCCTGTTTTTGGTTTGCATCGCAGATCTGGCAGGAAGTTGAGAATATCGCGAAGTGGTATTCTCGTGTGTTTTTGCACGGGAACGCCTATCATTAGCGTTAGTTGTCTCTCTCATCTGTGGCGATGTTTTTTGCGGCAGCTATCGCTGGTAAACTGGCAATGTGGGCAGTTTGCACCAGCTTGAGAATGGGGCGATAATTCTTTCGCCACTTTTGCTGCGCTAAAGTGCAGATAACTCGGCGATAAGTCCTTGAGAATATGCCCCTGAGACTGATAACTTACACAGGAGCCCAGAACTTCCTTCGGTTGACATTCAGTATTTCAGTTCAGTACTCTCTCACCAATTTGCTCTCACAATCCACCTCCAACTAAGGAACACTAGGGTGTACTCCACCTCCACTTCTGAGAAATAACCTACTCCCAGTACCATACTGGTGGTTCCTCTGGGCAGCCCACATATGGGGGCATCTGAATACAGTTGGATTCTCCTGTCTTGCTACCTGGCTGCTAGCAGTCAAAACAAAAGCCCTTTTTTCCATTGGGGAGTTGAGGGAAGAGCCCCTCTCTCTGTCGTGTAGTTCCTACAGTACCCATGCAGGACCTGCGCGTTTGGATAACATAAACCGTGGGCTTGGTGATAGACTGATTCTGTGCTCCCCCACCGCGTATGTTAGCCTGATTTGCATTAGCTAGATCACAGTGCCACTAGAATCTCCTCTTATCAGGGAGAGATTAGTTTCTGGCAACCTTAGATCATGACAACCCAAATTCCTCAATCGTGGAAACAATATACTACTTTTCGCTCAGTCACTCGTGCTTACTTATTCAGTTTGTCTCAGAGAGTTACACAGAATAAACAGTCTGGGCGTTTCAATAAGTATTTATTGAACAGTTGTTATTCTAGTGTAAAATATATGTGCTGCGGCAACCAGCAGACAATAGCAGAGATATATTATCAGCAGTACAATAAAAGCAAAGGGATAGAACAGTTCTACCATATTTCAATAATCATGAATACATACATGAATATAAAAAGCATTATTAAAAGTGCGCGTACTCCTACGATGCCTAACTAGATGTACCTGAGTGTACCTAGCATATGTGTGTAGGTCTAAAAACCTAAGAGCCAAGAATCCTTCTAGGATGTAGTTGAACCCCCATACCTGAATAGAAAGAGTGTGGGCCCCCGTCCTGGTCTCGAGATGGACACCCCGCAAGGGCTGTGTAAGACCGCTGTCAGCTGGAGCGACTGCATGCAGGAGCCTCAGCGTCTCTGGTCAGTGTGTCAGCATGGAAGTCTTGGTTCCCTCTGTCTTACTGGGGTAAGATGTGGTATATTTATACCCTGAAGACTCTGGTTGCTTCGTATGGTTTGTATTGGCCCTTGTTAAGCGTGAGGAAGACGTCAGGGGTGAACTTTGTACATATATATTATGCAGGTGGTGTATTCCTAGAGAGCCATGCATAATTGATGAGTACAGTGTGGGCCTGTGTTTGGGAAAAACCCTGCTGTATTCAAAACCACAGACTAGATAACGTTCAGCCCTCAGAGCACGTTGTGTACTAGTGAGGACCAATGTAGGTGAAAGATCATGCCTATATAAGGAATCATGACTATAATAGGACATGTACAGTTATGACAGTAATAGGGCATATGCGGCTTTGACCATAATAGGGCAAGTACGAATATGACTGTATTAGGGCAAATATGAATACGTCCATTTTAGGGCATGTACGAACGGGTCTACATTAGGGCCTCTATACGGGACATAACACCCACTCCTCTTCCGAACAGGATGACAATGACCATGCTTAAAATCTGGACAATTTAAAAACATTTTAAAAGCAAGTAAAAACATGGTTTTAAAATTGTTTTAAAAAAACCTCAAAAAATGTTACAATTCAGCTATTTCCAATTGCCACTAAAAAAAGAAATGTCTATTTTGTTTCTTTATATAAGTTGCTTCACTCAAAGCAGAAGAAGGCCATGCTTTTCTCAAGCGAAAGTGTCAATTTAGGAAATGTTCCAAATTTGCTCGTTTATTATGAAAAACGAGTGGAGAAGCCGAATTCTTTCCCAGGACGCGATGAGCCAATTCGAGATTAAGTGTCCTGGCTGGGAAGCACAACATTATTGTTAGCTACTGCAGATGACAAATCCAACGCCTCACAGAGAACGTCAATCGCACATAGATGATATGTAGCACTGCCAACAGTCGGTGCTGCGGCAGCTTGTGCGGCAGTTGTTACCTGGGTGCCTGAGGAGGAGTCACCTAACCCAGCAGGAGCAAACGGCACCTGTGGATTCTCAAAGAATGCGTTCAACAGAATCGGAAGACGCTGGGGACAACGCAGAGCATGGGCCTTTAGGGGGTCCAGCATTGCATCCGTGTCCGGAGGCGCATCTGATGGAAATGTTAGACAAAGATCCAACGTGCATTCTTCTCCGCAAAGCAGGCATCGAAGAACAGGTAAGATGCAGTCTACCCAGACTGGTCGAAAGGATAGAAACCAGGAGGCATTGAGTTCTCGCAGGCAAGAAATGCCCAGAAGTTATACCATGCGTTCACGGTATTTCCGCTCCAGGAGCATGTTCGCCATTCCCTCGGGAATTGGGCCGTCCTTTGCGTAGCAGTAGTATTATGAATAGGACCCCTGCAACCAGTAATAGGATAAGCGGGAGTCCTCCAAATACGCTTCCCAATACGGAGTGTATAAAATTTGGGATTACTCCGAGGACTGTCTGAAAGGTGCTCAACAGTCCTGACCCTATGCTCTTAAATAGGTGTACAATACCGCTAGTATCAGACATATTGAAGATACGTCCCACCATTTCTACGAAATGAAAGGGGCAGTTTGTACATATAAGCGCCTGTATCTCAGTCGAGGTCCTTGCAACTTGATGAAGTTCATAGGTTTCTCGAGTGGAGGTTAAGGGCACGGGTTGCTGTAAAGGCATGGCTTGCAGTCTGCTCTGAGTATCAAATTGTATGAAAGAAACGTTCAGTGAAGGCCTCAGCGGCGCCTCCCTGACTGTGTTCAGTGGCGGAAACAATACTTGCATACAGCAAGTAACCCTGGAGTTAATAGTGACCAGATATGCGACGCCCGGAAGCATCCCACAGCAACCTTGACCATTTAGCATCAAGTAACTCCCATTCGAGAGCGGCTCGAAAACTGGCGGGATCACTGCAGCTGGGGTCCCAGTTATGTGACACGATAGGTTTGCTACTGAACCGTTACAGACTCCGTGTAGTGAAATATCCTGACACATGAGAGAACCGCTTAAAGCGTTTTTGCAGTTTGTACCACTCAGATACACTTCTCGATCCCCATTCCGGCATCGGTATCTATATGGTAACTCCCAAGTTTCTTTAATGTAACCCTTACCCATCTTTTCATATTTGCCTGCCTGCCTTTGCTCAAGGCAATATTGAAACTGAAACGTAGTGACCGGCAGAGTGATTTGGCCATGAATTAGCCATTCAGTTGATGGTCATTCGGCTACAGTGAATGGTAACCTTTCCAGTTTCTCAATACGCAGCATTGTATATTTGGCTCCCCTTGGTGCCATTTCTGTCTGTTTATCAGTCAGATTGTATTCTGAAAACAGAGACGTGGTGTTTATAAAACGCCAGGGCACATAGCCACATAGCCGGCACATAGCCTGCACGCAGAGATTGCAGCGTCCAGCTTAGCATCATAATAGAACGTAGCTGAGATTGCCTGTGTTGTAACAAGGCCAGATCTTGTTCTAATATGTCGATTGCCGAAGACACAATGTTGCCTAAGGAGTAAATCCTGGAGGTCAAAGTTGTTAACCCATTATCCACTACAGCTAATGCCTTCTCTAGGTTAATACGGTCTATTTCCCGTATTCTTTCTGCGGCCTCCTGTTGGGATATTTTCCAGTTTTCATTATAGTAGGCATAAATGCCAGCAGGCTGTAGAGCTCTGCTGGAGATATCGTCCATTAATAAGCATACTAAAAGTTATAATTAAACCTAGCCAGAAAAGAAAAAAGAAAATCCCAGTGATATATCATAGTTCTATCCAAGGTGACACCAGGTAAGTCTTTCTAAAAAAGTTCAAAAGGGGGGCGTGGCCAAGATGGCGATCTAAATGGTCGCATAGCCCGAGGGCTCCTCGTCTCCGGCCCTTGTAACCGGCCTTCGGCATCTGCAATTCCCCCCCACGGCTGAGCAGCCTACAGGGGGTACGCCTCAGCGACGTACAGCGGCAATTCTGAGGGCACTGGCGACTGCCGCACCTCTCCGATCGGCGCCAAACGGACCTGCAGGCAGCGACAACAATGGCGCCCGGACCGGAGACGCGGCACAGCGGCCGAGTGCGCTGAGTGGCGTCGGCAGCGGAGGAGAGGCAGCGATCGAGAGCAACGCCCGACACACTTGTGAGTGACCACAGGGGCAGCGGTGACACCTACAGGGGCGGCGGAATACAGTGGAGCGGTGCCGCGGAGGCCTGCGCCCGGGACCTCCTACTAATCGAGAGCGTGGCCTTGAGGCCTGTGGAGCGCGAATCCCAGTCTGACCTCAGTGACGGGGGTGAGGGGCCGGGGGCCGTAGCAGAAGACGAGAGGGAGGAGCAGCGCTAGGCCCCGGGACCCAGAAGCTTCAGGCAACCCACCGCCTTGTCAGCCCTTCCAGCCGCGCGGGGCTCTGCCGCGGGGGAATCCGGCGCGCGGCCCACAGGAGCGTAACCAGCATCTGTAGGAAAGTGGGTTTCTGTTGCAGTAACCCCCCCACTTTTTGCCTGATAACTGATGCACTTTTCCTAGGTGTGCCCTGGGTCCCTGCCAATCAGGTACCCAGGGCCTGTATTCCTTCCCTAAAAACTGTACTAAAGCCTAAACCCAATTGGCATCTCTGGCCACAGGTAAGCCCCTGGTAAATGGTACCCTAGGTACCCAGGGCACTGTGACCAGAGAAGACCCCTAAGGGCTGCAGCACTTATTGTGCCACCCTTAGAGGCCCTGTACCCTGACACACACACACTGCCCTTGCAGGCTGAGTGTCTTGGTGCAGAACAAAACAGAGAGTCGACATGGCACACATCCCTGTGTGCCATGCCCACTAAACACACTGCCCTGGCATACCTCAGTCACCCCTCTAGCTGGGTGCCCTATGCCAGTGGTGAGGGTACAGGTGCATGAGCCCTGTGCCCCTACAGTACCCAGGTCCATTCCTGGGCACTGTAAGTGCAGTGCTGCCATTCCGAGTATATGGTGCTGGGAGGTCATCAGCACGAACTCCACAGCACCATGATGGCTGCACTGAAGACTGAGAAGTTTGGTATCAAACTTCTCAGCACAGTAAACCCACACTGATGCCAGTGTGGGATTTACTGTAAAATGCACGACAGAGGGCAACTTAGAGTTGCCCCCTGAACCTAACCTACAATCCACGTCTGGTCTGAGGGGCTGCCTAGGCTGCCACATAGCAGAAATGTTGCTGGACCCCTGGGTAGAGAGCCATCCGCTCTCCCGGGCCTGCAACAATGCACGTCCTGGGCGAGGTGCTAGGTCTCCTCCCCCAGGATGGGCAGGGGGAAGCTTCAAAGGCATTCCGCCTTTGTGAGCTTCCCCAGACCACTTGCTGTACTCAGCAACTGGTTCCCACCAGTTCTTCCCCCCATCTTGGCGGGAAGACTGGCGGGAAACACCAAGGGAGGAAAGGGGGTGTGCCAGCCTCTGCCAACCCCACCCCTCAGGTGGGGGAGGCGAGGTGAAGCACATCTCCGGGCTTCGCCATCTTGAAGATGGGGAGCCCTGCCCAATCAGGACTAGGCTCCTGCCCCTCCCACAGGAGAGTGGCAGGATAGGGGTGTACCCACCCCAGGGCAGGGACCCATTGGTCCCTGCCTTTACCTACCTGTAACGCCCCTAAATCTAGTATTTAGGGGCACCCTGAACCTTCCTTCCTCAGATTCCCACAACCTAAGAAGAAAAAGGACGACAGAAGACGCCCAGCAGAGGAGACTGCAGAGAACAACTGACTTGGCCCCAGCCCTACCGGCCCGTCTGCAGTTTCCAGAGATCCTGCGCCAAAAATAGTCTTGTCCTGCAGCCAGCGACCTCCAGAACCCCGGGGAGGACTGACTGCCTTCAACAAAGACCCGGATCTCCTGTGAACAGCAGCTCTGTTCAAAAGAAACACCAAACAAAGACTCCGAGCCTGCTGAGGAAAAAGAAACCCGACGCCTGAAACCACCACTGCACCCGTCGCCTACAGCCCGAGTTCAAGTGGCCCACCGGTCCCAGCGAGGTCCCCCAGCTCTCCAGAGTCCGAGTCCACCGTGGGTTGACCCCTCCAGGACTCCCCGACGTCGCCTGCAGCCTCTGCACGGAGACCCCCCAACCGCGAGTGGCCCGGTAAGGTGAAATCCGACCTCAAAAGACACCCCTGCATCCAGCCGCCCTGCGCCCTGGAGAAAGGAACCCGAGGTGCACCTACGTCCCCGAGCCCTCCAACTTACCTGCCCAGCTGTTGGTTCCTCCTGGAAGTCTTCCTGGACCGAGCCTGCAGCTGAAAACCAAAACCGAAAATCTCCATTGAAATCAACAGGGCACCCGACCTCAAAACAGCACCCTGCACCCGGCCGCCCTAGTGCCGCTGAGGGTGCCCCTTCTGTGCTAACTTGGTCCCCAACGTGCCCTGAGCTTAACCCTGGGAGCTTTGCTCCCACAACCCCGTGGCCTGCTTGCTAGCCGCCACCAACCGGAGTCCCCCTATCCTCCATAGGATAACATTGGGCCTCAACACTCTGCACCCGGCAGCCCTAGTGCCGCTGAGGGTGCAACAACAGTGCATCACTGACCCTGGGAGACCCCTGAGTCTAACCCCAGAACCCTAACTCAAAAGACCGACTACTTACCTCGAAACCGATAACTCATTTTTCCTCATAGGATAACATGGACACTTTTTCTTCCAAAAAGTTTCTAAGTGTCTACTTTTGAAAACTAAGAATATTCCTTAAAAATCGCACAAATAACCTAACCGAATTTTCTCAACTGTTTGCAGGAAAGGTCCCAGTGCTGAACCTAGGTGTCCAGCTCTGAGTAATAAAAGTAATTAAAAAGTAACTTACCTGTGAATTGAATTTCCTTCCATAGGATAACATTGGTGGTTCTTTGTGAAAAAGTTTCTAAGTGTCAACTTTTAAAATACAATAATATTCCTTAAAAATCACAACTGTAACCAAAACGTTTTTACTCACCTGCTTACAGGAGATGTCCCAGGACTGAATCTAGGATCCAGTCCTGTGGTTAGAAAAGTAATCCAAAAAGTAATCTATTGCATTTAACCAGAAATTCCCATTGAGCTCAATGTCTAATTGTGTTTAAAATTGTGTTGCCTATTGCAACAACTGTAACTATTGCATTCAAAAGTCTATGGCCTATTGAACAGTATTTAACTAAAGCATCTCATTCTGAGAAAGTATATTTTGATACCTATTGTTGGTTCTAAAATAAAACAACTATATTTTTTATATACAAAACCATTGGCCTAGAGTTCAGTTCTTGAGTGTGTGGCTTCATTTGCTGACTGAGTGTGTACAACAAATACTTTACACTGTCCTCTGATACTGCCTTACTGCTCGACCAAGCTACCACTTCAGAGAGTAAGGTTATATCTAACTTTAGCCTCTGCCAAACCTCTGGGGACTGTGGACTCTGTGCACACTGCACCTTACTTTGGTTCAGTATATACAGAGCCACTTTCTTACAGCATCTCCGCCGAAGGGAGCCTGGGCGCGCACGCTGGGAAAGACCGCGAAGCGGGAGGCCACGCTTCAACCAGCGACGGGGGGCGGTGGATGCCCCGGAGAACTAGACGCCTCCGGCGGACCCACGCCCGCTCACGCCGCAGGAGCTACGAGAGGAGCTCTTACAAGAGAGGCCGGAGGCGGTACATGGACAAGCCCTCATGCGGGTGTGTTTGGGAGCAGCTCGCCAGCTAAGGGGTGCCACATCTCCCTGCCCCACAGACGAAGGCCATGAGAATCGCCAGCTTTGGCGCCCACACGCTGCCGGTGGCTGAGGTAGTGGAGAGGAGTCTGACGGCTCCGGTCTCATCTGAACAGCTGCGGGTGGAGGACATCGAGGGGCGGTTTGCGGAGGGGCCGAGACGCAACTCCAGGCCCGGCATTCCCACTTCCTGGCTGGGCGGTTGGTGAGTCATCTGGGGCCCCGCCGATCACTTAACACTTCCCGGAGTGCCATCCAGGCCGGAGCTCCGTTAGACGCCCCAGCATACGCGTTGGTAGTGCACGAGAGGAGGCCATTGGACCCTAACCTGGAAGACTATTGACAAGTGGCCCTCTCTTCGCCGACATCTACCACTAGAGACGTCACCCACACGCCCCCAACACACGACAGGCGCCACACTGAGACACTCCACAGTGAGCGTCCCCATGATGGCTTCAGCTCGAAGGAAAGAGATGCTACTCAAGGGGGCCCCGACTGGGGAACGAGGCAGCGGCACGCCCCCAGCTTCGACAACTCCTGTGGGCGCGGAGGGCCGGGACGTCCCGATCACCCGCTCCTTCCTGGAATCACTGTTTAATGTCCTGCGTGAAGACTTCCAATCGCTCAAGAGCGAAGTCGCGGGCGAAGTGAAGGAGATTCGCCGGGACGTCGACGAAATTGGGGAGAGAGTTGCGGCGATCGAGGAGCGTGAGCTTACCAAAGGGGAAGAGATCGAGCAGCTTCAACAAGAGGTCCTCCGCCTCCGCGACCAACAGCTTGACCTACAGGCCCACGCGGAGGACCTAGAAAACCGCTCAAGGCGGAATAACATTCGAGTCAGAGGGGTTCCATCGAAGGCGGAGGGGGCGGATGTGGCTCAATATCTTCAGGGTCTCTTCCGTGACATCTTGGGCGAACCGCCAGACTTCGAAATCCGCATCGACAGGGCGCATCGAGTGGGCTTGCAGAGGCGATCCCCCGCTTCTCCTCCAGACATCCTGGCCTTCCTCCCCGACTTCCCCCTGAAGGAGCGCATATTGCGAGCAGCTCGATCGAAACAGGCCCTCACGTTCCAGGGTCACTCCGTGGCCCTCTATCAAGACTTGGCGTCCATCACCCTACAACGGAGAAGGGCCTTCAAAGAAGTCACCGCGCACCTGAGGGAGCAGGGAGTGGCGTACTCCTGGGGACATCCCTTTCGCCTGATATTCAAGTGGAATGGCAAGCTCCACCAGCTTCGATCTTTCCAAGAATCCTGCAAGATCCTGGGCCTGGAGCGCCAGAGTCCGGAGGGCTCCCCGAAGCGCACACAGAGGTCCTCTGGAGAGGGCTGGCAACGAGTGGGCCGTAAGCGCTCACCAGGCGTGGAGATACGCCCAGACCCGGATGCTCTGGCACATGAGAGGCAAGCAGCAGTGGAGGCGGTTTTAAAGGACACTGCTCCCACGACACCTTCTTGATTCCGCAGGGGGGTGACGATGTGGCATTGATATGGCAGGGGCTGGCGGTGGGGTCTGCGGGCGGGGGCCCGGGCTACTTGGACCACATGCACACCCCGATTCTTGTTCACCACATGCCCCCATCTTCGGATGACGGGCACGGGACACTGACTGAACTTTGGGACTTCTTGGTTGGGGTTAGGGGGGGATGGGGCGGGTTTCTGGGGGGAGGGGGGCAGCGGGGCCGACGCAGACTCACGTTTGCGGGGGGGGTTGTTGGAACTTGAGGGAGGGGGATCCGGGGGGGGGGTTGGTTGTCCGGTAGTTCGCTTGCTTGATTTTGCAGATGGTGCACCTGAGTTCTGTCACGATGGGGCCTGACTACACGGCTGGTCCGCAGTCGTATCCTTCGGGATCCCGGGTCCCCCCACCTGATCGCCTGTCCTCCCCTCACGAGCCAGGGACCATGGCGGGGCGGGGGGCACACTCCTGGGGACACAACAGCGCGCAGGGCTTACGAAGATCATGGCCACTAGGGAGGTCAAAGTCCTCACTCTTAATGTCAAGGGGCTTAATAACCCAGTAAAACGAAGGGCCATACTGTCCTACTTGGAACATGCAGAGGCAGACGTGTGTCTTCTACAGGAGACCCACCTCCTAGTCGGAGATCAACACCGCATGCGAACTAGGGCGTTTCCGCACCAACACTTTTCCTCTTCCGGGGAGAAGAAGGCAGGGGTTGCTATACTCATTGCTAAGCGCTGTCCAGGGGTGGTGCTCGAGAAGGTGGCAGAAATAAAGGGGAGATTGCTAGTCTACACAATACGGTTCGGCTCTCACACTATGGTGCTTGGTTCTGTATATGTCCCCAATTCCGGGCAGGAAATCTTCCTCAAGAAGGCCCTAGCCGACGCACTGGCCTCCCAGAACCGCATGACTCTCATTGGGGGCGACTTGAACCTGGTGATGGATGCCAGCAAAGATAGAACCCAATCCACATACTCACCGAGCGGGGAACTCTCAAGAGATGGGAAACAATGGCTGCGGGAAATGGTTCTCGTAGATCTCTGGAGGGAGGCACACCCGACTTCCCACCAATACACCTTCTTCTCACATGCGCACAAATCCTATGCCCGCATTGATTATCTTCTCGGCACGCGGGAGGTCGCTGGGGTGATGGGATCGGTGAACATCGTACCGGCTGCGTTATCAGATCACAAGGCAGTGGCGGTGAACATGTTGCTCACTACGGGCCCCTGTGGTGAGTTGATAGCTATAGCGGCGGCGGACAACAAAGAGCGCAAGGAACTCCGCGCAATGCTGACCGCTCAGGTGCGGGAGCTTGAAAGGGTCCACAGCAGGACTGGGGCACCCCGAGTGTGGCAACAACTTAAAGCCGCTAGGGCGCAACTGGCAGGCCTGGACCTCGACAGGACGGAGTATGCGGTGGTCAGATTGAAACACTCCTACTACGTTGGGGGAGACCGCACAGGCCGTCTTCTGGCTGCTAGGCTACGGGCTCAGAGGCAGCGAACTCAAGTGTCCTCGCTGTGTGGCAATGGACGAGAGGAAATAACGGGGGACCAAGACATTGCCAGGGCCTTCCGAGACTTTTACCAGAATTTGTACTCCGCTGACGCGTCTACAGATCAGGCGTCACTAGATTACCTTCAATCTGTCGAAATGTCCACACTCACACCTGACCAGGCGGCGCAGCTGGACGCCCCCATCCGCATCGAAGAAGTCATTACCGCGATCTCACATCTTAAGTTGCTTAAATCTCCCGGCCCCGATGGGTTTCCGGCCCTCTACTACAAGAAATTCTGTCATGTTCTGGCTCCACTACTGGTGCGACTGTTCAATTCCTTTGGAGGGGAGACTCCGATCCCCGCCACGATGCTGGGGGCGGCCATAGTGGTCCTGCCAAAGCCAGGCAAGGATCGGCAGCAATGTGGCTCCTACCGCCCAATATCACTCCTTAACGTTGCCTTTAAGATATTCACTGGCATACTGGCTACTCGGCTGGGCCCATGCATGCTCAACCTGATAGAACCGGACCAGGCTGGGTTTATCCAATCCAGACAATGCGGGGATAACACGAAACGAATATTGCATCTCATTGATAAAGCCCATCAGACGCACTTAGACGCGATCTTATTGACGATAGACGCCGAAAAAGCATTTCACCGTGTGGACTGGCGCTTTTTGGGGCACACGATGGCTAAATTCGGCTTGGGGGAGAAATCCAGGGAATGGGTGGGGTGCTGCTACAACGGCCCTACAGCCCACATTAGGGTGAATGGCTTAACCTCGCAACCCTTCGCGATCCAGAGGGGAACGCGGCAGGGGTGTCCGCTGCCCCTCTGCTCTTCGCCCTGTACATCGAGCCCCTCGCACAGAGAGTCCGCGACAACCGCACCATACGGGGTATACCATTTGGGGGAGAGACTCATCCAATCAGTCTCTATGCCGATGATGTGATAGCGGCGCTGGCGGAGCCTGGGGTCTCTCTTCCGGCATTCGTGGAGGAGCTGGAGACATTCAGTGAGGTGTCTGGCTTCCGAGTTAATGTGGGGAAATCGCTCATTCTAGACCTGAACCCGGAATCGACCTCGCTCAAACTACGGGAGGGTGATACGTGTGGCATTCGAGTGGTAGACTCTATTCCATATCTGGGGCTGGAACTAGCGCCATCCGTGAGTCAAACAGTCCACCTGAACTATTCACGATTGGCACAGCAGGCGAAAAAGGACCTGGGCACCTGGAGCAAGCATCAGCTCTCCCTCTTTGGACGAATAGCGGCGATCAAGATGTCATTTTGCCCAAAGCACTTTTTCTCTTTCAAACGCTCCCAGCCTTACCTCCCACAGGGGCGATAACCTCGTTGCAACGCGACATCAATCGGTTTATTTGGGCGGGAGCTCGACCACGCATGAGTGAAGCGCTGGGTTACAGGCGACCAGAGCAGGGGGGCTGGGGATACCAGATCTCCTTGGTTATTATAAGGCCGCACAGATGCAGTACCTTGTGGAGTGGGCCAGTCCGGAGTCAGAGAAGAGGTGGCTCTTCCAGGACAGGGCTCTTGCAGGAGTACCTCTTTGGAAGGTTTCCTTTCTGCGGAAATCGCAGCGCCCACCTGGACTCATGCGCTCTCCCATCACTAAATCGGTGATGTCGGTATGGGACGGGGTGGCAGTTTCCAGAAAACTCACCACATTTCCCTCCTCCCTGACTCCATTGTTTGGGAATAGCGACTTCACGCCGGGCTGGTCAGACAAAACGTACACGGCATGGCAGGACACCTCCTGCCGCTCAGTGGGGCATCTCTTTGACATCTCCGGGATCATCCCCTTCACCCAGCTGCAACAAGACTACGGGATTCCTGAAACGGGAAGATTCCGCTACCTGCAAATAAGGCATTGGGTGCTCCAGCCAGAAATGAGGGCAGCCGGGGGTCGCTTGCTGACCAAGTTTGAAAAGTGGCTGATTACCAAGACCACGGATAAGGGTATGATCTCCAACATATATGAAATGCTCAGACACAACACACACCTTCAGGACACGCAGAGTAGGAAAAGGTGGGAGAGGGAGCTGGGGGGCGCACTCACGCAGAAAGACTGGGATGGGATCTATTACAGGGCGAAGCACACAGGCCGAAATGTAGCTAGCATAGAAACTGCCATGAAAATCGCCACTTATTGGTATCTTACCCCGGTACGCCTTCACAGGGGCAATCCCCAGAGGAGTTCAGATTGCTGGAGGGGCTGTGGCGGCGAGGGAACGTTACTCCATATCCTGTGGGACTGCCCACTGCTCTCCCCTACTGGACCAAGATTCTTGACACCGTAGATGAGCTTTTTAATACACAGATCCCGAGGCTCCCGGTGTACGTGGTCCTGGGGCTTCCAAATCCCATCACATACCCACTTCAGAGCACGAGGGGACGACAAATGGGGATGGCACTGGGGGCAGCACTGCAAGCCATATTGACCCACTGGGGCACCCCTGTTCTGCCAAACCACACGGGGTGGCTGCACAGGCTCTGGTTCATCCTCGGCATGGAGCGCATTTCTGCCACTCTGACTAACTCTACTACTTCTTTCCAGAAAGTTTGGGCCCCCTTCCTGCACTTGTTATCGCATGAATTTAATGAGATCACACAGCCCAAATACCTACGGGTGTTACGACTGTCGGATCTGTGGAGACCTCCCTAGCTCTCACATGCAACTTACTTACGACATAGCAGCACCAGCCACATGGTGGCCTTTCCAGGGCGCAAGAACTACCGGACGGGGTGGGGGGTGGGTGTTACTGTTTTTGGTTTTATACAGAGTATGCTCTTTGGGGATGCAGCCTCCACTTGGGGGAGAATCAGAGCGTTATTTTATATGCATCATCCTTTCAGCAGTCTCCCTCAGGTTGCGATTACATTTGCCGACTGCCCGGCTCCGCACAATGTCTATTCTAATGCTCTCTCTGTATGTTGTGAGTTTCTTGAAAATCCTAATAAAAACATTTAAACATAAAAAAGTTCAAAAAGTCAATGAGTTTCTGTTTGTGTGATTTTTTGGCTGGCGTCGTTTCTGGCTCGCTTGTATCCAGTGAAAACGTATCAAAGTTCATGAAATAGCCAGAAGCAGTTCGATCAATTGTTGGAATTGCATCGGGATTTGTTGAAATCGGATTTTGCTCTTGATGAGGCATGTTGACGTGGATGTCTGTAGTTGGTCTTATTGCAACTTGGTTGTTAAGTTGAGTTTCTTCTTGTTGAAGTGGAACGAGTTCCATAGCATTGTTGCTTAGTCCTTCATTCCGTACAGGTGGCTCTTCAAACGTGATGAGTCTTTCTGTTTGAACTTCTTGGATTGTAGCGAGAGGAGGGCATCTGCTACTGTGGCCTACTGTTTAGTATCGGCCACATAGTGTGGTTTGATTAAGTCGATTGAGACAAATCTTTTCTCCTTTTTTCCGGCAAGAGGCGGCAGAAGTACAGTTCTTGTGCCTTGGATTGCAAGTACCGGTACAGGCTTTCTGTAGGATGGCCCAAATTCTTTCTTGTCAGCAATCTTCTCTCTGACCAGACTTTTGGGATCCAGACAGGTCTTGCCGTTACTGCCTTGACTTCCTCAGTGGCGGTCTGTTTTTGGAGCACGTTACTTTGTTGTGTTCTGGATTCATTTAGATCCTGTAAAACAGCCAAACGATCATGGATATCAAATGGTTTTTTATCCGCCACTGTGCCTTCACAATCAAGATCAGGTACCCACATTCTTGTCCCAAATAGGACCTCGTAAGGAGTGACACCCCCTAGGGAGCTTCTTGGCTGGTTGTTGATAGCTCGTTGGACCCCATAAAGGTGATCGACCTATCTACCGCCCTTGCCTAATACCCTAGCTGTTAAAGATTGCTTTAAGTCCCGGTCTTTCCTCTCCACAACGGAATTTCCCTCGGGATGATACGGAGAGGAGTACCGCAATGCTACGCCCATTCCTTCCATGGCCTCTTTGTAAGCCCGAGAGCTAAACGCCGGACCACGGTCAGAATGTAGCCTGCCAACTGCGTATGTGCCGATAAAGACTCGCAAATCTTTTATAACAGTTCGAGCATCAGCCGAGCGCTGAGGCCGAACCCATAGGAATCTAGAGCAGGAATCCACTGCAACCATGATATATTTCTTGGCCCCATCAGATTGTAGGGGTCCGCAGTGGTCCAAATATACACATGAGAGAGGTTTGTCTGATTTCAGCAATGGTGTCTGCGCTGGGCGTGTTACGGTGGAACCTTTAATCTGCTGGCAGATGTCGCACTTTAAGACATAGTCTTTAGTCTGCTTTGTTAACCCTGGCCACCAGTAGCGCTGTTTCAGTAAAGAAATAGTCGCTGTAACGCCTGTATGCGCAGAACCCTAACCCTCGTGTGCTGCTAGATTTAAGCCTTGCCTACGATCCATATTTGGTATTACTCTATCCCCCACTCCAGGAATCTGAGCATATGGAATGTTTTGTGCATCTAACTTGTAGGAGTATTTGAGTGGAATTTTTTTAGGTACTGCTGTGTTGCCTTTGCGTGAAGCATTGACAGCTACCATAATCTCGCCGTCTACCCTCGTCTTTGAATGAGTGATTGCAGCTACGGCGGCTGTGCGTACAGCCCCCTTTGCGGCTTCATCAGCCAATGAATTCCCTTCAACGTGAACGCCATCACGCTGATGACTCAGTGTATGTATCATGTGAGCCCTTGGTAGTTCGTTTCTCAACTCCACTACCTGTTCCCATAGCATTTTATGCTTAATTGTGCCACCTTTTGCATCTTTGAACCCGTTTTGTTCCCAATGATGTAAATATTCATTGTACGACTGTACACAGTAAAAGGAATCACACACAATCAGTGTGGGGAATTCGTGTTCCGTGTTTACAAGTGCCAGTACCAGTGCTTTTAACTCTGCCAACTGAGCCGTGCAGTCTCCTAGAGATTGCGTTTTAGTGCAACTCGGATGGAACTTTCCATCGTGCATGCGACCTTTAACAATCGCACACGCTGCGCTGTAAGTTTGCTTACTCCCTATGGCTGGTTGAGCAGATCCGTCAGTGTAAATAATGTATTCATACTGATCTAGAGGCAAAATCTCATTTGGAAGAGGATATTCTTGTTCGTATTGCAGAAATGCTTGTGTTTTTAAACTTGGATCAAATCTGTATTCAACATCCGTTGCAGTAAGAGAATTAGCCCATTGTATCCATCTGGGATGTAAGGCTTTCGCATTTGGAATGCTAGCTTTTGTAACAGCTTCTAAAGCTGGTACTGGGGTCACGACAATTATGCGTTTACCCTGAGCCAGAGCTCTTTCTCTTGCTACAGCGGTCTGCACTGCTGTCAGGATTTTTCTGTTGAAGTGAAACGCATCTCTGCGTTTGTGTACAGGTGTGATTTGTATGCGATCGGTACCGTTTCGCCTTCATTGAAAGTCAAATAAGTGTACCCGCATTGACCCGCTATGACTCGGATCACTAAGATGCGTACGTTTAAGCGTGTCTGTAAATGTTTAGAAGCTATCATGTCTTCCTGTAGTGAACGTAGGATATTTGTATGTTCCAGTGTCCATTGTCTGACTGAAAAATCAGGTTTGATTAAGTCATAGAAAGGTTTTACTCTTTCTGCGTAATCCAAAATGTATGTTCGACCAAAATGTAGGAATCCCAGAATTGATTGTAAATTCTTTAATGATTTTGGAGGTTGGAGCAGCGCACACTTTTCTAAAAAGTTAGCTGCTAGTCTTTTTCCTTCACTTGACAGCTCATACCCTAAAAATAGGACATTGAGGTGGGCAATTTTTGATTTTTTGAAATTAAATTTATAGCCCTCAGAGGCGAATCCCATAATAATGGTGCTCACCCTGGTCAAGTGCCTCGGTAAGTCAGCGTCCGTCAGATAAATATCATCCACATAGGACAATGCTTCTTCATCCAAATTTTGGAGTAACTCCGTTATTCTTGCTGAAAAAACCCTGGGGCTGTTTTTATACCCTTGGGCTAGTCGACAAAATTGTCGCTGGGACCCTAACTCACTGAATGCTGTCAGATACCTGCTTTCAGGCGCTATATTTTGGCAGAAAAATCCATTTGAGATATCTAGTGTTGTTTTGTATTTTTTACGCACAATTTTATTCATTAATGCGGCACTGTGTGCATTTTGAACTGCAAATGTCTTTGTGCAAGTCTTTAAATGTCTGTAATCCAAAACTAAACGATATGTGTTGTCAGGTTTCATTACGGGAAACAAAGGATTGTTCATAGGTGAAGTGCAATTTTCAATCACCCCCTGGTATTCTAGTTGATCTAGGATCTCCCTGACTTGTTTTTTAGCTTCCTGCTTTATAGGGTATTGCCTTTGAGCATTTGGGGAAACTTTTAACGGGATCACGTGGTGGGTTGAATCCTCATCCCAACCAACATGATGTTTGTACAATGCTGGAGCTAGGGCAACCGCCCACTCCTGCGCATATGCATGTTTTAAATGTATAGGAAAGAGGTCGGAAAAGGCTGGAAAAATTACAGTTTCTCCCCTAGGGCACTCCATGACGAATACTGGCGGCCAGTCTTGTTCTGCTAATAGAATGTCATAACCAGATGACAGATTTTTCCAAAAGAGACCTTTAATTTTTCTGGGCTTGTCCCCCTCCAGCCGGAATGTTATCTCATGTAACTTATGTGGGACACTTACCCGAGTATCAGGTGTTTCCACCGTGATATACTCACTCAACTCCGCTGTCACCAGAAATTCCTTCAGGTTCTGGCGAGCTATCGTTACTTCTGCTGCGCTGTCTAGCATCGTCAGAGCCCATTCCCCGTTCAGAAGCTGTGTCCTCAGAATTATGGGCATGTCTGATCTTGAGACCTGCTACCTTCTTCTTTTTGAACTGAGGTTTTGATTTTTGTTTATCTTCTTTTTTAGGTGCATAGTCCGCAGTGCGTTGCGTGTCTCTGGACTTTGTACGCTCCTCTGACCGTCCTTCCCTCTCAGTGTTTTTTGATGAACCCTGAAAGGAACGAGAGGAACGAGTATCAGTATCCTGATACCTGTCAGGTTTTTTAATATTATCCCTATTCCTGAGGTTATACCTCCTTTCAGAGGGCTCCTGTTGAGGAGACCTACCTCTGGATTGAGATCTGCTGTCTTTAGACTTTTGTTGTTTTTTATTTTCCCACTTCTTTTTAGAAGAAGTAGGTGTCTGCTTTGTAGTGTCCTTTTCTGGACTGCCCACCAGTTGTGGTTTTAATGCTTTCCCACCTAGACTGTCTCTGCCTAATTCTGCATATGCAGTTTCAATTATTTTGGGTAGTTCGTGTTGTTGATCTATTGGACCGAACTCCCTTAGGCGTTGGCGGATCACCACTGAAGCCACTTCCCCCTTAATGTTAGCTAGTATTATGGCTGATACCTGGTCAAAGTTATTTAGTAACTTCATCCCTAAGTTAAGGGCAGGTTCTGCTCCGTACTCATTTTGTATCTGTCTCAATACATCAGGTATTACTGCTAATGACGGGATACCGTGTGTTCTGGTATATATGGTAGCAAAGACTGAACCCCAAGAGGTGCAGTCCTCTACTTGTGGTGTGATCCCCATGGGCAAGCAGATTGTTAGAATTCTGTGTTTTTCATAGATGGTAGTATTCGGGAATACTGCCTCAAGCTGAGTTATTTTCTGAGCTATCCAGAATGGTATTTGTTCTCGTTTTGCAGGCATTTTGCCCATTACCGCGTGTAATGTTTGAGGAGTCATTTTATTTCCTGTACCCTGAGCTGGAGTACTAGTTGCTGAACCTGGTGCAGGTTGGATTGTTAAAGTCCTCATGACGAATTGTGTCAGGTTTCTGTAGATTTTAATTAAATCTATGTGTTGTACGAGTAATTCTGGCTGTGGCATTGTTCCAATGTCAGGGTGCGGTGTGTAAGCCGCTAGTATCGGCCATGTGGCCCCGTCTCCTCCGAGCAGGCCTAATCTTACTCTTTGTCGTACGTGGGGTAGGGCGCCATAAAACCAGTAATGATGTTCCTGGTAAGTGAGTGGAATCTCTATGTCCTCAAACGGGGCATATTCCCTTGGTGCATTTCCTCTCAAATAGTAGTGAAATGTCTTTGTTATGGCATTTGCTGCTGGGAGTGTAACGCATGAATAGAATACCTCTGTTTTGTTTGATTTGTGTGCCTCAATCACGAAAACTACTATGCCACCCGTGGCTGGTAAGCCATTTTCTAATAGTCTTAGGGTGACTGTCCTTCTGAATTTTGGTGCAATCCGTATTGCATCCTCAGGATCTTCTTCTCCCTCTAAAACGTTCAGGTCAACTCTCTCTTCCCCTGCCTCGGAGTCAGGCATGTTTAGAGGAAGAAGTGTTCACAGGGAACTAAGATGAGGTGTTATGCACAATTTAGGAACTAAGGGGCATATTAGCAAGGGCTTTATCGCCGCTTTAGCATCACTTTTTGCCGCTTTAGCAGCAATTTTTTTATTGCCCTATCAGCAAGCTGTCGCTAACAGGCGTTAGCGACAGCGGCCGGTTTTCCCATCGCCTTGCATGCCAGCGATAATTATCGCTAATGACATGCAAGGTAGGCGTTCCCAACTAAAAGCGACTGAAAACAGTCGCTAACACAACTTCCCCCTATTAGCAACGCAGGCGAAGCGATAAAAAAACTCGCGCTAAGCGAGATTATCGCTACAATTTAACACCTGCTAAAAACATGACTTACCTGTTTGTTCAATGGGAGGTGGATTGTCAGGCTAGGTTCCCCATGGCGTTAATGCGTGAATATCGCTGGATATTTTATCGCATTGGAGATAAACGTTGCTAATAGCGTGTTATCTCCGCAATAAAATCCAGCGATACGCGGCAATAAAAAAAAACACGCTAAGCGCGGTTTGCGATAATTATCGCAAGTTGTTGCTAATATCTCCCTAAATGTCCTCCAAGCTTGATTAACCAACAGCCAATAAATAGTATTTTTGTACTACTCAGCTGCGGCGGATTTTGTGCCCACCCACTCCAGACGTCTCTGGGGTTTTGTGAGTAGGTTCTCTGAGAATAGCACGACTGAACTACTCAGATTCTACTGTTAAATAAGTACCAAACCAACGTTGGTGGCGCCATGTCGTGTAGTTCCTATAGTACCCATGCAGGACCTGCGCGTTTGGATAACATAAACCGTGGGCTTGGTGATAGACTGATTCTGTGCACCCTCACCGCGTATGTTAGCCTGATTTGCATTAGCTAGCTCACAGTGCCACTAGAATCTCCTCTTATCGGGGAGAGATTAGTTTCTGGCAACCTTAGATCATGACAACCCAAATTCCTCAGAATCGTGGAAACAATATACTACTTTTCGCTCAGTCACTCGTGCTTACTTATTCGGTTTGTGTCAGAGAGTTACACAGAATAAACAGTCTGGGCGTTTCAATAAGTATTTATTGAACAGTTGTTATTCTAGTGTAAAATATATGTGCTGCGGCAACCAGCAGACAATAGCAGAGATATATTATCAGCAGTACGATAAAAGCAAAGGGATAGAACAGTTCTACCATATTGCAATAATCATGAATGCATACATGAATATAAAAAGCATTATTAAAAGTGCGCGTACTCCTACGATGCCTAACTAGATGTACCTGAGTGTACCTAGCATATGTGTGTAGGTCTAAAAACCTAAGAGCCAAGAATCCTTCTAGGATTTAGTCGAACCCCCATACCTGAATAGAGAGAGTGTGGGACCCCGTCCTGGTCTCGAGTTGGACACCGCGCAAGGGCTGTGTTAGACCGCTGTCAGCTGGAGCGACTGCATGCAGGAGCCTCAGCGTCTCTGGTCAGTGTGTCAGCATGGAAGTCTTGGTTCCCTCTGTCTTACTGGGGTAAGATGTGGTATATTGATACCCTGAAGACTCTGGTTGCTTCGTATGGTTTGTATTGGCCCTTGTTAGGCGTGAGGAAGACGTCAGGGGTGAACTTTGTACATATATATTATGCAGGTGGTGTATTCCTAGAGAGCCATGCATAATTGATGAGTACAGTGTGGGCCTGTGTTTGGGAAAAACCCTGCTGTATTCAAAACCACAGACTAGATAACGTTCAGCCCTCAGAGGACGTTGTGTACTAGTGAGGACCAATGTAGGTGAAAGATCATGCCTATATAAGGAATCATGACTATTATAGGACATGTACAGTTATTACCGTAATAGGGCATATGCGGCTTTGACCATAATAGGGCAAGTACGAATATGACCGTATTAGGGCAAATATGAATACGTCCATTTTAGGGCATGTATGAACGGGTCTACATTAGGGCCTCTATACGGGACATAACATCTCCTTTGATACCCATCTGCTGTATTCTTATTATTCACATCTGGGATCGTCTTCGAGCATCCTGATACACCCTGCTAGTGTTTCTATACTTAGGACGTTTTGGACTCTGACACGCTGACCCCCGTGTCACTCACTGATGGGGCAACTTTCATGGTCAAGTTGTACAGTTCATTGTAAACAGAGCCGCTGGAATTATGCAATTCAGCGTTGACTGTATTTTCAACATAATTGTGGATCTATCCCCACTTGCCATGTAATCCAACATCAGTTGGAAAATTTGCAGATTTAAAAATCTGTGTTTAAAGCTCCAAAGGATCAAATGTTACTATGTAAAAGTGCAACACATAGTGTTGCACAGGGCAGGCCTTTTGCAAAGATTAACTGCTCCCCTTTCATGTGATGATTGCTGCATCTTGGTGTTAAATGTGCACTAATGAGGCAAAACGTTTGCCCAGACTGTATTAATATGCATTAAAATGAAAAGAAATTAAATGAAAATGTCACAGAATTAGCCCCAATATGCGGCATAATGTGTCTTTTCTTGTCGCCAAAAGGAAGGCATATTCTTCACTGGGCTGCAGACATTGGTCCTCCCTTGCTGTATAATCTGAGTGGCTCTGGTTATGGATTACCGCCTAACTTCCTTCATAGGGGGAGTTTTGACTTTCCCATCAGTGCTGTTTCACTCACTATGCTCTTGCTGCTACCATAAGTGCATGGTGCTGGTGGGGAGGGAGGTGGAGGGGAGATTGTGAGGGGGAGGGCGGGCGTCAAGTTCCAACCAATGGTCTTTAGCCAGTGCTCCCTTTCGCTCATGTTAGGTGAGAGATGCCTTCTTTCTTCAAATACCAATGTATTCTCCTCCAGAGCCAAAGCAGCTTTGCCCCCCTCTGATGCTGCCAATTGCAGTTTGTATTTCCTTTCAGGCTTCCTGTGTCCAGTGTCAAGCATCTGGGCTGCCAGGTCTGGCGATGAGAAGGTGTTGTGTGAAATGCTGCTTTCTGCTCTGGAAGGTTGGGGAAAAATGGGTTGGTACAAATCTTCCTTCTCTTACTCCACACCCAGAGTAGTCTGTGCCTGACTTGCTTTTTTTGAGAATTTTCACAAGCTCAGGCTTATTGGGTCATTTACCTATCAGAAGCCTCCGTTGCTTCCACGGCGCTACTAATTTAGTTAAAATGAAAACAATCTAATGATTACAATGGCATAAAAATAAGGTCAATTTGTTGTAAGGATCATGATATATGCCATGGCAAAGCTAATAGATACGGTCTTGGCAAGCCCACAATGTTTTCCTTATCTATTTATTTATTCATTGTTTTGCAAACATATGCAACAAGCATTAAAACCTTTGCATGTTTGCAAAGAAATAAGTAAAAAAAAGGACCAATAGCAAAAATAAATTTAAAAAAACATGAAACAAAAGTCAAGATGAAAGCAATGATTGGCCAACTATCCTTGTCACAGAAGTGGACTACTTGTAAGGTGGATGTGCACTTGTGCACAAGCAAAATTATGCCACCTGGCATGAAGAGAGCCAGTGGCTATAGTGTGTTGGCCCATTGGGGGAGTGTGCGTGTGTGTCAAAACTTTCCAAAAAATAAGGTTATCCACTTTGACTCCTTCTCCATTATTGAATCTTTCATAGATTCACATGCTTGTATCTTCCCCGTCGTCATGGTGGGAGTCTCGCGGTAGTTAGAAAAGTAGCACTATAAGAGTACATTATAAACCACCAAAGGGAAAGGAAAACTTTAACATTCGTCAGCATCTTTATGTAGGTCCAAACTTTGATCAATCAGAGACGAGCCCTAGACCTCAACTCTCCAGCAGAGCCAGCAGACCTCAGATTTCTAACCGCACGTCGTGTGTAAGGGAGTCTCCATGAGCTCTGCTCAGTTTGTCAGTGAGTGACTTTTTGACCCTGCTAGAATTCTCCTCAAGGTACTGTTTTTTCTACATTCTTTGCTTCTAAAATGTCAGAGGGAGCTAAGAAATGGCTTTTTAGACCTTGCAGGTCTTGTGGGAAGGCAAGACTTTTCTCTGAAGACCCCCACAAGGATTATCTTTTTTGCCTTTATCCCAAACATACAGCTAAAAATTGTAAGTACTGCAGAACTTTTTCAGCCAAAACTCTAAAGGATAGAGAAGCCAGATTGTTATTATGGCTCCAGAAGAAAAAATCTAAATCTGATTCTGGATCTGATGTTGAAGAGAGTCCTGGGCCATCCTCAGCTGAAACGTAAAAATGAGGGCTCTCCCTCATTAAAGGCTGATCGTAAGAGATTGAAAGCAGAAAAATCATCCACTGCCAAAAAAGCAGCCCTTAAGCAAAAAGACTCTGGCCTGAAGAAGTCTTCTGCTGCTTCTCTGCCTGTCACACCACTAAAACAGGCTTCGTCATTGAAAAAAGCTCAGTCGATGGACCCATCGTCGGGAACTTCAGCCAAGTCCCCATCAACGTCTAGGCGACTACTGCATCGATGACGGCTGTGGTGACGGCCTCGTTGACGAATATGGTGACAACGATTTTCTCGTCTATGGCCCCCGTCAACGGGAGCACCGACATTACATCGAGAGTGAAGCTGACGATCAGCCTTTGTGATTTTAAGGCCCCGGCTAAGAAATCGGATCGATCCATACCTATCGTGGATTACATATGGAGCAAAGGTTTGAAGATCATGAGGAATCCGGCATCAGTTCCAGCTGTGTTGCCAAGGATGGAAAAGAAGTACAAAGCACCTGATTCTGCTCCGGCGTGGTCGATTGGTCATCCTCGGCCGGATTCAATTGTAATGCAAGCTGCACAGAGGCGCTCCAGGAATCTGCAATCCCCTTGTTCGGTGCTTCCGGACAGAGAAGCCAAGCGGCTTGACAGCATTGGCAGATGCTTTGCTATTATGGCCGCCACTTCCACCAAGGCCTCTAATGCCTTAGCGATTTTAGGACGATACGACCGTCAGTTATGGTCAGATCTCGCACCTCTTCTTGAACATCTTCCCAAAGAGAAAAAGAAGGAAGCGAAAAACCTCCTACAAGAAGGCGCTAGAGCTTCTTCTAAAGTAATTGACGCAGCAATGGATTTGTCTTCGATTGCTTTCAGACAAATGGCAGGTGCCGCTGTCCTCCATACACAGGGCTCGCTTAGAGCGACGTCCTTCCTCCCTGAAGCCCAATCAAAGGTTTTAGACATGCCCTTCGACGGGGAGAACCTGTTTGGGAAACACGTGGACGAGGAGCTACAAGGTATCAAAAAGGATACTGAGACGGCGCGCTCATTAGGCATGCTGCAACAGAGGCGCTTTCAGTCCTTTCGTGGAGGTAGAGGAAGAGGACAGTTCCAACAGAGATCGTCCTATCAGTCATACAGGTTCCAACCGTATTCCAAACAAAGTTATAGACCGCAATATGGAGGACAACAACAACAGCACTTTCGTGCTTCCAGTGTGTCATACAGTCAGCAATCAGCTAGATGCAAGCCTTCAACGCGAGGAAAATCGCAAGATTCCTCTAGACGGCAGTGACATTTTTTCATCCGCCAGCCACTTCACCTCGACTTCAGCCCCTGCAGTCTCATCATCTTTCTCCTTTTCTGGGCCAATGGCAGGCCATTACAAAGGAAAAATGGGTTCTGGACATCATCCATCGGGGCCACACCCTAGAATATGTCCACAAGCCTCCTCGAAATCCACCCTCAAGAAGAATACATCATCTTCTTTTGTTAAAGCAAGAAATCTCGACCTTGCTGAAAAAGGGGGCAATAGAAAGAGTTCCTTTCAGTCAACGAGGAAAGGGCTTCTATTCCAATTTCTTTCTCGTAAGTAAAAAATGCGGGAAATGGAGACAGGTCATGGACCTCAGACAGCTGAACAAATACATCAAGAAATAATCATTCAGAATGGTATCCCTGCAAGAGATTCTCTTATTGGTTAACAAAGGACATTTCTTAGCGTCCCTCGATCTCTTGGATGCATACTTCCACATTCCCATTCACGCAAAGCATCGCCAATTCCTGAGGTTTGAGGTGGCTGGGGATCCCTACCAGTTCAAGGTTCTGCCCTTCGCTCAGCCCCCGGAGTTTTCACGAAATGCATGGCTCCTGTAGCGACGTTTCTGAGAAGGCAGGGCCACCAGGTTTATCCCTACCTGGACGATTGGTTGGTGAAAGGGCCTTCTTTCCACTCTGCAAGAAAATCTACATGGGCATGTCAGCGGCTGTTCAAGTCTCTAGGCTTGCAGCTCAACGTAGAGAAGTCATTCCCGGTTCCAAGTCAGAAACGTATTTTTCTCGGAGCGATTCTTGACACCAGGCTGATGAAGGCGTTTCCCACTTCAGAACGAAAACACAAAATAATACACTTAGCAACCCTTCTGCGCGCAAGAGAGTCCACTTCTGTGAGAGTATTCAAATCTTTACTGGGAATGCTGTCATCATGCATCCCTTTGATTCCGAATTGTCGGCTGCACATGAGGCCTCTCCAAGAGCAGTTAGACATGCAGTGGATTCAGGTGCAGGGCTCCTTCGAAGACACCATCCTTATCTCTCAGGCAATGAAACAGGCTCTGTCATGGTGGGAGAAAGAATGCAATATCTTTCCGGGCCTCTCATTTCAGGCAATATAGCCCAGTTACGTTATGACCACGGATGCCTCAATGGACGGTTAGGGGGGCGCATCTTCAGGAGTTGCAAATCCATAGAAAATGGTCCGTGCAAGAAACGCAACTGCACATCAATCTCTTGGAATTGAGGGCAGTTTTCCTGGGACTGCAGGCGTTTCTTCCGAGGATCCAAGGCTCCTCAGTTCTGGTAAGAACAGACAACACCACAACGATGTTCTATCTGGCCAAACAAGGGGGCACCAGGTCTCTCACGTTATCGGACCAGGCCCAGGAAATTTGGAGATGGCTAATTCAGAACAAAATAACGTTGCAGAACGAGTGGGCGGATTCTTTAAGCAGAACCAGTTCCCAGTGTCACGAATGGGAGTTAGATTGGAAGCAGCTGCAGCGAGTGTTCAAACTGTGGGGTACTCCAAAGCTGGATCTCTTCGCGGCAGCAAGCAACAGGAAGTGCAAAAGGTTCGCCAGCAGGTTTCCTCAGGCCAACTCTTGGGGGAAAGCTCTGCAGATGCAGTGGACGGGGATGTTCGCCTACACTTTCCCGCCGTTTTCCCCTCACCCCAAGGGTGCTGAGAAAAATGAAAAAAGAACCATGTCATCTCATTCTCATCGCTTCGGCATGGCCGAGGCAGTTTTGGTTCTCAGAGCTTCTCCTATGCTCGATATCTCCGCACATTCTCTTTCAACCATTGCCAAATTTACTGTCCATAGACAACGGCCAGATTGTTCATCCTCAGATAAAATCTCTGAGTTTATCAGCTTGGAACCTCACAACTATGAATTCACAGATCTAGACATCGCTCCAGATTGCAAGTCCATCCTTCAGCGGGCTAGAGCTTCTTCTACTAATAGGGCATATGCTGCAAAATGGAAGAGATTTTGCCACTGGTGTGTAGAAAAGGACATACATCCTTTACTCTCGACCCCAGAGCAAGTATCGCCTTACCTACTTCATTTAGCAAAGTCAAAGTTGGCTCATTCATCAATCAAAGTACACCTGGCTGCAATTTCCAGGTTTCGCAGAAAGTCGGGGAAACTCTTGCTGTGGTCGACGAGAATTGTTAAAGAGTTTATGAAAGGCCTCCTCAGAGTTTTTCCACCCTTAAAGCGCCCGGCAGTTCCTTGGGAGTTAAACACAGTCCTAGCCCAATTGATGAAATCGCCCTTTGGGCCGATCCAGAAAGCTGACTTAAAATATGTGTCGTGGAGGACGGCTCTTCTATTGGCCCTCACATCGGCTAGAAGAATTAGTGAGATTCAGGCTTTCACTGTGGCTGAACCCTTTCTTCAGTTCAAGCAGGACAAAGTAATGTTGAGAACAAACCCTCACTTTATACCTACGGTTCCAACTTCTTTTCACTTGAATGAGCCGGTAGCGCTCACAACGTACTTTGGACATCCTTCAACCCCTGCTGAAAGAGTGTTGCATTCTTTAGACCTAAAGAGATGCATCAAATTCTACATCCATAGGACAAAGACTTTCAGGAAATCGGATCAGCTCTTTGTATCTTTTACTTCTCCGAGGGCAGGCCCTTTAAAGGAGCAGCATTGCACGTTGGATCTGTTCTGCAATTGTTTTCTGCCATAACAAAGCTGGAAAGCCTCTGTCTGCAGAGGTGTCGGCACACTCCACAAGGAAGATGGCAGCCTCTACAGCCCTTTTTGCTGGGGTATCACTTCCAGACATTTGTAGAGCGGCAACATGGTCCAACGTGCATACGTTCACCAAGCAGCACTACTGCCTGAGGTACAGTCTGTAAATATATATATATATATATATATATATATATATATATATATATATATATATATATATATATATATATATATATATATATATATATATATATATATGTATATATATATATATTATCTCTTTTGTACTTTGTCTATTTGGTTTCACAATTTTATGTTTACAGTCATTGACTTGGTTTTTAGTGATGCATATAAATCTTTATGTTTACGTATGTTTTTTCATGGTTAGTCCATTCTCAGTGCGTACGAAGGTCTTCGCCTAGTCGCGATGATTTAAAGAATGGCACTGCTATCTACTCTGATACAAGCATGTGAATCTATGAAAGATTCAATACTGGAGAAAAAACAAGTTACTTACCTGTACACTGTGGTTTTCCAGTATTGATATCTTTCATAGATTCACATGCGGCCCTCCCTCCTCCCCGTCTAGGCTTGCCACTCCTTATCTCATGCTACTCTTAACCTTAGCACACTTGTGCGCGAAACCTGAGGTCTGATGGCTCTGCTGGGGAGTTGAGTTCTAGGGCTCGTCTCTGATTGGTCAAAGTTTGGACCTACATAAAGATGCTGACGAATGTTAAAGTTTTCCTTTCCCTTCGGTGGTTTGTAATGTGCTCTTATAGTACTACTTTTCTAACTACCGCAGATTCCCACCATGACGACGGGGAAGATACAAGCATGTGAATCTATGAAAGATATCAATACTGGAGAACCACAGTGTACAGGTAAGTAACTTGTTTTTTCTGGTACTGATCCATCAAGCGGGGCCAGAAAAAAGGGGGTCCCAAAACATCTATTTCACATTTCAATTTCCATAGAAAAGTTTTCTCTCCGATCCAGAAAAAAATGGCTGACCGGAATTACACCAAATATGACACAAAGTTAGCTATACTCAGAAAGCATACTTTTTGTTATTTGGTGTAATTCCGTTCAGTAGTTATCAAGAAATTTGCATTTAAAGAGGTATTCAGATTGGACATGGAGGGGTAACCTCCAGAAAAAGTTAGTGATATCAGGACCATTGGTGTACGGATATGCTCTGATTGGCCAATTTTAAAGGGTTGTCAATCCTGATGGCCACAACATGAACATTATGTTTTGGCAGGTATTACAGGACTTTGGGTCACTGTCCATGCATCCTGAAAACTAATTTAAAAAATGTATATAAGGTGATGTTATCATGTGAAAAAATGATGATCCTCTGCTAGGATTTGATGAATCATGTTTGAGAGAAAATGATTTTCTCTCATGGTTTTCTCATATAGGTAATAGAAGGTGCTCCAGAATTAAAATGAGAACATATTTTCTATAAGTCCATCAGCCATGTATAAGCTATCAGCCATGTGAGAAAAAAGTCGGATATTCTGAGAAAAAACATGTACTTTAAACAGCACCAGCAGCCGGTGAATTGGTCCCCAATGTTCTACTGCAGTTTCAGCGTTCTAATGAACAGCTAGAGTGCTAACATTCTATAATTATAATTAAAGTGTGGCACACCTGAACACCACTTTGATGGAATCAAAGCTGTAAAACTGAAAGCATTTCCTTTAGAAAAGAACAAAAAGGGGGTGTGGCCAGGCACAGACCAAGATGGCTGCACAGTGATGGAGCTCCTGTGAGCCAGTGGCCCGCGGCACCCCATCCGCCTCATCATCCGGACCTAAGACAACCCGGAGGCAAGCCTACACAATGACGAACCGCAGCGGTCCGGAGTGATCTGATCCCGGTCCTCCTCGCTGCTATACAGACGCCCGACTGGGGTCGACGTGGCGAGAGTGGGCCCGCCGTAGCACAGCGGCCTACATCGGGGCCAATGGAGGGGGCGATCTACAACGACCCTGAGTCAGTCAGTGCCCCAGAACATAGGTGGCGCTGGGAAGGTAGGCACGCCCACCGTACCTTCAGAAAACTCCGGTGCCAGCAGATGAGAGGTATATCCGACAACTCACCGGTGGCCACATAGTTCCTGGGACAGGCAATGGACAATGTCCTGCTGCCCCGCTTGGCGGCATGGCATTTAACCGACAGATAATTCACTGCACAACTAATAGAAGGCACCGAGCAATACTTCCAACAGAATGAGGGGTCGGTGGACTCCTGCTGCACCCTTAGGGAAGCATATACAGTTGTGCTACGCGAGCAATATCAAGCCCAAATCGGGGTAACGAGGAAAGATGACAGACAGCGCTACCAGGCACTTGAGCATAAAACAGAAGCCCTAGAGACAGAAATACTAAAGGGAGGGGAGCAGGAACGGGACTTGCTACACCAACTGAGCCTCAGGCAGCAGGAACTGCGAGATATCACAGAAAATGCTGCCGGGGCTCACACTTTGGCGGTGCAAAGACGGCTCTATGAAGTAGGAGACTAGGCCACAAAACTCATTGCCTGGCTCGACAAGCGAGGCAATGAAAGAAGTTGGGTGACAGAGATTCAGGACCCAGAAGGCGGGGTACACACAGGAGGCAGAGAAATTGCTGAGACATTCGCAGCCTGCTATAAGAGTACATATGCCTCTAAATCCGGCAGGTCCAGCACAGACTGTAAAGAACTCCTAGAAACTATGGCACTAAACACTCTGACGAGAAAATATCGAGAGGCCTTAGAAAGTAAACTGACAGTAGAGGAGATAGTGGGAGCTCTTTAGGGACTGTAATCAGGGAAAGCACCGGGATCAAACGGCCTACCCCTTAAACTGTTCAAAAAGACGGCTTGGAAAATAGCGCCCCACCTTCTAAACATGTTTCTGGCTGCCAGAGACGCCAGGACCCTCCCGGAAGACCAAAGAACAGCCACGATAGTCGTAATCCCAAAAATGGGGCAAACCAGTGACAGACTGCACCTCCTACCGCCCCATATTCCTTCTAAACGTTGAACCTAAAGTACTAGCCAAGGTCCTCACAAACCGACTATCAGGGGTTATTACGTCTGTGATCCACCCAGACCAATCCGGCTTTATGCCGAGACATAGCACCCGCCTGAACCTGAGACGTCTGTATGGGGTACTTCACTTGACAGCGAAACAACGAGTAGAGGACACGGCGGTCCTCTCCCTAGACGTCCGGATGGCATTCAACAGCGTTGAATGGAACTATATCTTCGCAGTACTGCGTCATCTGGGTTTTGGCCCTAACTTTTGTTCCTGGGTCCAATTGCTCTATGGCGCGCCGCTGGCCAGAGTGAGGGTGAACGGCTTCACCTCCTGCATTTTCAAACTGAAAAGGGGCACGTGACAAGGATGTTCGCTGTTGCCCATGATTTTGTCCCTAGCACTGGAGCCCCTGGTGGCCTGGGTCCACGGATACCCCCTAATCCGGGGTATCACAGTGGAGGAGGACTGGGAGGAGAAGATATCTCTCTATGCAGACGACATTCTGCTGTACTTGACAAAACCTCGCTTCTCGATACCGAGAATCCTCCACATTTTCGATCTTTTTGGGAGCTACGCTGGCTACCAAATTAACTGGGATAAGTCCCTGATCTACCCACTCGCGACGGCGGAGAGGCCTCTGCCGCCCTGGTGCCCAGCCTCGGTGGCAACGGAAGGATTCAAGTATCTAGGGATTCACATAACTAGAGAGGAGAACGTTTTTCTGGATCGCAACCTGCTCCCCCAAACGACTGTTTCCAATAGACATGACCCACTGGCGCACGCTACCCCTCTCGTTGATGGGATAGGCAGTACTTTTTAAAATGATGACCCTCCCACGCATGCTCTACATACTTCAGAATACACAACACATAGTCCTTAACTCATACTTCCACAGAATCAACAACATACTGAGGTCATTTTTGTGGGATGGGGGTGCGGCTCGAATCTCCTTAGCGAAACTACAGCACAGAGTTTTCGATGGCGGTCTTGCAGTCCCAGAGCTCCGTGCCTACTACTGGGCATCCCAGTTGGTGGTGGTGGGTATTTGGAGAGAGAAATAAATCGGCATATAGGGTGGACCGCCAAGCCATGGGAAGTAGGGGTTACCCGGCGCTCCTTTATGGAAGAGCCAAAAAGGGATCGCTCCCACCCCACACCCTGGCGGTACTACAGGCGTGGAAAGCAACTAATCAAAAGTTTGGGATGGAACAAATTAACCACGGAGACCCCACTATGGGACAGCGACATTCTGGGGGAGGTTAAAAAGTTGCACACTCACACACAATGGCATACAATAGGGATAGACAAACTGGGAGATGTCTGGAGAGGAGGCACACTGGTAACGTTCAATGTGCTACAAGCCGAAACGAGCTTGTACAGGGAGAGATCTTCCGATACCGACAGCTACAACAAGCACTGAAATGTCATCTGCCTGAAGGGGAACAAATCCCAGACTACTACCCCATGGAAGACCGGCTGATCTTAGACCCTATTCCCACCAAGGCAGTCTCCCTAATGTATAGAAAGATAATAAATAACACACCAGATAGTCTTGTCTTACTGAGAGAGGCCTGGGTAGCTGATGTGGGCCACCTAGACGACGAAGAGTGGAGTGAGGCGCTACAGTGCCCCAGGGAGATTGCCATACGAGCACGGTTCCATTCTGTGCAGCTTTGGATACTGATTCGGTCCTACCTATCTAGGTCCAGAGTGTAAAAGATGGGTCGTAGTGATTCAGCTGGTGGCAGTGTGGGCACGTTCTCCCACACACTTTGGACCTGCCCACTGATCCGAAATTTCTGGACAGAAATAACAGAGGTAATGAGGGAGGTGACAGGCATATCGGTCCCGCTCGAGGTCAGGTGGCTGCTGTTGGGCGTATCGGGGGAGGAAAAGTGTCCCAAACACTCGCATACCTGGCTCAATATGGCAGCAGGGGTGACGAAGTGCAACTTAGCTAGACTGTGGGGAATGAGCATGCCTCCCATGGCCTGAGAATGGAAGGAAGGCCTTGACTGGTGCCAACTAGCGGAACGTGCAGCATACTGGTCCCGGGGTTGTCCGCGTAGATTCGAAAAGATCTGGGGACCATGGATGCATCACAGGGGTACCAATGGTTTGGGTGGAGAGGGGGATGTGGAGGGTATTTGTCACTAAGGTGTTCAGATAACGAGCCCTCAAGGCGCTATATTACGTAGGAAGCCACCCTAGGAGACTAAGTCTGGGTTACACATGGATATTTGTCGTTATACGGGCCTCCTGCGTGCGGCCCACAAAGATTATACTTCACTGCTTACGAACGATCTGTGGTTCTCAACTAACTGCTTAATAAAATAGAATTTATAAAAATAAAAAATAAAAAAAATTAACAAAAAAGGGTGGCTTTTGTCATATAAATTATGGTAAGTGCTCTAGAAAGCTAAAATGTGGGCACATTTTCTATAAATTCTCAAATATCTTCCTCATCAGGATCAGTAAAAAAAAATGTCTGGTATGCTGAGTGGAACATGTACTTCCAACAGCAGAAACAGCCTGGCAGTTGATTCCCCAGTGTTCTGCTGCATATTTACCACAATGTGTTATAATAAACAACTAGTGTACTAAAATTCTGTATTTATGACAAAAGTATGGCACACCTGGATGCCATCGTGATGGAATTAAAGCTGCAAAACTGAAACCATTTCCTATAGCGGATACTGCAACAAAATGAACAAAATGAGGTGGGCCATTGGGACCAGAACAAAATGAGGTGTTTCTTTTTGTTCTAGAAATTACTAACGTTTTGCATTCAAGACCAAAGTGAGCCACTCATGAATGCCATTTTTTTAAAAATAGGAGATGTTGAATTAAAAGCCTTTTGTGTGGAACAGGCTGATGAAAATGAGCATTGAGATGCTAACACAGGTATGAAACCAGTGGTTTAAAATGCTAGGTGGGCAATAGATTGTCAGTATTCTGAGGCATAATAGGTTTTTATGGGGTCTAAAAATAGTTAAAGAGAGGGATTCTGCATAACTACACCATCCCCTTTGAATGTGTGTTTACTTATCCTACCCATATTCTCAGTCACTTAACAGCTCCCTAATTTTAAAATAGTAACATTTTGGTAGACAAACTTTGAGCACAGCGGGTGTTGGCTGCCCACGAAGGGTTGGGCTCTGGCCCAGTGTACAATATGATTAAATAAACTGAAATTCACTGGAAAAAACAGCACGTAATCTAACTATAGCATCACTTTAAACTAAGGGCCCGATTCCGATCTCGGTCGGAAGAGCTCTGAATCAGCTTCGGAATTGGCTAAACAGATCTGGAGCCCTTGTTTCTGACTGATTCGTTCACAGTTCAACACGACCAAGTAAGATGCCTGGAAACCATAAGCGCTGACTGAAACGGTTCCGGAAGGCTTTCGGACAGGACAAGCCGTTCGGATCCGATTTGTGCAGCTCTATGAACTTGGTTTTCCGAACGAGCGAGTACGATGAACGATTCAGACAGCCTTTCCTTTTTGGTTTGACTGGAACGAATCGGCTGCCAGAATCGGTCTTCGGGGGACCGTAGCGAGCCCCCCTTCACCCGGGGCCCTCCGAATCGGGCCCGTGGGGGTACCCATGGGTTCCCTCGTCCCAACCATGCACAGTGTGGCAGGTACCAAGGGGTGCCCGCCACAGGGTGCCCGATTATCCCCAACCACCTCTTTTGTCAATGCAAGCCTGTGTACATGTTCGGTACACAGGCTCCCATTGAAGTCAATGGGAGTCCGACCGAATCATATCCGGATACATTCAAATGCATCATACTCGTTCGGTCGGACTCCCCTGATCCGAGTCGTACGGAAAGCATTCCGGACCCGAGTCGTTCGGTATGCTTTCCGAACGAGATCGGAATCGGGCCTTAAGACTTTAACTTGGGTTAAAAAAGCAAGAAATTCACTAAAAAAGCACAAAGGTCAAAGTGATGTTATAGTTAGGTATTGAAATGAGATAAGAACATAAAAAAAACAAAAAACACTGAAATACACCAGTTATAGTATATTCAATTACCTATAAGTTATGGGGTGCAAGTTATAGTTAGTTGAATAATCTATAACTGGTGTATTTAAGTGGTTTTTTTTTTTTAATGTTCATGAGTCCTGTAAAAAAAACTTTTTTTAAGATATAGGCTTACCCTGCATCCCTAGGCCTGGTAGTGGGTTCTGCACTGCTTTATGACCTCACATCACTCATTACATGTTCTATGACGTCATTGATAACATCACTGCAACATTTGAAATTACATCATTAATGACAAACTGTGCATAGCGGTGACGTGAGTTATAGTTACTTGAGATAACTACAACTGGTGAATTTCTGTGGTTTTATTTAATACACTATGTTTTACATGAGAGTTTCACCTAACTATAACATTGCTTTAACCTTTGTTTTTTTTGTTTTTTTCAGTGTGTATATATATATATATATATATATATATATATATATATATATTACAGACATGACCCCCTGCCCTGAGTGCCCGACTGTTTGTGAAACTGGTAGCCTATTTTTTATGTTGGCATAGTCAGCACACTAATGTAGTGCCTGTCCAAAGCTTGTTCTTTGACATAGGAGAGCGTACCGTGCATACTCGCTGTAATTACATGGGAATACTATCTTGGATTGTTTACATACAGAGGTGGTGGTAGCATGTCTAGTTTTGAAGATTCATAGTTCTGGGCCAAGCCTTTTTTGTCTGATCCAGAGTGGGGCTGCCTACCAACTTAATTGTGTTTCAAGTTTAAAGTTTATTTCTCATGCTTCAGTTTATTAAAACCATACATGATAATATTCACAGTAAAACAGAAAAGGTGCAGTTTACAGTAAAACATATTATTAAAAATAGCATTGGTACACACAATATAATAAATTGGTCCATTATGTACCTTACGAAAACAATTTAAGCTAAGAAGAGTTGTTTCCGATTGTGTCGGGCTCAATTTATATCTTAATCATCTAATGTCCATGACTGTCTTGTAAATGGAGAATTTGCAAACATATTGTGATGAATTTGACTAGTTGAATGTTCAGGGCTGTATTGGTGGGATTTAAGGACAAAGTGAGACCTTGCCTGCATGTTTGGACCTTCAAGCTTTTGAACGGCCAACTTAATAGGAGTCTGCGTGCTTCTAGGAGCAAAGGACACAAACACAGAATGTGGGTGATTGTTTAAATTTCTCTTTTACAGAATCTACATTTGTCCTTTGTGGGTGGATTTTGCCTCTTTGGAATGAAGTCCAAAGTTGGCAGTGCTCCAAAACCGGAATGCCATAGCGGTTCCATACCTCCCGTATATACGTTTTTTCAAGATTTTCTGATTGTGGACTGAGGCTCTTTAGCTCTTGCAATATAAGGATATCTAGCGTGCTGGGCAAAAATGTGTGTGCAGATTTGTGGCAAGGCTTGAAGAATGTGCACTGCCTGTCCACTTTTTGATTAAGGAAGCCAAATTCGATGCAAACCTGTGCCGGGGAGGCCAATTTTGGTAGACGCAAGGCAGATTTGTAACTTTTTGTTGCTAGTGCATCCAGCAGCTTCGTGTTCACTCCCAGCATGAGTTCACTTCCATATGTAATTGTTGGAATGAAGTTTGACCTCATGACCTGAAGAATTGGATTCAGGCTGGAGCCCCATAGGTTTGTGCATGAGGCTATGAAAGCGGTTTGCAAAGCGTAAGGTTTGGTTTTGATTGCTTCTTTTTGCTGCAGGAAAGTGCCCCTGGAATCTAACCAAACTCTTAGGTATTTTTATTCCGCAACTTTGTTGATGCAGTCGGCATCCATCTACAATGTGCCAGGCTTATTAATCCTTTTTCCAAAGATGATTATTTTGGTTTTTACCAGATTGGCTTCTAGTTTATTTAACATGGTATAGTCATTGAGTTTGTTGATCAGCCTCTGAAGGTCCACTCCTTTTTTGCTCAGCATCACTAGATCGTCTACATACAGCAGGTTTGATAATAGTTTCCCTCCTAGTTTAGGGGGGGTGCATTTAGAGAGTCCAATGCCAATGTGAGGTCTGAAATATAAATGTTTAAGAGCAGTGGTGCCAGCACACAACCTTGTTGTAAGAAAATTGTTGTTTTGATTTTCCAGGACAGAGACCGTCCATCACCCAGTTTTATTCTTGTCCATATATCTGTATACAGGAGTTCTATGGCTTTCAAAAACTTTATTGGAATTGCCCATGTGCTTAGCTTTCCCCAAAGAATCCTTTCTTAGGATCAGGTTGAATGCTGCCTTCAAGTCAACAACGCACATATACAGAAGTGAATGGGTTTGAATCGCACGGTTCAAGAGGAGGGAGATTGCCATCAGGTTCAAAATGCACCCTTGCTTTTGCCAAACTCCTGTTTGATTCAAGGGAATTATCCTTTGGAGGTCAGCACAGCCCCTGGGATCTTCTGCTTCAATGTCAAGAAGGGCTATCAGGCTGTAGTTGCTTGGTGGATTATTGAACCCCTCCAGGTTTCAGGAATTTCTTCTGTTTGAAGAATATTACTGAATAAAGTTGAGAGATTGCTGGCCCACATCACAATGTCCTTTTTAAACAGGCCCTAGGGTATCCCATTGGGACCTGGGGCGCAATCCGAGCAAAATTTTGTGGGTTCGTTTCTGGATATCAACCTATATTTCTAGTTATACCGTATTCTTGTGCACCGCTCTGCCAGGACTCATCACTTTCTTCCATGGAGCGTTCAAGACTTGTTGGGGGCCTGTCTTGAGGACTTGAACTAGGGGAACCTGAATAAACTCTGTAAGGGACTATAAGAGTTTTCTTTGTGTTTGGTCTTGTTGTGCGTGGGTCAGATTCCCCGGTCGTAAGATAGTCTGTTAGGTAATTCACCATTCCAGCTTATTGATGTCTGCATTGTTTGCTTTATAAGGCCCATACTCTTTATTATTAACCATCTGCCAGAATTTTACTGAGTTCTTACTTTTACTGGCACAGATGAAAGTAGCCCAGAACTTCTCATAGTGTGCATAACTATCCATAGCTCCTTTTAAAGTTTCTCCTGTGTAGGCTAACTGCCGTCTTTAGAGTGCTGTCCTGTGGGGAGATTCGGAACTGCCGTAGATGTTTGTTTAATATTGTTTTGAAGCATCTCTCTTCATTTTTTCACTCATCTCTCCAGGGTGTGACCACTGTGACTTGGAGGGGTATTTTGCTACGATATGTATGTGAATGTCTCCCATTTGATAATTGGGTCTCCTTCTCCTGTGTCCCTCAAGAGGTAAGATGGCCCATAGTTGAGGATACTTGTATACATTTCCACTTGGAAATGACAACCCAACATGTCATGTGTGTGTTGAATGTGTGTTCTTACTGGATGTATGGCACATGTGTTCAAGTGCAAATCTGTATGTTGTGCGAGTATGGTTGCTGTGACTAGAGGGATCCATTTTGGATGGACCGTGGTTTCACATGGCACAAGTTGGAGGGTGGATACAGCTTCCTCTTCCACCCTGACAGTGGAAGGGTATTGCCTGCCTTCCTGTGACAGGAGGGTGAAAACTGAGACACTGAAGTGAGGTAGGATAGAGACATGGCTATCCTTCGAAATTCTATGAGGACCTTTTAGTTGGGATTGCAGATTAGATTTCCTGAGCACTGTCATTTGGTGCATGGTAGGGTAGAGGGCATGAGTCAGCAGATTGTTAAAGGTGAGGAAGATTCTAGGCAGGGCCTGCCCTTTTGTCTGTCCCTGGTTATTACTTCAGGAGGGCTACTAACAGCCAGGTGCAGATTTATCACATTGCATTGTGCCCTTGCCTTGGAAAACTCCTGCTTGGAGCCAGCATAATCACTGCCTGCTGTGAGAGCCATCACCTTGCACAGAAGTGGTGTCTGCACTACGGCCAGAAAATTACATTTCAAAGGGAACCACTGTAAACCCATTGCCAGAACCTTGAACAGTGGATCAAAATCCACTGTCTAAAAAGGAGTATGTGAGAAGTTGGCCTGGCATATGCTGTCCACTAATTATAGTGGGCACCTTGCACCAGTCCAAATCGACTCTTATGGTAGGTAGGTTAAAGACAACCTTATTGAAAGCTATCCTAGTGGTAGCTGTGGAGAGCAGCCTTCAGGCTAAGTCTTGAAGGAATGTAAAGCAGCTTGTTTTACCAGTCTATAATCTCTTGAGTGACCAAATGAAAGAGCACCACACCAGGTATATATTCAAAATATATGTATTTATTACTAAACACACCCCTCTAGTCTCTTTATGAGGCTAGAGTTCGAAGTACATAGGTTATAAGATCTTAAATCACAGTAATAGCACAAATACACGTTTGGGCCCTAGGGGCGTACCAAACCATATACCAATAAAGTGGTATGCGAACCACGACTGAACTAGACACTAGGCCTAGAGCCTCTAGAAGTGCTTGGACCACAAGGAACCACCCAAGGTAGTGACACAGGGGACCCACGGGAGACGCGTGCAGTGTAAATACACAACCGCGATACGCCGTTAACTTCTATGGAGAAAGTCGGGATCGGGAAAATAGAGGAAAGGGACACTTAAAAGAGGACTAGGACAAAACCCTTTGAGATCTAGGACTTTGAAGAGTCTCTACCCACGGGAGCACTGGAGTACTCGTGTTACCTCACCCAGGGAAGCCGGGTGCATAGGTGCCTTTCGGGGTCGGGTTTCGTCGTCGGTTCTTATGGCGATCTGCTGCAAAGTGCTGCTGGCGACCAGGAGAAAAGTGTCCGGGTGGATCCAAGAGTGGATCGGAGTTCTGAAGAACCTGAAAGCAGAGGGGACAGAGTCTGGGTCACTAGCCAGTGACCAGGGAGGCGATGGACGGATGCCCACCGATGTCGAGTGCTTCAGGTGTGTTGACGGTCGTCTCGTTTCTGCAGCCACGAGGTCCAGGAGGCGTTGTCGGTGACCAGGAGCAGGATTCGGGCTGGTACACGATGTCTGTCGAGTGCTGCGGTGTCGGCGACCAGATTGGACCCAACAAGCCTTGGCAACGGCAAGTCTCGATGTAGCTGAAGATCGTCGATGGTGCAGACCAGCAAGGTCTGGGGAACTCACCCAGCAAGGGTAAGTGAGGGCAGGCCTGGAGCAACCAGACTGCCAAGTAAAGAAAAGATTGGCCTTCGGTAAGGGCTACTAGCCAACGGGCTAGCGACCGCGAAGGAGCCTCGTGACGCCGCACGTGGAGCTGGCTTACAGGACACTCGTGGAGTGGGGGCCAGTGATCTTCGGTGCAGGTGGTGCTGGAGGCTAGGGCTACTCGGAGCCCAAAGCACGACTTCTTGGGAGACCCAGAAGATGGTGCACTTGCAAGTGTGCTCGGTGTCCAGGGGTCACGGTCTCACGTTACCCACGATAGCCACGGGCCTCAGCTTTGCTGGGGACTCAGGGTAGCCTCGGGGAAGTCTGAGAATCCACCTCTGGTGATGCGATGACTTCGGCGTCCGACGGGAGCTTCAGTGATGCGAACCGGACAGATGCTTCTTTGGTGCCTGCCAAGCAGGGGAGTCACTCCTTGACCCCAAGGGAGATTCTTCAGTCCTCTAATCGTGAGTAGAGCGTCGAAGGTCCAGGATTCTGTTTCAGAGTTTCGTCCAGGTATAATCTAAAGTCCTAAGGACTGGGTTCCTACCTTTATTCCAAAAATAGGGGATGGACTACTCTGTGGCCCCACCTATGGGTGGGTCAGGGCAGAGGGGTGGCTACACCCCTTTCCCTTTGTCCAGTTCGCGCCAAAGCAGGGGCTGCAAGCCCCTGATCCGGTTTGAACTGGGGTATGCACTAGGGACACCAAATGTGCCCCCAGTGCAGGACTTCAAAGCACCCGAAGTGCTCCCGCCCAGCCCCAATACACATTGTCCTGTCTGGGGAGGTGGTCACACCTCCCTGGGACAGGAAACCTATTGTCCAGGCCTCCCCTGCCGGAGTTTCGTCCAGCAGCAGGAGGCCAGACTCGTGTCTGTGGCAGTAGCATCCATTTTGTGATGCCAGGCTCTGGAAAGAAGTTACCGGACTCGTCAGAGTTAACATGCCTTTCCCTCTAGAAGGGTGGAATGCTACCCCCGCCGCCAGAATTGGCGGGGGGTAGTATTCCAAGATGTTTGACACCAAACACGACATGTTTTGGTGCAGCCATTCCATAGTTAGCATTTTACCGCGAGGATATAATGCGTTTAAGAGTATATGGTCAGGCTGCACTACAAACAGCATCAGAGATGGTCTCCGAACGCTGCAGAGGGGCCCTGCTCATGCAGGGGCACCCTCTCACATAGAAACCATGCACTCTGCCTTTAGGATTGATAAGGCCTGCCTTAGGAGTGACTTATAGGTTTATATGTGTGTATGCATTTAGTGATATAGGTAACCTATACCACAGCAAGGGGTGCATGCACCACCTTACCCAGGCTGCAGTAGCAGACCTGTGGTGTCAGTTTGGATGGCCTACCAGGGGTGGCATAATATATGCTGCAGCCCCTGGCAGGCCTCTGAGGTACCTATGCCCTTGGTACATAGTATACCATATACTAGGGACTTACAAGGGCACTCCAGATCCCAATCAGAGATGTGCCTAAGGCACATGGAGACCCTTTTAAAGAGGAAACAGCTAGGCTGGGGTTCTGAATATCAGGGCCCCAGCCAGACTAATGTCGAAAACCAGTGAAGTATCAGCAAAAAGTGGGGGTACCCCTGTGAAGCAGATCCTACTCTCCTACAGAGTATAAAAGCGGGATCTAATTACCCACTTTGTTCCAGTTCTAGGTTTGTCTTGAGAAGGAAGGGAATGCTCCACAGAGTACTAACGTAGCTACTGTGGTACCAGTGCTGGTGTCTGCAGGACAGCCAGTCTTCCAGAGGTGAGAGGACATTACCTGAAGTCTGTCTAATTTTCTGGAGAAGCTGTGGTCTGCCTAGCGTGCTGCTCAGAAGGGGCACAAGAGTGCCTGATCCTGCAGGAAGAGGGACGGCCAGGAGGAGAAGCCCAGCAATGTTCCTGGTGCGTGGAGCACCCAGAAGAGGCAGACTCGAATTCAGTAGTGTGCAGATGCAAGCTGAAAGAGAGACCTCCCAGAGTCTGTGCATGGTCCATTTGGTGAACTATGTGGAGGACATTAACTTACATTATCACTGTGCCCTCTGGTATCTCGGTGGTGACCTGAGGGACTTGCCTGCCACCTCTGCCAAGCTGTGTGTCCTGACATCATCAACGCTGCAGCTGAGGACTTCCCCGATGGCCCAAAGTTCACAATGGCCAAAGAGAGGCAACCGATGTCCGCGGCTTGCCGGCCTGGATATCTGCCATAACCTGAGGGGCCTTCCTGTTACCGCCACCGAGTTGTGTGCCCAGACATCACTGACGAAGTAGCCGAGGACTTATCTAATGGTCCAAAGGCCGTAACTGCCAAGGAGAGTTGACCACTGATTCTGGCTTACAATGTAACAGCTCTAGCGAAACCCTGGTGGCTTGGGGGGGTGCTGCCTTCATGACCTTCCCTGATCCTGCTGCCATAGACTCTTCTGTGTGACTATGAACAGCAAAGAAGGACCACCACTATACATAGTAGCCCTTCACCCAGGTAGTTAAGACGATAATGTGTGTGAAAGGCTGACTGACTTTATTGCTCTAAAAGTGAGATAGTTAAACGCTTCTAGTGTGCCGCACAAACTTTTAGCAAGATACGAGACTGAGCAGATCTGTAGGTGGCCTGCATTGGCCCATTACTCAAACAGCTATGATGGTGCACTCGCACCTCAACCAAAATAAATATTCTGCATAGACAGTGATGGCTACAGCTGTAGCAGGATTGTGTTGTAGTAGGGCAGAGATTGCCACCTGGTGATCAGAAGCCAGGTTGAATGTGGCTATTATACGCATTGGTTACAGCCCATAGCAATTCAAAGAATCCTGGAAGTGAGCCCCACTACTGTGTGTAGTGTTAAGTTACTTCATGTTATTAAAGTACTTCTTGTTTTACAAGAAAGGCACTGGGCTAGAAAGCATCTCACTGTGTCTGATTTTGAGTTCTGAGGTTTTGACCCTCATGTACTTAGCCCAGTTTGCAGAGCCATAGTAGGAAGGATCCCAGGACACCAGCGCCAAATGACCCCAATCATCACTTTTGTGGTCCAGTAGCCCCTCTTCATCCTGTGCCTGAATCTATTTGTACACACACACACACACAGATATGATATATACATGCACACTCACATACTAGCGAAGTCTCTAGGACACACCTAAAAATGAATTTGGATGCTTTTTACATCAAAAGGCAGTCTTTGGCAGTATTATTTAAACATACCAATGAGCTAGCTGTGATTATCAGAAACAGACTTAATGAGGACAACAGCACTTACAGTTTTGGCATCGAACCAACAAAGTGCCCCCAGAGAATTGTTCTAAATGGGTGGTTTGTTTTTTAGGAAAACTAAGTGGCATATTTATGAAATTATCAAGCAGCGCAGCAAGTCACCTTGCTGCACTGCACGATAGGAAAAGGCAGGAATCTTCTGTACTTAACAATATACTGCGCATCTCTGTCATTTCCCAACACTGGTGCACCTTCCTGCACAAAAACAATCCTGAGAAGCATTTCCCTCTGTCCATGTGTGCTGCAAAATACAGCACACATGGAAAGAGGAAGTAAGGAGGAGAAATAAAGATAATTCTCCTTGTTACGCCTCACTTGGAGAGGCGTTCCATTTAGACGTATTCCCAGGTGTACCACTGATGGTAAATATGGGAATGCTCCGGAATCCATGGGTGGATGCGTGGGAACATCCATGCCCCACCCATGGAACGTCTCGCTGGAACAGAGTAACGCAATACAGAGATTTGCGCTGCATTACAATAATCTAGATTTATCAAGCCACGCAAGGCCACACCAGGTGGCCTTGCAAGGCTTGATAAATCAAACTTAAAAGTTGTGTCGCTCTTGCTCCCCGTTGCGTGGCACAAATCTTCCATTAATATGTCCGGAATTGATTTAAAAACATAGTTGTTCGCACTTGCAGCAAATATCCATGTTTAGGAAGCAGATGAAATCAAATATAAAGATCTTCAGAACTTGCAGCAACAGTTCCATAATTTCTCCTTTGGTGTTCCAAATGTTCCCGAACTTCCAGGGATTGTTCCTTGGGCACTCAGGGAATGTTCCTTGGGCTTCAGGCTATGGGTTCAAGTGGGTATAAGTCTAACACCAATGATTCTGCTGGTTTTCTTCCCTGAGGACGTAGCTGTCTTTGTTCCTTGTATCTTCCACACTTTTCTTCTCAGACAGGATTATGTAGAGTAGTCATGCTTCTTCTAAAGAGATTATGGACCCTTCTAGTCTTGTCGGTCTGCAAGACTTCAGCTCCTCAGATCCAGACCCTGACAGCAGCGTTTCAGAGTCAGAGATTCAGGAGGCTAGCGGAAGTCACGTACTCTTCACTTCATTTCCGGGCCTAAATTAGTTTTTCCAAACAGGCAGCCTTCTGCTGCTTTCTCAATCCAAGCAGTATTCAATATAATCAGTTTTCATTTTTTTGTTTGCCTCTGTATGGACATTGCTTACAAGAAGGAGAACATGATAACTTAAGAAGAACGAGAAACATATTAAAACAAGCATTTACAATGCAATAGGTCTCGCAATGACATTGTTTTGAGCTATTGGCATTGTAAATGTTATTGTTTTTTTTTTTCCTTTCGTGAAGCATTAATTAAATGGTGTAATGCAAAATGGCAATAACTATAGTCATGTGCCATTGTCAGATCAGAGACATGAACGTAATGCCCTCTGGTGCAGGGTATGCCACTACAATGGTATGCTCTCGTTTGTAATAATAATTATTTCATACGCTTCCTGTTAGTCAGTTGGTAAGATAGCTCAGTGGGTTAACAGGCTGACTGCAAAGATCTGTGAGTTCACGGGCAGGTCACCGATATGAATCCTTCTGGGCTGTCTCTGCATTTTGTCTTACTGCTAAGTTTGAAAAGGTGAGGATTTGAGACAGTCACAGCAGCTTTCTTTTACAGCGCTAAGAATGACCAAACGGCAGGATCAAGCGCAGCACAAGATGACAAATGCGGCCATATTAACTCATTAAAACACAAACCTTCATGACATTTGACCTTAGAGGCATTTATGAATTAAGGCCCTAGGCGTAAAGCATTAACAGTGAACCAAGCTGCACACGATGAAAAGAACAGGGTTAAGAGGCTGAAAGTGTGACATCAAACATGTTGTCATCCGCACCGTGTGCTCAGCTGTCACACTCGCTCCTGATGGTGGTAATGATGAAATTTGTGCCGCAGCGCTGTCATAGGTAAAGTCCCACCTCTGGGTTGCAGTGAAGCTTCTCACTGAGGGGTGCACTGACGTCCACGGCTGCTCCCTGGCTCCCGAGCCTCAGGGCTCCACGCCCCGGCGCTGCTCCCCAGGTATCACCGATGGACATAGAGGCAAAGGTAGGGGCAGATGAGGCCACATGGCAGGGGTGTCAGTCTAGAGATGGGGTGAACAGAAAGGAGAGATGGTCTCGGGAGGGGGCAGAGAATGAAACGAGGAGAGAGTCAGGAGGAGGAGTAAAAGGGCGAGAGACACAATGAGGGGAAAGAGAACGAAAAGCAGGGGGGTTAATGGAGGTAAGAAGTGGAAAGAAGAAGGCAGTGATGAGACGGATGGAGAGAGGCCCAAGCAGGGGAGAGAGGCTGCCGAGTGAACCCGAGTGGAGAGGCACCCGGAAGTGGTGGGAGGGTGAGAGGATGCAGACATGGAAGGCAAGGCGAGAAAGACGGAAGGTGGGGGCCGAGAGAGGGTGCTAGAAGAGTTAAAGAGAGGGGGCTGGGAGGGGTCCAGTCCATCAGTAACTTTAAAAGTTGGTAGGTAGTCATAGTTTCGAAGATGTTTTGCCAAATTTGTAGTCCCCATTCCCCTCTATGCGCCTCTCTTCACCGGTGCTTACCCTAAATATATGTCGTAAAAGCGGCCAGAACACCCACTAAACGTGTCTCCGCGAAATCCCTCTCACCTTTTAATCCACTGCTTGAAGAAGTGGAGTTCAGGCCTCCTTAGCACATCCGTGTTTTGCTGGCAGAGGGTGACAAAGGCCAGCAGCTTGGGTCAGCATGCGCCTGGCTGGGGGGTGCAGCCTCAAGGAGCAGCACGCGCTTACGCAAGGAAACAACGCAAGTGCAATAAAATTTTAGGATGGAGACTAGGGCTTGGGAGCGCAGTGGGGTGGTGTAAAGAGACAGTGGGTGATGGCGGGGTTTCTAGGGGGGTTATGGTCGGAACAGCCGACCTTGGAGGGGGTGGGGTGGGGTGAGTTGGGTCTCGGCGTGGTTCAGGAGTCATTGGCCCGCAGGGGTGGAATGGCGGCAACGGTTTAGGAGGGGGGGCAGTGTGCTTGGAGCGGCTGACTTTGAGCTCGGTGGTATTGGGTTGAGATTTGAAACTTGTTTATGATCCACAGTTAGTCTTACTTTCTTCACAGCAACTTGCATATTTTAACAAGCATTACCGAGGCTGTATTAAATAAATAAATGGCCATGGGGATCGCCGCTTGATGCAGTTTGGGAGGTGGGAGGAGTGTTCTCTGTAGGCAAGCATTACCAAGGCTGTATTATACGAGCCCTAAAAACCTGGACACAAAACACCACGATAAACCATAGGCAACAAAAAAAAAACAAGGACGGGCCGGTTTACCTCAACCCACAGCATGTCGCTGACTTGGATTCTAGCAGCGCCTCTCCAGAACTTTCCATGTTGGCAGAATGCGCCGCTCGTGCTCCTCTCGGAAGGGCGCCTCCAGCCCGTACCACGACGCTGAAGACACGCCGTGAGCGTGCGCATCGGCTGACCATAGGCAACAAAAAAAACAAGGACGGGCCGGTTTACCTCAACCCACAGCATGTCGCTGACTTGGATTCTAGCAGCGCCTCTCCAGAACTTTCCATGTTGGCAGAATGCGCCGCTCGTGCTCCTCTCGGAAGGGCGTCTCCAGCCCGTACCACGACGCTGAAGACACGCCGTGAGCGTGCGCATCGGCTGCCTGCACAGGAGATGTGCACGCATATGGTGCGAGCAGGCGTTGTGATAACGCCGCGAGCCGTACGCGTGCACATCTCCTGTCTGTTTAAGTTTCGGCACAGACAGTTGATGTGCACGCGTACGGCTTGCGGCGCTATTACAACTTCTGCTCGCACCATGCGCGTGCACATCTCCTGTCCCGCATCGGAGCAAAAGTCGGCAACAATAGATCTCGCATAGCGAGCAGCGCTTTGCGCTGCATCGCTAGGCGAGACCTAAAAAAGAGTAATTGAAAGTATTTACATTCACGAAGGTAGCTTGTACATTTATCGAGTGCAGTCATTATTAGTTGTTGTGCTTGGCTGGCCATTGTTCATTAGGAATTTTCACTTTTCACTTGGCCGCAAGCATAAGGAGATGTCTGCAGGGGCAGCAGCGTAGGGATGTGTTTAGGAAAGTAATTCTAACAAAAAAGCGCAACTATGCATCAGTGTCCCCAGTCCAAGGTGCACTTTAATTTCAGAGTCGTGTCTAGCAGTACACATGTAAGACTTACCTAGCAGTGATTGTCAAGTTTCCACATTCGCATTGAAACCGAATGTGTACACATCCTCCTTCCTTTCTCAGCACTATGACACAGTTCATGGTTCCCAGGCTTGACTTATGCCCAACACAATATCACCATGCCTTGTCTCTGAGCTTTGCAAGATGGTGAAACAAAGCCTCGTCTAAGATCCCTCACAAGTTAAGCTTGTCCCAAAGCCAACTCCCTGTGCTCCTGTCGAATCAAAACAAAATACATATCTTGAAGGCATTGCTCCCTTCCCTGTTCTAGGGTGAACGTCTTCCTACCGGCAGTTGCATAGTACCTCCAAAGAGGCCTGTTTTATGGTTTCTTTTTTACCCTTAGTTGTGAAAACATAAGACAGGTAACTTTGTAGGAGTGTTTTTTCAGTAGATCTAACTTCATTTGATGAGGATTGCTGAAGCAGAAGAAACTGAGAAGTTGTTAGGCGTTTGTCTGACCAGAGCTTTGACGAGCAGCAGGCTGCCTATGGCTGTCAAATAGGGGAAGGTTGGAGCCCAGGAAGCCTCTTGGTCAGAGGAACCCTCAGGTCAATAGGTGTTAAAGCATCTCTTCAGGGATGGGAGAAGGCCACAAAGAAACTCATTTTTGCTCAGCTGCAGGGGGTTTATCCAGTGGCAGGAGCTGAACTGGCTCTTCTTAAGGCAGCAAAATAGCAACCTAATAATATGCATTCCTCAACATATAAAATAAAAGAATGTATAGTAACTGATGATTTTTATTATACTGAGGGAATGGTTTTCCTATCTCTTTACTAACCAGAACATTAATTAAAATGTTTATGACACTGCATATTTACCAAGGTATAAACTATGCAGAATCCTGCCTCACTTATGTTAATTTGACCCTTGTTTTACAGGGCACATTGACAGCTGACTTGCATAGTGTTCAATTCAGTGCTTTAATCAAAAACGGAGGCCTCAGGGTAGCTACGCGCTATAGAAATCCAATTTCATTCATTTCATTCATTCATTCACTTCCGGCTCACTTGTGGTATGTAGCTTTTTGTAAATCTTTTTTTTAAGTATATTTTTATTGTCATGTTGAAAAAGGAAAAAACATTGTATACATTCCATTAGTAACATCGGATTCTTATCTCGTCTTCGTACTTATACATGCCATTTATTAACTTCCCCTCTCCCTACCCCACCCCGGGCTCAGATAACCTAGAACTCATACAGGCGACTCCGGATTACCTAGTGTATTGGGGAGTTACTGGATGACCACGCACACCCTCAATGCGTCACTGTGTGTGGAAGTCAAGCACCCCCGGCTCTCTGCAGCCCCTAATGCAGCGTGACCGCAGATCTACGACTCTAATCTTCTTCTGTCCCTCTCACTCTATGGGGTAGCTCATCTGGTGGTGTCAATAGCTCCATTAACATTGCCGTCCATGCCCTCATATCCTCACTCACTCTTTCGTCCCTTCGAGTTGCCCTCATGTGAACACCCTCTGCGTCGATCCACTCAGCCATGTCTTTCAACCAATCCTCTATCTTTGGGCGTCTGGGGGATATCCATCTGATTACAATCCTGCGTTTGGCTAAAAGCAGCCCCTACACCAAGAACCGTCTGCTCAATTTCTTTTTCTTGTGAAACGGTATTAGCTCAAGTAAACACTGTGATGGTTCCCTAGAAGTCTCCCATCCCGTGACGGTGTTAAATTTCAAAAGGACGGTCGGCCAGTACTTGTCAATGTCCGGGCAGCTCCACAGCATATGTAGGAAATCCGCCCGCTGCCCCCTACATCTCGAGCACTCTAGCGAACGCTCCGGGGATATGGCCTGCAGCTGGCTGGGCACTAGGTACACCCGATTCACCATATTCTATTGTATAAGCTTAAACCTTGCATTTGTGGATGAATGTTTGACCCCTTCATGGATCTTTTCCCAATCCCTTTCGGTAATGGGCCTTTCCACCTGTGCCTCCCACCGCTATTGAATCGAAAGTCCTTTTGTGGGGGCATCCTCCCTCAGTGCCCTGTATATATGGGAGATCAGCCTCTTGCCCCCTGCTATCTGTAGGAGAACTTCTAGCATCCGGGAAGTAGATGGCGCGTCAGGAAATGACGGCCAGATTCCTCGTGCGGTGGCCGCAATCTTTGCGTATTGGAAAAACTGCCCCGATCCCAGCTGGAAAGTCTCCATTGCGTCATGTAATGTTAGAAATTTGTTGTTAGGATAAAGATCTCCCAGAGCCATGCAGCCACCCCTCGCCATCTCTGCAATGAAATAGACCTCTCGATGCTGCGAAAAGGGCGCAATGCCCATAAACTCAGTTCCACTGCAAATGGGGCCCATTTTATCACCTTTGAACTGTTCTGTGCCAAGCCTTACATACCATACAAACCGTGTACGGCAACCAATCAGGGGCCGCGGCCCCCATCATCAGAACCTCCGGCAGCAAATGCTCACCACATGTGCCATGCAGCAATATACTCTCCCAGCTATCCTCATCATCCATCCAGTGCACCACGTGCTGGAGCTGTGCCGCCAGGTAATAATATTCCATACAAGGTACCTCCAGTCACCCATCCACCACTCACACTTCAACCTCATCAGGCTCACTCGCTTTCTCCCGGTATGCCAGAGTAGTTCCATCAGCATTTTCTCTAGTTCCATAAAGACACGTCTGGGTGGGAAACATTGTTTACAACGCATGCGATACATCGCATGCCATTCCAACGCAAGTCGTTACAACGACACGTTGTTACAACGCATGCCATTACAACGCAAGTCATTACAACGACTTGCTGTAGGGGGCAGAAGGTGTTGGATTTGTTGGATTTCAATCCAACACCTTCCCTACTGTTGCACACACTGGAGTTGAATAGGAAATTATACTATTCCAAACTCCAGCGCCCCCCCTACAGCAAGTCGTTGTAACGACTTGCGTTGTAATGGCATGCGATGTAATAACGTGTCGTTGTAATGACTTGCGTTGTAATGGCATGCGTAGAAAACGCATGCGTTGTAATGAGTGCTATTCCGTCTGGGTATATCGTACAGAGTGCCCTGGAATATGTATAAACCCTAGGGAGCACTACCATTTTTGCCAGGGCGATTTTCCCCATCAATGACAGCCTGAGTGTATTCCAAAAGTTTTATGGAGCTCTTCAGGCCACCCATGACTCTCCCAATATTAGCCTCCTCAAACTCTGTGGCATCGTGTGCGACCCTTAAACCCTGGTACCTTACGCACTTCATCTCCCAGGGTAGGCCCAGTAACGGCATAACCGCCTCTGATCGCCCCGTCAAAGTTCCCACCAGGAACAGAAAAATCTTTTTATTAAAGTTACATTGGTAAACACATAAACGTATCTCAATGGACACCATTAATAACTTCATAATTCCCTTCCCCCATTGTCTGGTCTGCATGTGGTTGTACTCGTAAATTGTCAAGCAAATATCTTACCCCAGCGCTTGGGATTACAGAGTCAAAGGTAAAACTTTGATACTCATTCCAGCGCTCCCAAATTTAGGTCCATTTCTGGGGGCATCCACGACCTTCGTAGACCACCTTTTTTTGCCAGCATGCACCAGTCCATATCTTTTATCCAGTCTAACAGATGCTGTGCTTGCTCTGTCCCCCAAAGGCGTGCAATGTTCCTTTTGGCCACTGTTAGTCCCAATGTAAACCATGATTGCTCCATGCAAGCCAGGTCAGTTTCACCCCAAATATTTAATAGGTACCATTTCTCAGAAAGGTTAAACTGTTGGTTGCACAGGGAACCCATATATCCCATCACAGAATCCCGAAACAAACCTTTGTATCAGTGGGCAACTTCAGATGGTGTAAAAAGTACCGGTTTGACCACATCCCCGCCTACAGTTTTCATCAAGGGCTTTGCCTATTTTGGATAAGGTGTGTGGTGCATAGTATGAGCGGTGTAGTATTTTTTATTTAAACAAGTCAGAAACTTGCCTGGATGGCCACTTCCCAAGGAGAAGCCAGGGCCTAAATCCATTCTTCTTCTCCCAGGATGTCTAAGTCTGTGGCTCCCTTAACTCGTAGACCCAGCAAGGTGTTAGGGGTACTATTGATCAGTTTTTTATATGTTAAGGATATTGCTTTGCGTGGCATACATTTGTCTTAAAAGCTGTCTTCCAGGGGTGAGAATTCAGGGAGTTCTGTCCCCCGCTGCAACACCGTTTGCAGTGCATGTTTGATTTGCAAGTATCGAAAAGTTTCAGTAGGGGCTAAATCATATTCACGTTGCAGGTCTGCAAAAGGAATTATATTTCCCCGGGCCCATAAATCCCCTACCTGAAAAAGGCCTATAAGATCCCGGTTGTCGAAACCTGCATGTGTCCCCAAGGAGCCCAGCTTGGCTGTGTCCCACAAGGGAGTTACTTGTGTGATCTTGCCTTTCCACCCCCAATGCTCTTATGGCTGTGTGCCAAAGGTGTATTACCGCATTCGTTTGATTGTGGAGTTTATGGGATGGGGGTTACCATACAGGGCATTGAGAAGTCCCCTTGGGTGCATCCTCAATCTGTTCATGTGGTATACTGGCTCATTCGGTGGCTGAAAACCCCAGTTATTTATGGTGGTTAGTTGCGCCACCCAGTAATACTTCTGAATATTGGGTACACGATACGTAGGGCTATTCAGGCTTGACCACCATCCCATAGTAGTGTTCAGAATTCACCTTCCAATGTTCTGAAATATGAATTGCGGAATACATAGGGCGTATTATGTAGAACGTATAGAAAACGAGGCAGGGACATCATCTTAAACAATGCAGCTCTTCCTAGGAGTGACAACGGCAAGGATCTCCAATGGCAAACCTTGCTTTTCAATAGTGGTACGTGGCTTTTAAGCATCTCTGCTCTATACCAACCCACCTATCAGCGTAGGTCAGTACAGTCTCACTACCCTATCATCTTCAGATCTCAGAAGAGTAGACCAGAGCGTAGAAGCTTTTCAGTGGGCCAGCCCTCCTTCAGAAATTATTCTCCCTTTCTTTCAAACAGCTGGGGCATTGCTAAACCTTCAGACGGAGACAGAAAACAAACTTTTTACCCAACTGGCCAGTGTGGGGCTGGCGGAAAGGGCTCCTTATCTAGTGCAAAGATGCTGTTTTAGGTAAAGGAGGTAATCAATACCCCTAGCAGTGCAGATCCTACCAAAGTATGCTCACAATCGCTGCAAACTGTACCCATGCCATCCTAGAGGTGGGGTAGCCCATGAAAGCTCAAGCCAGATGCTTGGCTCTGGCTCAGCTCGAGGTTCTCTTGGACTCTCGAGCCCAAAACAAGCTCTTCCCTCTTGTGGCTTACGCCTACCACTAACGCTCTAACCTCATGTACCAAGAACTAAGTTAAAGTTTAAGTTTATTTGAATAGTTAATTAAAACCATTGCAATACAAATGACCTTCGATGCTGTAACACATCAAATACAACTTTAAAAACGTCTGTGGTCTGCCATTTGCCAGTTATTGAGCTACATAAAACATTCATTAGTAAAACTGTAGTCAAGTCTAGGCATATAAGATTGAAAAACAGTAAAACAAAATACTTAGCCCACTTCCCTGTACAGATTAAAGCCAAGTAGAACTGTCAATTATTATAACATGGCTCCCTAGCCTTTCTCCTAAAATCCTAAATACAGAGACTAAGGGGGTAAGTAGCAGGTGGCTGCTTGGATTGTGCAAATCGGATCTTTAAAATGATAGAAAACAGAATTTGCTAGCACTCGCTTCTACAAGTTTGCTGTGAAATTTACTCTTAGGGAGATGGACAATATCTAAAGGTGTGCAGCAAAAGCGCGCCGATAGGGGTCCCAAGAGTAAAGTGCTAAAGTGCCATTTAGCTATCTGCAAGCAATTCAATTTAAAAAGGGTAGTGGCTAAGCCATGCTGTAAAGGGGTGCTTAATTTAAAGTGCATTAGTGCCAATCCATTGAAGAGCGTTTTTGTATCTGTATAATGTGCTCTAACAGCCTCCTAACTATTGTCGTGCCATTTAGGAATCGCAGAGTGTAAAGTGCAAATGTGCCTATGCATTATAGTTTTGGTGCTATATAAAGTGCCCCTGCATGCCACCCCTCCAAATTATGCCATAAGGTCCATGTAGGTGTATCGCACCCTACTTGGCTAGGCCTCAGCTGCTTCGATACATTCTATGACCATACCCTTTTCTCCTCTGTCCTGAGAAATTTTACCAGCGCGCAGTTCAGACTTAAGTCCGTAGGGTTGAAACATGCTACAACTGCCTCTCTGCATTATCTGATCCCTCTCTTGTTGACATTTTTGCAGGGAATTTCTGGCGATCATCCAAGCTGGCATTGCAGAGGCACAACACTTGGATGATATCCTCTGGTGCTTGTCCGCAAAGCGTGCAAAGGATCCCAGCCTTCCTTTCTTCTCATTGGCGGGTGATGTTTTAATGCAGGCAGTATCCCCAGTCTATATTTTAAAAACTGTTCCTTTGTTTAATTACTGTAAGGAATCGCTAGATAGCCTTGAGGGGATACCTTTGTGTTGTTACTGAGTGTTAGCCACCCATGGCTCCTCCTTGCCAACGATTGCTTGTCTTCCAGAAGGGAAAGTGTTTTGGTGTTTAGTTTTGTTATTCTTTTAGGCTCGCTGCGGCTCAGGTTTATGGCCCAAGCGGGCTAAGAGGCTGAGAGTAGTGAGGGGCCATTGCAGGAAGGCTCTCCTGGGTGAACAATCCCTTCTCTGTATTTCAAGCCAGAGGTGGTGGCCTAGAGAGCCCTGCATTGCGAGTTTGAGGCCTTAGCAGCAGTTCACTAAAGCCGCCTGCCCGCCCAAAGTTTGTTTTACTAGGCTTGTGTCGGAGGCAGTGGCTAAACGGGGCTGAATCCAAGTGACTTAGCATTCAGTAAAAGTTTGGGTTTGAAGCCGTTGAGGTTCATGCCATTGAGCCAGGCACCAGTCCATGTAGAACCACACAGACTAGTCAATCTCCATTAAGGAGACAGAATAGAAGATTTTCTGAAGTGAAGTCTTCAACATCAAGTGACCCACGTCCCAAAGTGAACTCAAAGCCGAGTCGGGAACGGCGGAAAACTGGAGAGCCTGCTGGCTCAGAGGGAGTCAGTCGAGGCAGAAGCATCGTGAACTGAGCCGGAGGGTGGTGAGAAGCCAGGAGGCCACTGTCATCATGAATCACCACGCTCCTGGAGGTACGGGCTCATATCCTTGGCCGTTACGGGAGGAGGGGAAGGGAGCAGGGAGAAACAGAGCAACTAAGCTCTCCATACTCCATAAAATAATTCTAGTATTATGCTTCTTTGATTGAGTTGGGTCTTTTTGAGTTGTTTTCACAAGCCTAGAGCTTAATTGAGATTAATTCCCCCTTCACGAGTATTCTATGCGGCACCCACTGGTAATGGGAGCACTATTTGATGACATGTAGGCAGTGGTGAAACTCCCTCTTAATCCACAACCCTGGTATCCTTCATACCATTATAGAAAATCCCTCCATCTGTTATGTTTCATACAGGTGCCCGATATAGTCTCAGGTAGTAACCAGACCTTTCACCTATATTTCCCCTGCCATTACACTGCATAACGCTTCTTAGTACTGACCTTTTACCTAGTTACGGTAACATGGGGTTTTCTCCGAAAACTAGCCTCCTTCATTATGCATGAGGATTCTTGGAATCTCAGCAGGACTACCATCTCCTGCATAATAACTATGTATAAGGGTCATTCCTTCCGTCATCCTAGTCCGACATGACACAGCAAGGTAGACCCTCTGAGGGTACCACTTTGGGTATTTAAACACCACATCTTTGCTGAGGCAAGGAGAGGAGAAAAAGGAATTGCATGCTGACACACTGTTTCATGTCTCTGAGGAGCCCCACTACCTGGCTGAGATCTCCGGTGCTGGACTGGTACGCATCGGCTATGCGTACCAGTTGTGGGTCATCATGCACACCAGCAACCTCTGCAAGCAGCGACCTCTGTCTCCCACCCCTCCCACCACCCCTGCCGACATGTGCAGTGCGTGCAGTGGCACGCACAGATGACCCTGGTCCCCCTTGGGGGTTGGTGGTGGTGGTGGTGTCCATGGCCCCACGTTGGTCCAGGGTCCCTGTGCTGGTGTTGCTCCTTGTTCTGACCAAGCCCAACTCTTCCACACTATAGTCAGAGAAAATATGGCCCTGGTTGAAGTATGCTTGGACAATGATGGTATGAGTCAAGGGGTAGTTCTGGCCTTCACTCAATTATGCCTAAATATTAAAAGCAAATTGCTACGCTCCATGCACTCTAAACATTCTAAATCAAGGTGATTTGATAATGAATGCTCAATTGCTAATCGGAATTTAAAGAAGGCACTCACATCTATCCCACGGGGTGCACAGACATAATATCGAGTTTTTTATTTCGACCTACATTAATATCGAGTTTTAAATATCGTAGGGACAGAATATCGACATCAAGAATATCAGTGACCAGAATATCGACCTGAAGGTAAGAAATATAGTTTTTGTTAATATCGAAGTTAGTAATATCGATAGCAAAAATATCAATGTTAATAATATCAATGTTTATGTTAGTGTTATGTATTTTAGTATGTATTTTATATGTCTGTGTTCCACGTTTTGTTATGTTTTTTTTTTTTTTAAATATATGTATCTGAAAGAAACACGTAGTGATAGATTCCTTACCTTAGAATTACCCCCAGGCGTCAGACTGGATCCGGAAAGTTTTCGTCAGCAGTACCCCTGCGCGTCGGAAGGTGGCGTTGTGCGGCTCCGCGTCCGTCATTGGCGTCGTGGTCGCCGAGATGACGTTGCGGCAGCTACTTAGACGCCGCCCTCGCGCGCTGACGTCAGTTCTTTCTTTTTCCGCGCAAGCAAGCGCAGATCCGGAGAGAGCGGTATCCCCAGTCATTTTTTGACTGAGTTTTTTGAGGCTTTTGTCTCTGTTTTTTCGAGTCGTTCGACTCCTGGTGCCGTAGGGATGCCCGGTTTCAAGTCGTGCGGGGACTGTCATTGTATGATGTCGGTGACGGACCCACACCGCGTGTGTCTCTACTGCCTGGGGCGCGACCACGACCCCAAGTCGTGCCCCGACTGCGGGGCCATGGCGCCGAAGACTTTGCGGGAGCGGTCCCGAAAGTTGCTGGAAGTCCGGCAGTCGGCTCCTTGCCGCTCGAGGTCCTGGTCCCATGGGAGGTCGAGGGACCGGTCGCGGAGCCATCACCATCATTCGTCGTCGAAGTCTTCGCACTCGGGGTCAGGTAAGGCGAAGCACAAGAAGTTGAAGAAGCGCCATCGCTCTCCGACTTCCCCTCGCCCGTCGCGCGACGCGGCTGAGGGTGTGGGTGGTGCCACCCCCGCGGCTCCGGTGGAGCCTACACAGTCGCCGCCGGCCTACCCGCCCTTCCCGGGTCCGGGGGCGACTCCGGCCCAGCTGCAGGACTTTCTGTCAGCCATGGCCCGCCTCTTTGGGCCGTCAGGCACCGCCGGCGCACCTTCGGGCCCCGCGGGCCCGACTGGGGGTCCTCGCCCTTTACTGTTGGCAGCTCCGGCCCCGACATCGCCGTCGGCTCCGGCCCCCGCGCCGCAGGGCCCCCATGGATCCAGGCCTGGATCCGGTCGATGCCGGTTGACCTTGTAACACCTCCGCCGACCCCACCGGCACCACTTCCGACGTCGCCCGTGGCACCGGACGACATCGTCCCCGGTTTCAGCCCCGATGTGGACACGGAGCCGGAACGGCGTCGCTCGACGCCGATTCCGACGCCCATGGGACCCTTCTTTCCCTATGTCCAGCCTCCATATTTTCGGCCTGTACCACAGCCTTCGGAGGAAGGGGAGGACTGGGAGGGGTCTGAGGACCCTCTCGCAGCTCAGTGCGAGTATGACTCGGACTGGGCAGAGGAGCTGGGGGATGCCAGTGGTCTTGACACCTCTCCTGACCTTGGCATGCTAACTCCTCCTACCGTGGCTACGGAGGAGGGTGCTAGTTACGCAGTGGCGTTGCATAGGGCGGCTGAGCCTCTACACCTCCAACTCCCTACAGTGGCCATCAGGACTAACCTCCTGACAGAAGTGCTTCAGCCGGCGGCTACCTCTGCGGAGCCACTGCTGCCCTTCAACGATGCACTTTCTGACGTTCTTTTGGGCACCTGGTCCAGGCCCAACACAGGGGCTCCTGTGGATAGGAACGTGGCCCGATGCCATCGCCCGGCCCCGGGCGACCCCCTTTTCCTCTCCCAACACCCCACCCCTGAGAGCTTGGTTGTCCAAGCCTCCACGTCCCAAAGCGCATTCCCTACCGCACCCCCAGATAGGGAATCCAAGAGACTGGAACAGTTTGGGAAGAAGATCTTTTCTTCCGCCAGTTCAGGGCTGCGGTCTGTGAACACCGCATGCCTCTTGGGCCGTTATTCCCACTCTCTGTGGGATACGGTGGCGCAAGTGCTGCCTCAGTGTCCGGAGGAGGCCCGGACAGTGCTCTCTCAGGCTATTGCTCAAGGGAGAGATGCAGCCAAGTTCACAATCCGATGTGGCCTTGACACCGCCGACTCGCTGGGCAGAGCGCTTTCCACGACAGTGGCGCTCCGTCGCCACGCCTGGCTGAGGACTACTGGCTTCTCTGGGGATGTCCAGAACACTCTCATGGACATGCCCTTTGATGGCATTCGCGTTTTTGGCAACAAGGCGGATAGTGCGTTGGAGCGTTTTAAGGACTCACGGGCTACGGCCAAGTCCTTGGGCCTTTCGGCCTCTCGCCCTCCTCCGCCTTCTGCCTTTCGCTCCTTTCGTGGCCACAGAAGGGGCGACCCGACACGTTCACTACAGAGCCACAGGCCTGTGCAGCAACAGTCTCAGCGCGGACGTGGGACCCGCCGTGGTGGGTCAGGGGGCCAGCGGGCGGGTCAGTCCACCTCCACCCCAGCCACCACTGCCTGCAAACCTTCCTAGTCCGGTCTTTCAGGCCCATCAAACGCCAGTGGGCGGCAGGATTCGCCATCACCTCCCCCACTGGCGCACCATCACTTCGGACAGGTGGGTTTTGCAAATAGTCCGAAGGGGCTACTCCCTCCCCTTCGACACTGCCCCTCCAGCCATGCCACCCCAGTAGTACCACCGCATGTCGGGGGATCACTTGGCACTTCTCCAACAGGAAGTCGCGGCCCTCTTGGCCAAGGGGGCCATCGAGCGCGTTCCTGCGCCAGAAGTAGGACGTGGTTGTTATTCTCACTACTTTCTGGTGCCCAAGAAGGACAAGGGCCTGCGTCCTATCTTGGACCTCAAGGACGTCAACCGCTTCCTCCGGAAGGAGAAGTTCAAGATGTTGACTCTGGCTCAGGTCTTGTCTGCCCTCGACACTGGAGACTGGATGGTAGCGTTGGACTTGCAGGACGCATATTTCCACATTCCCGTCCTGCCGGCCCACCGGCGTTACCTGCGGTTCATGGTAGGCCACGAGCACTTTCAGTTAACCGTGCTCCCCTTTGGCCTTACCAGCGCCCCTCGGGTGTTCACGAAAGTGATGGCGGTGGTCGCAGCTCATCTGCGCAGATCAGGGGTTCCAGACTTCCCCTATCTCGACGACTGGCTGTTGAAGGCGGGCTTGCCCCAGGCTGTCGTCTCCCACCTCCAGACTACGGCCGACCTCCTGCATTTGCTGGGGTTCTCTATCAACGTGCCGAAGTCGCACCTGATTCCCTCTCAGAAGCTCCTCTTCATCGGAGCGGTTCTGGACATGACGCGCTTTCGGGTCTATCCTCCCGAACGGCGAGTCCAGGATATTCAGGCTATGATTCCAATCTTTCAGCCTCTATCCTGGGTTTCGGTCAGGATGACCCTGAGGCTGCTGGGCCTCATGACCTCCTGCATCCTGCTGGTCGAGCATGCCAGGTGGCATATGCGGGCTCTGCAGTGGGACCTGAAGTTCCAGTGGGCGCAGCATCAGGGGGACCTGTCCGAGTCCATCCAGATCTCGGAGGGCACTGCAAGACAGTTGCAGTGGTGGCTCACAAACCGGCATTGGGTCAATGGCAGATCCCTCTCTCTTCCCCAACCGGAGCACACAGTGGTGACGGATGCGTCCCTCCTGGGATGGGGCGGCCACATGGGAGAGGCGGAGATCAGAGGCCTCTGGTCTCTGGCGGAGTCCAGGCTCCATATCAACCTTCTGGAGCTTCGGGCGATCCGACTTGCACTGAAAGCATTCTTTCCCTCTGTCAAGGGGAGAGTAGTGCAGGTGTTCACGGACAACACCACCGCCATGTGGTACTGCAACAAACAGGGCGGCTCTGGACGTGGCTGGAACATCAGGGTATTTCCCTGGTGGTTCAACACCTGGCAGGTTCACTGAACGCCAGGGCGGACGAACTCAGCCGCAGGTGCATGATGGATCACGAATGGCGTCTTCACTCGGACGTGGCGCAAGGTGTCTTTCAACAGTGGGGAGAGCCTTGGTTAGATCTATTCGCCATCGAAGAGAACGCGCAATGTCAGCAATTCTGCGCGTTGGAATTTCCAAGGCGGCACTCGCTCGGCGACGCTTTTCGTCGCGAGTGGAGTTGCGGTCTATTGTACGCCTTTCCGGCTATACCACTTCTGCCCAGAGTGCTGAAGAAGATCAGGCGCGACCGGGCCCAAGTCATTCTTGTGGTTCCGGACTGGGCTCGAAGAGTTTGGTATCCCGAGCTACTCAGTATGAGCATCGATCCCCTGATCAGACTGTCTCTTCGGGAGGATCTTCTGTCGCAGCAGCAGGGGACGGTCCACCACCCGAACCTGTCCAGTCTCCACCTCCTTGCGTGGAGATTGAGCGGCGGAGGTTGATTCCTTTTGACTTGCCTCCTGAGGTTTGTAATGTCATTCTGGCAGCCAGGCGTCCCTCCACTAAGTTGGTATACGCCTGCAGGTGGAACAAATTTGTGGCATGGTACACAGCAAAGGCTGTGGATCCCCTTTCAGCCCCTCTTTCAGAAGTCCTTTTGTTCCTTCTTTCTTTGGCCCAGCAGGGCTCTGCTCTGGGCACTATCAAGGGCTACCTTTCTGCTATCTCAGCCTTTCTTAGGCTCCTTGATCAGCCCTCTCTTTTCAGGTCCCCTGTTGTAAATAGATTCCTCAAGGGCATTACTCACCTTTTCCCTCCTATTCCTTTTGTGATGCCACAGTGGGACTTGAATCTGGTACTCACATATTTAATGTGCGCTCCCTTTGAGCCTCTTCACAACTGTCCTCTACGTCTTTTAACTCTGAAGACTGCTTTCCTGGTTGCCATCACCTCCGCTAGGAGAGTGAGTGAGCTCCAGGCTCTATCTTGAAAACCTCCTTTTCTGTCTGTCCATCCAGAAAAGGTTGTGCTCAGAACCCGTCCATCCTTTCTGCCAAAAGTTGTCACTGCTTTTCACATCGGGCAAACCATCACTTTGCCCACCTTCTTTCCGCCTCCGCATCCTTCCAGAGAGGAAGAGAGGCTCCACCGTCTGGACCCAAAACATGTGCTCTCATTTTACCTGAACCGCACACAACAGTTCCGGGTGGATGACCAATGCTTTGTTGGCTACGTTGGCGCTAAGAAAGGTCGGGCCGTACGCAAGCGGACTATCTCCCGATGGGTCGTCTTGTGTATAAAAGCATGCTATTCTCTAGCTAAAAAGGAGCCTCCGTTGGGGCTGCGCGCCCATTCCACCAGGGTGACGGCGGCCACTACGGCGTTGGGATGTGGTGTCCCCTTACAAGACATCTGTCAGGCAGCTACGTGGGCCTCGCTGCACTTTTACTAAGCATTACTGCCTGGACAGCCAAGTCCGGAGAGACGGCTTCTTTGGCCGTTCTGTTCTCCGAGACTTTCTGGTGTGATCTTGGTTCACAGACCCACCACCGGGGTTGGTATTGCTGGGGTATCTATTCTAAGGTAAGGAATCTATCACTACGTGTTTCTTTCAGATGAACAAGTTACTTACCTTCGGTAACGATATATCTGTAAGAAACATTAGTAGTGATAGATTCCTTACCGCCCCACCCATCCTCCCCGTTCTGCGAACTGATTTCTAGGGTTAAGGTTATCCCTTTCAGGGCCCTAGTTTCAAGGCATCAGTGGTCAGTATCTTGCATGGCTCTGCGTTCCTGGCTCGGAAAGTCGTGTACAGAACTGACGTCCACGCCCGAGGGCGGCGTCTAAGGAGCTGCCGCAACGTCATCTCGGCGACCACGATGCCAACGACGGACGCGGAACCGTACGACGCCACCTTCCGACGCGCAGGGGTACTGCTGACGAAAACTTTCCGGAGCCAGTCTGACGCCTGGGGCTAATTCTAGGGTAAGGAATCTATCACTACTAATGTTTCTTACAGATATATCGTTACCGAAGGTAAGTAACTTGTTCATTAATTGTTTAAAAGTTAGTAAAAAAAAAAATTTAAGTAAATTTTGCGTTTTAGTACCGTAGCAGGTTGTGGGTTTATAGGGGAATAGGGTGGGAAGTAATTTAATTATAGTAAATTAAATCATAATTTTTAGAAATTATTAATTAATTTTAATTAAATTTTGCATTTAAGTTCTGTAGCGGGTTGTGGGTTTACAGGGGAGTAGGGTGGGAAGTAATTTAATTGTAATTAAGGGGTCATTACGATGGACACGTGGTGCAAATTACCAGTCGCCGGTAGACACGCCGCTTACGATGCAGCCGGGTTAAATACGTGCCAGGCTTTACACCGTCCGCCATGCACCGCAGGCGAAGGCGCAGAGCACACTGGATCACACGCACGATTTTGCCGGGCGTACTACGATACAAGAACGGCTCCCACGGCTACAGATACGTACAGCCAAATGGGTGGACGCCGAGCTGTCGGACACCGCGAAGAAGCGGCTTCCGAAAGATACCAGCACTGGAAAGCCTCCCATGCCTACTGGAGGTGTATCGTCAGCATTTGAATGGTCAGCGATGACGCAGGTAGCACACACAACAAGACTGCAAATAATACAGCGCGGCAGCGACGCCGCGTAATAATTACACCGACCACGCACCACGACACCGCCAATCAAAACACGCAATCGCTGCAAAGAATGACATCGAAATTCAACCGTCGCCGTTACCAGTAGCATGACGCCGCTAATATTACGCATACTTAACGGCAGAGGCCACGCGAGCATGTAGCGTGTACGCACACAGACATGCACCAGCAGAAAGATAATACTGGCGACACTTGAGCCGGTTTCACAGACACAACGCCAATTGACGACAACAGCCTGGTTGCGTCGACTGATACAGCGCGCCGCGGTTCGCCAACAGCAGATGAACACCAGAAACATGCAGCATCACGCGGTGCAACAAATAATCAGGGAGAGCAGGCCGAAGAGGAACCAGCAACAATACCATACCACTCGCACATGAACAAAGACAAGCACCTGAACAGATGGGACGACAAGTGTATGCCCAAGAATAACACCACAGAGTAGTTTCTTCCGCTCAACGACCATTCAAACTCCCAAACACCCCCAAGAGTTTTGCATACAGCCACGTCCGTTGTGCGCCATCAACGCAGAATGGTCTAGAAGAACGGTCATCGTGGTATACCCACAAGAAGACAACACGGAAAGAAAAATCACTCATGAAATAACGCAAAGCTTTACCGAAGGTCAATACATCGCCGACCTGAATCGCCTTCGGGAGGGAGAGTCCTTCGCCATCAAGAGAACGTCCCTCAGAGCCGCCACGGCGCTGGGAGACCAAGAGCCGACGTTGGTAATCGTTGAACATACTACCGTTCGAGGCCGACAGTGTCGCTGGAATAAAAATCAACCCGATAGATACGCGATCTCTGTCCCGCTGAATCGCAGTTACCGACGATTCTGTCAAGACTGGCATAGCTCGCTGAGCGTCGCCCGCTTTCACTGGTCGAGTGTCTCTACCGTTATCCGCGAAGAGCCGCCCAACCCGGCATTAGCCTAAAGTGTTTATCTGCTACACGCCTTCTGCGACGCACAGGCCTGCTCTGCCTATGGGGCCGGCGGGGTCAAACACGCACTGGCACGGAAATGGGACACCGTGCCTTCCATCATCTGAGGCGACTGGCTATAGCATGCCCTATCTCTTCCAAGGATAACATAACAATCACCTGATAGGATATCGTCCGCTACATTATAAATGAACAATTGGCCTATTCTCTAGCTGACCCGCACGTTGCGCTTCGACGGCCCAAATTCGTCGATCATCAACGGCAGGTTCTACTGACCTATGACGGTTCGACCGTTGACTACGGGTTATTTTCAAGAGGCATCAAAAGCCAAAGTCGTCACCAAGTCATAACAAACATTTCGGCGGGGCTGCCGCCATCATCAACAAGACACTGTTTATTGAATGATGCGCGATCGGTCATAATTCGTAAACACGCAGTACGCGGGAGGCAGCGCGCGTCGTGGAACGCTATTCACGCGACGAACGCCGCATCAATAATTCAGACACCCACATGATCCAGCGCCAAGGGACGCACACGCCAGCGATCATAAGGTCGCCGAGCCCGTGGTGCCGCGACTCACTCTCGCCGAAATCCCAGCCAGGACGGCATAGGAAGCGCACGCTGTCGGTAACATCTATTCTCTTTGACTGTGACATAAATACCACATTGCAACAGTGAGACGCCGCTGGATGGACGCAGCAGCATGTCTCGATTACTCATACGCACGCGTACGAGGAGCCAGTAAGCAAACCTGTCACATGGGAACTGAGATGGATGCTTCATGAGCGCCAGTTTGCCCGGTGGTTTGCATGTGTACGCCAAGTCCGCAGCTCGCAGCTGAAAGTACTGAAGCGGTAGCATAGCAATATTTTGGCTGGGCAGATGTGGGTTTCTGAAGCTCATATCTGTCAAGGTAACAGCCAACACATGTGTTCACACCCTGCCCCTGTGTCATGCTCGTATAGTTCAACAGATGGGCTCGCTGTATGTCCACTATACTGCACACAGCAGGTGACAGAAGACCAATATATCGGAGCGCCGACTTCATTCACAAAAACATGGCTGAGGCAGTATTTATAGCAGCGAGTGGTTATCGGGAAATGCGACATCATGTTGCCTCACTGGTATTGATGTCAATTCAGTCGGCAGCAATGTACGTGGAAAGATCAATATCGGTCGGCGGACGCAGTGCTCAGCGGGGTGGGGTGTGGGCAGATGCCATTACGCTGCTGGAGACGCCGCATAGAGGGTCATGCAATAACGCTTCGGGCACAGAGTGAAGACACTGCCTGGGAGTAACACTTTAAACGCGTTTGGTGCAATACGGTCACGGTGAACATGATTCACACCCGCAGATCAGCTGAATCTGCCAGGCACTCACGCCTGGCAGCTCAGCCTATCAGGTGTACCTCTCAACATATCATCTACACAGTATATAGGCACGGACGGCAGTGAGCATGGTGTGAGAATGCTTCTTCATGCCTTTCCTGTCATGATTGCCTATAATGGTGAACTCAACGTGTGCATACGTCAGCCGGAAGTGGGAGCAATACGCACTGGTAGCTGGCTCGACGCTCGTGGGAGAGAGCCGCACCATTGCCCATCATGCTGATAGCCACAGAGACTAGGTGCGCCAGCAGGCGCGACACGGCTTTCTCAGACAGGGCCAAAGAAGTGAATAATGACGACGCATGTCAGCAGTGGCTAAATGTTGTAGCCGGCAGGTGGTGAGATCGAGCGCGCACGTGATGGCGGTCTCATACGGTCGCCGCCACCCAGGAGTGGTTCGCTTGGTCATACCCGAGATACACCAGCAACCGACCCGTCGGGACACAGATCTCGCCTCGGTGCGGTTGTTGCTTGCATGCTGGTCGCCAAGAGGTCGCAGGCCAGGAGCTGCGGGAGATGCGGCCGGGAATAAGACGACCGTATCATCAAACGTTGGGCAGATGTGAAAGGAAGACGTGTCCGCAGTGGTCACCGTCTGTCGAATGGGCGCACTGAAGCGGCTGCCCGCCACGGAATGGTGGACAGCACAGCAATTGGTTTCAACAGACTGGGGTGGCTATCATGAACAATCACGCCTACCACGCGAGAGGTTCTCCATGACCATTTGCGCCGCGCAAAACACATTAATAGTGGCGAGAAGAAGGTAACGCTCACCAAACAGAAATTTTCAGCAGCTTAGTTCAGCAAGGGGTCACATGCGGGGCAGCTGCCTGAAGCACATATGTGACAGCGCACATCGCATGTAGCTCCGTCTCCAAACTATCATCATGCGATCATAGGAATCAGGCAACATATTTATACCGCCCGGTTCATCCATCCACGTCGTTCTTCCACGAACATGCTGTGCCCACGGTCGCCCGTGGATCCCCGGAACAGGAGACATGCACATACATGCCAGCCCCACTGATGGAATGCTCTTCGCGCCTCGGCACGCGCAATACCATCCGTGACGGTGATCGTAGTTACACAGTCGCCTTGGCATAGCTGGGCCAGTCATCGTGGACCAGCCTGGGAGGTGACCGCACAGCGCCGTACATAGGCGCAGGCCTGACACTACTGGTCGTCCATATCCCCGCGTCATGTAACCGCTTGATCGCCAGCCTGTGCTCATCGCCAGCCGTACGCAGCCATACCAGTTCTCGAAATATGCTGCCAGCAGATTACTCATATTGCCGCGGCGCTGTCGCTTGATCGGTTTAGCGTAGCCAGTCTCCACAGCACGCTTGCGCGTCATTGGGGCCTAGGATCCATGCATGCAGCATTACGGTTTGTCAGCCATTGCCATTGCGGCACCGGTGGATGTATCGCGCCCTGGGTTGTGACTTCGCTTGCCGTCATGTCAGTGATGTGTAGCGCGGTCTGATGCGTCCACGTCATTTCTAAGCGTGAGACGAACATTGCTGGCGATCATTGATCATTTCGCCGATTGCGCCAATCCCGCAGTCGACTGTGTGCCATGTTGGAATCTTCATCTTCCGTCCGCCAGGTCACTTCATGTTGCAGGTGATGTCGCCATGGTTTTCGCCACCTGTCATGCCCAGTTAATAGCAGCAGCGGAGGCGGGATCCCAGCTCACGCCCAGCGCGCGCTGAGGATGTAGCCGGCAGTTCATGATAGCTAAAAACAGGCAATATCCGCTTCAGGCCGCAGTGAAGGGTGACTTCTATAAACCACGCCGCATTCATTGATCAGCACGCCATGTTGGCCTTGTTCCACCAATAGATTCACCGCGTCGCATCAGCTAATACGCATTCCCGAAGGTGGTGCGTCTGCGACATGGTGATCCACGCAGTCTTAGCCGGACGACGCCGATCACGGCGCTAAACAGCATCTCGTCACTCCACCGACGTCCACCTGCAACAGGCGCCGGCTGATTAGTCGGGGTGAGTAAGGGAGTGGTGCTGCCAACTTCGCCCAGCCGGATAGTAACGAAACCGTGTTCAATGTAGACTTCGCGTGACGGGACGGGGGCATGGCTGCTCATTAGCAACCGCACTCCGCGACGCACGCTAAATGAAGTGCTACTTGCTGGAGACCAGATGTCGGCTGGCAGTCTTCCTTCTTCAAGCCCAGGTTCGTTCGACGCACGCTGGCGTTCCCACAAGGCGCCAGAGCAGGGTGATAGCTGTACGCTGCACAATCACATTTCGAAACAGATCCTCACGACGATTGTACCGGCGACAGCGAGAGGCGGCAGCATTATCGCCGCTACTTCATTGATCGTGAAAGGACGACGGCCGATGCGTGGCTGCATTCGTGCAGGTGTTGTGCCGGTGGCCACAGGTGTCGACCATCTACGGCCGGTAGTATGCCACGTTGGTGGGCCGTGGCACAGCTCTTCAAAGCATGTGTGTTTGTAGTTGCTGACATGCGGGGTGTGACACACCAGTTGAATGTGCCTGTTCCCTCCCACTTTGTCTGGTTAGTCTCCGCCACTCAGTGCTAGAATTGGGCATTAAATTAAACACAGGGCTACAAACAGCAGCTCTGTAAGCATTTCCATTTCAGCCAGGCGCAGGCATCAGCGGTGCGCAGTGACATGAGCTGCCGTGTCACAGCGCTGATGCTCAGGGGTGCTGTCCATGGCGCCCAACAGCTGATGTCATCTCAGAAGGGGATCGCATCAATGGCAGGCGGTCATGAGGCCAGCTGGAGCCGGCTCTCACCTGCGCCTGGGAGCCAGCGCAGCCTCACCGAGATTCCGCCTCAGCTGACGCTCTCCCACCCGCCGGCGTAAATCACCGCCGTGATCCAGTAACTGACACTGCCGGTGGGAGCTGCCGCACCACCACGCCGAACCATCTGGCTGCCCATGCAGCGTCCATGGACCAGCTCACTCGCGTGCTCGATCTGCACCCGTCCATGTCCTGGGCTCCTTCATATCCCAGTGATCGGGCTGATAGGGCACGGCCCCAGGGAGCACCGAGACCCCGCCTCCTGGCCAGTACTAGCCACGGCCCACACTCAGCCACCCACCACGGTCCCGCTTCTGGCCTCCCGTGGTCGTGGTTACCGGGCCGTCGTCGTGCTGGTGCTTAAGACGCGGTGTGGTGGCGGCGTGGTGGTCGCAGAGGGTGTTTCGCGCAGTGTAGCGGTCGCACGACGCAGGTGGCCGCTACGACGCGGGCAACAAGAATACGCAGGCGTGGTCGCGACCCAGCTGGCGGCAGCAGGGGCTGGAATGCTCAGCGCCCTGATGACGGGCTTCGCGGGTAAATGGGGAGCGGCTAGTCTGCCATACCGCAACCGAAGAGACAGATCCCACACCGCAAATCGCCGCTAGCAGGCTGCTGTTCATCCAGCATCCAGCGTTCTCGTCACTCCGTGGAGAAAGAATGTTACCCGGCGGCATGTTTGCACGCCTGACATTAACAGCCTGCGCGCAATCTCAGACATGGTTCGGTGTGTGGCTGTAATATCTGTGTGTGCTGCGGGGATTCTGGTGCTGTGCACATGCATGGGATTTTGACATGTCGAGCAGGCTAATGTGCCCCCACTTGCACTCCCTGGTGTATGCGCCTCCGGCTCCATCCTGCTCCTGGTTTCAGCTTTCTGGCGGGGACAGAATCGCATGTGCATAAAATATGCCCTGATCGCATTTGGGATGTGGAATACTTGGGCATGTCTGCGTGACATGTGTTGTGGCAGCACGAGGTCTGAGGCAGCTGCTCGAGCCACATGGCGCCTGTGCCAGCTGCCAGGATGGATCGCACGCAGTGAAAGTGAGTGAATGTGACAGCCACGTGACTGTGTAAATAGTCCTTCTGGTGCGCGTGCCAGCCCCGTGCCATGCATCAATGCAGTGCCCAGGGGTGTGGCCCATGCCGTGCGTTGCCGTCATTGCGTATAAAGGCGTTTGATGATCTCCTGGCACATGTCAGGCACAAGTGACGCCGGCGTAGTAAAGCTGCGTGATTTATCATGCCTTCATGAATTACGACGGATGAGGATTGCGCGGCTGTGAGCGTCTGTGTGCCTGTTCATGGTACTGCGCATTTATGCCAGCCCGGCTTACAGCGCCTGTGTGTTGCCTGTCTTACATGTGTTTAGTTTGCGGGGCGTGTAGCCGACGCGCGGCCACATTTATGTTTCGTTGGGTGGTCGCATGATCGCGTTCAGTGGGTTTGTGACGCAGCCTTCGCGTTGCGGTCACGAGGAGTCCGCGGTTCACGCGTCTGCCTGCTACGCGATCATCCCATGCGCCAACGCAGTTACGCACCATGCCTCTGCCACCTGCGGTTGCCTGGCAAGGCACTGTACTGGATCACGGGGTGCTCCATGCCGTAGGCTCAGTGGGGGTAGGGCGTGGTGGCTGGACACTCACGATTGACGAGCGGATCGATAGCCTCAGCTCTGCTGTCGTTGTGCACTGCGGTGGCTGACACGTGGCTGTGGGGTGTGGGGGATGCTCCTCCTTGCTGTGCTGTGGGACTAGGGCCTGGTGTGTGTTGTACTTGGGCTGTCCACCCTCCCACCCACTGCACTTTGTGTTCCTGCCACTTACCTGTTACTTGTCGGTTAGTGCAGCTATGGCGGACACATGGGTGTGGTGGGTGCTCGTTGTGGCGCTTCTGGCATATTTGGGGACCTGTTGGTGGTTACGTGGCTGGCTGAGTGTCACATGTCCCCACGTATCTTACAGTTGTTCGGGTTTGGGCTGTGTGTGGTGGTGTCTGTTGCATGTGTGTGTGATGTGTTGTGTATTGTGTGCTGGACATGGGGGTGTTTGTCCCTGGGAGCTGTGGCATGGTGGTAGTGCATGTGAGTACATAGCGGTGTGCTGGTATACATTAGTTTGTACTTACCAGCCTCCACTCCCCCTGCTAATCCGGCGAGGATCTCCGGGATGTATATATGACTCGCACCTTCTCCTCCCACGCTTTGAAGGTCTTGAAGAGCGCGGGATTCCCTCCGCCAGTGACGGCAGCCAGCTCTCTGTTCTTTCTCTCCTTCTTCTTGACCAGGCTCTTGACGTCATTCCACCGTTTGTTGATTTCAACTCTGTTCCTGGGCAGGGTCCCGACTGCATTGACCTGGTCTACGATCCGGTTCCACATTCTCTTTCTGGTGGCTAGTGGTGTGTGCTGGACCAGGTTCCCATAGATTTGTGGGTGCACCTTGATAATCTCGTCGACCATGACCGTCAGCTCCATGGGCGTGAACTTGGGCATTCTTTGTGGTGCCATGGTGTTTGTGGTGCTGGTGCGGTGTGTGTTGTGTAATGTGCAGGGGGTTTGTGGTGCCGGTGTTTGGTGGTGGTGGTGGTGGTTGTGATGTGTGCGTTCTGTGGTGTGCTGCTGTCCTTGCTGTGTCACTGTGTCCTCTCTCTCCTCTCTAGTTTGCAATGTTGCAAGGGGTTGTGGTCTGTGGGAGTGCTGCTTTTGTACTTACCTATGTGGGTGTGTCCTCATGGTCTGTTGTTTTCAGGTGTGTTGTGTCTGGGGTTCTGGCCTTTGTAGTTTTGTTTGTCCAGGGGTGTTTTCGGGATGTGTACTGTGCTTGTGTATTTGTGCGTGCCTTGCTGTGTGGACTTGTTGGCCATGTTGTGTGCGATTAGTTTTGTCAGCGGATGGTTTCTGTGCAGGGACGTGGCGCCATGGCTTCTGCCGTGTCGATTCTGCATCGGCGTTGTTGCGCTGGCGGGCGGTATATTTGTAGTTTCCCGCGCTCATGGCGGTGCGATCGTAATCTCACGTGCGGTGTCGGCCGTGAGGGCGGGCGGTTTTGTGTTGTCGTGCGTGTTCCGTCCGTGGCGGGCGGTTTGACTCCGACTCGGACGATGGCGGGTGGTATCTTGTGTGATTTTCAGCGATGGCGGCTTTCGGTTTGTGTCATCGTAATGGCGTGGTCGGTGTTCAGACGGTGTGTGCGGGCGGATTTTTGCCGCTTCCATGCCTGGCGGATTTTTTTACGCCGGGTATCGTAATGGGCCCCTAAGTAATTATTAATTTTTATTTATTGATATCAATAATTTAGGGGCCCATTACGATACCCGGCGTAAAAAAATCCGCCAGGCATGAAAGCGGCAAAAATCCGCCCGCACACACCGTCTGAACACCGACCACGCCATTACGATGACACAAACCGAAAACCGCCATCGGCTGAAAAATCACACAAGATACCGCCCGCCATCGTCCGAGTCGGAGTCAAACCGCCCGCCACGGACGGAAACACGCACGACAACACAAAACCGCCCGCCCTCACGGCCGACACACCGCACGTGAGATTACGATCGCACCGCCATGAGCGCGGGAAAACTACAAATATACCGCCCGCCAGCGCAAACAACGCCGATGAGAATCGACACGGCAGAAGCCATGGCGCCCACGTCCCTGCACAGAAACCATCCGCTGACAAAAACAATCGCACACAACATGGCCAACAAGTCCACACAGCAAGGCACGCACAAATACACAAGCACAGTACACATCCCGAAAACACCCCCCTGGACAAACAAAAACTACAAAGGCCAGAACCCCAGACACAACACACCTGAAAACAACAGACCATGAGGACACACCCACATAGGTAAGTACAAAAGCAGCACTCCCACAGACCACAACCCCTTGCAACATTGCAAACTAGAGAGGAGAGAAGAGGACACAGTGACACAGCAAGGACAGCAGCACACCACAGAAACGCACACATCACAACCACCACCACCACCACCACCACCAAACACCGGCACCACAAACCCCCTGCACATTACACAACACACACCGCACCAGCACCACAAACACCATGGCACCACAAAGAATGCCCAAGTTCACGCCCATGGAGCTGACGGTCATGGTCGACGAGATTATCAAGGTGCACCCACAAATCTATGGGAACCTGGTCCAGCACACACCACTAGCCACCAGAAAGAGAATGTGGAACCGGATCGTAGACCAGGTCAATGCAGTCGGGACCCTGCCCAGGAACAGAGTTGAAATCAACAAACGGTGGAATGACGTCAAGAGCCTGGTCAAGAAGAAGGAGAGCAAGAACAGAGAGCTGGCTGCCGTCACTGGCGGAGGGAATCCCGCGCTCTTCAAGACCTTCAAAGCGTGGGAGGAGAAGGTGCGAGTCATTATACATCCGGAGATCCTCGCCGGATTAGCAGGGGGAGTGGAGGCTGGTAAGTACAAACTAATGTATACCAGCACACCGCTATGTACTCACATGCACTACCACCATGCCACAGCTCCCAGGGACAAACACCCCCATGTCCAGCACACAATACACAACACATCACACACACATGCAACAGACACCACCACACACAGCCCAAACCGAACAACTGTAAGATACGTGGGGACATGTGTACACTCAGCCAGCCACGTAACCACCAACAGGTCCCCAAGTATGCCAGAAGCGCCACAACGAGCACCCACCACACCCATGTGTCCGCCATAGCTGCACTAACCGACAAGTAACAGGTAAGTGGCAGGAACACAAAGTGCAGTGGGTGGGAGGGTGGACAGCCCAAGTACAACACACACCAGGCCCCTAGTCCCACAGCACAGCAAGGAGGAGCATCCCCCACACCCCACAGCCACGTGTCAGCCACCGCAGTGCACACCGACAGCCGAAAGGTAGACATCACGGTCCACAACAATCGGTGTCAGTGGGTGTCCAGCCACCACCACGACCCACAACACCCCCCCACCCCCACAGACCTGCAACATGGAGCACCCCCGCTTAGAACCATGTGGCATCCAGTACAGTGCACGCCCGAACAACCTGCAGGTGGGAAACTGGACAGGGCTGGATTACTGGAGGCATGAGGACCGTAACACGACCAACACATGGGACATGTCACGTAGCAGACGAACACGCAGCACCGCCCACCGTCACGAACAAGTGAACAATGTGCACACGGACATGAACCACAGACTCACACCTCACATGACCCATCACAGACACAGCAACACCCAAGGAGCCACGTCTGCATGCACAAGCCACACTGAATATAGTACCACACGGCAGCCACTGTGCAACCCATCACACACAACCGAAACACCATTGAAGTCCTGTCCATGTAGCCCCTACTGCCTGTCAACCACACACCCCACAACTACGCCTATGTAAGACAAACAACACTAGACGCAACAGAGCGGAACAACATAAATGCACACGAACACCACTGAACCCATCAAACACACAGACACACCATGCACATACAACATACCATCCATCCCATCCGTCAGCCCCAGTCTCATGAAAGGCATGTCATCCGCACAGCTGCCACACATACAGCAGTCACGCTAAGATACATGCCCATGACCAACCATGTGCCAGAAGTCAATGAAGCGCACGCCACACTGTGAGCAACAACACACAACATGGGCCACACCCCCCCCGAGCACTGCAGTGATGCACATGGCACAGGGCAGCACGCACACCAAGGAGATGGGACAACTGCAATACGTTGGCTGGCACACAACCATCACTCACTCATAACGATGCGTCCAATGCCATGTCCAGTAATCACAACAGACAGCAAATATGCAGGCCATGTCAGGCATGCACACACCTCAGACCATGCACTGTCATGCTGCCACAACACATGTCACGTTCGGCACCCATGGCTCACAGCATGTACCCCAAAAGCATATTCCATCCCAAATGCGAATCTGGGGCATGGCCCCCATGTTGCCATATGCGTTCCTAAGCGTCCCATTTGAACACCAAAAGCAAAGTACAAACCAGACCCAGGATGGGCCAGGAGCCCGCATACACCAGAGTCACAATAAGTAGGGGCACAGCAACACACCCATCGGCATGGCCAATCCGTCCCATGCCACATGTGCACAGCACACAGTCCCATTGCCAAGCACACACAACTACAAATGGTACAGCCACACACACGCCTCCGGGAAACCCATGTACGAGATTGCACGAACTGTTAATGTCAGACGACAAATACATACTTCGCCAGGTGCAACACAATAACAAATCTCATTCTCTCCACAGGTGACGAACTGCTGGATGCTGGGGATGGAGACAGCAGCCAGCACAGCCAGCCTACAAGCCCCCAACGAGGACACACGGATGTGGAGGATCTGTCCTCCTCTTCGGACACGGACCACCAAGCAGGCCCATCTGGTGTGGCAGGGCCCAGCCGCTCCCCAGGACCCCTCCTACCCACCAACCCATCATCCAGGGCTGCTGAACATTCCCAGCCCCCTGCTGCCACTGTCGTTGCGGCCACACCCACGGTCATTGCGGCCACACCCACGGTCATTGCGGCCACACCCACGGTCATTGCGGCCACTACCACTGCCGCAACCGCCACCATCGCCGCACCGACCACCACCGCCGCCACCACCACCACGTCTTCGCTGGCACCAGCCCCAGCGCAGGTGGTGGCCCGGCCGACTGGATCCACCCTGGGAGCCAGGGCGAGGACCGTGGTGGGCAATGTGGCTAGTGGGCAGGCCGGTGGCAGCAGTACTGGTAGGAGGAGCAGGGTCAGGGAAACGCCAGTCTCCCCTGGGAGCCATGCCCTGCCTCAAATGGCCAGAGTCCTTGGGGCCTATGAAGAGGCCCAAGGACAATGGGCCAGGTCTGCTTCAGACACGCGGGAGGTGCTGGGGGTGCTGAGGTCCATGGACGCCCGTATGGGCCAACTCGTGGACCTCATGGGCCAGCTGGTGGTGAGGTCACAGCCAGGGACAGCAGCTCCACCACCGCCACCACCTGCCGGGGCGCAGGGTCGAGCAGCAGTGTCCAGTTCCCCTGCGTCCACAGCCAGTGAGCACACCTCACCCCCCACCAGCAGGTCGCCACCACACACCCCCCTCCCAAACGTGGAAGGGGCCGTCCGAAGTACAAACAGATCTCCCGGGAGGACTACGCACGCTCCAGACGCAAGTGAGGCAGCCAGCCAGCCTTCCTTGACCACCCACTGCATTGACTTGGACTACGATCCCACTCCACACAGCCATCTGGATGGCATGTGTCTGTTGGACCATGGACATGGAACAAGTGGGTACACCCTGAGCATCACGCAGCCGTGACCGACAGCTCATTGTCACTGCACGCACCACTTTTGTCATCACCTCGCACACAATCACATGTCACAGTTTGAAATAAATGCACCTCTTACACAAACTGCTGTTTGTGCCCTGTGTTTTATTTGTACGGAATACAACGGCCACCTTGGGCGGAAAGGCACCTGATGCGTGGCATGGCAATGGAACCGGAGGGCCTGTAGGGACCTAGGGGTGGGAGACAGAACAGGAGCACATTCAATGAGTGTGTCACACACCCATCACACAGTACATGTCAACAACTACAAGCAATGTACACACATCGCACAGAGCAATAGGGCACAATGCCACAGCCACCAACAGTGGCATACTACCCTGGCCATGGAGCGTTGACACACAGCACGCAGTGAACAAACGGCCACCCTGACACAGCACACACACACCTGCACAGATACAGCCACATCAGCCGTCGTACATGGACACTCACCGTCAAGTGAAGTAGCGGGCGATGAGCTGCTGCCGCACATTACCAGCTTCCTCCTCTCCGCTGTCCTCCTCACTCGAGCTGTCCTGGTCTGCGGGCTGGGGCCCTGGTTGATCTCCGTCATCCACGATGAGGGGGATCTGCTTCCGAATGGCCAGATTGTGCAGCATGCAGCACGCCACCACTATCTGGCACACCTTCTGTGGGGAGTACGCCAGCGCACCCCCGGTGCGGTCCAGGCACCTGAACCTGGACTTGAGGAGGCCAAAGGTACGCTCGACCACACGTCTGGTCCTCCCATGTGCCTCATTGTAGCGATCGTCTGCTGGGGTGCGAGGATTCCTCAATGGACTGAGCAGCCATGCCCCATTCGGGTACGCAGAGTCACCTGGGTGTGAGGGACACAGAGAACCGTTGCTAATCCAACTGGACAGGGGACAGCATCGCACAGCCAGCACGCTACACCACTCCACATACTCACCGACAATACAGCCACGATCCTGTTGCAGATTGGACATCAGTCGTGGCAAGATGCTGTTGCGCATGACGTGTGCGTCATGGGCCGAGCCTGGGAACTTTGCACACACGTGGGTTATCACCATGTCCGCAAGGCACACCACTTGCACATTCAGGGAGTGCGTGTGCTTCCTGTTGCGGTACAGGTGCTCAGTGGCCTGTGGTGGAACAAGGCCAACATGTGTGCAGTCAATGGCTCCAACGACGTGTGGGATCCTGCCAAGGGCATAGAATGCACCCTTCACTGCCGCCAATTCACGAGCCCTGGGGAAGCGGATGTACCTGTTTCGGTACAGCATCATGGCTGCCAGTACATCCCTCAGCACCTTGCTGAACATGGGCTGGGACATCCCTCCTCCACTGCCCACTGTGTGCTGGAATGACCCAGTGGCGAAGAAATGCATGGCGGCCATCACCTTAGCCGTGGGGGTGACTGCTGTCGGATACACCCTGCGGGGACGGAGATGGGGTTCCAACATGGCACACAGTCGATGCAGGGTTGGCCTGTCCAGCCGAAACTTCCTAATGACCTCAGTATCGTCCATGTCCGCCAGCAATTGGTATGGGCGGTCAATGTTCGGTCTCCGCCTAGGGAAAATGGCAGTGGACACATGTCAAAGCAACACGACACATAGCAATTCCGCATACACATCACTGACATGACTGAGCAAGCACATGAGTCACAGCCCAGCTGTCAAGCAGGGACGGCACGGCCACAATACACTTACACAGGTCTCCCACCAATGGCAATGGCTAGTGATACAAACCACTGCCATGTGCATGCACATGGGGATCTAGGCCCCAATGACTTGCGGGGCGTGCTGATGGGGACTGACTGCATATTCGTCAAGCGGCAACGCCACGGCAACATGAATGTCTGCTGAGCATGGCACTGCTTCCGAGGCTGGATGAGTATGGCACACGACGACGACGATGTGGGCACAGGCTGAGCGGCCAAAACAAGTGGGACCTGTGGCACGAGGGGATATGAGACAGTAGTAGGTGTCAGCACTGCACCCTATGTACAGCACTGTACGGATCACACCTCCCGAAACATTGACAGGTGTCCACATTGACAGCCCCATGCCAAGACGGCTGTGTGCTTGCAGTCACACGTCACAGGTGAGAGGTTACATTGCACGTGCCAGGTGGCAGACGTACATAGTGGGAACTGGCATGTGTGTGCATGTGTCTCCTGTTCAGGATCCACCAGATGGGCGCTGACTCTGTACTGACCATTGGACACAGCATGTTCCGTGGAAGGCTTGTGTGTGTGGGATGGTGGCACTGGATGTGCCTCCGTTGGGTGGGGGGCCATGCACAGGGCGGGTACGTCGATGATTGCGCATTGTTGGTCACGGTGGGTGCACCAACTAAGATGTGTTGCCCTGTGTTCAATTCCTATGTCCGCATGATGATGGACTGTAGATGTGGGCAGACTACACATTGGTCGATGTGCTGTCTATATGCATGTGCCTTCACACCAGGCACAGCTGCCCCTGCACATGTGACCCCTGCTGGACTCGCTGCTGGGTCTGTGGAGCTGATGCACCTTCTGTGCGTGGGGCGGACAGCTCTCCTCACTTCCCTCATTGCGCATGTCATGACTTTGCCGCAGGTGACATGGATCATGGAGGGCCCACATGTACGCGTGGGTAGGCTACACATGATTGTTCACTGGTCGCCACCCCCAGTCAGTGTTTCGAATGGGAAGGTTGTCGTGCTGGTGGCATATTCGATGTGGCGGATGGGCGGGCCTAGGTGCGGGCTTACATTCCGGACATGGGGGGGTAGTTGGATTGGCGACTAGTTGCAGTACACACGGGACACGTCTCTTCCTTTCCACATCTGGGTCATCCCTTGTACTAACTGACAGTGATACAGTCATCTTCGCCCCAGCCCTCATGTCCTCCCCTCGCTCCCCCAATATGCATGTGCACCTGCGAGGCTAGCGCTTGCACAGGCAGCCCCAAGCTCGCACCAGAGAGGGCAAGGAGTGTATGTGTGGGTCCAGTTGCACGAGTGGGCTGTCTCAGGGTATGATGTGTGGCGGGACGCCGTCCACCTGCGTGGTGCCCCAAATGGAGACCCGGCCTGCATGGACTATGCATCACAGTCTTCGCCTTCCGGATCCGCCACCTGCGACACCCAGTGGCTGTGGCTGCCCTTGCGGCCATGCCGCGTCCGTCTGTGGCTGATGGCCCACACATTCACTCTTTGGCCTCTCTGGGGAGGGCTCGGGGGTGGTGGCGCACGCGCTTGCACTTAGTCGCAATGGCATGTGGCGTGGTTGGTATGATGGGCAATGGATGGGATGGTGCGAGCCACCTCCCGTGACGTCAGTGCTGCTCGTGCTGTGGTGCGTCCCCCCTACACTTCCATTTGACTTGTGCCATGCTACACGTTGAGGTTCTATTGCCTGCGTGATATGACCAGGAGGAGCGCGAGGAGACCTCTCACACACCATGCTCCACTGCCATCCCGTGCCCTGTATCGCCTGTGCGGATTGACTATGTTGGGGTTACACCTGGTCGACTGGGGCTGTGTGTGCCTTGTCAAGGGGCATGGCGTGCGCACAACAGGATCCAGCTTGTCCACGGAGGGTGGGCTGACGTGTGCGCCTGGTACCGCATTGTTCGTGTGCCCGGCTGCTGTGCACACACGTGTTCACTCCCCCCCGACAGGTGTCCTCTCACAATGCCCAGGGAAGCGGTGGTGTACTGTTCATGACCCCTCCCAACACGGCGTGCTCCAACTTGGCATGTGCGCATCTACCCGTCACACCCACCCACCTGAGCACTGCGTCCATACGACTTCACACGACACATGTGTGTCTTCCACAGTTGTGCTACTCATTTGCGTTGACATCCAATACCAGTGGACTACATGGTCATGTCACGACTGCCGTGTACTTCACATACTCTCATCCTCTCTCATTCGTACTTGTGAAATGAGTCAGCGGAGACAGTTTTGGTTTCAAACATTATATTGAGTCTTCTGTCCTCTGTGATGCAGTATAGTGGACACTACTGGCAGCGGAATACATGTTGAGGATATACTGAGCATGATTACAAATGGGATAGGGTGTGGGGTTACATGTGATTGGCTGTTGCATGTGGGATGTGGGCTTCAGAGTTACATCTGCTTGGCCAAGGCTGTGCTAATGTACATTTACGTATAGCTGCGGAGCTGCGGACTTTGACACAGACGGTATACATGTAGCCTACCAGACCGCTTGGCATCATGGGCACAGTCCATCTCAGTTCCATGTGACAGGTTTGCTGCGGTTGTTCCTCATGCACGCGTGCATGTGAGATGACATCAGGGCATGTGCTTGCGTGCATGCAGCGGCGTGCCACTTGTTGTTGCAATGTGGTGGTTACTGGACATGTCACAGTCACTGGGGTCGTGTTGTTGTTGTATGCACTTGTCGTCCATGCAAAGGTCCTGGTATGGGATTCCCGGGGCGGGGGTGGGAGGGGTGCAGCACCCACAGACTCCAGGCGACCTATTCATGTCCACTGAGCGGTGTGTGTGTCCATGGGCGCTGGATCCATGTCGTGTCCTGGTTGTTCGTGCAGTTCCGTCCATGTGGGTGCGATACACAGACCCCATGCCACTGCCTCCCACGATGCATGCGGTGTTCCTGGATGTGATGGGGAACAGTGTGCATGTCCCGGTCATATCCGATGTCATGGCGATGTCGTTGATGGTGTGGTAACAGTTGCCGGTCGTTTGGTATGGCTGTTGTGGTGGTGACTGGCCAGTCCGTGCGGAAGCTAAGCATGGGTGCGGGGTTGGACATCATAGGTCAATCGGGGAACCTGCGTTGTGGTCCGACGAATTTACAGGTTGTCAGGTATGCGATGCCGTCCAGCAGGGCTTCCATGTCATTGGTGGTGTACATGTTTGCCAGCCAATGTAGCGGATGGTGGCTGTCAAGGTGTTGTTCGTAAGTTGTCCCTTGGAGGACCATGATGGGGCATGCTGGGTGACATTCGATGTAGCTGTTCTCGATGATCCGTCGTGTGGAGGCACAGTGGTCCCATTTCAGTGCGGGTGCGATGTTGGCCACATACGCCATGCCCCCATAGGCAGAGCAGGCCCTGTCGTGTGCGTCCAGAGGGAGGAGTAGTGGTAGCAGGTCCGCCTTTAGACATGCCGGGTTGGAGAGGCACATCTCCACGGGATGCTGGTAGGGACACCTCCGACAGTAGAAGACGGGCATGACGCAGCTGAACAATGTGATGCGGTAAGTCAGTCGGTAACTTACGTTCAGCAGGGACAGGAGATCGCATCCCAATATATGTATCAGGTTGGTTTTGTACAGCTTGACCTGTCCGGCGTAGTTGGGTAGGTGTGTTGCGGTTGCCATTTTGCAGCGGTGCGTTGTGGTGGCGTGCTCCGGCTGTGTGTGCAGTCTGCAATGTGCACGCTCCGAGGTTGCTGTGAGCTCTGTGTAGTCGTAGGGAGACAGGACTTGTGTTCTGTTGGCTTGTGCGGAGGACACGGGCCCTCATCCCACATGCTTCTCAGACAGTTCAAGGTCAGTGATGTGTGACTCCTTCCAATTAACTTGCATGTGGCCGACATGGGGGAGTGTTTTCTTTTTTCTTTCCCGTCCGTTGTGTTCTTCTGTGATATGCGCTATCTGCCCTGTGGTCGGTCTCCTCGGCATGCCTGTGTTGGTCTTTTCTTGGACAATGGCTGTATTCACCGGCTTCTTTCGTAGGGCTGTGGTTTCGGAGTTGGAATGGAAGGTCATTCAGTGCTGTCTGCTCTCCCTTGTGTGGGCGGCAGGCTGCCTTTCCGCTCTGCGTTGGGCCTTGTGTGTGAATGTTATTCTTGGGCCACCTGTTGTCGGTCCCCGGGCTCTTTGGTGTTCCGTTTTATATGTCTTGTTCATATGTGCAGGGTGGTATGGGTGTTTCAGTGTGGTACTGGCGTTCCTCTTCCCGAAGGGGCCCTGCTTCTCCTAGTTGGTGTTGCCGCCGCTGTGTGCTACGCCATGTTTGTTACACTGGGGTGTGTCCTGCTGTTGCGTGACTTCACTGACATGTGTGCGTCGGTTGTGTGGCGTTGGGTGTTGTCCGTGAATTGGGCGTTGGGGACATGTCTGTGGCAGGCCTGTCACGTGTCATGTGCGTTCGGGGTGGGGCTGATGTGTGTGCTGCTTGGTTGTGTCCCTGTGTCTGTGTGCGACGCATGCATGGCGCTGCGGTTGGCCTCTGCGTTGTGCGCATGTGTGGCGGCGTCATCGCCGCTTTGGGGCCGTGACGGGGTCGTTGGTTCCTAGTCCCAGGTGGTGTGTACACATGTGTTACGAGATGTTACGATTTGGCCTGTGTGTCATATGTGGATGCAATGGTGGATGTGTAGTGTACACGCGGGGGTGGGGGTTGTCCGCTTTTTCCGCCCTTGCACTGTGTGCGCTGTTTGCGTGCACTTGTTGTGTGTGTGCCTACCTGCGTCTCCGCGGTACGTTGCGTCCTTGGTGGTGCATCAGCAAGAGCATGGGGAGGGCCTGCAGTGCTGGATTCATGCTCGGGGAGCCGCTTCTTCGGTGTCCGTGCTCGGCGTCCGTGTTACCGCTTCGGTTTGTCGTACGGTGTCTCTTAGCCGTGGGAGCCGTTTGTTTGCGGCATCGTAATTTGTACGCCGGGCGGGACGTGATTTCGTCGGACGGTGTGTGTCAATTGTGCTGCGCCGCTACGTGTACGGACGCACTTTGATGGCGGACGGTGTCGCTGGCTTGCCGGCGGTGTTTGGCCGACTTTTCGCATCGTAATAGGGCGGGCGTGTGGACTGCTGCGTGCCGGCGGTAACTGGTGGTTTTTGCATCCGCCAGCACGGCGGTTGTGCTTCCGCCCGCCATCGTAATGACCCCCTAAGTTATTGTTAATTAATTATTAATTGGTAATTAATTTTTATTAATTGATTAATTGACAATTATATTAATTGTGTTAATTTTTTATTGGAGTGGCTTGTGGGTTTATAGGGGAATAGGGTGGGAAGTAAAATAAATATAAAAAATTCATTAATAATTTTTATTTTTTGGTATTGATAATTAATTTATTGTTCATTAATTATTAATTGGTAATTAATTTTTATTAATTAATTAATTGATAAATATATTAATTGTGTTAATTTAGTTTAGAAGCGGGTTGTGTGTTTGTAGGGGAATGGGGTGGGAAGTAATTTATTATAATTAAGTAATTATTTATTAATATTTATTGGTATTGATAATTAATGTATTGCTCATTAATTATTAATTGGTAATACATTTTTTATTAATTATTAATTATTGGTATTGATAATTAATTCATTCTTAATTAAATATTAATTGATAATTAGTTTTTATTAATTGATTAATTGATAATTATATTAATTGTGTTAAATTTTATGCGGAGTGGGTTGTGTGTTTACTGGGGAATAGGCTGGGAAGTAATTTAATGTTATTAAAGTAATTATTAATTTTAATTTATTGGTATTTATAATTAATTTATTGTTAATTTATTAATAAATCATTATTTAATTTAAAAATTTATTTAATTGACAAGTATGTTATTTTTAACCCCTACGCTACCCAACACTTTCCCTACTGTTGCACTCTCTGGAGTGGGAATAGTAATTTTTACCCCTACACTATCCAACACTTTCCCTACTGTTGCCCTCTCTGGAGTTGGAATAGCAATTATAACCCCTACGCTATCCAACACTTTCCCTACTGTTGCACTCTTTGGAGTGGGAATAGTAATTTTACCCCTACGCTATCCAACACTTTCCCTACTGTTGCACTCTCTGGAGTTGGAATAGTAATTTTTACCCCTACTCTATCCAACACTTTCCCTACTGTTGCACTCACTGGAGTGGGAATAGTAATTTTTACTCCTACGCTATCGAACACTTTCCCTACTGTTGCACTCACTGGAGTGGGAATAGTAATTTTAACCCTTTCGCTATCCAACACTTTCCCTACTGTTGCACTCTGTGGAGTGGGAATAGTAATTTTTACCCCTACGCTATCCAACACTTTCCCTACTGTTGCAGTCTCTGGAGTGGGAATAGTAATGTTTACCCTTACGCTATCCAACACTTTCCCTACTGTTGCACTCTCTGGAGTTGGAATAGTAATTTTTACCCCTACGCTATCCAACACTTTCCGTACTGTTGCACTCTTTGGAGTGGGAATAGTAATTTTTTCCCTCCGCTATCCAATATTTTTCTGTATTGTTTTAGTTAATGTTGTGTATAATTTAATTTAAAAACATAAAAAATAGTGTAGTTTTTTAATTTGTTATATATATTTTTTATAATTTTATTTATATTATTTTTGTATGTGTATATATGTATTTATAATTTATAAAATGTTTTTAACAATTTATAAGTTATTGAAATAATTATTTATTAATATTATTAAGTAAGTATATCTATTATATTTTATATGTATACGTTTAATTTATTTTAACATTATATGTATTAGATATTATTTTCTTTTTAAATTAAAAAAATGTAACTATGTTTCTTTTAATTATATGTATTATTTACTTTATTTTACATTATTTTTTTAACATTTAAAAAAACCGATATTTTTTACAGCGATATTTTTGACATCGATATTTTTTTGTCGATATTTTTGTACTTACCATGATGTAGATAGGATGTCGATATTCTTGACTTCGATATTTTTATCACAATATTTTTGTACCTCGATATTGTTGTAGTCGATATTTTGTCAGTGATTCTCCCTAGGGATCCTATAGAAGTGGCTACATACCGTAAGATATATAAAAACACAAATGGGTAATACTACAAAATCAATGGGATTCACTTGCATTATCAGCGGCAACAGAAAAAGTAATTTGTTCTGGATTGAGGTATCTGCACTAAGGAGAGAGACACTATTGGCAACACCATTAAGTAGTCATATTGCTAGTGCTACTTGGGAGGCACACTTTTCTAAAATCTATGCTTCTGTTGATGATCCAAGCACAGAAAAGGTGAAGGGCCATTGTAATGATTTTTCTGTCTCCATAGATGAAGCGGAGGAAGCAATTGCTCCAAGTCTGCGTGGGAAAGCTCCCGGACTGGATGGAGTTCCAATAGATCTTTTTAAATATTCCATTTAGTTCTGGACACCTCTCTTAGGGAATGTTTTTAATGGTTTGACTCACTCCCTGCTACCTGAATCTTGGTCAATGTCTATCATTGTGTTGATTTACAAAAAGGGAGATTGCACCCAACCTAGGGGCCGATTCCGATCTGGGTCGGAAAGCTCTCCGACCGATCCGGATCCGGATTGTTTTCCGACCGAGCCGGACCCCTGCAGTCCGACCGAGCGAGTACGATGCAGCCGTATGCTGCCGGACTCGGTTCGGTCGGACTCCCAGTGAAGTCAATGGGAGCCGGTCGTACGGCGTGTACATGGGCTCCCATTGACTCAATGGGTACGTTGCGCACAAGGGGGCCCCTGTAGTGGGTACGCGTTGGTGCCATCCGCACCGTACACGCATGTATAGGGGGACCCATGGGTCCCCCTGTGTCTGACTCCGTACGGCTACGGGTGAAGGGGGGTCCGGCACGGACCCCCGAAGTCCGCTTCCGAGAGCTTTTTCGTGTCGGAGGCTCCGACTCGATCCGGCTGTCCAGATCGTGCATCGTACTGGCTCGGTCGTAAAACGTCTCCATTGCACGGTACGAATCGAGTGCGTACGAGTCGGACGGAGCGGTTCGGACCCGGAAACGAGTCGGACGGCGATTTCGTGTTCAATAGCATCGTACTTGCTCGCTCGGACTACTCTACGAATCGGTCGGGTAAACCGCGTTCGGCTCGTATTTTTTCCGGATGAATCGTAGTCGGTGCGCTTCCGGCCGAGATCGGAATCGGCCCCCTAGTTGCTATAGACTGATCTCCCTTATCAACACCACGGCTAAGATTCTAGGGAGAATCTTATACAACTGTATTAAGGACTGGGTAGAAGCAATGTCAGTTTTATACCCCTGTCAATATGGGTTTAGGAGTAATGTTGGCACGGTCGACCAATGCTTAAACTTGACACTGAAAATATGAAAATATACAATTGCACATAAGTCACCAGCGTATTTAGCATTCATGGATCTATCCCAAGCTTTTGACTGTGTAAATAGGTCTAAGCTTTGGACGAACCTTTTGGCGCAGAGACTGGACAAGGCAATAGTGCACTTTCTCTCATATTTGCACACAGACATGAAGGCCAAGGTTAAAATCACCACAGAGGGTGAGCTTTCATCTCCAATAAATGTTTCGCGATGAGTGAGGCAAGGTTGCGTACTGGCACCACTTTTATTCATATTTTATATTAATAACCGTCACCCGTTTTTAATGAACATGACCCCAGACGTTCCTCTAATCAATGGCTTCCCTTTACCTACACTATTATATGCAGAAGATGCAGTTTTAATGGTGTGAGCCTAACTCTCTACAATGCCTGATACAGGGCTTTGTTGATTTTATGGACACCTTCGATTTACAAACAAATTTAAACACATCTTTTATTATGGCCTGTGGCCCAAAGAAACATCACTTATCCTCTATTTCTGCAGACAACAAAAACAGGCTATTACAAGTTAGTACTTTTTCCTATTTGGGAATATCATTTGCAGCCACAGGCTCATGGGGCCCACAGGCTGCGCAAAGCAGGCAAAAACTAACAAAATCAATTTGCGTACTTTTTTCCTTAACACCGCCGAAGGATGGGGGTGTTCTCCCCCCTTTATTACAGATATATAAAACACAATGTCTGCCTATGGCCACGTATGGCGCTGGCTTCTAAAGAATTCAGAATTGAAACTCAGTTCAATTGAAAGAGGACAGGTTTTGTAGAAAGGCCCATATGGCTCCTATTTCGTCTTCGACTTACATTTGTCATAGAGAAATAGGTATCCCATACTTCGAGGATTACATAAGTCCCGACCGCCGTGATTATGGCTTGCCATCTGGATCAATGAAACAGCTTAATTAACCAGGAACATCATTAAGGATTGCCTCAGTTGTGAGGGAGGGATTTAAATTCCATGGCTAGCTAGTGTAAGATCCATATAATGCTCCGTCAAACTTGAACGGATTTTTGATGATCCACTTAACAACTTAAATATTAATAAAAAACAGTTACGGCAGGCACTATACGACCAGGCAATTTCCAATAGACTGCGTAAAGAAACTGTGAAGGAGAGCGTGTAAAATTACATGTTACTCGCCCCCTCAGATAACATGGCAATGTAGTTAAGTAGAGCGAGAGGGCAGTGGGAACAAAGCCTTCTATTTCGGTATAGGGCTGGTACAGCGAAATATCTGTTAGTTTCCCGCTGGGTTTTAACGTTAATTTGGATTTTAGCCCATGTCCCTGTGATGGCAACTCAGGACAGTCAATGTCACATTTTATGTTTTTTGTGTGGGTTTTATCTTATATATTCCAAACAGGTTCTGGTTCCTTTTTTAAAGAAATGAGGAGTTAGACATTTAATAGAGGCACGTGAATTATTTCTTCACCTGAAAGATGCGGCTGAGACAATTTGTTTGGGCACCTTTTTGAAAGCTGCTGTAAGAGCATGTTGCTCTATGAATACTGTATAGCTCTGATGCACGATTTTGCACTTTATGTATTTTTGAGGGCGCTGGATCTCTAAACATTTCTCATTCATTATACATCATATTTATCTACGTTTACAGTTTTTAATGTAATGAATTGGATGTATTTTTATTGTTGCATGTTTATGGATACAATATGTATTCGAATAAAGTTATATTGATGATTGATTCATACTAGGCCGAACATCAGCCTCATTTATGTAGGGGACCTGTGCGCCGGCAGCTGGAAAATGGACTTGAAGATTTTCTATACTGTGCTATCCAGCACAGTGCTGTCCCGGACCCTCAGAGCCTCGCTCCCATAAGCCACTGTGGGGAGGACTTTGGCTTGCGCCACCTGCAAGATTGGGAGAAGCGAAGAACCCTTCATCTTCCTGTGCAGTGAACCTAGACCAACTGGGACCAACTGCCAGTGCTTTTCCTTTCCTTTCAATTTCTTTGATCTGGGCTGCAAATCTTCCATTGAGATTAAATAGAACTCCAATGTATTTGTGCACATTGGCTGGTTCCACCTTTACACTTCCCAGATGCCAATTGTGGCTGTTCCGTTTTTTACTTGAGATGTTAGGGTTTGAGTTTTTTCATGTTTATGGTCAGACCATTTCTATTGGAATATTCCAAGGTTCCATCCAGGAGTCTTTGCAGCCCCACCTTTGTTTTTCTGGCTAGCACTAAATCATCTGCATAGAGTAGATAAACACAAGGCAGTAACACTCAATGTAAAATGTATGAGAGACCAAAAAATCCGTTTAGAGGCTGAACTGTACAAGGTGGGATCAATCCCAGGTTCCTCACGTCACCAAATTGTGAGATCCTTGAGAAGTAGTTTATTTCACCAAGCCTCCTTTTTCTTCATTGTCACTTATGAGAACACATTCAAATATGTGAGTTTGGGATGTGCAGTCTACAAAAACCTCTTGTGTTTGATTTAATGTACTATAGTATTGCTCCATGATAATAAGAAACTAGGCCACATATAGGGCACAAACGACAAGTGTCTTGCCTCTTAATGCACCAGTGGCATTGTTGTCAGGTTGGGGTCATGAATATATCTATGTATCTGTTTAAAAACAATCACTTTTAATAAATGTCTCTCAATGTAATCATATAATCTGATTAACTAAAGTGAAATGCTTATGCGTATTAATAAAATGTTGTTGTTTGAATTTTGAAGTGACTTTATCATATTTGTATGCAACGCTTGTTGCATGATTTACACACCACAAATTTTCAGAGCCCGGCTTGTGCACGAGCTCTTAGAGCCAAGTCATACCCTTGGCTTGGCTCTGTATTGGCTCTCCCTGTTAACTTCTTGGCTTGCCCACCTCTATACCATATAAGGTGCTATGAGCCAGTACTAGCTTTTTTTTACCTGATGGCATATTGTATTTAGGGACTTGTAGTTTCCCCTTTAATTGTGAGAATAAACTGAATGATTCTTGCTTGCAAAGTGCTGTTAGCTATCAGGCCACAAGTGTCTTAAGTTGTGACAGCTGATAGGGGCTGCTAAGCAGCTGTGAGTGTGTGGTACAGTTAGTAATGTTAAAGAAGGCTACTGCTACATTGATATAGTGGTGGCTATTGCATTTTTCCAACTATTTTGATGCCTAAATATCTCTTAGATGACTTTAATAGACATTCTTGCATATCTGGAATGTGGCAGCGAATAGCACTTTTTTAGAAGTGGGCGAGCCACTTAAGTTTCGAGCCAGGGGCCTGGCTCTACCTCAGCTCGAGGTCCTCGTGGACCCTCAAGCCCAAAACGAGCCGAGCTTTAATGTGACTTTTGCCTATCACCAAAGCTCTATCATCATGTGCCCAAAAATTAAAAACAAAACATAAACCTTTGGTGATACAAAGGAGAGAAAGAGGTAGCAATCTAGTGGGTGTATTGCATGATGTGAAACCAGAAAACCTGGGACCAATCTTGGCTTCTCTGCTTGACCAAATTGTGTCCTGCAAATATTTTTTATGGAGCCTAATTTTTCCTTCATTATCACATATGACAGCAGCTCCAATACCTCAGTTCAGGGTGTGCTCTGAACAAAAACAATCTGATGTATTAAGGTGAAAATTTTGCACTTTACAGCAATACTCTTCCCCCTCCTCCTCCCTTTTACTCATCCCAAGCCTCCTCCTACTGCTATGAGCTCCGCCGACACTGCCGACACCCTAAGATGTATCCTCCTCAACGTGCGCTCCTTGCACAAACACACTGTGGAAATCTGGAACCTCCTGGACACCCTCTCACCCAACGTCGCCTTCTTTACAGAAACGTGGACCAACGCCTCCTCCACCCCAGACATCGCCATCCCGGACGGATACAAGATCTAGAGCAAGGACCGCCCCAACCACCCGGGAGGAGGCCTCGCCATTGCGCACAAAAACTCCCTCCACCTCCAGCGACACCTTCCCCGCCGCCGATCACCTGCACTTCCAGGTCCAGACCACCCCCAACTCCACACTCCGTGGCACCCTCACCTACTGCTCCCCTGGCCACGGGCCCTGTAGGAGAGTAGGATCTGTCTCTTATGTTGCCCCCACTTTTTTTCTGATGTTTACACTGGTTTCTGGCTATAGTCTGGCTGGGACCCTGCCAATCAGGGCCCCAGCCTCTCTGTTCTCTCTAAACGATTTGGAGTGCACTCTAGGTGCACTAGTGATTGGATACTGTGGTACCTTATGAGTCCCTAGTATATGGTACCTTAGGTACCAAGGGCATAGGTACTTCACAGGCCTACCAGGGGCTGAAGCATGTGTTATGCCACCCCTGGGAAGCAGACTAAATCTGACACCACAGGCCTGCTACTGCAGCCTGGGTGAGGAGGTGCTAGCACCCCTCACTGAGATATAGGTTCCCTATATCTCCCCTGCACACACATTTAAACCTACCAGTCACCCCTAAGGCAGGCCCTATCAATCCTGAGGGCAGGGTGCTTAGTTTCTATGTGAGGGGGTGCCTCTGCCTGAGCAGGGCCCCTCTGCAGCTCTCAGAGTCCATTCTCTGGGGCTGTTTGTGAATGCGGTCAAACCATATACTCTTAAGTGCATTATAACCCCACGGTTAATGCTAACTTTGGAATGGCTGCATCAAAACATGTTGTGTTTGGTGTCAAACACCTTGGAATCATACCCCCACACCAGTACCTGGTGTGGGAGTATGATCCCACCCTTCTAGAGGGATAGACATGTACCTACTGTGGAAACGCGGTAGAATCCTGAAGAGCCCTGGCATCACAAAATGGATGCCACCAGTCACAGACACTGGGCTGCCCTCCTGCTGATGACCGAAACTCGCAGTGGAGGAGGCCCAACAATAGGTATCCTGTCACAGGGAGGTGTGACCACCTCCCAGACAGGGTTTAGTGTATTGGGGCTGGGTGGGTGCACTCCTAGAGTACTTTGAAGTCCTGCACTGGGGGAGCAGAAGGCTCCTCTGTGCATACACCAGTTCAAACCGGCTCAGGGCCTACCTGCCCCTGCTCTGGCACGAAACTGGACAAAGAGAAGTGGGTGTAGCCACCCACTCCCCTGACCCTCCCATAGGTGGGGTCCTAGAGCTAGTCCCTCCCTTCTTTTTAGTATAAGATAGGGAACCCTTGCCATTGCAAACTAGATCTCCCTGGACGACGCTCTAAAGAAGAATCCCGGACCTTCGACGTTCCACTACCTCTGGAAGACTGAAGAATCTCCCTTGGAGTCAAGGAGTGACTCCCCTGCTTGGCAGGCACCAAAAACTGCAACAACGGTTGCAAACTATGCCGCTCCCGCCGGAGCCCGAAGTCCCTGCAGCCCAGAAAGAGGATTTCCTGACTTCTCCAAGGCCATCGTGAGTCCCCAGCGAAGCTGAGGCAAGTGGACCCCACGAGTGACGAGGAACCGCAGTCCCTGGGTACCGTGCACTATTTTCGAGTTCAACCCCTTCACGACGTTCTATGAACCTGTGCTTTGGACCACGTATGGTCCCAGCCTCTAGCAGAGATCCCTCCCAAGATCAGAGGCCTACCCCATCCCGAGTGACCGTGGGCTCCTGTTGAAGGAATCCTCCCGAGGCGTCTTCGCGATCCATTGCCAGCCGGCTTGTGGGTCCCCTGAAGACTTTTCTACCAATTCAAAGGGCTCCCCTGGTTGCTCCAGGCGTGCCCTAACTTACCCTCGCTGGGTGAGTCCCCCAGACCTTGCTGGTATGCACCATTGACTTTTTGTTCTTTCCACAAGACTTGCTGCTACCAAGGCTTGTTGGCTCCAATCGGGTCGCCGACACCGCAGTCAGCTGCAGACTTCGTGGGACACACTGAATCCAGGTCCTGGTTGTCCTCGACGCCTCCTGGACCTCGTGGCCGAAGAGTCAAGACACCCGTGAACGACCTGAATCTGTCGACGACGGTGGGCATTCATCTTCCTTGCCCCGGGTCACTGCCAAGTGACTTTGAACACTGTCCCCTCTGCTTTCAGGTCTTCCTTCTTCCGAATCCAGGCTTGGATTCCACCGGACACTTCTTCTGGCTTCACAAGCAGCAAGTCTTCATTGGCTCCCATTGAAAACGACGCCGTGACCCGACACCAAAGGACACCTATGCACCCGGCTTCCCTGGGTGAGGTAACTCCAGCACTACGGTGCTCCTGTGGGTGTTGGCCCTAGAACTACTTACCCTGTAAGTGACTTGCTTGTAGCTACTCCCGAAGTGCCCTTAAACTCTTAATTTCCAACCACGAATTGCCCCATTGAAGTCTACGGCGACCCGCGCCTGTGTTCACTCACTGCACGCGTCCCCCGTGGGTCCTTTACTTACCTGCCTTGGGTGGTTTCGTGAGGCCCCAGCACTTCTGAAGGCCCTAGGCCTTGTCCCTTTGCAAGTCGTTGTTCCTAAGTCTCTTTTTTAGTATATGGTCTGGTACGCCCCTAGGGCCCCAGCCATATTTGTGCTCAATTTGTTGTGAAACGTTGATTTGTGCATATGTTCCTGACTTCTAATCTCACAAGAGATTAGTAGAGAGTTGTTTAGTAATAAATACATATATATTTTTGATATATATACCTGTGTGGTGTCTTTTCATTTGGTGATTCAAGAGATTGTGTGGTAAAACAAGCTGCTTTACATTCCTCCAAGACTTAGCCTGAAGGCTGCTCTCCACAGCTACCACTAGGATAGCTTTCTATAAAGGTTGTCTTAAACCTACCTACCATAAGAGTCGAATTGTACTGGTGCAAGGTGTCCACTTTAACTAGTGAACAGCATATACCAGGCCAACTTCTCACATTTGTGGCAGCGTGTGGGATTCCAGCTTGCTATTGTTTTACCAGAAAATCTCTATTTGAATTACTAACTGAAAACCACTATAGGTACTCAAGGTACATATAAAATCAAGCTTAGTATCAATAAGTTCTACTGAACTTAGAGCTGTGTGCCAAGGGATAGCACACCCTTTCTACAGCCCAAGCTAGTATCAGTAGGCCACAAACTAGTGTAGGTAGTACAACACTGCACAACACTAGAATGTCTGTAAAGGGTGGACCCAGTGGATCCACTCAGTATAAGAACATGACTTTCTTTGACTTGAAAGCCATGTGTGCTGAAAGGCACCTGAAGCTAGGACAGAGTCCCTCCACACTACACCTGATAGATCTGCTGACAGCAGATGATCTTAGATTAGCTCTAGGAGCTAATGGGTCTGAATCAGTGGGTGGGTCAATTACAGTGTCTGGGTCAGATGATGAACATCAGGATGACCAAGACTCTGTGATTAAAGGGCCAGGTCCCCAGGGGCCTGAAAAGGACAGAGGAATTCTCCCTAAGAGAACTGACATAGTGGAGGAGAGGCCTAGGTCCCTTTCTAGGGACTCTGACCACTCCTATCACTCTGGCAGAGAATCTGTCTACCAGAGGAACTCCTACTTCCCCAGAAGAGAGACCTCCTCTGACAGAATGTACAAACTGCTGCAGTATGAGGAAGCAAGACTTGCCCTCAAAACCAAGCAGTTGCCATTAGATAAGGAAGCCCTGGAGCTCCAGAGAGCTTCTAGAAAAGAGGGGTTAGAACCCCCTGGTGGCAGCAACAGTGTCCCTAGAGGCAGAGAATATATTCCAGACCATAGGAACCTGAGCAAGGTTGTTCCTCCCTACCAGAGTGGGGATGATATCCATAAGTGGATAACTGCTATGGAAAGGGCCTGTAGAGTACAACAGGTCCCCCAAAAGCAGTGGGCAGCAATTTTGTGGCTCTCCTTTTCAGATAAAGGTAGAGACAAGCTCCTCACTGTTAGTGAAGAGCTTGTTGATGACTATGAAGTCCTGAAGAGTGCACTGATAGATGGGTTTGGCTTAACCTCTGAGCAGTACAGGTTGAAGTTCAGAGACACCCAGAAGGCACAGACTCAGGACTGGACTGACTTTGTAGATTGTGCAACCAAGGCTCTGGAGGGTTGGCTGGTTGGCAGTAGAGTTACTGATTTCAAGGGATTGTATAATCTAATGATGAGAGAACAGATCCTTAATAATTGCCAGAACCAGTTGTTGCATCAATACCTGGTGGACTCAGATCTGACCTCTCCCCAAGAATTGGGAAAGAAGGCAGACAAGTGGGTCAGAACCAGGGTGAGGCAGAAAAACCAGAACCAAGGGGGTGACACCAAGAAGCAGGATTCTAAGGGCTCTGAGAAAGGTGGGGATCAGTCAAAAGACCAGAAGTCTTCACAAGGGCCCCAAAAATCTGCATCTGGTGGGAGTCACAATCCAACAAGGGAAAAGGCCAAAAGAAGCCCAGGTGCAAATTCTGTAAACAGAAAGGGCACTGGACTTCTGATTGTAATAAGTCCAAAGACCAAACCACCACCACTCATGCCCCTAAGGCAACTGTTCCCCCTAGTTCAGCTACTGGTGGAGGTGGTACTCAGAATAAGGGTGTAGTAGGGTTGACCCTGGGTTCTGAAGTGGACTCTGGCCTAGTCAGAGTACCCACTCAGGCATTGCTGATTTGTGATGGAGACCTTGATATGTCCTTCCTGGTGAGCCCCAGTAATCTGGGCAAATACAAACAGCAGCCTGTAATAAATGGCAAACAGGCTTTGGCATTTAGGGACACAGGTGCTAGTGTCACCATGGTGGCAGAGGATCTTGTGGACCCTGGACAGATCATCCTGGGTGAAATGTACCAGGTGACCAATGCAAGCAATGTCAGGACCAACCATAGTCTGGCAGTTGTGAATTTCTCCTGGGGAGGGGTAACTGGCCTCAAGAAGGTTGTAGTCAGTGCAGACCTCCCTGTAGAATGTCTATTGGGCAATGATCTAGAAACTTCAGCCTGGTCTGAAGTAGAGTTATGGACTCATGCTGAGATGTTGGGCATCCCTGCAGAGGTATTTGCTGTGACCAGGTCACAGGCCAAAATGCATGACACTGAACCAGCTCTGGATCCTGAAACAATGGACCAGATGCTTCCCAAGAAGAGGAGCAGTAGGGTTAAGGCAGTGCCTTCCCCTCTGTCTCAGATCACTGATTCCCCTCTTGAGGGAGGAGGAGCAGATCCTGAAGAAGGAACTGCCCCAGAGGGACTTGAGCCTGATCAGGTTGAGTTCTTGGGGGCAGGGGGCCCTTCTAGGGAAGATCTGAGTAAGGAGCAACAGTGCTGCCCCTCTCTTGAACCCCTCAGACAGCAGGCTGCTGCTGAGGCTGCTGGGAGTGCTAGTGGGTCCCATAAAGTTTACTGGGATGAGGGACTCCTATATTCTGAGGGTAGAGATCCAGCCCCTGAAGCCACCAGGAGGTTGGTAATACCTCAGAAGTTTAGGGGGTTCCTCGTGACCCTAGCACATGATATCCCTTTGGCAGGTCACTTGGGCCAAAACAAGACCTGGGACAGGCTTGTTCCACATTTTCATTGGCCACATATGTCAGAGGACACAAAGGAGTTTTGTCGCTCCTGTGTCACATGCCAAGCCAGTGGTAAGGCAGGTGGCGCAACAAAGGCCCCCCTGATACCACTACCTGTGGTGGGGGTACCCTTTGAAAGGGTAGGGATTGACATTGTTGGTCCCCTTGACCCTCAAACTGCATCTGGGCACAGATTTATCCTGGTGGTAGTGGATCATGCCACCAGGTACCCAGAGGCAATTCCCCTGAGGACCACCACAGCCCCTGTGGTGGCAAGAGCCCTCATTGGAGTTTTCTCCAGAGTGGGTTTCCCAAAGGAGGTCATCTCTGACAGAGGACAAACTTCATGTCAGGATATTTGAAAGCAATGTGGAAGGAGTGTGGTGTAACTTATAAGTTCACCACCCCCTATCACCCACAATGCAATGGGTTGGTTGAACGTTTCAACAGAACCCTGTAGGGAATGATTAAAGGACTCCCAGAGAAGCTGGGAAGAGACCTTCTTCTTCCCTGCCTGTTGTTTGCATACAGAGAGGTTCCACAGAAGGGGGTTGGTTACAGCCCATTTGAGCTTCTGTTTGGGCATCCTGTAAGAGGTCCATTATGTTTGGTAAAAGAGGGCTGGGAGTTACCTCTCAAACCCCCTAAACAGGATGTGATGGACTATGTACTTGGTCTCTGCTCCAGGATGGCCGAATACATGAAAAAGGCAACCAAAAACCTGGAGGCCAGCCAAGAATTACAAAAAGCTTGGCATGACCAAAAGGCTGTGCTGACTGTGTACCAGCCAGGACAGAAAGTGTGGGTGTTGGAGCCTGTGGCCCCAGCAGCCCTCCAAGACAAATGGAGTGGCCCCCATACCATAGTTGAGCAAAAGGGAGAAGTCACCTATCTGGTGAATCTTGGAACTCCCAGGAGCCCCCTGAGGGTGCTCCATGTCAACAGATTGAAGCCATATGTTGACAGGGCTGACATGGGCTTGCTCATGGCAACTGATGAGGAACAGGAGGAGGAGAGTGACCCTCTCCCTGACCTGCTCTCACAGAACCCTGATGATGGGTCAGTAGATGGTGTTGCTTTGGCAAGCAGCCTCACTGACCATCAGCAAACTGAGTGCAGACAAGTTCTGCAGCAGTACAGACATATGTTTAGCCTGACCCCTAGTCAGACTACCTGGTGCACCCATGAGGTGGACACTGGAGACAGTCTGCCTGTCAAGAGTAAAATCTACAGGCAACCTGACCATGTCAGGGACTGTATCAGGACTGAAGTCCAGAAAATGTTGGAGTTAGGTGTGATTGAGCCTTCAGATAGCCCTTGGGCTAGCCCAGTAGTCCTAGTACCCAAGCCTCATACCCAGGGTGGTAAGAAAGAAATGAGGTTTTGTGTAGACTACAGAGGCCTCAATGCAGTCACCAGGACTGATGTCTATCCCATACCAAGGGCAGATGAGCTGATTGATACTTTGGCCTCAGCCAAGTATCTGAGTACATTTGACCTAACAGCTGGCTACTGGCAGATCAGGTTAGCTGATGATGCAAAAGCCAAAACAGCATTTTCGACCCCTGGTGGGCACTACCACTTTGTGGTGATGCCCTTTGGATTGAAAAATGCACCTGCCACTTTTCAGAGGTTGGTGAACAAAGTTCTGGCAGGGATGGAAACTTATTGCTCAGCTTATCTAGATGATATTGCTGTCTTTAGTTCCTCCTGGCAGGATCACCTGGTCCACCTCAGAAATGTTTTGGAGGCTCTGCAGAAAGCAGGCCTCACTATCAAGGCCACTAAGTGCCAGATAGGGCAGAGTCAGGTTGTGTACCTGGGCCACCTTGTGGGTGGAGGCCAGGTTCAGCCTTTACAGAGCAAAATCCAAAACATAATGGAATGGGTTGCTCCAACCACCCAGACACAGGTGAGAGCCTTCTTAGGCCTGACTGGGTTCTATAGGAGGTTTGTGAAGGGATATGGATCTATAGTGACCCCCTTGAATGATCTGACCTCAAAGAAAATGCCAAAAAAGGTTCAGTGGACAGCTAGCTGTCAGAAGGCATTTGAAGACCTAAAGCAGGCCATGTGCACTGCCCCCATCTTACAGAGTCCAGACTACACCAAAAAGTTCATTGTCCAAACAGATGCTTCTGAGCTGGGTGAGGGAGCTGTACTGTCTCAACTGAATGATGAAGGTCAAGACCAGCCAGTAGCTTTAAATTAGCTGGAGGCTGACCCCTAGAGAGAAACGTTGGTCAGCTATAGAGAGGGAGGCCTTTGCTGTGGTGTGGGCCCTGAAGAAGCTGAGGCCATACTTGTTTGGCACTCACTTCATAGTTCAGACTGACCACAAGCCCCTCCTATGGCTGAAACAGATGAAAGGTGAAAACCCAAAACTTTTAAGGTGGTCCATTTCCCTACAGGGGATGGACTATACAGTGGAACATAGGCCTGGGACCCAACATGCCAATGCAGATGGACTCTCAAGGTATTTCCACTTAGAGCACGAAGACTCAACTGGTCAAGGTTAGTTTAGTGTCCCTGCGTTTGGGGGGTTGTGTAGGAGAGTAGGATCTGCCTCTTATGTTGCCCCCACTTTTTTTCTGATGTTTACACTAGTTTCTGGCTATACTCTGGCTGGGACCCTGCCAATCAGGGCCCCAGCCTCTCTGTTCTCTCTAAACGATTTGGAGTGCACTCTAGGTGCACTAGTGATTGGATACTGTGGTACCTTATGAGTCCCTAGTATATGGTACCTTAGGTACCAAGGGCATAGGTACTTCACAGGCCTACCAGGTGCTGAAGCATGTATTATGCCACCCCTGGGAAGCAGACTAAATCTGACACCACAGGCCTGCTACTGCAGCCTGGGTGAGGAGGTGCTAGCACCCCTTACTGAGATATAGGTTCCCTATATCTCCCCTGCACACACATTTAAACCTATCAGTCACCCCTAAGGCAGGCCCTATCAATCCTGAGGGCAGGGTGCTTAGTTTCTATGTGAGGGGGTGCCTCTGCCTGAGCAGGGCCCCTCTGCAGCTCTCAGAGTCCATTCTCTGGGGCTGTTTGTGAATGCGGTCAAACCATATACTCTTAAGTGCATTATAACCCCGCGGTTAATGCTAACTTTGGAATGGCTGCATCAAAACATGTCGTGTTTGGTGTCAAACACCTTGGAATCATACCCCCACACCAGTACCTGGTGTGGGAGTATGATCCCACCCTTCTAGAGGGATAGACATGTACCTACTGTAGAAACGCGGTAGAATCCTGAAGAGCCCTGGCATCACAAAATGGATGCCATCAGTCACAGACACTGGGCTGCCCTCCTGCTGATGACCGAAACTCGCAGTGGAGGAGGCCCAACAATAGGTATCCTGTCACAGGGAGGTGTGACCACCTCCCAGACAGGGTTTAGTGTATTGGGGCTGGGTGGGTGCACTCCTAGATTGCTTTTAAGTCGTGCACTGGGGGAGCAGAAGGCTCCTCTGTGCATACACCAGTTCAAACCGGCTCAGGGGCTACCTGCCCCTGCTCTTGCGCGAAACTGGACAAAGGGAAGTGGGTGTAGCCACCCACTCCCCTGACCCTCCCATAGGTGGGGTCCTAGAGCTAGTCCCTCCCTTCTTTTTAGTATAAGATAGGGAACCCTTGCCATTGCAAACTAGATCTCCCTGGACGACGCTCTAAAGAAGAATCCCGGACCTTCGACGTTCCACTACCTCTGGAAGACTGAAGAATCTCCCTTGGAGTCAAGGAGTGACTCCCCTGCTTGGCAGGCACCAAAAACTGCAACGACGGTCGCAAACTACGCCGCTCCCGCCGGAGCCCGAAGTCCCTGCAGCCCAGGAAGAGGATTTCCTGACTTCTCCAAGGCCATCGTGAGTCTCCAGCGAAGCTGAGGCAAGTGGACCCCACGAGTGACGAGGAACCTCAGTCCCTGGGTACCGTGCACTATTTTCGAGTGCAACCCCTTCACGACGTTCTACGAACCTGTGCTTTGGACCACGTGTGGTCCCAGCCTCTAGCAGAGATCCCTCCCAAGATCAGAGGCCTACCCCATCCCGAGTGACCGTGGGCTCCTGTTGAAGGAATCCTCCCGAGGCGTCTTTGCAATCCCTTGCCAGCCGTCTTGTGGGTCCCCTGAAGACTTTTCTACCAATCCAAAGGGCTCCCCTGGTTGCTCCAGGCCTGCCCTAACTTACCCTTGCTGGGTGAGTCCCCCAGACCTTGCTAGTCTGCACCATTGACTTTTTGTTCTTTCCACGAGACTTGCTGCTACCAAGGCTTGTTGGCTCCAATCGGGTCGCCGACACCGCAGTCAGCTGCAGACTTTGTGGGACACGCTGAATCCAGCTCCTGGTCGTCCTCGACGCCTCCTGGACCTCGTGGCCGAAGAGTTAAGACACCCGTGAACGACCTGAATCTGTTGACGACGGTAGGCATTCATCTTCCTTGCCCCGGGTCACTGCCAAGTGACTTTGAACACTGTCCCCTCTGCTTTCAGGTCTTCCTTCTTCCGAATCCAGGCTTGGATTCCACCGGACACTTCTTCTGGCTTCACAAGCAGCAAGTCTTCATTGGCTCCCATTGAAAACGACGCCGCGACCCGACACCAAAGGACACCTATGCACCCGGCTTCCCTGGGTGAGGTAACTCCAGCACTACGGTGCTCCTGTGGGTGTTGGCCCTAGAACTACTTACCCTGTAAGTGACTTGCTTGTAGCTACTCCCGAAGTGCCCTTAAACTCTTAATTTCCAACTGCGACTTACCCCATTGAAGTCTACGGCGACCCGCGCCTGTGTTCACTCACTGCACGCGTCCCCGTGGGTCCTTTACTTACCTGCCTTGGGTGGTTTCGTGAGGCCCCAGCACTTCTGAAGGCCCTAGGCCTTGTCTCTTTGCAAGTCGTTGTTCCTAAGTCTCTTTTTTAGTATATGGTCTGGTACGCCCCTAGGGCCCCAGCCATATTTGTGCTCAATTTGTTGTGAAACGTTGGTTTGTGCATATGTTCCTGACTTCTAATCTCACAAGAGATTTGTAGAGAGTTGTTTAGTAATAAATACATATATATTTTTGATATATATACCTGTGTGGTGTCTTTTCATTTGGTGATTCAAGAGATTGTGTGGTAAAACAAGCTGCTTTACATTCCTCCAAGACTTAGCCTGAAGGCTGCTCTCCACAGCTACCACTAGGATAGCTTTCTATAAAGGTTGTCTTAAACCTACCTACCATAAGAGTCGAATTGTACTGGTGCAAGGTGTCCACTTTAACTAGTGAACAGCATATACCAGGCCAACTTCTCACAGGCCCTCTTCGCCGACTCCATCACCGACCTCACTGCACCCAGCGCCATCGCCTCCATGGACTACATTCTCATTGGCGACCTGAACTTCCACCTCGACAACCCCAGCGACCCCAACTCCACCACCCTACGAGACAACCTCGCCAACATCGGACTGAAACAACTCGTCACCACGCCCACCCACAAGGCGGGACACACCCTTGACCCCATCTTCGCAGGAGGAAACAGCGTCCACTTCAGCCACACCACGCAACCCCCGTGGACGGACCACCACTGCGTACACTTCCTTGTCGACAACCCCAAGCTGCCCAAACCCGCTCCGCGCACCCCGCGAAGGACCTGGAGCAGAGTTACTGAAGAGCAGCTCAACTCCACGCTCAACCAAAACACCCCATCGCCGCAACCGACACCAAGCTCGCAGCCAGGGAACTCAACACATGGATCTCCAACTGCGCAGACAAGCTCGCCCCGCTACGCAACGTCGACAAGCAACGCCCCAGAAAAGCCGCCTGGTTCACCACCGACCTCCAAGAAGCCAGGCGCACATGCAGACGCCTGGAGAAGAACTGGAGAAACAACAAGACACCTGGAAAACACACCACCTACAAAAACGCCATGACGGAATACCACCTACTCATCAGATCCACCAAAAGGACCTTCATCCACAACAAAATCCTCGTCAACTCCAGCAACTCCAAGGAACTCTTCAGCGTCATCCAAGAGTTCACCTAACCCCCCAGCGAAGCCATGAACATCACCCCTTCCCAGGACCTCTGCGACAAGCTCGGATCCTACTTCCACCTGAAGAGCAAAAACCTCTATGACAACTTCAATGACCATACTCCTGACTCCGCAACCAGCCCGCCGCCAGGCAACGACAACCAGCCGACCATCTCCGCCTGGACACCTTTCACCACTGATTACACCGCCTCGACCATGAAAGGCATCCACTCTGGGGCCCCCACAGACCCCTGCCCACCACACATCTACCACAGAACCGCCCATAGCACCAGAACTACGATGCACCATCAACTCTACCTTCAAGACCGGCACCTTCCCCGATGACTAGAAACGCGCAGAAGTCAGGCCCCTGCTCAAGAAGCCCTCAACAGATACTACGGACCTCAAGAACTACCGCCCCATCTCGCTCCTCCCCTTCGCAGCGAAAGTAGCAGAGAAGACCGTCAATGCTGAACTGGCAAGGTTCATCGAGGACAACACCATCCTCGACCCTTCCCAGTCCGGATTCCGTAGCAACCACAGCACCGAGACCGCTTACTCGCCGCCACAGATGACATCCGCACCCTCCTCGACCAAGGCCACACCGCAACCCTGATTCTACTTGACCTTTCAGCAGCATTCGACACCGTCTCCCACTGCACACTCGCCACCAGACTACACGACGCCGCCATACAAGGAACCGCCCTCAACTGGATCCGATCGTTCCTCACCGGAAGAAGCCAAAGGATAAGACTGCCACCCTTCCTCTCCGAACCCACGGAAATCAACTGCGGAGTGCACCAGGGATCTTCACTCAGCCCAACCCTCTTCAACATCTACATGGCCCCCCTCGCCACCATCGTCCGACAGCACGGCCTCAGCATAGTATCCTATGCCGACGACACCCAGCTCATCCTCTCCCTCACCAAGGACCCCACCACAACCAGACTCAACTTCCAGGAAGGAATGCAGGACGTAGCAACCTGGATGAGCAACAGCTGTTTGAAGCTCAACTCGGAGAAGACAGAAGTCCTCGTCCTCGGAACCACCCCATCGGCCTGGAACAACACCTGGTGGCCCACCGCCCTTGGCAGCCCCCCGACCCCCACAGACCACGCCAGAAACCTCGGCATCATACTCGACTCCTCCATCTCCATGAACCGACAGGTCAACGCCGTCGCCTCCAGTTGATTCAACACCCTCCGCATCCTCCATAAGACATTCAAATGGATCCCCCCCGAGTCAAGGAAGACAGTCACCCACGCACTCATTACCAGCAGACTGGACTACGGAAACGCCCTCTACACCGGTATAAACAAGTCTCTACTCCGCAAGCTGCAGACTATACAGAACACCGCCGCCAGACTCGTCCTCGGTATCCCTCGACACGAGCACATCAGCCAACACCTACGAAATCTCCACTGGCTCCCTGTCGAGAAGAGAATCACTTTCAAGATACTCACCCTTGCCTACAAAAACCTACACAACACCGGACCCCAATACCTCAATGACAGAATCACCTTCCACGTACCCAAAAGAAACCTCCGATCCGCCAACCTCGCCGAAACACCATGCATCCGCAGAGTCAAGACAGGGGGAAGAGCCTTCTCCCACATCGCGACCAAGACCTGGAACGAGCTCCTGATCGACATCAGACGAGCCCCCTCCCTGAACACATTCAGGAAGGCTCTCAAGACCTGGCTCTTCGGCTAACAGAACAGCTGACCCGACCCCTCCCCCTCCCCCCAGCGCCTTAAGACCCTTGCGGGCGAGTAGCGCACTTGCAATTCCCTGATTGATTGATTGATTGATTGAGCCCCAAAACATCCCTCCACTATCCTTTCAATCCAAATAACAGACTAACATGTCCACCACTGAAATTATTTTCATATTCCACTATACTACTACACCATTAATCCGTTATGGTTTCCGGAGCAGCGTGCTACTCGCAAAAAGAGCGCTTCAACATCCCATTAGGGGTAGCAAGCGCTATATAAATGCAAACCTTTTCCCTCTTCTATCCCTTCACTATCCTTCTCAATCCAAATAACTAACATATCCACCACTCAAATTACTTTCGTTTTTCACTATACTAATTCACCACTAATTCTTTATGGGTTCCGGAATAGTGTGCTACCCGCCAAAAAAGAACGTCGAGGCCTCGTCAGGGGTAGTAAGGGCTGTATAAATGCAATTACAAGACAATACAATACCTTTTTTATTTTAAAGACATAATCATATTTTCACATGATGTTTGTTGCATGATTTAGATGCCAACTATTTTCAGGGGGGGTCTGCTCGTGCACTGGCTCTCAGAGCCCAGCCTGGCTCGGCTCTCCCTGATAATTTGTTGGCTTGCTCATCTCAGGTACTTCTTTCATTAAACTCCCACAATTACCTGTCTCTCCCCGAACTTTCCCTGCCCGCCCACTATCTGTTCTACAACCTACTCTGCTCCTCCAACAGCGGACTATCCCGCCCCTTGCTCTCTCTGTCCCTCCCACAATCCCTTTGATTTTCCTCAGCCCCGCCCTGTATTGATCTCACAGCTCCGCATGGCCCGCCCTCCTGTCCTTCCCATCTTCTGAACTAAATTGCTCTGACCCTCCCCTCTCTTTCCGTGTTCTCATATCTCTCTCCTCTTACATCCCGCCCACCTCATTCCTCCCCAGGGTCCCCGCCCCTCACACCTCCTGCCTTCCGTTCCACGCCTCCCCTCCCTCTGTATCCTCCCGGTACCGCCCCCCCCCCCTCCTCTCTCGGACTGGGCCTCAATGATCCCTCCGCCGCCGCGACGCTCTCTCGGCTGCTCTGCTGGCTCTCCCGGGCCCTGTGCGGTGATTTCCCGATCGTGACCCACTGCGCCTTCTGCCCGGAGCCCCCTGAATCCGAGGGGCGGACAGAGGACCGGGGCGGTGACAGTCTGTCACTGGCGACTTCGAGAGCGAGCCCGAACCCCCGGCGAAGCAGCGACAACTTCGCGGGGCTCTGGGGCTTAAGGAGAAGAGCAACAGTGCGGTGGAGGCAGCAGCCGTCGCGGAGAGGGGACGAACTGCACGGGCCCTGTGCGCCTTCAGGAGGGTGAGACAACTCCACGGCAGTGGAGGCAGCAGCACGTTTCCACGGAGACACCAGAAATCCAGCAGGGGAGAGAACTGCTTCAGGGTGATACTGCAACCGCAGGAGAAGAGCAAAGAACACCTCAACTGCGTCAGTCCCCCAGGACAGGAGGCTCCAGGGGGAGAAGCAGCAAGCCAGTGTGGTAGACAGCAACTCCACGCTGGCACAACACCACCACTCAAGGGGAGAACAAAAGCGCTGTTGTCCCCTGTTAAAAACTCGGTGTGATAACCGCACTTCAAAGGGACACCGCTGCTCAGGAGAACCGTCACCCCTCTACGAGATCAGCTCCACAGGGGCAAACAAGTGCGCAGGGCAGGTGAAGCACTTCAGATCTAGGCGAGGAGCAGGGTTGAATCTAAGTTTACGGGAGGGAACAACTTACCCATGTGGTCAGTACATGCAGTGGAGAACAGTAACTACGCAGGGGATCAGAGTTCAATGGGAGAATCAACAAACTCATAAAGGGGCCACATCGCCAGGGAAGGAAACAGCGACTTAAAGGGAAAAAATTGCAGTTTGCCTGGGTGGCAAGTACACCAGAAGGGGAAAAACAAATTTTCAAAGATAACTACAACTTAAGCGTGGAGATCAACGAGTCGACTGATATAAAAGACTATAGAGGAAGATCAGCAAGTCCACCTAGGAAAAAAATCTTCATGAGAATGGAAAACTTCAAGGGATAAAAAGAAAATTCTCAGGAGTTCATTCCAACTGGGAAAGAAAACTGTAGTAAAGTGAATAATAATTTAAACAGTGGACAGCAATTCCAGAAAAGAGAACAATAGCTTGGGAGCAGGAAACACGACCTAGTAGGAGAAACACAGCTTCATGTGTGCCCTGAGAAATTCACTGAAGAGGACAGCAACTGAGGGCCCAAAGAATGACATGAGTTGTTATCACAGCTTCTGAGGAAGGGAAGCGCTTTTCTGGATATAAATCTGTCTGATAGAGAGATTTGTTTTATCCAAGGGGCTCACTGATGTACTGTGATTTCCAACATGGGACACCTTATCGTGGGGGACAAACAGACAGCATGGGAATGCCAAGTATCTTGAAAAGATAGTTGCAGGAGTACAACAAAAGCCTCAGGATCCCAGAGTGAGGTGCGGCTCTGTATGAGAGAAGCAGATTCCACGGCAAGCGAGCTTCAGAGATGTTGTAACCAAACTAATAGCTCTGTAAATCCAGGAGGAATTGAAAAGGGGCCCCACAGCTCTTCCCTCGAGGTAGAGCCGCTGCCTGGCCCTGTTGCAACAAGTGTGGGCGAGGCAGGGACTAGCCTGCTGCATATCATCCACACCCCAGAATCCCTGTGCTGGGAGTTGTGGGAAGCGCCTAGCTCAGACTGGATTGCGGTCCTATATGTTCTTCAACGAAGGGGCTTTTCCAAAGCCTTCACTGTTAGATGCTGCTCAGTGCTGGGTAAGGAGACCACGTGGCCCTGGTTTGATAGTGCAGGTTTTGGCCTGGCCCAGCCATTGAGTTTACTCTACCAGGACCTGAGACCAGACCATTCTAATGATGGGAGAATTGGCAGAGCCTGACGCCGGTGGAGGCTGAAGGCATGGCTTGGAAATCCCGTTGTTATACCCCAATTTCTCCTCTAGTTCCTCTTCCTCTGGTAATGGCAGCTCATTGAAAGTTGACGATGTGTGTTTTTTCAAATTGTAGAGATATGTTTGGGAGCAAGAAGATGTGCTCTGCTCTGTGCGTGGTATGGCACTGGAATGCCCAGGGTTGAAGAATCCGTCCTTCAGTGGATTAAACCGTGTCTCAAGGGCCACAGGGTTCATCTCCTGATGAATTTAACAGTCGGCAAGAAGATAAGTATATATCACGCTACATATTTGACAATACACCCAGATGGGTACATCACCAATGGGAACAGCACCAAGGTTCTAAGTGGTAAGTTATAAGTCATACATAACATTGACCAATAAGCCTGGCTCCATTGTCTTCTCCTGCGGATGGTGCAGAGTTCTCTTGGGATGGCAGTCTCTGTACACTGACGGTTGGGGGCTGCTCTGGATTGCCGAGCGCTATGGACGCCCGTTGCCCAGCGCTGCAGTGGGCAGTATGAGTAGCTCCCAGCGGCAGCTGGTAATCCTCTGGCCCTGGTTGCTGATGGCGACTCTGCAGGCAGGACTTGGGCACACAGGTTTGGTGCTGGCAGCAGCCGTGGAGTCAGAACGCGCGGCCTCCCAGAAGGCCCTGATCCGCGTGATCCCACTGAGGATGGATTCGGCAGAGAAGGACAACTTGACCCTGGAGGGAGTGTTTGCCAAGATGGCTGAGGTGACCCCAGCTGAAGGGAAGCTGCTGCAGGTAAGCTTCTGAAGCGCAGGTCACAGAGTGAATGACACCTGCTTTTCTCTTGGGTGAGGTGTGGGATCTCAGCACATGCTAAGTGTGGTGACCATGTGGCAATCTTTAAATACAGCTGTAGGTTTTCAGTTCTGGGGCTTAGATTTAATCATTATATTATGATACTTAGGTCAGTTGGTTTTTAGGGTGGGCAGCGCACTGTCTGCATGCCTCCCATGTTCCCACCCCAGGGCCTTCAGTTTAGAAACGTTTGTTATCTTGTGCATTTATAAAACAAAACCAATACTGAAGGCTCCAGACTGTGCTGATTTGCTAGGTCAGAATAGTGTCTTATATACCCATCCGAGCTCAGTGGTCCCTCGGAGAACGAAGCTGGTGGGGCTGCCAGCGAAGGCTTAAGTGCCAAGATTCTCCAGATCATAGGCATCAGAGGGAGACCCAGTGGGCCATCTTGCTGAGTGGGCACCCTGTCTGCTGCTGCTGCTGTTGTTTGTTTAGCCGGGAAGTCACATATTGAAGTCCCAACTGGACCTGCTTAGCCTTCGATCATTACAAGGTCAATAAAGGTGGTGAGGGTAACAATGCTTATCTTTTAGATGCCTAAAGCCAGCTACCGACTCTCCCTCCATGTTCCCTTTAGTCTCTGTTGACTCTTCAAGGCCTTTTTACCGCGTTTTTATTAGTATGCATTATTAATGGATTTCTCTAGTCTATAATATATCATTGCAAACTGATTATTATCCATAACTTTGAGCTTTAGTCCCTCTTCCATGTGTCTGGTGCAAAGCGTGCCGAGTTTGTCTCTAGGTAACTGGATCCAGGGATGGCTGAATGAATCCCATCTCCTCTACTTGGCCAAGTCGCTTGAGCCTTCTGCTTCTCTTGACAGATGCAGTGCGTGCCCCAGACGTCTCCTGCTGTCTGCTGACAGACGTCCTTGTCGCGTGTTAAACTGTAACCCCCCCGCACCCGCTTTTTAATCCTAACATAAAACAATCTGAACGTTTTGTTTCTTCAATTTCGGCGTCATCAGAGCTGCATCAGACCGCTCTTGGTGATGTTTTGTGGTTCTGCTTAAATTTACCCAGTAATGTATGAAGAAATTGATTGGTGCTTCGATTTTTAAAAACTTTTGTCAGGCTGAAACATAGTTGTGATTAATAAATAGCCTTGGGTGTATAGGTCAACCCCTATTTCTGTAATGCCTTCTCTAGGAATTTTCTTCATAAATGTATTGGTTGTTTTTTTTAATTGTTTTTTTATATTTGTTTTTATGTATCTCTTAAATAACATTTTGAGGTCGGCTTTTTAACTGATGTGTATATATAATGATTTGTTGCCCTTTTATATTTTTTATCTCTAAAGCCTAATAAAGTTTATATTGATTGATTGATTGGTGCAGGAAGGCATGTATTGCAGAATGTGTGTGAAATCATCTATATAGTGCTTGCCGCAGAACCAGCTGCTTTTGTGGGCTGCATTCAAGAGTGCCACTGGTCCCAGAGGAGCCTCTTCTCTCCAGCCGGTCCTCGGTTTGCGACACAAGGGTAAAGCTAGAAGTACCGGAGTGCACAGGGCTGTGTGGCCTTTGAAGCCGGGCGAGGCGCGGGAGCTCTCCGTGCCCTGCAGCACCTGGTCTTCCGGTCAGTGGCTGCAGCAAAACTCGCTCCGCCGGGCTGCTCCTGCTGCCTGGACGCCGCTGACAGGACACCGCGCTGCAGCGCTGGGCTTCCATTTGACTTATTAGTTTCCTGGGGGGAGTTTAGACTTCGTTTACTTCCGTAGACATAGTTGTACGAACTCACATTATAATAACTTTGAAAAGAAAGCATTGAGTGTTGTGCCAGGTCTACGCCGTGCACACCGTTTACGTTTTGAAGCTGCGCTGGCAAAAAATAATCCTCTAGATGCCTTGGTAATCTGGTGCCGTAAACAGCCCTCGAGGTAAAAAGTGGGGTTGGCACAAAATCAAAGAGGTGAAGCAAAACCAGGGCGCTATTTGTTTAGGGGTGTGGGAAGTTTTTGCTCTTAATCCTGTGAAGCTTCCTTAAAAATGACGCAACCTTTCTTCGGCTGGTAAGTGATAAATTGCTGAAAATAACCTTGAATAACAGGGCTTGCGGAAAATAACTAACCGTAACGCGCATTTAGTGGGCGAGTTTTCTTGTAAAATGCATTTTGTTGCAAAATAATTCTTCTACGAGCAAGGTTATGCAAACTTTGCACAACGTTGTAACTTTCACGATGTGCAAAGTTTGTAGACTGTGGGCGCAAAGTAATTCTCGCCCGCCCCTAGATTAGGACGAAGCGAAGGCAAAGCACAGGGTTGCAGGCTTGACAGTTGGTGATCTGAATTCAGAAAGGCAAATCTCTGCTTGAGCTAAAGCGCTGAGATCACTTTCAGTGAGCACGTGGTTGGTGAAAGGAAGAAACTAGCAACGTGTGACATTTGGTGCAGAAATGTGGTTCTGCTCGCAGGACTAGAGTCTAGACAGACCATGTGTTTATTCAAAATAAAGAGTGTTGAATTGACCATAGGCCAGACGCCTGAAACAGACCCCATGTTTAGGCAGTAACTAATCTACGCCTTTAACGAATGTGCTTCAGGTGCCTGTGTAATCAGTATATTATACGTCATATTGTTACTGTTCACGCGAATAGCGCTCAGTTGCCACTTCATCTGATTGTTTGCGGGCCATAACGTGTGGGTTGGAAGTCTGGGTGTTACGTCACTTGTTTTTTCATAATATTAATTTAATGCAACGGCTGCCATTGACACAGTCCTAAACTAGCCGAGCAGATTGTGTCTCCGCATCGTGGGTTTCCTTGGGTGAGAGAGAGTGCCTGCCTTGTGAGCCGTGGGTTTGCACCCTTCCCCAGCACGCGCACTCTTCTTTTACTATATGCTAAACGTAACTTCTGAAACATGTCGAAGCACTGATCAAATGCATAATGGTCGCTCACGTGCCGACAGCAGCACTATCCAACAAGACCACCCCACACTCCAGCACGCAGTGGCACACGATGAGACAGCCCGAATGTCCAACTACCTGGCTATCAAGGCACGGAGCAGCACTTGCTGCCACCCTCTGCTACAATGCACAGACCGCAATAAATTGAACACACGCACCCTCCTGACCGCACACATCCACAAAGCTGTACCATACCTGCAATGGAAAAGTTTGGAAACTCATAGCCCGGACTGCCTAAATGTGCTGTAAATACCATACTAATGGTAATGGGGCCCTATAAAACGATAACGGCGTTACCAGGGCCTGACTGTCCGTAGCTGGCATCGGGCGTTTCCTCGGGAGGCTGGAAGGGTGGGAACCGGTTTTGGTACCGGGGGCTGATTTTGCAGCAGTGCTGCAATATCGGCCCCCCAGTAACAAAAGCAGAAGTGCTGGGGTACATTTTAGTTAAGCAGCAGTGCTTCACGCGTGCTTCTCCCCCTCCCCTCCTCCCACCTTCCCTCCCGGCCGGTCCGATAACATTTCCAGGGCTGCTTTGTGTTCTCAGTTCGGCCCTGAGCGATACCCAGTGTTGTCTGCCTTTGCAAGTGAAACAAGTTCGATCTTTGAAGGACTTGAAAGAGGGGACCTATGATTCTTAATTTCTTAGCTGGGCTCTTTGAAAGAGGGTACTTTCAATTTCTTCCTGACATGGTTCTGTCTTCTTTATCTTTAGGTTGCCACCTTGCTTTGTGTCGTCATGGCCTCTTTTCAGTCTTTTTTTTTTTCTTTCTTATGAATCTTTTTATTGCAAAAGCAAGCATTGCCTGTACAGTGACTTATTTTACCCCCAATTTGCATCAGTGACATTACGACAGTGGGTGATAAGTCAGTTGGTAAAACTGTACAAATCGTATCCCTCTTCTTCACCCCATCCCTGCCCACCCGTCTCACTCATGAGCACTCTTCAACCCACCGATCCTATCTTGCTCGAACAATTGGTCTGCATATCATCCCCTGAAATTCGTTCCATTTCCCCCAGATTTTTGTCCTTTTGTGTGGGCAGCCGCTACTCTCGAATACTGCTCTCTCTGCAAGCATGCACCAGTCCATATCTGCTCTCCATTCATTTGGCGTCGACACCGCCCTCCACCTCCTAGCAATATTACGCTTATCAACCATGAACCCCAATGTCACCCAAAGGCGTTCCCTACTGGTTAAATCAGACTCTTCCCCATATGTTCAGTTGACACCACTTTGGTGATTTAGTCGACTCAATAGTATACACTGCTTTCATACATGTCAGTACCGCATCCCAGTATCCTCTTTTCAGTCTTGGCCTTTCATTTGACAACCTACTATGTTGTGGGTAAGGTTACCAGATGACTCCATGTCACCTAGGTTGCGGCGCTCCAGTCCTTAGTTTTCTGTTAACAACCAAAGGATTTCTGGTAAAAACCAAACACACCTGAACATGATGATTTGTAAAGGGAAACCCAGGACTGGAGCATTGAAGTAACGGAGCAATCCGATAAACTTTCTTCTTGAAGCCATGGTCTTTGGATACTTCCTCTGTATCAGTTGGTCTGATACGCCTGAAAATATTGACTTATACCAGAAAACTTCGGGCTGGACTAATGGAACCATGGATCAAGGTGGCACAGTCACAATATCGGACGGTGTACAGCCTGTCTTAGCCGACCCTGAATCTTTCTGCAGGACAACTAGAAAATGCCTCTTTGAGCTGTAATGGCATACAGATCAAAAAGTTGAGACACATTTAATACCTGAAAAATTCACACTTTCAGAACTTGGAACTATTTTGCAGTCCCAAATCTTCAAGTAATATTTTGCCATCAACTTTGGAGAAAACGTATTCAAAACCTGCAATAAGTATCTTGCTTGAAACAAAATCCATGCCCCAAAAAATAAAACAAATTCTCTGCTCCTACCAACATTTCAAAACTTGTTAAAAAATGTAAAAAATCATCATTCGAAACTTATAACAAATTCATGTGACAAAACCGACCCATCATGCTGTCCAAAACTCATAACCAATTAGTAGCTCAAAAACTAAACTAAAAAACAAGTACTGGCAAAGCCAGTTGGTTTGGCATGCATTTTGAGCCATGACTAAATACTTTTTAAAAGCTGCAGTGAATAAAAAAAAAAATCAATTAAACAATTTTTTTCCTCTTTAGAATAAATTTCGTGTCTGATGAATCACTGCATTTTTGAGATGTAAATTGTCCCCAGTGCACTGCAGTGCAAGCCCTGCATAAGAGGCAGGATGATACATCGCGCACAAAAAAAACAAGCATTGGCATAGCCTATAGGTCTCGCTTTTGGGACCTTATAAGTATTTAATTATGCAGCACAATATCCTTGGTGCAACATCATCAACCGTTGCATGGCTAAACACTTATAAGGTCCCAAAGGCGAGACCTATTGGCTAAGCCAATGCTTGTTTTTTCGTGGCGGCATTAGTGAAGTCAAAGTTAAAACTCACGTCGTCATCTTGTGCCAGTGTCATTTTCTGCAAACCTGGTTTGGCCTAAAGGAATGAGCACATAAACCATTAGACGTTGGTGGGCGCACCACTGGAAACGAGAACGCCTGATTTGTAGGATTATCATTTAAGAGATTGCTTGCATACGACAACCCCAACTTAAGCTTTCATAGCGTAGCCATGGAAGCTTTTTAAAATATGAAAACACTTCTACTTTTAGAGAAAAGGCACGCACTAGGCGAGAACAAGAAAATAAGGTTTTACCGTCGATGCACGCGCCGTTCTGTGCATTAATGCCCTTTGTAAATCCACATTCTGGCTTACTATTCAGCAAATACTTTTTAATGTGTCACTAAGATACCACTGCAGCTTCAAGGTTCCCGGGCCGCGCAGATTCAAAAGAACGTCAGACTCTAGCGGAAACTGCTCAACCTCTTATACCCCTTAGTTAGGTAATCAATCCCATGTGTTATCTTTCGTGTTATAATAGCGCTGTCTTCACGTAAGAGTGCAATAACGACATTAGTCATCCATTTCCTTCCACAAATGTGGCCCGCGGCGCGCGCTGATAGGTTTATGCGGACGCGGTGGCAGCCGTGGGTGCAGCGTGGGGGCAACGTTTCACCCCTGCACCTGGTCTGCTACGCTCACCTTCATTTCTTAAGCAAAAAGTTGTCACGGACTTCTCTGAATTAGAGCCTGCCACACGTTTCCTATTTACAACTGCTTGAAATTTATTTTTTAGGAACTAGATACATAAGTATTTGCGAACTTAAATGCAAATTTAAAGTCAAAGGATTTCGAATAAAGTTTTAGGAAAAAAAATACCACAAAAGTTCTGCCAACAGCGCTTTTTTGTATCTTCAAAGCATGTCATTGGTGATCCTTCGGAGGGGGAAAGCATTGGGAAGCACATTGAACGTGCAACTAGCGTGTGCACAGTACTGATGGCTTGATTAGCACTGTAGTTCAATCGAAGACGCCGTCTCTCCCACAGATACTCCATTTTAAGGAGCACTTTGATCTCAGTTCAAGTCAATTCAAGAACGTCGAGCAAGGAGACTGCCTGACACACCCCACCGGTTAGGCCCGAACTCCAGGCCTACTATGTGGTTTTATTATGGCTCTCGGGGAAGGGGTGACCGAGGCGGCTTTCTTCATTCAGAAACCAACAGGCCAGAGACTATTTGCATTTCTAGGCGCACTAAGCGGTGGCGGGGGTCGCTATAGACAAAGTCACTCAGTCATGAATGAGAGCCTGCAGCAAAGTCAGGGTAGCTGCCAAAAGGCTCCTTGCGGCCGCCCTCATTAGCACGGCAGACTTCGGAGGATGCAGTTCTGCAGAGTTACTGCACCGGGGACATCATGAACACGAGAAATGTCATTTGTAACACATTTTTAATGCAAAGAACTGCAGACGAAAAACCAAACTATGATGTGACTGAAGAAACGTCCAGAAGACAAAAGAGCCACGAACAACTGCACCCATCACACACAAGCAAATTACCCCCAAAAATGGAGGATTTTTTTATTTTTATTTTTATAAAGGGCCCCAGTTTAACAACCTACTTCTGAGTCACCTTCTTTTCGATTCTTAGTACCATTTCGCCGAGAACCCTACTTCAAAGAACGCCCTCCATTTCAATAGGTCCTGTCAATGTAGGTCAGAGCGGCGAACGTGAAAAGTCACTGCAGGCCGCAGCACCAGCAGGCCGGGCGGCGAGAATCAAACGGCAGCCAATTAAACTAATCCTAACGTCTCAGTGAACACAAGGACGCTCACCTGGTACTTCTGGACGGAGGATGCGGTTTCCCAGCCCCGCGCAGGCCCTGGTTCTGTAATTACCCTGACCAGAATACTGTGAAATTACTGCTCTGATCTACTAATGGCTGCCAAAATCAAACCGCCGTGGCTTCACGCGAAGAGGTCGGAGCAAGATAGCGCAATTCTTTCTGACAGAGACGACAACTTCTAAAAACTCAAAAGGGAAAATTAACAGGATGTGCTCTGCGCTGCCAAAGACTTGCTCATTAATTACCAATTTAATCGCGGCTGGAGGCATGACATTACAAACAAGCGCGCGTGCCTCGCACAGCAGCAGGGGGAGAGGAGGGAGCCTGCGCGATTCACTTGCGGGAGCGAGCGGCGCCAGGAGCGATAATTGCTACCATATGGCGTCGCTCGCTCCCGCAAGTGAATCGCCAAACGTGCACGCGTTGCCATTGAAGGCAATGGAACGCGTGCACGTTTTAGGCTGAAAAGCCGAATCGATGGCAAAAGGTCTTTTTGCCTATGCAGCGCGCATAGGCGAGACCTAAAAACAAGGGGAAGAGAGATAAGGGCTAGCCAAGGCAACAGTCTCCCTATCTTTAGGTAGCAAAAACATACAATTAATAACTCTGGTGTCTAAAATGTGATACTGGGATCCATAGGACAATTCAGTTGGTATGGGGACCATCACAAAAAGAAACCAGTGTATGCCTGGTTAGTCATGAAAAATGTAGACATGCTCTCACACACAAAATTAGGTGTCATCATAGGATTGTCTACGTACGCCCGATAATTTGGTAGCAGAGCAGATTGGCTCGATCGACCTAGTCGAGAGCACTTCGATGACTGTTTTGTTTCTCACCTATTGGTGAGGTCAGTTGGGATCAGCGTGTAAATAAAAATTCCTGCAGTGATACCTGTGTATAAGTATTATTCTGGGGTCAAGCGCTGTGGGATGTTAAGAATGAGGGAATGTAAGGGATTGTTATTGTTCCCAAATACCTCAAGTCGAAATGTTTCAGCCGTCTCACTGGACCCACATGGACCACGGCCTTACTCAGGACTGTGATCCCTCGGTCACATGACTCTCATGCATCCAATGTATGCATCCAATAACTGCATCCAGTTATTCTCTCTAAAGTATACATACATGGTACTCCAGGTAGATGTAACCCTGTTAGGTCAAGCTAGTACCCATAAAATGGTTTACCAATACCTCATGGTTTGAATAAAAAAGATTTTAAAAAATCAAGGAATCGCTCTAGCCGGTAGGCTATCCCTGCATCCGCAGCCTCTGAGGATCTGTTGACGATTATCAGTAAGAGACTGAAAATCATGAATGTGCTGAATCTAACATGGAAGCTAGGGAATGGTGAGGGGCTAGAGGAAGGCAGGAATGTTAGATAGCGTATCCACCGGAAAGAGCATTACTAGAGTTAAGTTGCTTGTTATTTCAATGGATACTTCTAACCTTAGATTCCTATTACAGATGGAGACCTAATCTGGGCAGTCAGTGCAGGCGAAGGCCTCACTAGTGGATATGTGGGGCTTAAAGGCACTCCAGGGGGACCCAGGATTGTTTAAAAAAAAAAAAAAAAAAATCAGCATTGCCTTCTTGAAAGTCGTTACCTGTCGATTGGGAAATTCGGAACTCATCTGCTCCAGCTGGGAAATGGGGTTGAAATCGGAATCCGGCCTTGTGAGTGTTGTTGACACAATCCTTCCTATAAGGGAAGATGTGGGGGAAGAATCCTGTATGTACTTCTTGTGATTACGTCGTGACTTGCCCTTTGAGTTTATCTTGGCTTACCCAAAAGAAAGTGATCTGCACCAGGCCTTGGAGGTAGAATGCGAACTGGTTGAACATTTAACGTGTGACTGGCCTCGTTTGTTGTGTTCGTCAACATGCAGCTTTGCCTCCTGCTCCCTGATGGCCTTCGTTGAATTAGGGAGCATTTATTTATATAGCACCTGAATCGACCCCCGAAAGGGTATCTCTGCGCTTCGGACGGGCAACAAGAAAAGCTGATGAACAGAATCGGAATCAACATCAGAATAGGATGGTCTTGAGGTGCTTTCTGAATTGGAGATGGTCAGGGCATTGTCTCAAGTAAATAGGGAGCTGATTCCAGTAAAGAGGGCCAAGGTGGGAGAATGCCTTCCCACCCAGCCTGGCTTTCCTGACTCTGAGGACCACAAGAAGGGATTTGGTTCCTGAGCGGAGGGACCTGGAGGTCGTGTACGGCAAGAATTTCTCGGCAAGATAGGCGGGGCCGAGGTTGTATAGGGCTTTGTGAACAGTACAGCAAACTTTAAACTTAACCCGCTTGCGTACAGGGAGCCAATGGAGCTGACGGAGAAGAGAGCGGGAAGCGGTCCTGGGGGGGGCGTTCAAGACCAGTCGCACCGCGGTGTTCTGGACCACCTGCAATCTACAAAGCGAGGACTCATTGGCTGAGACCAAGAGGCCATTGCTGTAGTCCAGACGGCTCGGTCTAAGTGCCTGCGTCAGGGTTTTCCGAGTTGAAGCAGGGGAAAAACTCTGCGTAATAGGCCCAGCGTATGAAAGCAGGAGCCAGCTGTCTGAGCAGCGTGCTCCTTCAAGGTGAGAGCCTGGTCCAGGCGGATGCCTAGGTTCTTAACAAGGGACTTGGGAGCGGGGGGAGCACCAAGGTCCACCGGCCACCATTCAGGAGTCCACAGTAAGGAGGCCTCTTCGAAGAGCAAGATCTCAGTCTTCCCTACATTGAATTGGAGGAAATTACATCTCATCCAATTGGAAATAGCCCTCATACCAGAGGAGAAGGCCGACTGAATTTGTCGCGTGACTTCGAATCATGCTTGAATCCGAGACACTAAATTCAGATGTTGTTTGGGTCCATAACTGATATCTACTCCCTTTAAGTGTGGCACGGCTTGAAGCCAGTAGTCTTCAGAGGGGACATAACCTTAACACACCATCAAAAAATGCATTTTGGAGGTTGGTGAAGAACCAACAAAAGTTTGGGCATGGAACTCTGGATCGGAGTTGAAGGGCTCAAAAAAAAAAAAGGAACTTGCAGCTCGCAGGGGTTGCACCTATAGACTGCTCTGTGCCGTTACTTCTGGAGGTGGAACAGATAGTCATGGAGTCCAGCGGGGCGACCTGTAGGCACATAGGAGCAATTGCTGAAAAGTTTCCGGATCCATTCTGGCACCTTAGAGAATTCAGAATGTGAGGAAATCAAATGGTGAGGAATTTGCATTTAGAAGTATCCATCAAAACTTTTATGAGCATTTCTTTAAATATGCATTGAGTTGGCGTTCGCTTTACCCAGATGAGTATTTCTCTCTCTTCTCATGCTGTTGACTCTTTGGTGTATCATTCCGCCTCCTCTGGAGTGTCTGCATACCAATGCACGAGGAAATATGTTACATCTATAAGTACATTGAACCATGTCACATTAATTTCTTTATCTCCTAGATGCACCAAATACAGAAAGCAATGTTTTTTGTTTTGGATTTTCACTGCAACAGGCTAATACATTTTTTTTTTTTTTTTTAGTCAGGACATGTTATTGTTGCACATTTAAATTAAGTTGTTAGAGTAACACCTGTTATTTACGCTGCTTGGAAATGGCTGGTCTGATATAAAGTTACTTTAACCACCTTTTTAATTCTGACTAAGCTGACTTGCAGACAGCTTTAGCTATCTCACCCTCCTAATGTGATTTAAAAAAAAAAATGACTAGACAATAAATACATACATACATTCAAGGGGCTTTGATTCGGCCTTCTCAATAGATTTGCCTGTTCAACCGTCATTCACATTTTGCTCCCCCCACCCTACCAAAGCATACAGCATGAGACAGTAGATTAGCTCACATCAGCCATTGGCTATTTTGTACTTTGAGTGCAGCATTTCTGATCTCTTCACATTCATTCAAGAAGTGTGCTTCAGTGCATGAACTGCTGTCCCAATACCTTACTTTCCCCATTTTTTAGGTCGAGCCTGGGCAGCGCATGCGCTGCCATGCGAGGCATGCGTATTCGAGTTTGGACTTCAAGCCCTGCCCGCCCATATTTGTCATTGGCTTGTGTCATTGTTCTTCGTAAATGCTGTCTTCTTCTTCGTTAATAGGCTTGTTAGTCCCTCCTTAGTAACATCTTGTCTTCATTTGTAACCTTCCCTGAGGACTGGCCCTTTTACTTCGGTTGTTACACGGCACGTCTTATTTAGTCTGTAAGCACTATTTTCTTTAATGAGTTTCTCCTACTGCAGGCACGACATGCTTTCCTGCAAGATTCAGCGCGCATGCGCGCCTTCACTTTCCAAACAACCCGGTACAATGACGGCCGCTTCTTTGAAATGAGGAAGGCCTCGCATTTATAAGAGTTTGAGCAATTGGCATTGTAAATGACAATGCCTTTTATTTGTGTTAATTATCAAAACAGATAAATAAAAGGCTTTGTCATTTACAATGCCATAATAGCTTAAACTCTCGCAAGTGCGAGACCTATTGCGTTGCAAATGCTTGTTTTCTTTTGCATTCTTTTTTCTAATTACTTTTGTTTAATTATGCTTGTGTATTTAAACGATGTCTTTGGGTTCCATTAACTTAAATCCAGTGGTATCTTTTCTTTGTGCCAGTAAAAATCATACTTTACTGCGATATGCATTATAACTAAAAAGGTTGGGGGCTGGGCGGTTCCAAACTTCCAACTGTATTATTGGGTTGCATTTATTCAGCAGATGGTCGGGTTGCTGGGAAGAGATGAGTGAGTCGATGGAAGAACCAAATATCTCTATATATGAGTTAATGTATGGGATAGAAGCTCGAGGCTGTCTTATGTGCCATATTGACTTTGCCTATTTTAAAAGGGTTAAATTTAAGAACCTGTTGGGTGCTTTTAGGGTCTGGACTGCAATCCGAAAGAAACTGAGTCTTGCAAGAGTCCACAGATATACCCCCTTGGCTAACAACAATCTACTCCCAGCTGTATTTCATGATGGTTATATGAAATGTTGGGCGGAGAGAGGAGCGAGGAACTTAGGGGATTTAATGGATGATAGGGCGATGTATAAAAATACGGGCTGGGGAATAATCCATTTTTTAAATATCTACAAATAAGCGATTTCCTGGCTAAGAAATTTGGTGGAACAGTTGGCTGTTTTAAGATACCTTTGCTGGACACTCTGTTAGGAGCCCAGCCAACATTGTCTATAATTTATAAACTATTAAATAAAGAAATGGGAGATGATTTATTAAAACCCACAAATCGCTGGCAGGACCTCTTACAAGCAGGGACCTGGGAATGTGAGGATTCTCTCCTGTTGGGTCAGTCAGCATTTATCTCTGCTAACCTTCAAGTACAATGTTTTAAAACCTGGCTCAATTTGTATATTACACCTGCACGAATATCTAGGTGGTGGGGGGTCCTCTTGTGTTTACTGTTCACGGTGCGGATGTTTAGCCGCTGACAGCAAGGCATATGTTTGCCACATGTCCCAAACTCGATTCTCTCAAAACCGAGATTGGTAAACGGCTTAGAAACATGCTGGGATTCGGACTGGATCTAACCCCCCCCCCCCCCCCAAGTGATAATCTTTGGCGTGAGTAATCAGGATATGGCTTGGCCGATCCTGACTTTTGTGTTTACAGCCATGACTGTACTTAGGCTCTGCTTGGCTAGTGTCTGGTTAGATCACGATCCTCATTCCGTACATTATTGGCTTGGTAAACTGCTTGCAGTATACCGCTGGGAGATGGCTGTGTACAAACGGAGGGGGCATCGGGCTGCAAAAAAAGATCCGAAATTTGGGCGCCATTAAACAGATGGATTAATGGGGATGATGGATTGGTGGAATCCAGCTTGGAGTAGAGACATATTGCCCCTTCAGTCTGTTGACCCTTTTCTTTGAATGTCTTTTGGTTTTACTTAAATCCAGGTGGTCTTTAAAGAACTGTCAAGTTTAAATTGTCTTTTGGATCAGGAGGGTGGGGGAGGGAATTCGCAAAGGGGAAAAAATGGGATGGATGTAACTAATGTATCTTTTTTTCTTTTCTGTTGAATCCATGTCTAAAAACATCTGAATAATTTTTTTTTAAAAACAACTAAAAACGGTTTCTGTTCGAAGTATACCTGCCTGCTTTGGAACACACATACTTCACTATTGATATGATATGCAATGATTCTTTTTTTAAAACATTTATATTTCTTTTTTTTTTTGTAACCATATAGCTCCCAGATTTAGGCAGCAGCAGGTTTTCTTTTTCTGTTAATTTCTTTCTATTTTTGTGGTCTTTGCTTGCAATAAAAAATAAAATAAGCATCACTCCAGCTTACCAAGAAAAGACCTCTTGGCTTAACCAATGCTTGTTGGCGTTTAGTACGTTACTAAATGTTATATGACGAGTATAGGGCATCAGAGGCCAGTGTGTACGATCACCAAATGCCTGTGACCCCAAAATAGAAGTGCGTCTCCCATATACCTGTGTGAGACTCCAAATAATGGGATGTGAACTTAAACACCACGTAGGCCCAAAGGATCTGACAGCAAAATGCTAGCTTGTGACCCACAAAGTATCGGTGTCACCACACTTTTCTATCAATGAGGCCAGTGGAGATACATTTAAGTCTAAAACTAATGGAAAAAACGATATTGGGGTTTCCTGAAATAAGAGGTCATTTTCATCACTTTCAAGGTCAGCAGGAGGTGGTTCCAGATTTCAGCTTGACACCCCTGTTTTCAAATATCAATTGCATCTTCCCAAATAAAAGGTACTCCATATACCAGTGGGTGACATTAATTGCCATCGTGTAATTGCACACATTTTAAAATGTGACCTAGTTTGTGCAGTATTTCAGAAGATTCACTGGGTGTTTGTAATGCTTGTTAAAGTTCTGGGATTGTATACTGAAAATTGCTGTGGTGTTTTTCCCGCCTATCTAGCACGCTGTCCTGTCCCAGCACAAGGGCCTTCAATTATTTCTTTACCGTGGTGTTATGCCACTTTCTCTGAATCTGTCTGATCTTTAGCCCCTTAATCTACATGCTCTTCCTTTTCTAGCTAGATCTCACCCACTACTCTTCCATTGGTTTCTGCTGGGGATTTTCCTCTCTCCCAGACTCCTTCTATGATCCTTCATGAGCTTTTGCTCTTAAAGCAGTACAAGTGGAGTCATAGAGGCTTCTGGAGTCACCCTCGAAGCTCACAGCAAGTCCAAATAATCAAAGGCAAAGGTCATGCATTTGGGACCTATTGGCGTTGCCAATGCTTTATAGCCATGCTATACAGCAGCAAGATGCTGTCAAACATGGCGAAACGTTTAAATAAAATAAAAAAAAGTGCAATTATGCTACTGCCTCACTATGTAGGTGTATGGTCTATTACTCATATGTATCTATAGAATGACGCGGGAGCCATTTTTAGGTCGAGCCTAGCGCAGCGCGCATGTGCTGCTCTATGGGAGGCTTCTTGTGAGGGCTCAAAACTTCTCCGTGTGGGTCGGACTCCTCCCACACATCTGATTGGCCTTTACGTGTCTCTTTCAATAATGAAAGCACGCAAATGGCCAAAGGCGGGTGCATGTCTCACCTCTTCTTCAAATGTTCACTCCCACGGCGTTTTGCTCTCGGGAGCGAGCAGAGGCGCGCAGGCTGGCAGCTGCATTCCTCCCTCGTCGTGGATCAAGTTACTAATTAGCAGCCTGCGCTCCATGTTTGCACCCCTCCCACTCTTCTTTGTTTGTTCTTTGTAGCACGGTCCGGTTTCACTTTAGGGACCGCGGACCGCGGACCGCGTATGCTGAAAGTGACAATGTATTCCGACAGTGTGACCTTTACTTTCAGTTCATAAATGGCATGGAGAGTAAAGACAGAAAAGCAACCCCCCCCATGCCGGTCCACTTTTCTACCCGTTGTAACCTCTATACTGTCTATAAACACCAATTTCATCACATCTCTCAAAGAGGCACACGTTTTGGGGTTAACAAGGCTTTGGCATGTTTACATCGTTTTCAACCCATCATGTGTTTTATTAATCTTTTGATGATTCCTCATCTAGTTGTGAGTTCCCTTCTAGTTGTTTCTTTCATTGTACCTCCCGCTGTGGATCCCTTTTTAGGTCTCGCCTGAGCCAGCGCGCATGCGCTGCTCTGGCGAGACTTTAGTAAGCGGGTTTTGGAAGTGCAAACAGTGGCTTTGCTGCGGACTAGCCTGCGTTCACGCGAGCGTGCACGCGCGATCAGGCGCCATATGGCTTCCCTTGCCATCTGGACGCTCGCGTGAACGCAAGCTGGTCGCCAGCAAAAGCCACTGTTTGCACTTACAAAACCCGCGATTACTTTCACGGCCGCGCGGCCAATGCTTGTTATTTTCACCATCGTAGACTCTGCTAGCACCAGACAGCACAATGCGAGCCAGCTAAAAGATGCACTGCCCTTTAAAAATGGTCCTGTGCAGTGTGCCACCTGGGTAAACTGCTATCACTACTGTAATTTTCAATGCCCAGTACAGGCAAATATATCTGGGGGCAAGTATTATGCACGCAAACTGTTTTTTGAAAAACATTACGTTGCTTTAAGTTACTGTGCCACCTGGGTAAACTGCTATCAGTACTATAATTTACAATACCCAGTACAATCAGATATATCTGGGGGCAAGTATTATGCACGCAAACTGTGTTTTTTTTTTTTACTGAAAACATTACGTTGTTTTAAGTTACAAAATAAATACAATTATTTAAGCAACTAAAAGATACACTGCCGTTTAAAAACCAGAGCAGCCAGCGGGAGGTCCACCTCTGGCAGCATTTCATGTTGTCATTCCTCAAGTGAATTGTTTACCCTGCAACCCTTAAAGGCAGCTTTACCACCAGGGTTCTAGGTTTCGCTGCGGCGCAATGTCTCAGCATGGTGTAAACAACAGAACACTTTGCTTTTAGCTGCTAATTGATCACTAACAAAAGGTGATAATATAGATAACGTTCAAAGACATACCAGACCGTAAACAAATGCTGGAGGGCATGTATCTGTCCCGTAAGAAGTATCTCCTGGGAGAGGCAGCAGGGTAGTGTTAGGAAGTGTAAAAGTTTGCTTGCCACAGGGGAAACAACATCACATTATTTAAAGTTACAAAATATATAGAATTATTTAAGCACCACACTGCTATCACTACTGTAATGTATAATATTATAAAAACAAAGGAAGCCCGACTGCAAAGCAACAGGCGACGAGCCTGGCAACATCGCTGTGTACAGTGATACAAGTGACAGGTTTTTTTATTTTCACTATGGGAGACTCTCCTAACACGACACAGCACAATCCGGGCCTCCTCCCATGGTGCTTTAATTAAACAGCATATATTTTGTTGTTGCATACATCAAAGCAGCATCCGTTTACATCTTAGAATAAGAACAAAGGAAGCCGTGCTGCAAAGAAATAGGCGACGAGCCTGGTAGCATCTCTGTGTACGGTGATAGGAGTGACAGGGTGTTTCTATTTAACATCGTAGACTCTGCTACTACTGTATAGCACAATTTCGACCTCCTCCCGCCCTGCTTTAATTAAACAGCATATATTTTGGTGTGTATTATGCACGTAAACATTTTTTTTCCGTGAAAACATGTTGTATTAAGTTACAAAATCTATAAAATTATTTAAGCAGCTAACAAATACACTGACCTTTAAAAACCAGAGCAGTCCGCGGGAGCTCCTCCTTTAGCAGCGTTTTGCGTTAACCTTTCACCTACTGACATAAATAACAAACCTTTTATCTATTTGTTGGTTTTAAAAACAAATACATAAAAGACATTGCCATTTACAATACCAATAACTTTAAACTTTGCAAATGCGAGACCTATTGCATTGCAAATGCTTGTTCAGGTTCTCTTGAAATATGGATGGATGTCTGGCAACAGGGGCGGTTGTTACCACTCTCTCGCTTATCCTACTAGTTTGCGTTCATTCTTGCTTCCTCTACTTCATTGTTTTGCCTGATGTCGGTTCCCTCAGTCGTTCGTGTTATACTTGTCTCTGACTATGCTCTGTATTCCTTGTGGACTACCCGTGTCTAAATGTACCTTGGTTTTCCCACTGTATATGACAGCACAACACTGCTTCCCAGGTGTAGTGGTATTTGTTTCTTCTTCGGTTCTTGAGCAATATTACTGGTTTGCCTGGGGCTAGTTACAATGAGACTCCAAGTCGCACGGAGATTATTAAATTATGCTCCATATATCTTGTTTGTGACGCTGCACCGTTCTGTGACCTAGAGAGTCCAGCCCAGGTCTTCCACTCTCTCATTGTCTCTCTCTCACTGACTGATTCTCCCACTCTCTCACGGACTGACTCTCTCTCTCACGGACTGACTCTCTCTCTCACGGACTGACTCTCTCTCTCACGGACTGACTCTCTCTCTCACGGACTGACTCTCTCTCTCACGGACTGACTCTCTCTCTCACGGACTGACTCTCTCTCTCACGGACTGACTCTCTCTCTCACGGACTGACTCTCTCTCTCACGGACTGACTCTCTCTCTCACGGACTGACTCTCTCTCTCACGGACTGACTCTCTCTCTCACGGACTGACTCTCTCACGGACTGACTCTCTCACGGACTGACTCTCTCACGGACTGACTCTCTCACGGACTGACTCTCTCACGGACTGACTCTCTCACGGACTGACTCTCTCACGGACTGACTCTCTCACGGACTGACTCTCTCACGGACTGACTCTCTCACGGACTGACTCTCTCACGGACTGACTCTCTCACGGACTGACTCTCTCACGGACTGACTCTCTCACGGACTGACTCTCTCACTGACTCTCACTGACTCAGACTCACTCACTGACTCTCTCACTGACTCACTGACTCTCTCTCTCTCTCTGACTGACTGACTCTCTCACTGACTCTCTGACTCTCTCACTGACTCTGACTCTCTCACTGATTGACTGACTCACTGACTGATTGACTGACTCACTGACTGACTGACTCTCCCACTTTCTCTCTCACTGGCTGACTAACTCACTGACTCTCACTCTCTCTTTCACTGACTGACTCTCACTGACTGACTCTCACTGACTGACTCTCTCACTGACTGACTCTGACTGACTCTCTCACTCTCTCTCACTGACTGACTCTCACGCTCTCTCACTGACTGACTCTCACTCTCTCTCACTGACTGACTGACTCTCCCTCTCTCACTGACTGACTCTCACTGACTGACTCTCACTGACTGACTCTCACTGACTGACTCTCTCACTGACTGACTCTCTCTCTCACTGACTCTCTCTCTCTCACTGACTGACTCTCTCTCTCTCTCTCTCACTGACTGACTCTCTCTCTCTCTCTCACTGACTGACTCTCTCTCTCTCACTGACTGACTCTCTCTCTCTCACTGACTCTCACTCTCTCTCTCTCACTGACTCTCACTCTCACTGACTGACTCTCACTCTCTCTCTCTCACTGACTCTCACTCTCACTGACTCACTCTCACTGACTCTCACTCTCTCTCTCACTGACTGACTGACTCTCACTCTCTCTCTCACTGACTGACTGACTCTCACTCTCTCTCTCACTGACTGACTCTCTCACTGACTGACTCTCTCACTGACTGACTCTCTCACTGACTGACTCTCTCACTGACTGGCTCTCTCACTGACTCTCTCACTGACTGACTCTCTCACTGACTCTCTCACTGACTCTCTCACTGACTGACTCTCTCACTGACTGACTCTCTCACTGACTCTCTCACTGACTGACTCTCTCACTGACTCTCTCACTGACTCTCTCACTGACTGACTCTCTCACTGACTCTCTCACTGACTGACTCTCTCACTGACTCTCTCACTGACTCTCTCACTGACTCTCTCACTGACTCTCTCACTGACTCTCTCACTGACTCTCTCACTGACTCTCTCACTGACTCTCTCACTGACTCTCTCACTGACTCTCTCACTGACTCTCTCACTGACTCTCTCACTGACTCTCTCACTGACTGACTCTCTCACTGACTGACTCTCTGTGAGAAGTTGGCCTGGTATATGCTGTTCACTAATTAAAGTGGACACCTTGCACCAGGGCAAATCGACTCTTATGGTAGATAGGTTTAAGACAACCTTTTAAAGAAAGCTATCCTAGTGGTAGCTGTGGAGAGCAGCCTTCAGGCTAAGTCTCGGAGGAATGTAAAGCAGCTTGTTTTACCATATAATCTCTTGAATCACCAAATGAAAAGACACCACACAGGTATATATATCAAATATATATGTATTTATTTCTAAATAACTCTCTACTAATCTCTTTATGAGATTAGAAGACAAACATATGCACAAATCAACGTTTCACAATAAGTTAAGCACAAAATATGGCTGGGGCCCTAGGGGCGTACCAGACCATATACTAAGTAAGAGACTTAGAAACAACGACTTGCAAGGAGACAAGGCCTAAGGCCTTCAGAAGTGCTGGGGCCTCACGAAACCACCCAAGGCAGGTAAGTAAAGGACCCACGGGGGACGCGTGCAGTGTGGATACACAGGCGCGAATCGCCGTTAACTTCAATGGGGCAAGTCGCGGTTGGAAATAAAGAGTTTTAGGATACTTCGGGAGAACCTACAAGCAAGTCACTTACAGGGTAAGTAGTTCTAGGGCCCACACCCACAGGAGCACCGTAGTGCTGGAGTTACCTCACCCAGGGAAGCCGGGTGCACAGGTGTCCTTTGGTGTCGGGTCGCGGCGTCGTTTTCAATGGCGAACAAAGAAGACTTGCTGCTTGCGGGAGCTGAAGAAGTGTCCGGTGGAATCCAAGCCTGGATTCTGAAGAAGGATGACCTGAAAGCAGAGGGGACAGTGTTCAAAGTCACTTGGCAGTGACCCGGGGCAAGGAAGATGGATGCCCACCGTCGTCGGTCGCTTCAGGTCGGTTGCAGGTGCCTTGACTCTTCAGCCACGTGGTCCAGGAGGCGTCGACGACGACCAGGAGCTGGATTCGGTGTGTCCCTCGACGTCTGCAGCTGACTGCGGTGTCGGCAACTCGATCGGAGCCAACAAGCCTTGGCAGCCGCAAGTCTCGGGGAGATGAAGAAAAGTCGATGGCGCAGACCAGCAAGGTCTGAGGGACTCACCCAGCGAGGGTAAGTCAGGGCAGGCCTGGAGCAACCAGGGGAGCCCTTTGGTTTCTTTAGGAAGTCTTCTGGGGACCCACAAGCCAGCGGGCAAGGGATCGCGAAGACACCTCGGGCGGAATCACTCAACAGGGGCCCACGGTCACTCGGGACGGTGTAGGCCTCTGATCTTCGGAGGGATTCCTGCTGGAGGTCGGGACCACACGTGGTCCAAAGCACAGGTTCGTAGAACGTTGTGAAGGGGTTGCACTCGACAATAGTGCACGGTACCCAGGGGTCGCGGTTCCTCGTTACTCGTGGGGTCCACTTGCCTCAGCTTCGCTGGGGACTCACGATGGCCTGGGAGAGGTCAGGAAATCCACTTCTTGGGCTGCAGGGACTTCGGACTCCGGCGGGAGCGGCGTAGTTTGCGACCGTCGTTGTCGTTTTTGGTGCCTGCCAAGCAGGGGAGTCACTCCTTGACTCCAAGGGAGATTCTTCTGTCTTCCAAAGGTAGTGGAACGTCGAAGGGCCAGGATTCTTCTGTAGAGCGTCGTCCAGGGGTTATCTGCTTTGCAATGGCAAGGTTCCCCCTCTTATACTAAAAAGAGGGGATGGACTAGCTCTATGACCCCACCTATGGGAGGGTCAAGGGAGGGGTGGCTACACCCACTTCCCTTTGTCCAGTTTCGCGCCAGAGCAGGGGCAGGTAGCCCCTGAGCTGGTTTGAACTGGCATATGCACAGAGGAGCCTTCTGCTCCCCCAGTGCAGGACTTCAAAGCACTCTAAGAGTGCACCCACCCAGCCCCAATACACTAAACCCTGTCTGGGAGGTGGTTACACCTCCCTGTGACAGGATGCCTATTGTTGGGCTTCCTCCACTGTGAGTTTCGGTCATCAGCAGGAGGGCAGCCCAGTGTCTGTGACTGGTGGCATCCATTTTGTGATGCCAGGGCTCTTTAGGATTCTACCGCGTTTCCACAGCAGGTACATGTCTTATCCCTCTAGAAGGGTGGAATGCTACCCCCGCCGCCAAGATTGGCGGGGGGTAGTATTCCAAGATGTTTGACACCAAACACGACATGTTTTGATGCAGCCATTCCAAAGTTAGCATTTACCGCGAGGATATAATGCACTTAAATAGTATATGGTTTAACCGCATCCACAAACAGCACCAGAGAATAGACTCTGAGAGCTGCAGAGGGGCCCTGCTCAGGCAGAGGCACCCCCTCACATAGAAGCCAAGCACCCTGCCCTCAGGATTGATAGGGCCTGCCTTAGGGGTGACTGATAGGTTTATATGTGTGTGCAGGAGAGATATAGGAAACCTATATCTCAGTGAGGGGTGCTAGCACCACCTCACCCAGGCTGCAGTAGCAGGCCTGTGGTGTCAGATTTAGACTGCTTCCCAGGGGTGGCATAATATATGCTGCAGCCCCTGGTAGGCCTGTGAAGTACCTATGCCCTTGGCACCTAAGGTACCATATACTAGGGACTCATAAGGCACCACAGTATCCAATCACTAGTGCACCTAGAGTGCACTCCATGTCGTTTAGAGAGAGCAGATAGACTGGGGCCCTGAATAGCAGGGTCCCAGTCCAACTAAGTCATAAACCAGCAAAACACCATAAAAAAAGTGGGGGCAACCATATAGTCAGATTCCACCTTCCTACATAACCCCCCAAACGAAAGGAGATAAGGCTAACCTTGGCCAGTTGAGCCTTTATTGACTAAGTGGCCATATAAGGAAGCACCTGCACTAGCATGGTTGCCCCCTGTCTTATGGTCCACTAAGCAATCCCTCACCCTAAGGGTATGAGAGGGTCTCCACCATGGGGAATCACTACCTGTGGTGTGCTTTGGTAAAGTACCAGGCCGGTGAGGTGTCTGAGTAGGGAAGTGTGGCCCTAGGAATGTTGGCCTCAGCTTTCTCAGCTCACTGGTCACCATGTATGCCTGTCTTTCCATGACTGAGTGGTACTCTGCTCTAAGGGTCAACCTTTGACTGCCTACAGCCGGGGGTTGGGTCCCTTTGGGTGGAACACTGGAGGGACATGGCATGTTTGGAACCTTTTGGTCCCAGGTTTGCCCTTGCCTAACAGAGTCCTTCTGGGGGAGGTCCCTACATAAAGGTATGGGGGATCCCTCAGTGGGTTGAGGAATTTCTACCTGGCTAGGGCTACTAGCCTGGGTGCCCCTAATCTGCTGATGGGGGGTTCCTCTGGACAGGGGGCCCTGGGGGTCCACTGACCTCCCTGACCTCTGCAGCCCTGGGCTGACTGAGGCAGGGTAGAGAGGGGCAGGTTACCTGCTCCAGACTGGGTACCACCTTGTAAGGGTCCTCTGCCATCAGGGGGTGGCCAGGCCAGGCCTGACTACCTCTGTGGCAGTTCCTTCACTAGGGGTAGGGTCAGTTCCCTGAGGAGGCTGACCCTTACCTACTGTCTGGAGGGAAGAAGACTTTTCTTCAACCCTTGTGCTCTCTTCTGGGGGAGAGTGGGCCATTCTTCCAGGCTCCATCTCTCCAAAATCTTGGGCTGGGGCTGTGGCCATCACAGCCCCACTAACCTTTACAGGGACACCCAACATCTTCAGATGGGTTTGGTGTTCAATTTCAGCCCAGGCTGAAATTTCCAGATCATTGCCCATCAGGCAATCTACAGGTAAGGTTGGGGACACTGCCACTCTCTTTGGGCCTGTGACTCCCTCCCAGCTGAGATTGACTATGGCCATGGGGTGATCTGTTCTGACACCATCAATGTTGGTCACCTGGTATTTAAACTCAGGTAAAAGCTGGTGAGGGGGACTAGTTTCCCTGCCACCATGGTGACACTAGCCCCTGTGTCCCTAAATGCCACAGCTTTCTGACCATTAATTATTGGCTCCAGTCTGTACCTGCCCAATGCTATGGGACCCATGGTAAAGGTGGCATATCCTACACCACCATCAGAATCTGAGGAGTCTGTTGAGGGGGTCCTGTCTAAACTAGGGCCCACCTCTGTTCCTCTTGCAAAAGCACCTAACTTTTTGGGTGCACTACTCCCAACTGGAGGATTACTACTGGTAGTACCAGGAGGGGTGGTAGTAGTTGTTGGAGGAACATTTTCTTTATTGCCATTCCTGGGACAACTGGGATCAGATTTCCAGTGCCCAGGCTTTTTACAGACATGGCAATAGGGTTTCTTTTCAGGAGAGGAAGGAGTTTGGGACCCACCCCCAGAAGAGGAATTTTGGGGCCCTGTAGTGGACTTATCCTTGGATTTATCCCCACCTTTCTCTTGGGACTTGGTAGAATCTTTCTTGTGGTCACCACCCTGATTCTTAGGCCTTACCCTGGTTCTGACCCATTTGTCTGCCTTCTTTCCCAATTCTTGGGGAGAGGTCAGATCAGAGTCCACCAGGTACTGGTGTAAAAGCTGGTTTTGACAATTATTAAGGATCTGTTCTCTCATCATTAGATTATAAAATCCTTTGAAATCAGTAACCCTACTGCCAACCAGCCAACCCTCCAGAGCCTTGGATGCACAATCTACAAAGTCTGTCCAGTCCTGAGTCTGTGCCTTCTGGGTATCTCTGAACTTCAACCTGTACTGCTCAGTGGTTAAGCCAAACCCATCTATCAGTGCACTCTTCAGGACCTCATAATCATCAGCATCCTCCTCTCTAACAGTGAGGAGCTTGTCTCTTCCTTTATCTGAAAAGGAGAGCCACAAGATTGCTGCCCACTGCTTTTGGGGGACCTGCTGTACTCTACAGGCCCTCTCCATAGCAGTTATCCACTTGTGGATATCATCCCCACTCTGGTAGGGAGGAACAACCTTGCTCAGGTTCCTATGGTCAGGGACATATTCTCTGCCTCTAGGGACACTGTTGCTGCCACCAGGGGGTTCTAAACCCTCCCTTCTGGAAGCTCTCTGGATCTCCAGGGCTTCTCTATCCAGTGCCAACTGCTTGGTTCTGAGGGCCACTTTGGCTTCCTCATACTGGAGCAGTTTGCACCTTCTCTCAGAGGAGGTCTCTCTTAAGTTAAAGTATGAGCTCCTCTCTTGGACAAATTCTCTGCCAGAGTGATAAGAGTGCTCAGATTCCCTGGAAGGGGATCTGTGCCTCTCATCCACTCTGCCAGTTCTCTTAGGGAGAACTCCTCTGTCCTGTTCAGGCTCCTTGAAGCCTGGCCCTTCAACCACAGAGTCTTGGTCATTCGGATTGTCCTCATCTGACCCAGATACTATGATTGACCCACCCACTGATTCAGACCCCTTAGCTCCTAGAGCCAATCTAAGGTCATCTGCTGTCAGCAGATCTATCAGGTGCAGGGTTGAGGGACTCTGTCCTAGCCTCAGGTGTCTGTCAACACACATGGCTCTCAAGTCAGAGAAAGCCATGTCCTTATACTGAGGCTGAGTGGATCCACTGGGTCCACCCCTTAAGGACATTCTAGTGTTGTGCAGTGTTGTACTACCTACACTAGTTTGTGGCCTACTGATCCTAGCTTGAGCTGTGGAAAGGGTGTGCTATCCCTTGGCACACAGCTCTAAGTTCAGTAGAACTTATTGATACTAAGCTTGACTTTATATGTACCTTGAGTACCTATAATGGTTTTCAGTTAGTAATTCAAATAGAGATTTTCTGGTAAAACAATGGCAAGCTGGAATCCCACACGCTGCCCACCAATGTGAGAAGTTGGCCTGGTATATGCTGTTCACTAATTAAAGTGGACACCTTGCACCAGGGCAAATCGACTCTTATGGTAGATAGGTTTAAGACAACCTTTTAAAGAAAGCTATCCTAGTGGTAGCTGTGGAGAGCAGCCTTCAGGCTAAGTCTCGGAGGAATGTAAAGCAGCTTGTTTTACCATATAATCTCTTGAATCACCAAATGAAAAGACACCACACAGGTATATATATCAAATATATATGTATTTATTTCTAAATAACTCTCTACTAATCTCTTTATGAGATTAGAAGACAAACATATGCACAAATCAACGTTTCACAATAAGTTAAGCACAAAATATGGCTGGGGCCCTAGGGGCGTACCAGACCATATACTAAGTAAGAGACTTAGAAACAACGACTTGCAAGGAGACAAGGCCTAAGGCCTTCAGAAGTGCTGGGGCCTCACGAAACCACCCAAGGCAGGTAAGTAAAGGACCCACGGGGGACGCGTGCAGTGTGGATACACAGGCGCGAATCGCCGTTAACTTCAATGGGGCAAGTCGCGGTTGGAAATAAAGAGTTTTAGGATACTTCGGGAGAACCTACAAGCAAGTCACTTACAGGGTAAGTAGTTCTAGGGCCCACACCCACAGGAGCACCGTAGTGCTGGAGTTACCTCACCCAGGGAAGCCGGGTGCACAGGTGTCCTTTGGTGTCGGGTCGCGGCGTCGTTTTCAATGGCGAACAAAGAAGACTTGCTGCTTGCGGGAGCTGAAGAAGTGTCCGGTGGAATCCAAGCCTGGATTCTGAAGAAGGATGACCTGAAAGCAGAGGGGACAGTGTTCAAAGTCACTTGGCAGTGACCCGGGGCAAGGAAGATGGATGCCCACCGTCGTCGGTCGCTTCAGGTCGGTTGCAGGTGCCTTGACTCTTCAGCCACGTGGTCCAGGAGGCGTCGACGACGACCAGGAGCTGGATTCGGTGTGTCCCTCGACGTCTGCAGCTGACTGCGGTGTCGGCAACTCGATCGGAGCCAACAAGCCTTGGCAGCCGCAAGTCTCGGGGAGATGAAGAAAAGTCGATGGCGCAGACCAGCAAGGTCTGAGGGACTCACCCAGCGAGGGTAAGTCAGGGCAGGCCTGGAGCAACCAGGGGAGCCCTTTGGTTTCTTTAGGAAGTCTTCTGGGGACCCACAAGCCAGCGGGCAAGGGATCGCGAAGACACCTCGGGCGGAATCACTCAACAGGGGCCCACGGTCACTCGGGACGGTGTAGGCCTCTGATCTTCGGAGGGATTCCTGCTGGAGGTCGGGACCACACGTGGTCCAAAGCACAGGTTCGTAGAACGTTGTGAAGGGGTTGCACTCGACAATAGTGCACGGTACCCAGGGGTCGCGGTTCCTCGTTACTCGTGGGGTCCACTTGCCTCAGCTTCGCTGGGGACTCACGATGGCCTGGGAGAGGTCAGGAAATCCACTTCTTGGGCTGCAGGGACTTCGGACTCCGGCGGGAGCGGCGTAGTTTGCGACCGTCGTTGTCGTTTTTGGTGCCTGCCAAGCAGGGGAGTCACTCCTTGACTCCAAGGGAGATTCTTCTGTCTTCCAAAGGTAGTGGAACGTCGAAGGGCCAGGATTCTTCTGTAGAGCGTCGTCCAGGGGTTATCTGCTTTGCAATGGCAAGGTTCCCCCTCTTATACTAAAAAGAGGGGATGGACTAGCTCTATGACCCCACCTATGGGAGGGTCAAGGGAGGGGGTGGCTACACCCACTTCCCTTTGTCCAGTTTCGCGCCAGAGCAGGGGCAGGTAGCCCCTGAGCTGGTTTGAACTGGCATATGCACAGAGGAGCCTTCTGCTCCCCCAGTGCAGGACTTCAAAGCACTCTAAGAGTGCACCCACCCAGCCCCAATACACTAAACCCTGTCTGGGAGGTGGTTACACCTCCCTGTGACAGGATGCCTATTGTTGGGCTTCCTCCACTGTGAGTTTCGGTCATCAGCAGGAGGGCAGCCCAGTGTCTGTGACTGGTGGCATCCATTTTGTGATGCCAGGGCTCTTTAGGATTCTACCGCGTTTCCACAGCAGGTACATGTCTTATCCCTCTAGAAGGGTGGAATGCTACCCCCGCCGCCAAGATTGGCGGGGGGTAGTATTCCAAGATGTTTGACACCAAACACGACATGTTTTGATGCAGCCATTCCAAAGTTAGCATTTACCGCGAGGATATAATGCACTTAAATAGTATATGGTTTAACCGCATCCACAAACAGCACCAGAGAATAGACTCTGAGAGCTGCAGAGGGGCCCTGCTCAGGCAGAGGCACCCCCTCACATAGAAGCCAAGCACCCTGCCCTCAGGATTGATAGGGCCTGCCTTAGGGGTGACTGATAGGTTTATATGTGTGTGCAGGAGAGATATAGGAAACCTATATCTCAGTGAGGGGTGCTAGCACCACCTCACCCAGGCTGCAGTAGCAGGCCTGTGGTGTCAGATTTAGACTGCTTCCCAGGGGTGGCATAATATATGCTGCAGCCCCTGGTAGGCCTGTGAAGTACCTATGCCCTTGGCACCTAAGGTACCATATACTAGGGACTCATAAGGCACCACAGTATCCAATCACTAGTGCACCTAGAGTGCACTCCATGTCGTTAGAGAGAGCAGATAGACTGGGGCCCTGAATAGCAGGGTCCCAGTCCAACTAAGTCATAAACCAGCAAAACACCATAAAAAAGTGGGGGCAACCATATAGTCAGATTCCACCTTCCTACACTCTCTCACTGACTGACTCTCTCACTGACTGACTCTCTCACTGACTGACTCTCTCACTGACTGACTCTCTCACTGACTGACTCTCTCTCACTGACTGACTCTCTCTCACTGACTGACTCTCTCTCACTGACTGACTCTCTCTCACTGACTGACTCTCTCTCACTGACTGACTCTCTCTCACTGACTGACTCTCTCTCTCTCACTCACTGACTGACTCTCTCTCACTGACTCTCTCACTGACTGACTCTCTCTCACTGACTGACTCTCTCTCACTGACTGACTCTCTCTCACTGACTGACTCTCTCTCACTGACTGACTCTCTCTCACTGACTGACTCTCTCTCACTGACTGACTCTCTCTCACTGACTGACTCTCTCTCACTGACTGACTCTCTCTCACTGACTGACTCTCTCTCACTGACTGACTCTCTCTCACTGACTGACTCTCTCACTGACTGACTCTCTCACTGACTGACTCTCTCACTGACTGACTCTCTCACTGACTGACTCTCTCACTCTCTCACTCTCTCTCTCACTGACTCTCTGACTCTCTCTCACTGACTGACTCTCTCTCTCACTGACTCTCTCTCTCACTGACTGACTCTCTCTCTCACTGACTGACTCTCTCTCTCTCTCACTGACTGACTCTCTCTCTCACTGACTCTCTCTCTCTCACTGACTGACTCTCTCTCTCTCTCTCTCACTGACTGACTCTCTCTCTCTCTCACTGACTGACTCTCTCTCTCTCACTGACTCTCACTCTCTCTCTCTCACTGACTGACTCTCTCTCTCTCACTGACTGACTCTCTCTCTCTCACTGACTCTCACTCTCACTGACTCACTCTCACTGACTCTCACTCTCTCTCTCACTGACTGACTGACTCTCACTCTCTCTCTCACTGACTGACTGACTCTCACTCTCTCTCTCACTGACTGACTCTCTCACTGACTGACTCTCTCACTGACTGACTCTCTCACTGACTGACTCTCTCACTGACTGACTCTCTCACTGACTGGCTCTCTCACTGACTGGCTCTCTCACTGACTGGCTCTCTCACTGACTGGCTCTCTCACTGACTGGCTCTCTCTCACTGGCTCTCTCTCACTGGCTCTCTCTCACTGACACTCTCTCACTGACTCTCTGACTGACTCTCTCAATCTCTCTCTCTCACTGACTGACTGACTCTCACTGACTGACTCTCTCTCACTGACTGACTCTCACTCTTACTCACTGACTCTCACTCTTTCTCACTGACTCACTCTTTCTCACTGACTCACTCTTTCTCACTGACTCACTCTTTCTCACTGACTCACTCTTTCTCACTGACTCACTCTTTCTCACTCTTTCTCACTGACTCACCCTTTCTCACTGACTCACCCTTTCTCACTGACTCACCCTTTCTCACTGACTCACCCTTTCTCACTGACTCACCCTTTCTCACTGACTCACCCTTTCTCACTGACTCACCCTTTCTCACTGACTCACCCTTTCTCACTGACTCACCCTTTCTCACTGACTCACCCTTTCTCACTGACTGACTCTTTCTCACTGACTGACTCTTTCTCATCTTTCTCACTGACTGACTCTTTCTCACTGACTGACTCTTTCTCACTGACTGACTCTTTCTCACTGACTGACTCTTTCTCACTGACTGACTCTTTCTCACTGACTGACTCTTTCTCACTGACTGACTCTTTCTCACTGACTGACTCTTTCTCACTGACTGACTCTTTCTCACTGACTGACTCTTTCTCACTGACTGACTCTTTCTCACTGACTGACTCTTTCTCACTGACTGACTCTTTCTCACTGACTGACTCCTCTCTCTCACTGACTGACTCCTCTCTATCACTGACTGACTCCTCTCTATCACTGACTGACTCTCTCTCACTGACTGACTCTCTCTCTCACTGACTGACTCTCTCTCTCACTGACTGACTCTCTCTCTCACTGACTGACTCTCTCTCTCACTGACTCTCTCTCTCACTGACTCTCTCTCTCTCTCACTGACTCTCTCTCTCACTGACTCTCTCTCTCACTGACTGACTCTCTCTCTCACTGACTGACTCTCTCTCACTGACTGACTCTCTCTCACTGACTGACTCTCTCACTGACTGACTCTCTCTCACTGACTGACTCTCTCTCACTGACTGACTCTCTCTCACTGACTGACTCTCTCTCTCACTGACTGACTCTCTCTCTCACTGACTGACTCTCTCTCTCACTGACTGACTCTCTCTCTCACTGACTGACTCTCTCTCACTGACTGACTCTCTCTCACTGACTGACTCTCTCTCACTGACTGACTCTCTCTCTCTGACTGACTCTCTCTCTGACTGACTCTCTCTCTGACTGACTCTCTCTCTGACTGACTCTCTCACTGACTGACTCTCTCACTGACTGACTCTCTCACTGACTGACTCTCTCTCTCACTGACTGACTCTCTCTCTCACTGACTGACTCTCACTGACTGACTCTCTCACTGACTGACTCTCTCACTGACTGACTCTCACTCTCTCTCTCACTCTCACTGACTGACTCACTCTCACTGACTGACTCACTCTCACTGACTGACTCACTCTCACTGACTGACTCACTCTCACTGACTGACTCACTCTCACTGACTGACTCACTCTCACTGACTGACTCACTTTCACTGACTGACTCTCTCTCACTGACTCTCACTCTCTCTCTCACTGACTCTCACTCTCTCTCTCACTGACTCTCTCTCTCTCTCACTGACTGACTCTCTCTCACTGACTGACTCGCTCACTCTCTCTCACTGACTGACTCGCTCACTCTCTCTCACTGACTGACTCGCTCACTCTCTCTCACTGACTGACTCGCTCACTCTCTCTCACTGACTGACTCGCTCACTCTCTCTCACTGACTGACTCTCTCACTGACTGACTCTCTCACTGGCTCACCCTTTCTCACTGACTCACCCTTTCTCACTGACTCTCTCTCTCACTGACTGACTCTCTCTCTCACTGACTCTCTCTCTCTCTCTCTCACTGACTCTCTCTCTCTCTCACTGACTGACTCTCTCTCTCTCTCTCACTGACTGACTCGCTCACTCTCTCTCACTGACTGACTCGCTCACTCTCTCTCACTGACTGACTCGCTCACTCTCTCTCACTGACTGACTCTCTCACTGACTGACTCTCTCACTGACTCACCCTTTCTCACTGACTCACCCTTTCTCACTGACTCACCCTTTCTCACTGTCTCACCCTTTCTCACTGACTCACCCTTTCTCACTGACTCACCCTTTCTCACTGACTCACCCTTTCTCACTGACTCACCCTTTCTCACTGACTCACCCTTTCTCACTGACTCACCCTTTCTCACTGACTCACCCTTTCTCACTGACTCACCCTTTCTCACTGACTCACCCTTTCTCACTGACTCACCCTTTCTCACTGACTCACCCTTTCTCACTGACTCACCCTTTCTCACTGACTCACCCTTTCTCACTGACTCACCCTTTCTCACTGACTCACCCTTTCTCACTGACTCACCCTTTCTCACTGACTCACCCTTTCTCACTGACTCACCCTTTCTCACTGACTCACCCTTTCTCACTGACTCACCCTTTCTCACTGACTCACCCTTTCTCACTGACTCACCCTTTCTCACTGACTCACCCTTTCTCACTGACTCACCCTTTCTCACTGACTCACCCTTTCTCACTGACTCACCCTTTCTCACTGACTCACCCTTTCTCACTGACTCACCCTTTCTCACTGACTCACCCTTTCTCACTGACTCACCCTTTCTCACTGACTCACCCTTTCTCACTGACTGACTCTTTCTCACTGACTGACTCTTTCTCACTGACTGACTCTTTGACTGACTCTCTCTCTCACTGACTGACTCTCTCTCTCACTGACTGACTCTCTCTCTCTCACTGACTGACTCTCTCTCTCTCACTGACTGACTCTCTCTCTCTCACTGACTGACTCTCTCTCTCTCTCACTGACTGACTGACTCTCACTCTCTCTCACTGACTGACTCTCACTCTCACTCTCTCTCTCTCTCACTCTCTCTCACTGACTGACTGACTCTCACTCTCTCTCACTGACTGACTCTCTCTCTCTCACTGACTGACTCTCTCTCTCTCTCTCACTGACTGACTCTCTCTCTCTCTCACTGACTGACTCTCTCTCTCTCACTGACTGACTCTCTCTCTCTCACTGACTGACTCTCTCTCTCTCTCACTGACTGACTCTCTCTCTCTCACTGACTGACTCTCTCTCTCTCACTGACTGACTGACTCTCTCTCTCTCACTGACTGACTCTCTCTCTGTGAGAAGTTGGCCTGGCATATGCTGTCCACTAATTATAGTGGGCACCTTGCACCAGTCCAAATCGACTCTTATGGTAGATAGGTTTAAGACAACCTTTTAAAGAAAGCTATCCTAGTGGTAGCTGTGGAGAGCAGCCTTCAGGCTAAGTCTCGGAGGAATGTAAAGCAGCTTGTTTTACCATATAATCTCTTGAATCACCAAATGAAAAGACACCACACAGGTATATATATCAAATATATATGTATTTATTTCTAAATAACTCTCTACTAATCTCTTTATGAGATTAGAAGACAAACATATGCACAAATCAACGTTTCACAATAAGTTAAGCACAAAATATGGCTGGGGCCCTAGGGGCGTACCAGACCATATACTAAGTAAGAGACTTAGAAACAACGACTTGCAAGGAGACAAGGCCTAGGGCCTTCAGAAGTGCTGGGGCCTCACAAAACCACCCAAGGCAGGTAAGTAAAGGACCCACGGGGGACGCGTGCAGTGTGGATACACAGGCGCGAATCGCCGTTAACTTCAATGGGGCAAGTCGCGGTTGGAAATAAAGAGTTTTAGGATACTTCGGGAGAACCTACAAGCAAGTCACTTACAGGGTAAGTAGTTCTAGGGCCCACACCCACAGGAGCACCGTAGTGCTGGAGTTACCTCACCCAGGGAAGCCGGGTGCACAGGTGTCCTTTGGTGTCGGGTCGCGGCGTCGTTTTCAATGGCGAACAAAGAAGACTTGCTGCTTGCGGGAGCTGAAGAAGTGTCCGGTGGAATCCAAGCCTGGATTCTGAAGAAGGATGACCTGAAAGCAGAGGGGACAGTGTTCAAAGTCACTTGGCAGTGACCCGGGGCAAGGAAGATGGATGCCCACCGTCGTCGGTCGCTTCAGGTCGGTTGCGGGTGCCTTGACTCTTCAGCCACGTGGTCCAGGAGGCGTCGACGACAACCAGGAGCTGGATTCGGTGTGTCCCTCGACGTCTGCAGCTGACTGCGGTGTCGGCAACTCGATCGGAGCCAACAAGCCTTGGCAGCCGCAAGTCTCGGGGAGATGAAGAAAAGTCGATGGCGCAGACCAGCAAGGTCTGAGGGACTCACCCAGCGAGGGTAAGTCAGGGCAGGCCTGGAGCAACCAGGGGAGCCCTTTGGTTTCTTTAGGAAGTCTTCTGGGGACCCACAAGCCAGCGGGCAAGGGATCGCGAAGACACCTCGGGCGGAATCACTCAACAGGGGCCCACGGTCACTCGGGACGGTGTAGGCCTCTGATCTTCGGAGGGATTCCTGCTGGAGGTCGGGACCACACGTGGTCCAAAGCACAAGTTCGTAGAACGTTGTGAAGGGGTTGCACTCGACAATAGTGCACGGTACCCAGGGGTCGCGGTTCCTCGTTACTCGGGGGGTCCACTTGCCTCAGCTTCGCTGGGGACTCACGATGGCCTGGGAGAGGTCAGGAAATCCACTTCTTGGGCTGCAGGGACTTCGGACTCCGGCGGGAGCGGCGTAGTTTGCGACCGTCGTTGTCGTTTTTGGTGCCTGCCAAGCAGGGGAGTCACTCCTTGACTCCAAGGGAGATTCTTCTGTCTTCCAAAGGTAGTGGAACGTCGAAGGGCCAGGATTCTTCTGTAGAGCGTCGTCCAGGGGTTATCTGCTTTGCAATGGCAAGGTTCCCCCTCTTAAACTAAAAGAGGGGATGGACTAGCTCTATGACCCCACCTATGGGAGGGTCAAGGGAGGGGGTGGCTACACCCACTTCCCTTTGTCCAGTTTCGTGCCAGAGCAGGGGCAGGCAGCCCCTGAGCTGGTTTGAACTGGCATATGCACAGAGGAGCCTTCTGCTCCCCCAGTGCAGGACTTCAAAGCACTCTAAGAGTGCACCCACCCAGCCCCAATACACTAAACCCTGTCTGGAAGGTGGTTACACCTCCCTGTGACAGGATGCCTATTGTTGGGCTTCCTCCACTGCGAGTTTCGGTCATCAGCAGGAGGGCAGCCCAGTGTCTGTGACTGGTGGCATCCATTTTGTGATGCCAGGGCTCTTTAGGATTCTACCGTGTTTCCACAGCAGGTACATGTCTTATCCCTCTAGAAGGGTGGAATGCTACCCCCGCTGCCAAGATTGGCGGGGGGTAGTATTCCAAGATGTTTGACACCAAACACGACATGTTTTGATGCAGCCATTCCAAAGTTAGCATTTACCGCGAGGATATAATGCACTTAAATAGTATATGGTTTAACCGCATCCACAAACAGCACCAGAGAATAGACTCTGAGAGCTGCAGAGGGGCCCTGCTCAGGCAGAGGCACCCCCTCACATAGAAGCCAAGCACCCTGCCCTCAGGATTGATAGGGCCTGCCTTAGGGGTGACTGATAGGTTTATATGTGTGTGCAGGAGAGATATAGGAAACCTATATCCCAGTGAGGGGTGCTAGCACCACCTCACCCAGGCTGCAGTAGCAGGCCTGTGGTGTCAGATTTAGACTGCTTCCCAGGGGTGGCATAACATATGCTGCAGCCCCTGGGAGGCCTGTGAAGTACCTATGCCCTTGGCACCTAAGGTACCATATACTAGGGACTCATAAGGCACCACAGTATCCAATCACTAGTGCACCTAGAGTGCACTCCATGTCGTTTAGAGAGAGCAGATAGACTGGGGCCCTGAATAGCAGGGTCCCAGTCCAACTAAGTCATAAACCAGCAAAACACCATAAAAAAAGTGGGGGCAACCATATAGTCAGATTCCACCTTCCTACATAACCCCCCCAAACGAAAGGAGATAAGGCTAACCTTGGCCAGTTGAGCCTTTATTGACTAAGTGGCCATATAAGGAAGCACCTGCACTAGCATGGTTGCCCCCTGTCTTATGGTCCACTAAGCAATCCCTCACCCTAAGGGTATGAGAGGGTCTCCACCATGGGGAATCACTACCTGTGGTGTGCTTTGGTAAAGTACCAGGCTGGTGAGGTGTCTGAGTAGGGAAGTGTGGCCCTAGGAATGTTGGCCTCAGCTTTCTCAGCTCCCTGGTCACCATGTATGCCTGTCTTTCCATGACTGAGTGGTACTCTGCTCTAAGGGTCAACCTTTGACTGCCTACAGCCGGGGGTTGGGTCCCTTTGGGTGGAACACTGGAGGGACATGGCATGTTTGGAACCTTTTGGTCCCAGGTTTGCCCTTGCCTAACAGAGTCCTTCTGGGGGAGGTCCCTACATAAAGGTATGGGGGATCCCTCAGTGGGTGGAGGAATTTCTACCTGGCTAGGGCTACTAGCCTGGGTGCCCCTAATCTGCTGATGGGGGGTTCCTCTGGACAGGGGGCCCTGGGGGGTCCACTGACCTCCCTGACCTCTGCAGCCCTGGGCTGACTGAGGCAGGGTAGAGAGGGGCAGGTTACCTGCTCCAGACTGGGTACCACCTTGTAAGGGTCCTCTGCCATCAGGGGGTGGCCAGGCCAGGCCTGACTACCTCTGTGGCAGTTCCTTCACTAGGGGTAGGGTCAGTTCCCTGAGGAGGCTGACCCTTACCTACTGTCTGGAGGGAAGAAGACTTTTCTTCAACCCTTGTGCTCTCTTCTGGGGGAGAGTGGGCCATTCTTCCAGGCTCCATCTCTCCAAAATCTTGGGCTGGGGCTGTGGCCATCACAGCCCCACTAACCTTTACAGGGACACCCAACATCTTCAGATGGGTTTGGTGTTCAATTTCAGCCCAGGCTGAAATTTCCAGATCATTGCCCATCAGGCAATCTACAGGTAAGGTTGGGGACACTGCCACTCTTTTTGGGCCTGTGACCCCCTCCCAGCTGAGATTGACTATGGCCATGGGGTGATCTGTTCTGACACCATCAATGTTGGTCACCTGGTATTTAAACTCAGGTAAAAGCTGGTGAGGGGGGACTAGTTTCCCTGCCACCATGGTGACACTAGCCCCTGTGTCCCTAAATGCCACAGCTTTCTGACCATTAATTATTGGCTCCAGTCTGTACCTGCCCAATGCTGTGGGACCCACGGTAAAGGTGGCAAATCCTATACCACCATCAGAATCTGAGGAGTCTGTTGAGGGGGTCCTGTCTAAACTAGGGCCCACCTCTGTTCCTCTTGCAAAAGCACCTAACTTTTTGGGTGCACTACTCCCAACTGGAGGATTACTACTGGTAGTACCAGGAGGGGTGGTAGTAGTTGTTGGAGGAACATTTTCTTTATTGCCATTCCTGGGACAACTGGGATCAGATTTCCAGTGCCCAGGCTTTTTACAGACATGGCAATAGGGTTTCTTTTCAGGAGAGGAAGGAGTTTGGGACCCACCCCCAGAAGAGGAATTTTGGGGCCCTGTAGTGGACTTATCCTTGGATTTATCCCCACCTTTCTCTTGGGACTTGGTAGAATCTTTCTTGTGGTCACCACCCTGATTCTTAGGCCTTACTCTGGTTCTGACCCATTTGTCTGCCTTCTTTCCCAATTCTTGGGGAGAGGTCAGATCAGAGTCCACCAGGTACTGGTGTAAAAGCTGGTTTTGACAATTATTAAGGATCTGTTCTCTCATCATTAGATTATAAAATCCTTTGAAATCAGTAACCCTACTGCCAACCAGCCAACCCTCCAGAGCCTTGGATGCACAATCTACAAAGTCTGTCCAGTCCTGAGTCTGTGCCTTCTGGGTATCTCTGAACTTCAACCTGTACTGCTTCAGTGGTTAAGCCAAACCCATCTATCAGTGCACTCTTCAGGACCTCATAATCATCAGCATCCTCCTCTCTAACAGTGAGGAGCTTGTCTCTTCCTTTATCTGAAAAGGAGAGCCACAAGATTGCTGCCCACTGCTTTTGGGGGACCTGCTGTACTCTACAGGCCCTCTCCATAGCAGTTATCCATTTGTGGATATCATCCCCACTCTGGTAGGGAGGAACAACCTTGCTCAGGTTCCTATGGTCAGGGACATATTCTCTGCCTCTAGGGACACTGTTGCTGCCACCAGGGGGTTCTAAACCCTCCCTTCTGGAAGCTCTCTGGATCTCCAGGGCTTCTCTATCCAGTGCCAACTGCTTGGTTCTGAGGGCCACTTTGGCTTCCTCATACTGGAGCAGTTTGCACCTTCTCTCAGAGGAGGTCTCTCTTAAGTTAAAGTATGAGCTCCTCTCTTGGACAAATTCTCTGCCAGAGTGATAAGAGTGCTCAGATTCCCTGGAAGGGGATCTGTGCCTCTCATCCACTCTGCCAGTTCTCTTAGGGAGAACTCCTCTGTCCTGTTCAGGCTCCTTGAAGCCTGGCCCTTCAACCACAGAGTCTTGGTCATTCGGATTGTCCTCATCTGACCCAGATACTATGATTGACCCACCCACTGATTCAGACCCCTTAGCTCCTAGAGCCAATCTAAGGTCATCTGCTGTCAGCAGATCTATCAGGTGTAGTGTTGAGGGACTCTGTCCTAGTCTCAGGTGTCTGTCAACACACATGGCTCTCAAGTCAGAGAAAGCCATGTCCTTATACTGAGGCTGAGTGGATCCACTGGGTCCACCCTTTAAGGACATTCTAGTGTTGTGCAGTGTTGTACTACCTACACTAGTTTGTGGCCTACTGATCCTAGCTTGAGCTGTGGAAAGGGTGTGCTATCCCTTGGCACACAGCTCTAAGTTCAGTAGAACTTATTGATACTAAGCTTGACTTTATATGTACCTTGAGTACCTATAATGGTTTTCAGTTAGTAATTCAAATAGAGATTTTCTGGTAAAACAATGGCAAGCTGGAATCCCACACGCTGCCCACCAATGTGAGAAGTTGGCCTGGCATATGCTGTCCACTAATTATAGTGGGCACCTTGCACCAGTCCAAATCGACTCTTATGGTAGATAGGTTTAAGACAACCTTTTAAAGAAAGCTATCCTAGTGGTAGCTGTGGAGAGCAGCCTTCAGGCTAAGTCTCGGAGGAATGTAAAGCAGCTTGTTTTACCATATAATCTCCTGAATCACCAAATGAAAAGACACCACACAGGTATATATATCAAATATATATGTATTTATTTCTAAATAACTCTCTACTAATCTCTTTATGAGATTAGAAGACAAACATATGCACAAATCAACGTTTCACAATAAGTTAAGCACAAAATATGGCTGGGGCCCTAGGGGCGTACCAGACCATATACTAAGTAAGAGACTTAGAAACAACGACTTGCAAGGAGACAAGGCCTAGGGCCTTCAGAAGTGCTGGGGCCTCACAAAACCACCCAAGGCAGGTAAGTAAAGGACCCACGGGGGACGCGTGCAGTGTGGATACACAGGCGCGAATCGCCGTTAACTTCAATGGGGCAAGTCGCGGTTGGAAATAAAGAGTTTTAGGATACTTCGGGAGAACCTACAAGCAAGTCACTTACAGGGTAAGTAGTTCTAGGGCCCACACCCACAGGAGCACCGTAGTGCTGGAGTTACCTCACCCAGGGAAGCCGGGTGCACAGGTGTCCTTTGGTGTCGGGTCGCGGCGTCGTTTTCAATGGCGAACAAAGAAGACTTGCTGCTTGCGGGAGCTGAAGAAGTGTCCGGTGGAATCCAAGCCTGGATTCTGAAGAAGGATGACCTGAAAGCAGAGGGGACAGTGTTCAAAGTCACTTGGCAGTGACCCGGGGCAAGGAAGATGGATGCCCACCGTCGTCGGTCGCTTCAGGTCGGTTGCGGGTGCCTTGACTCTTCAGCCACGTGGTCCAGGAGGCGTCGACGACAACCAGGAGCTGGATTCGGTGTGTCCCTCGACGTCTGCAGCTGACTGCGGTGTCGGCAACTCGATCGGAGCCAACAAGCCTTGGCAGCCGCAAGTCTCGGGGAGATGAAGAAAAGTCGATGGCGCAGACCAGCAAGGTCTGAGGGACTCACCCAGCGAGGGTAAGTCAGGGCAGGCCTGGAGCAACCAGGGGAGCCCTTTGGTTTCTTTAGGAAGTCTTCTGGGGACCCACAAGCCAGCGGGCAAGGGATCGCGAAGACACCTCGGGCGGAATCACTCAACAGGGGCCCACGGTCACTCGGGACGGTGTAGGCCTCTGATCTTCGGAGGGATTCCTGCTGGAGGTCGGGACCACACGTGGTCCAAAGCACAAGTTCGTAGAACGTTGTGAAGGGGTTGCACTCGACAATAGTGCACGGTACCCAGGGGTCGCGGTTCCTCGTTACTCGGGGGGTCCACTTGCCTCAGCTTCGCTGGGGACTCACGATGGCCTGGGAGAGGTCAGGAAATCCACTTCTTGGGCTGCAGGGACTTCGGACTCCGGCGGGAGCGGCGTAGTTTGCGACCGTCGTTGTCGTTTTTGGTGCCTGCCAAGCAGGGGAGTCACTCCTTGACTCCAAGGGAGATTCTTCTGTCTTCCAAAGGTAGTGGAACGTCGAAGGGCCAGGATTCTTCTGTAGAGCGTCGTCCAGGGGTTATCTGCTTTGCAATGGCAAGGTTCCCCCTCTTAAACTAAAAGAGGGGATGGACTAGCTCTATGACCCCACCTATGGGAGGGTCAAGGGAGGGGTGGCTACACCCACTTCCCTTTGTCCAGTTTCGTGCCAGAGCAGGGGCAGGCAGCCCCTGAGCTGGTTTGAACTGGCATATGCACAGAGGAGCCTTCTGCTCCCCCAGTGCAGGACTTCAAAGCACTCTAAGAGTGCACCCACCCAGCCCCAATACACTAAACCCTGTCTGGAAGGTGGTTACACCTCCCTGTGACAGGATGCCTATTGTTGGGCTTCCTCCACTGCGAGTTTCGGTCATCAGCAGGAGGGCAGCCCAGTGTCTGTGACTGGTGGCATCCATTTTGTGATGCCAGGGCTCTTTAGGATTCTACCGTGTTTCCACAGCAGGTACATGTCTTATCCCTCTAGAAGGGTGGAATGCTACCCCCGCTGCCAAGATTGGCGGGGGGTAGTATTCCAAGATGTTTGACACCAAACACGACATGTTTTGATGCAGCCATTCCAAAGTTAGCATTTACCGCGAGGATATAATGCACTTAAATAGTATATGGTTTAACCGCATCCACAAACAGCACCAGAGAATAGACTCTGAGAGCTGCAGAGGGGCCCTGCTCAGGCAGAGGCACCCCCTCACATAGAAGCCAAGCACCCTGCCCTCAGGATTGATAGGGCCTGCCTTAGGGGTGACTGATAGGTTTATATGTGTGTGCAGGAGAGATATAGGAAACCTATATCCCAGTGAGGGGTGCTAGCACCACCTCACCCAGGCTGCAGTAGCAGGCCTGTGGTGTCAGATTTAGACTGCTTCCCAGGGGTGGCATAACATATGCTGCAGCCCCTGGGAGGCCTGTGAAGTACCTATGCCCTTGGCACCTAAGGTACCATATACTAGGGACTCATAAGGCACCACAGTATCCAATCACTAGTGCACCTAGAGTGCACTCCATGTCGTTTAGAGAGAGCAGATAGACTGGGGCCCTGAATAGCAGGGTCCCAGTCCAACTAAGTCATAAACCAGCAAAACACCATAAAAAAAGTGGGGGCAACCATATAGTCAGATTCCACCTTCCTACACTCTCTCTCTCACTGACTGACTCTCTCACTGACTGACTCTCACACTCTCTCTCTCTCACTGACTCTCACTCTCGACTGACTCACTCTCACTGACTCTCACTCTCTCTCTCTCTCTCTCTCACTGACTCTCTCTCTCTCTCTCTCTCTCTCACTGACTCTCTCTCTCTCTCTCTCTGACTCTCTCTCTCTCTGACTCTCTCTCTCTCTGACTCTCTCTCTCTCTTTCTCACTGACTGACTCTTTCTCACTGACTGACTCTCTCTGACTGACTGACTCTCTCTGACTGACTCTGACTGACTCTGACTGACTCTCTGACTGACTCTCTGACTGACTCTCTGACTGACTCTCTGACTGACTCTCTGACTGACTCTCTGACTGACTCTCTGACTGACTCTCTGACTGACTGACTGACTGACTGACTGACTCACTGACTCTCTGACTGACTCTCTCTCACTGACTCACACTTTCTCACTGACTCACACTTTCTCACTGACTCACACTTTCTCACTGACTCACACTTTCTCACTGACTCACACTTTCTCACTGACTCACACTTTCTCACTGACTCACACTTTCTCACTGACTCACACTTTCTCACTGACTCACACTTTCTCACTGACTCACTCTTTCTCACTGACTCACTCTTTCTCACTGACTCACTCTTTCTCACTGACTCACTCTTTCTCACTGACTCACTCTTTCTCACTGACTCACTCTTTCTCACTGACTCACTCTTTCTCACTGACTCACTCTTTCTCACTGACTCACTCTTTCTCACTGACTCACTCTTTCTCACTGACTCACTCTTTCTCACTGACTCACTCTTTCTCACTGACTCACTCTTTCTCACTGACTCACTCTTTCTCACTGACTCACTCTTTCTCACTGACTCACTCTTTCTCACTGACTCACTCTTTCTCACTGACTCACTCTTTCTCACTGACTCTCACTGACTGACTCACTGACTGACTCTCACTCTCTCTCTTTCTCACTGACTGACTCTCTTTCTCACTGACTGACTCTCACTCTCTCTCTTTCTCACTGACTGACTCTCTTTCTCACTGACTGACTCTCACTCTCACTGACTGACTCTCACTCTCACTGACTGACTCTCACTCTCACTGACTGACTCTCACTCTCACTGACTGACTCTCACTCTCACTGACTGACTCTCTCACTGACTGACTCTCTCACTGACTGACTCTCTCACTGACTGACTCTCTCACTGACTGACTCTCTCACTGACTGACTCTCTCACTGACTGACTCTCTCACTGACTGACTCTCTCACTGACTCTCACTGACTCAGACTCACTCACTGACTCACTCACTGACTCTCTCACTGACTCTCTCACTGACTCACTGACTCACTGACTCTCTCACTGACTCTCTCACTGACTCTCTCACTGACTCTCTCACTGACTCTCTCACTGACTCTCTCACTGACTCTCTCACTGACTCTCTCACTGACTCTCTCACTGACTCTCTCACTGACTCTCTCACTGACTCTCTCACTGACTCACTGACTCTCTCACTGACTCACTGACTCTCTCACTGACTCACTGACTCTCTCACTGACTCACTGACTCTCTCACTGACTCACTGACTCTCTCACTGACTCACTGACTCTCTCACTGACTCACTGACTCTCTCACTGACTCACTGACTCTCTCACTGACTCACTGACTCTCTCACTGACTCTGACTCTCTCACTGACTCACTGACTCTCTCACTGACTCACTGACTCTCTCACTGACTCTCTCACTGACTCTCTCACTGACTCTCTGACTCTCTCACTGACTCTCTGACTCTCTCACTGACTGACTCTCTCACTGACTGACTCTCTCACTGACTGACTCTCTCACTGACTGACTCTCTCACTGACTGACTCTCTCACTGACTGACTCTCTCACTGACTGACTCTCTCACTGACTGACTCTCACACTGACTGACTCTCACACTGACTGACTCTCACACTGACTGACTCTCACACTGACTGACTCTCACACTGACTGACTCTCACACTGACTGACTCTCTCAACTCTCTCACTGACTGACTCTCTCACTGACTGACTCTCTCACTGACTGACTCTCTCACTGACTCTCTCACTGACTCTCTCACTGACTCTCTCACTGACTCTCTCACTGACTCTCTCACTGACTCTCTCACTGACTCTCTCACTGACTCTCTCACTGACTCTCTCACTGACTCACTGACTCTCTCACTGACTCACTGACTCACTGACTCACTGACTCTCACTGACTCACTGACTCTCTCACTGACTCTCTCACTGACTCTCTCACTGACTCTCTCACTGACTCTCTCACTGACTCTCTCACTGACTCTCTCTCACTGACTCTCTCTCACTGACTCTCTCTCACTGACTCTCTCTCACTGACTCTCTCTCACTGACTCTCTCTCACTGACTCTCTCTCACTGACTCTCTCTCACTGACTCTCTCTCACTGACTCTCTCTCACTGACTGACTCTCTCTCACTGACTGACTCTCTCTCACTGACTGACTCTCTCTCACTGACTGACTCTCTCTCACTGACTGACTCTCTCTCACTGACTGACTCTCTCTCACTGACTGACTCTCTCTCACTGACTGACTCTCTCTCACTGACTGACTCTCACTCTCACTGACTCTCACTCTCACTGACTCTCACTCTCACTCTCACTGACTCTCACTCTCTCTCTCACTGACTCTCACTCTCTCTCTCACTGACTGACTCTCTCTCACTGACTGACTCTCTCTCACTGACTCTCTCTCTCTGACTCTCTCTCTCTCTCACTGACTCTCTCTCTCTCTCACTGACTCTCTCTCTCTCTCACTGACTCTCTCTCTCTCACTGACTCTCTCTCTCTCTCTCACTGACTCTCTCTCTCTCTCTCTCACTGACTCTCTCTCTCTCTCTCACTGACTCTCTCTCTCACTGACTCTCTCTCACTCTCTCACTGACTCTCTCTCTCACTGACTCTCTCTCACTGACTCTCTCTCTCTCTCTCACTGACTCTCTCTCACTGACTCTCTCTCTCTCTCACTGACTCTCTCTCTCTCTCACTGACTCTCTCTCTCTCTCACTGACTCTCTCTCTCACTGACTCTCTCACTGACTCTCTCACTGACTCTCTCACTGACTCTCTCACTGACTCTCTCACTGACTCTCTCACTGACTCTCTCACTGACTCTCTCACTGACTCTCTCACTGACTCTCTCACTGACTCTCTCACTGACTGACTCTCTCACTGACTGACACTCTCACTCTCCCTCTCTGACTGACTGACTCTCCCTCTCTGACTGACTGACTCTCCCTCTCTGACTGACTGACTCTCCCTCTCTGACTGACTGACTCTCCCTCTCTGACTGACTGACTCTCCCTCTCTGACTGACTCTCCCTCTCTGACTGACTGACTCTCCCTCTCTGACTGACTCTCTCTCTCTGACTGACTCTCTCTCTCTGACTGACTCTCTCTCTCTGACTCTCTCTGACTGACTCTCTGACTGACTCTCTGACTGACTCTCTGACTGACTCTCTGACTGACTCTCTGACTGACTCTCTGACTGACTCTCTGACTGACTCTCTGACTGACTCTCTGACTGACTCTCTGACTGACTCTCTGACTGACTCTCTGACTGACTCTCTGACTGACTCTCTCTCACTGACTCTCTGACTGACTCTCTCTCACTGACTCTCTCTCACTGACTCTCTCTCACTGACTCTCTCTCACTGACTCTCTCTCACTGACTCTCTCTCACTGACTCTCTCTCACTGACTCTCTCTCACTGACTCTCACTGACTCTCTCTCACTGACTCTCACTGACTCTCTCAATCTCTCTCTCTCACTGACTCTCACTGACTCTCTCAATCTCTCTCTCTCACTGACTCTCACTGACTCTCAATCTCTCTCTCTCACTGACTGACTGACTCTCACTGACTGACTCTCTCTCTCACTGACTGACTCTCTCTCTTACTCACTGACTCTCTCTCTCTCACTGACTCACTCTTTCTCACTGACTCACTCTTTCTCACTGACTCACTCTTTCTCACTGACTCACTCTTTCTCACTGACTCACTCTTTCTCACTGACTCACTCTTTCTCACTGACTCACTCTTTCTCACTGACTCACTCTTTCTCACTGACTCACTCTTTCTCACTGACTCACTCTTTCTCACTGACTCACTCTTTCTCACTCTTTCTCACTGACTCACTCTTTCTCACTGACTCACTCTTTCTCACTGACTCACCCTTTCTCACTGACTCACTCTTTCTCACTGACTCACCCTTTCTCACTGACTCGCCCTTTCTCACTGACTCGCCCTTTCTCACTGACTCGCCCTTTCTCACTGACTCGCCCTTTCTCACTGACTCACCCTTTCTCACTGACTCACCCTTTCTCACTGACTGACCCTTTCTCACTGACTGACCCTTTCTCACTGACTGACCCTTTCTCACTGACTGACCCTTTCTCACTGACTGACCCTTTCTCACTGACTGACTCTTTCTCACTGACTGACTCTTTCTCACTGACTGACTCTTTCTCACTGACTGACTCTTTCTCACTGACTGACTCTTTCTCACTGACTGACTCTTTCTCACTGACTGACTCTTTCTCACTGACTGACTCTTTCTCACTGACTGACTCTTTCTCACTGACTGACTCTTTCTCACTGACTGACTCTTTCTCACTGACTGACTCTTTCTCACTGACTGACTCTTTCTCACTGACTGACTCTTTCTCACTGACTGACTCTTTCTCACTGACTGACTCTTTCTCACTGACTGACTCTTTCTCACTGACTGACTCCTCTCTCTCACTGACTGACTCTCTCTCTCACTGACTGACTCTCTCTCTCACTGACTGACTCTCTCTCTCACTGACTCTCTCTCTCACTGACTCTCTCTCTCACTGACTCTCTCTCACACTGACTCTCTCTCACACTGACTCTCTCTCTCACTGACTCTCTCTCACTGACTCTCTCACTGACTGACTCTCTCACTGACTGACTCTCTCACTGACTGACTCTCTCACTGACTGACTCTCTCACTGACTGACTCTCTCACTGACTGACTCTCTCACTGACTGACTCTCTCACTGACTGACTCTCTCACTGACTGACTCTCTCACTGACTGACTCTCTCACTGACTGACTCTCTCACTGACTGACTCTCTCACTGACTCACTCTCTCACTGACTCACTCTCTCACTGACTCACTCTCTCACTGACTCACTCTCTCACTGACTGATTCACTCTCACTGACTGATTCACTCTCACTGACTGACTCACTCTCACTGACTGACTCACTCTCACTGACTGACTCACTCTCACTGACTGACTCACTCTCACTGACTGACTCACTCTCACTGACTGACTCACTCTCACTGACTGACTCACTCTCACTGACTGACTCACTCTCACTGACTGACTCACTCTCACTGACTGACTCACTCTCACTGACTGACTCACTCTCACTGACTGACTCACTCTCACTGACTGACTCACTCTCACTGACTCTCACTCTCTCTCTCACTGACTGACTCTCACTCTCTCTCTCACTGACTGACTCTCACTCTCTCTCACTGACTCTCACTGACTCTCTCTCACTGACTCTCACTGACTCTCTCAATCTCTCTCACTGACTCTCTCAATCTCTCTCTCACTGACTCTCTCAATCTCTCTCTCACTGACTCTCACTGACTCTCTCAATCTCTCTCTCACTGACTCTCACTGACTCTCTCAATCTCTCTCTCACTGACTCTCACTGACTCTCTCAATCTCTCTCTCACTGACTCTCACTGACTCTCTCAATCTCTCTCTCTCACTGACTGACTGACTCTCTCAATCTCTCTCTCTCACTGACTGACTGACTCTCTCTCTCTCTCTCTTTCACTGACTCTCTCTCTCTCTCACTGACTGACTCTCTCTCTCTCTCACTGACTGACTCTCTCTCTCTCTCACTGACTGACTCGCTCACTCTCTCTCACTGACTGACTCGCTCACTCTCTCTCACTGACTGACTCGCTCACTCTCTCTCACTGACTGACTCTCTCACTGACTGACTCTCTCACTGACTGACTCTCTCACTGGCTCACCCTTTCTCACTGACTCACCCTTTCTCACTGACTCTCACTGACTGACTCTCACTCTCTCTCTTTCTCACTGACTGACTCTCTCTCTCTCACTGACTCTCTCTCTCTCACTGACTCTCTCTCTCTCTCTCACTGACTCTCTCTCTCTCTCTCTCACTGACTCGCTCACTCTCTCTCTCACTGACTCGCTCACTCTCTCTCACTGACTGACTCGCTCACTCTCTCTCACTGACTGACTCTCTCACTGACTGACTCTCTCACTGACTGACTCTCTCACTGACTGACTCACCCTTTCTCACTGACTCACCCTTTCTCACTGACTCACCCTTTCTCACTGACTCACCCTTTCTCACTGACTCACCCTTTCTCACTGACTCACCCTTTCTCACTGACTCACCCTTTCTCACTGACTCACCCTTTCTCACTGACTCACCCTTTCTCACTGACTCACCCTTTCTCACTGACTCACCCTTTCTCACTGACTCACCCTTTCTCACTGACTCACCCTTTCTCACTGACTCACCCTTTCTCACTGACTCACCCTTTCTCACTGACTCACCCTTTCTCACTGACTCACCCTTTCTCACTGACTCACCCTTTCTCACTGACTCACCCTTTCTCACTGACTCACCCTTTCTCACTGACTCACCCTTTCTCACTGACTGACTCTTTCTCACTGACTGACTCTTTCTCACTGACTGACTCTTTCTCACTGACTGACTCTTTCTCACTGACTGACTCTTTCTCACTGACTGACTCTTTCTCACTGACTGACTCTTTGACTGACTCTCTCTCTCACTGACTGACTCTCTCTCTCACTGACTGACTCTCTCTCTCACTGACTGACTCTCTCTCTCTCACTGAGTGACTCTCTCTCTCTCACTGAGTGACTGACTCTCACTCTCTCTCTCTCTCTCTCTCTCTCTCTCTCACTGACTGACTGACTCTCTCTCTCACTGACTGACTCTCTCTCTCACTGACTGACTCTCTCTCTCTCTCACTGACTGACTCTCTCTCTCTCTCACTGACTGACTCTCTCTCTCTCTCTCACCGACTGACTCTCTCTCTCTCTCTCACTGACTCTCTCTCTCTCTCTCACTGACTGACTCTCTCTCTCTCACTGACTGACTCTCTCTCTCTCACTGACTGACTCTCTCTCTCTCACTGACTGACTCTCTCTCTCTCACTGACTGACTCTCTCTCTCTCACTGACTGACTCTCTCTCTCTCACTGACTGACTCTCTCTCTCTCACTGACTGACTCTCTCTCTCTCACTGACTGACTCTCTCTCTCTCACTGACTGACTCTCTCTCTCTCACTGACTGACTCTCTCACTGACTGACTCTCACACTCTCTCTCTCACTGACTCTCACTCTCTCTCTCTCTCTCTCACTGACTCTCTCTCTCTCTCACTGACTCTCTCTCTCTCTCTCTCTCTGACTCTCTCTCTCTCTCTCTGACTCTCTCTCTCTCTCTCTCTGACTCTCTCTCTCTCTCACTGACTCTCTCTCTCTCTCTCTCTGACTCTCTCTCTCTCTCTGACTCTCTCTCTCTCTGACTCTCTCTCTCTCTTTCTCACTGACTGACTCTTTCTCACTGACTGACTCTCTCTGACTGACTGACTCTCTCTGACTGACTGACTGACTCTGACTGACTCTGACTGACTCTGACTGACACTGACTGACTCTGACTGACACTGACTGACTCTCTGACTGACTCTCTGACCGACTCTCTGACTGACTGACACTGACTGACTCTCTGACTGACTCTCTGACTGACTCTCTGACTGACTCTCTGACTGACTCTCTGACTCTCTGACTGACTCTCTGACTCTCTGACTGACTCTCTGACTCTCTGACTGACTCACACTTTCTCACTGACTCACACTTTCTCACTGACTCACACTTTCTCACTGACTCACACTTTCTCACTGACTCACACTTTCTCACTGACTCACTCTTTCTCACTGACTCACTCTTTCTCACTGACTCACTCTTTCTCACTGACTCACTCTTTCTCACTGACTCACTCTTTCTCACTGACTCACTCTTTCTCACTGACTCACTCTTTCTCACTGACTCACTCTTTCTCACTGACTCACTCTTTCTCACTGACTGACTCTTTCTCACTGACTGACTCTCTTTCTCACTGACTGACTCTCTTTCTCACTGACTGACTCTCTTTCTCACTGACTGACTCTCTTTCTCACTGACTGACTCTCTTTCTCACTGACTGACTCTCTTTCTCACTGACTGACTCTCTTTCTCACTGACTGACTCTCACTCTCACTGACTGACTCTCACTCTCACTGACTGACTCTTTCTCACTGACTGACTCTCTTTCTCACTGACTGACTCTCTTTCTCACTGACTGACTCTCTTTCTCACTGACTGACTCTCACTCTCACTGACTGACTCTCACTCTCACTGACTGACTCTCACTCTCACTGACTGACTCACTCTCACTGACTGACTCTCACTCTCACTGACTGACTCTCACTCTCACTGACTGACTCTCACTCTCACTGACTGACTCTCACTCTCACTGACTGACTCTCACTCTCACTGACTGACTCTCACTCTCACTGACTGACTCTCACTCTCACTGACTGACTCTCACTCTCACTGACTGACTCTCACTCTCACTGACTGACTCTCACTCTCACTGACTGACTCTCACTCTCACTGACTGACTCTCACTCTCACTGACTGACTCTCACTCCCACTGACTGACTCTCACTCCCACTGACTGACTCTCACTCCCACTGACTGACTCTCACTCCCACTGACTGACTCTCACTCTCACTGACTCTCACTCTCACTGACTGACTCTCTCACTGACTGACTCTCTCACTGACTGACTCTCTCACTGACTGACTCTCTCAACTCTCTCACTGACTGACTCTCTCACTGACTGACTCTCTCACTGACTCTCTCACTGACTCTCTCACTGACTCTCTCACTGACTCTCTCACTGACTCTCTCACTGACTCTCTCACTGACTGACTCTCTCACTGACTGACTCTCTCACTCTCTCACTGACTGACTCTCTCACTGACTGACTCTCTCACTGACTGACTCTCTCTCTCACTGACTGACTCTCTCACTGACTGACTCTCTCACTGACTCTCACTGACTCTCACTGACTCTCACTGACTCTCTCACTGACTCTCTCACTGACTCTCTCTGACTGACTCTCTCACTGACTCTCTCACTGACTCTCTCACTGACTCTCTCACTGACTCTCTCACTGACTCTCTCACTGACTCTCTCACTGACTCTCTCACTGACTCTCTCACTGACTGACTCTCTCACTGACTGACTCTCTCTCACTGACTGACTCTCTCTCACTGACTCTCACTCTCTCACTGACTGACTCTCTCACTGACTGACTCTCTCACTGACTCTCACTGACTCTCACTCTCTCTCACTGACTCTCACTCTCTCACTGACTGACTCTCTATCTCACTGACTGACTCTCTATCTCACTGACTGACTCTCTATCTCACTGACTCTCTCTCACTGACTCTCACTCTCACTGACTGACTCTCTCACTGACTGACTCTCTCACTGACTGACTCTCTCACTGACTCTCTCACTGACTCTCTCACTGACTCTCTCACTGACTCTCTCACTGACTCTCTCACTGACTCTCTCACTGACTCTCTCACTGACTCTCTCACTGACTCTCTCACTGACTCTCTCACTGACTCTCTCACTGACTCACTGACTCTCTCACTGACTCACTGACTCTCTCACTGACTGACTCTCTCACTGACTGACTCTCTCACTGACTGACTCTCTCACTGACTGACTCTCTCAACTCTCTCTGACTGACTCTCTCAACTCTCACTGACTGACTCTCTCAACTCTCACTGACTGACTCTCTCACTGACTGACTCTCTCACTGACTCTCTCACTGACTCTCACTGACTCTCACTGACTCTCACTGACTCTCACTGACTCTCACTGACTCTCACTGACTCTCTCACTGACTCTCTCACTGACTCTCTCACTGACTCTCTCACTGACTCTCTCACTGACTGACACTCTCTCACTGACTGACTCTCTCTCACTGACTGACTCTCTCTCACTGACACTCTCTCTCACTGACTCTCACTCTCTCACTGACTGACTCTCTATCTCACTGACTCTCTCTCACTGACTCTCTCTCTCTCTCTCACTGACTCTCTCTCACTGACTCTCTCTCACTGACTCTCTCTCTCACTGACTCTCTCTCACTGACTCTCTCTCACTGACTCTCTCTCACTGACTCTCACTGACTCTCTCACTGACTCTCTCACTGACTCTCTCACTGACTCTCTCACTGACTCTCACTGACTGACTCTCTCACTGACTGACACTCTCACTGACTGACTCTCTGACTCTCCCTCTCTGACTGACTGACTCTCCCTCTCTGACTGACTGACTCTCCCTCTCTGACTGACTCTCCCTCTCTGACTGACTCTCCCTCTCTGACTGACTCTCTCTCTCTGACTGACTCTCTCTCTCTGACTCTCTGACTGACTCTCTCTGACTGACTCTCTCTGACTGACTCTCTCTGACTGACTCTCTCTGACTGACTCTCTCTGACTGACTCTCTCTGACTGACTCTCTCTGACTGACTCTCTCTCACTGACTCTCTCTCACTGACTCTCTCTCACTGACTCTCTCTCACTGACTCTCTCTCACTGACTCTCTCTCACTGACTCTCTCTCACTGACTCTCTCTCACTGACTCTCTCTCACTGACTCTCTCTCACTGACTCTCTCTCACTGACTCTCTCTCACTGACTCACTGACTCTCTCTCACTGACTCACTGACTCTCTCTCACTGACTCACTGACTCTCTCTCACTGACTCTCTCTTTCTCACTGACTCGCTCTTTCTCACTGACTCGCTCTTTCTCACTGACTCGCTCTTTCTCACTGACTCGCTCTTTCTCACTGACTCGCTCTTTCTCACTGACTCGCTCTTTCTCACTGACTCTCACTGACTGACTCACTGACTGACTCTCACTCTCTCTCTTTCTCACTGACTGACTCTTTCTCACTGACTGACTCTTTCTCACTGACTGACTCTTTCTCACTGACTGACTCTTTCTCACTGACTGACTCTTTCTCACTGACTGACTCTTTCTCACTGACTGACTCTCACTGACTCTCTCTGACTGACTGACTCTCACTGACTGACTGACTCTCACTGACTGACTGACTCTGACTGACTCTGACTGACTCTGACTGACTCTGACTGACTGACTCTGACTGACTCTGACTGACTCTCTGACTGACTCTCTGACTGACTCTCTCTCACTGACTCTCTCTCACTGACTCTCTCTCACTGACTCTCTCTCACTGACTCTTTCTCACTGACTCACTCTTTCTCACTGACTCACTCTCTCTCTCACTGACTCACTCTTTCTCACTGACTCACTCTTTCTCACTGACTCACTCTTTCTCACTGACTCACTCTTTCTCACTGACTCACTCTTTCTCACTGACTCACTCTTTCTCACTGACTCACTCTTTCTCACTGACTCACTCTTTCTCACTGACTCTCACTGACTGACTCTCACTCTCTCACTTTCTCACTGACTGACTCTCACTCTCACTGACTGACTCTCACTCTCACTGACTGACTCTCACTCTCACTGACTGACTCTCACTCTCACTGACTGACTCTCACTCTCACTGACTGACTCTCTCACTGACTGACTCTCTCTCTCACTGACTGACTCTCTCACTGACTGACTCTCTCACTGACTCTCTCACTGACTGACTCTCTCACTGACTCTCTCACTGACTGACTCTCTCACTGACTGACTCTCTCACTGACTGACTCTCTCACTGACTGACTCTCTCACTGACTGACTCTCTCACTGACTGACTCTCTCACTGACTGACTCTCTCACTGACTGACTCTCTCACTGACTGACTCTCTCACTGACTGACTCTCTCACTGACTGACTCTCTCACTGACTCACTGACTCTCTCACTGACTCACTGACTCTCTCACTGACTGACTCTCACTGACTCTCACTGACTGACTCTCTCACTGACTCACTGACTCTCACTGACTCACTGACTCTTACTGACTCACTGACTCTCACTGACTCACTGACTCTCACTGACTCTCACTGACTCTCACTGACTCACTGACTCTCACTGACTCTCACTGACTCTCTCACTGACTCTCTCACTGACTCACTGACTCTCTCACTGACTGACTCTCTCACTGACTCACTGACTCTCTCACTGACTCACTGACTCTCTCACTGACTCACTGACTCTCTCACTGACTCACTGACTCTCTCACTGACTCTCTCACTGACTCTCTCACTGACTCTCTCACTGACTCTCACTGACTCTCTCACTGACTCACTCTCACTGACTCTCTCTCACTGACTGACTCTCTCACTGACTGACTCTCTCCCTCTCTCACTGACTGACTCTCTCTCTCTCACTGATTGACTCTCTCACTCTCTCTCACTGACTGACTCGCTCACTCTCTCTCACTGACTGACTCTCACTCTCTCTCACTGACTGACTCACTCACTGACTCTCTCTCTCACTGACTGACTCACTCTCACTGACTGACTCACTCTCACTGACTGACTCACTCTCACTGACTGACTCACTCTCACTGACTGACTCACTCTCACTGACTGACTCACTCTCACTGACTGACTCACTCTCACTGACTGACTCACTCTCACTGACTGACTCACTCTCACTGACTGACTCACTCTCACTGACTGACTCACTCTCACTGACTGACTCACTCTCACTGACTGACTCTCTCTCACTGACTGACTCACTCTCACTGACTCTCACTCTCTCTCACTGACTCTCACTCTCTCTCTCACTGACTGACTGACTCTCACTCTCTCTCACTGACTGACTGACTCTCACTCTCTCTCTCACTGACTGACTGACTCTCACTCTCTCTCTCACTGACTGACTGACTCTCACTCTCTCTCTCACTGACTGACTGACTCTCACTCTCTCTCTCACTGACTGACTGACTCTCACTCTCTCACTGACTGACTCTCTCTCTCTCACTGACTGACTCTCTCTCTCTCACTGACTGACTCTCTCTCTCTCACTGACTCTCTCTCTCACTGACTCTCTCTCACTGACTCTCTGACTCTCTCTCTCTCTCACTGACTCTCTCTCTCACTGACTGACTGACTCTCTCTCTCACTGACTGACTGACTCTCTCTCTCTCACTGACTCACTGACTCTCTCTCTCTCACTGACTCTCGCTCACTCTCTCTCTGACTGACTCGCTGACTCTCTCACTGACTGACTCGCTCACTCTCTCTCACTGACTGACTCGCTCACTCTCTCACTGACTGACTCGCTCACTCTCTCTCACTGACTGACTCTCTCACTGACTGACTCTCTCCCTCTCTCACTGACTGACTCTCTCCCTCTCTCACTGACTGACTCTCTCCCTCTCTCACTGACTGACTCTCTCTCTCTCACTGACTGACTCTCTCTCTCTCACTGACTGACTCTCTCTCGCTCTCACTGACTGACTCTCTCTCGCTCTCACTGACTCTCTCGCTCTCACTGACTCTCTCTCGCTCTCACTGACTGACTCTCTCTCACTGACTGACTCTCTCTCACTGACTGACTCTCTCTCACTGACTGACTCTCTCTCACTGACTGACTCTCTCTCACTGACTGACT